>CM064967.1:51983621-52277620 GCA_032847665.1 Solanum chilense
TGCATCAAACCAACCAATGGGAGACCTACATCTCCTCCCATACAATGCTTCAAATGGAGCCATGTCAATACTGGAGTGATAGCTATTATTGTATGAAAACTCCGCCAAGGGTAAGAAGTTATCCCAATGGCCACCAAATTCTATCACACATGCATGAAGCATATCCTCCAACACTTGAATCGTTCGCTCAGACTGACCATCTGTCTGAGGATGAAATGCAGTACTAAGGTCCAATCTAGTACCTAATTCAGCATGCAATGTTCTCCAAAACTTAGAAGTAAACTGCGTACCTCTATCTGATATGATGGAAAGTGGAACTCCATGCAATCGAACGATTTCTGAGATGTAGATTTTGGCTAACTTCTCTGCATTGTAGGTCACCTTGACCGGAATGAAGTGAGCAGACTTAGTTAATCTGTCCACAATTACCCAAATAGAGTCAAACTTACCCAATGTCTTTGGAAGACCAACCACGAAGTCCATTGCAATTCTCTCCCACTTCCATTCAGGAATGGGCATTCTCTGAAGTGTTCCTCCGGGCCTCTGGTGTTCATACTTTACTTGTTGACAATTTGGACATTTGGCAACAAAATCAACAATGTCTCGCTTCATTCTACTCCACCAAAAGTGTTGCTTTAGGTCACGGTACATCTTGGTTGCACCAGGATGTATAGAATATCCGGAACTATGAGCCTCTGTAAGAATAGTGTGGATCAAATCATCAACACGGGGCACACATACCCTTCCCTTGATCCTCAAAACACCTTCCTCATCCATTATGGCCTCTTTAGCCTCTCCTCGCAACACCATATCCCGAATTCGCCTTAGTTTCTCATCATCAAACTGTTTCCCCTTAATCTTGTCAAGAAAAGAAGATCTCGCCTCCACACAAGCCAAAAATCCTCCCTTCTCATTTACTTCTAGCCTCATAAAGTCATTAGCCAAATTTTGGATTTCCCTAGCCAACGGGCGTCTAGAGACTTGCAAATGAGCTAGACTCCCCATGCTTCCCGTCTTTCTACTCAAAGCATCTGCCACAACATTATCTTTTCTCGAATGGTATAAGATAGTGATATCGTAGTCCTTAAGTAGTTCCATCCATCTCCTCTGTCTCAAATTCAAGTCTTTTTGAGTAAAGACATACTGTAGGCTACGATGATCTGTATAGACTTCACACTTAACCCCATACAAGTAGTGTCTCCATTGCTTTAGTGCAAATACTACCGCGGCCAACTCCAAAGCATGCGTCGGGTAGTTACGTTCATGCACCTTTAATTGTCTCGAAGCATATGCAATCACACTCTTCTCTTGCATTAGCACTGCACCCAAACCAGAATAGGATGCATCACAATAAACAATAAAGTTCTTACCCTCTATCGGTGAGGTAAGAATTGGTGCGGTAGTCAACAGGGTCTTAAGCTTCTGAAAGCTTTCCTCACATTCATCTGACCATACAAATGGAACATTCTGCTGAGTCAAGTTCGTCAATTGGTAGGCAATAGAAGAGAATCCCTTGACAAATCGGCGGTAGTAGCTAGCTAACCCAACAAAAATCCTTATTTCTGACACATTAGTAGGTCTTACCCAATTCTTCACTGTCTCAATCTTAGATGGATCTACCATCACTCCATCCTTAGAAACCACGTGCCCCAAGAAGGACACTGAATCTAGCCAAAACTCACACTTGGAGAATTTGGCATAGAGCTTCTTCTTCCTCAACAACTCTAACACCATTCTCAAATGCTCCTTATGTTCCTTCTTACTTTTTGAGTATATCAGTATGTCGTCAATAAACACGATCACAAAGAGATCCAGATATGGCTTAAAAATCCCGTTCATCAAGCTCATGAAAGCAGCGGGGGCATTCGTAAGACCAAAAGACATTACCACAAATTCGTAGTGCCCATACCTAGTTCGAAACGCAGTCTTTGGTACATCCGCTGCCCGTATTTTCAATTGATGATAACCGGATCTCAAGTCGATTTTAGAGAAGACACAAGCACCTTGTAACTGGTCGAACAAGTCATCAATGCGAGGAAGAGGATACTTGTTCTTAATGGTTACCTTGTTCAGTTGTCTATAGTCTATGCACATTCGAAAACTCCCATCCTTCTTCTTCACAAATAACACCGGAGCACCCCACGGAGAAGCACTTGGTCTAATGAAGCCTTTGCTCAACAATTCTTGAAGTTGGGCCTTTAACTCTCTTAACTCCGCGGGAGCCATTCTATAAGGGGGTATAGAAATGGGGCGAGTACCCGGTTCAAGATCAATACAGAAGTCAATATCCCTATCCGGTGGCATGCCAGGAAGATCTGCAGGAAACACTTCCAGAAACTCGCGAACTACCGAAACCGACTCGATTGAAGGTACTTGAGTAGTGTCATCCTTGAGATGTGCCAAGAAAGCTAAACACCCTTTGCTAACCATTCTCTTAGCACGAAGAAAGGAGATGATACGAACCGGACTGGAAGTGTAGTCACCCTCCCACACTAACGGGTCTGTCCCAGGCTTGGCTAACGTCACCGTTTTAGCATTACAATCCAAGATCGCAAAATTCGGAGAAAGCCAAGTCATACCCAAAATTACATCAAAATCGACCATTTCTAAGATAACCAAGTCTACATAAGTATTGCTCCCCACAAAAGTCACCAAACTAGACCTGTATACCTTTTCAACCATCACAGACTCACCCACCGGAGTAGACACACGAATAGGTATGTCAAGCAATTCACAAGGTAAATTAAGACCAGTAGCAAATGAAGAAGATACATAAGAAAATGTGGATCCGGGATCAAACAATACAGAAGCCATGCAATCACAAACCAAAAGATTACCTGTGATAACAGCATCAGGCGCCTCCGCTTCAGATCTCCCAGGGAAAGCGTAACAATAGGCCCTATCACCAGTCTGTTCGTTGCCCCTACCATGTTGTGCCGTAGTGGCTCCAGTTTGCCCATCACCTCGGCCGTTTTGGTGACCACCATTACCTCGACCGCCACGTCCTCCAGAAAATCGGCCTCTACCATGACCACCTCTACATCTAGCTATTGGGGGTCTGTAACTCTGTTTTGGACAATTCCTCCTAATATGTCCAGTCTCCCCACATCCATAACACTCTCTGGAGTCAGGCATAGGTCTCTCGGAGAAGTGTTGACCGGTCTGAGGTGGACCCCCAACTACAGTCTGTAGTGAAGACTGAATTGGTCAGACTGAGTAACCTCCAGAACTCTGTCCTCTAGTATAAGAACCATTGAACTCACCTCCCTTTCAAAACCTTTTTGATGTCGATTTCGTGGTGAAGTCATCTGGCTTCACTCCTTCCACCTCTATCACAAAGTCTACCACCTCTTGGAAGGATTTTGCCGTGGCTGCTACCTGTAAGGCTGAAATCCGCAATTCTGACCTCAACCCCTTCACAAAACGGCGAATCCGTCCTCAAGAACTCATCCCTTTTTCTATCCCTCAAAGTCCTTGGGATATACTTCTCCATAAACAAGCTAGAGAATGATGTCCAAGTCATAGGCGGTGCCTCTGTTGGTTGACACTCAACATGTGACCGCCACCACATTTTGGCGTTCCCTTGAAACTGATAACTCACGAACTCAACACCAAACCGTTCCACTATACCCATCTTGTGTAGTAGCTCATGACAATCAACCAGAAAATCTTAAGCATCTTCAGATTCTGCACCCTTGAAGACTGGAGGTTTCAGTTTTAGTAACTTACTGAAAAGTTCATGCTGATCATTTGTCATTATAGGCCCAGTAGTCAGACGAGGAAATGTGCCTATTTCCAATGAGGCATCCATACGAGGAGCCATAGTGGCTGCATGTTGTACCTCTGAAACTGGAGGTGTTGGTGCAGAAAACACTGGAGGTGCCTGACCCTGATCAGATAACCCGCTAAGATAAGCAAGAACCTGATTGATCATCTCTAGGGTAGGTTGGGGTGGCAATTCCTCATTCTGTACTTGTTCAGTCTCCCCTTCCTCACCCTCTCTTATCACTTGCTCAGTCGGTGGAGGTGTCACCGCCCTAGTACCAGATGGGCTAGGTGGTCGTCCTCTTCCTCTAGAGGACGTCCTCCCACGACCTCTACCACGGCCTCTTGCCACTGATCCTCCTCGAGTTACAGCCCCAGTGGCTGGCTCAGACGCATCTTGTCTTACCGGTGTCGCCGCTGGTGCGGTAGTTGCTCTAGTTCTAACCATCTGCGAAATAGAGTGAAGATGGTCAGATACCAATTTGTATCACCTAGATACCAATTGGACTCAAGTAGTAGCACGAAAGAAAGAATGAAAGAATGGAATTTTCCTAAAGTCTTATAGCCTCTCAAAGAAAAGTAAAGGCGTCCCCCTACCGTTCCTTAAGACCCTACTAGACTCATTCTTGTGTGATGAGACCAACGAACCTAATGCACTGATACCAAGTTTGTCACGACCCAAATCGGGGCCGCGACTGGCACCCACATTTACCCTCCTATGTGAGCGAACCAACCAATCTAACCTTAACATTTCAATGTATAACAACAGAAAATAATGCGGAAGACTTAACTCATTAGTAAAAACCAATTCAATGACTACTAAAATTCAACATCTATTATTTCCCAAAATCTGGAAGTCATCATCACAAGAACATCTATGATCAAATTACTAAACTAAAAATATCTAAGAAGCTAAAACAAATAAAAGCTAGTCCATGCCGGAAGTTCAAGGCATCAAGACTTGAAGAGGAAGATCCAGTCCAAGCTAGACGCATTAGCTCACCCTGAATTTCCGATGTAGTGAAGACTGTCTAGATCTACTGTTGAGTTGAAGACGACGGCACGTTTGCTGCACTCCACAAATAACAAAGAAGAAAACATAAAAATAGGGGTCAGTACAAACCACGGGTACTGAGTAGATATCATCGGCCAACTCAAAATAGAAAATAGTATATATCAGTTAATATCATAAATCAACTATAACTCAACATGTAGCAACAACAAGTACTATAATCATCAATAAGTACCATCAAGTTCATCCATGAGGGCTCAAGCCTCAATACCATACTCATTTTGGGAATTAAGTTCATTATGTTGAGTATATTAACATCTTTCAAGATTCATTATCTTTCTTCCTCTTGTGTCGGTACGTGACACTCCGATCCCCTACTACTATGTGTCGGTACGTGACACTCCGATCCCCTAATTCTACGTGTCGGTTCGTGACACCCGATCCCCTAATAATATGTGTCGGTACGTGACACTCCGATCCCCTAATTCTATGTGTCGGTTCGTGACACCCGTCCCACTAATACTATGTGTCGGAACGTGACACTCCGATCCACTAATACTATGTGTCGGAACGTGACACTCCGATCCACTAATACTATGTGTCGGAACGTGACACTCCGATCCACTAATCTCATTCTGTCAATTCATCAAGCCTTCTCTACACCAAGGCATCATCAATCCCATTCCTTTAATTCATCAAGCCTTCTTTTATACCAAGGCATCATCATTAATAACGTAGATTAAAGTTTCTTTCAAGATTTGGGATTCAATAGTTTTCATCATGCTTGTTTTATCACAATCACATAATCATATTCATGCAAGCATACAATTAAGCATATAGAAGACTTTATAATACTACTAACACATATCATTCGCTATTAAGAGTTTACTATAAGATAGCATGAAACCCTTAACCTACCTCCACCCAAGAATTGAATTCAAACAAGCAAATTCCCAAGCTTTGTGCTTTCTTCTTCTTCGATCGATCCCTCTCTCTCTCTCTCTGTTCTTTCTCTTTTTCTTATTCAAACCCTCTTTATTTTACCCTAATTAACATATAATTAAGAATAAAAGATGGCAATAATAACCCACTAATTAACTTAAGGTTACCTCTTTTAACCCCCAAGTAATTAGAATTATTAACATTAACCGTCTAACTTTATAATAAAAGCAGGAATAATCCAAAACGTCCCTTAAAACGTGTAAAGAAATACGACCCAGCCTGGGATTTGCGCAACCTGTGACGGCCCGTCGTGCCTGCGACGGTCCGTCATTCAGGTCGTCGCAATGATCGGAACTCCATTTTTCACTAAGGAACTTGTTACGGTCCGTCACGCCTGTGACGGTCCGTCCTGCACTTCCGTCACGACGTTCAAAGAATTGTTACCTGTACCAAATTCTCAAGAGTTGAAGTGTTTTTAAACGGGGCTTTATAACGGCCCGTCGTACCTGCGACGGTCCGTCCTGTAGGTTCGTCACAGATTACAGAGAGTCGATTTTAGTACTCAAATTTCAGGATTCTAAGTGTTGTGGGACGAGACACCCTCGACGGTCCGTCGTGCCCATGACGGTCCGTCGTGGTATCCGTCGTCTCAGCCAGTTTTTCCAGACTTAAAATCTGCTGCTCAAAACGACTAAACAGGTCGTTACAGTTTATTATTATGATTTTGATTCTTTAATATAAATTATTTATTTAGAAAAATATATTGTCAAATTGATATACTAGATGAAGATAAGAGTGTTACATAAGAGTTCAATATAAGGAATTTTAATGATTGTGAAAACATAAATATTCTAAACATTCAGAAATCCGATCAATTATTCAGGATCGTAGAAATATATGATTTTCACATAAATGTATTACTATGATAATTCAATCAAGAATATATACTTGAATCAACTATTATAATTCTTGAATTGATTGAGCAGAAGTCTTTTCTTTTGGTTTTTCAGAAGTTGTTTCTCTCTCTTACCTTATACTTTATGAATAGCTTTGACGAATAGTGGAGATAATGGATAGTTGGAAGAGATAATGGGTAAAGTGGAAGACTTAATGGATAGTTGGACTAACTTTCCCACTTCCCCACTTCTCCACTTCTACAATTAAATTAGAATTTAGTTAGTAATTAAATATTAAACTAAAATACTATTAATGTGAGTGGGTCATAAAGCTAACATTCTCCCACTTGACACACTTAACATCATTTACTTAATGATTTAATAAAATTTCAATTACAACGTGCACATGCACTAAATTCAACATTATTTGTTGTTATTAAGTAAATTAACTAATATGAGTCATGGCGGTTGTACACCACTTTATTTGGCATAATCCCTTTATGCACTACAATATTTGTCTATTGCCTAACAGAACCTTTCAATTACATAATGGGTCTACCGTAATGCTTTGAATATTCTTATCTAAAACAAAATTTATCATCATCATTCTCAACATAACGTATATAAGTGAAAACAGGTAATAAAAGAAACATATATATAATTGAGCTCAAAGTGTCAATTGCATAATAATAAAATCTTACATAAAGTCATTAATTCATTGTTATTAATAAGACCCATTCTTTCAACATGTTCAACAAATGTTTTCGGCAGTAATCCTTTCGTCAAAGGATCAACAATCATAAGTTTTGTGTTAATACGTTCCATTGTCACTTTATGTTTCTGGACTTCTTCCTTAACTGAAAAGCATTTCAATTCCAAATGCTTGACACCCTTAAAATACTTATCATTTTTAGAGAAGAAGACTGATGCAATATTATCACAATAAATTTTCAGCGGCTTGGAAATACTTTTAACTAGTCCAAGTCCTGAAATAAAATTCTGCAGCCAATTAACCTGAACTGTGGCCTCAAAGCATGACACAAACTCAACTTTCATAATGGATACAACTATAACAGACTACTTCACACTCTTCCATGATATTGCTCCTCCAATTAATAGGAACAAATATTCAAATGTGTATTTTCTTGTATCCACACAACCAACATAATCTGAATCTGAATATCCAATCACATCAAGATGATCAGATCTTCTATAATTGAGAATATGATCTTTAGTTCCTTGCAAGTATCACAACACTTTCTTCGCAACTTTCCAGTGTCCATTCCTAGATTACTTTAATAACGGCTTAACATTCCAACAACAAAACTGATGTCTGGTCTACTACATGTTTGGGCATAGCTTAGACTCTCAACTATTTATGCATAAGGAATATCATTCATTTGCTAACGTTTCAATTCATTATTTGGACATTAATTGAGACTAAATTTATCTCCTTTCTGAATTGGAACGGGGCTTGATGAGCATTTTTCCGTTCTAAATCTCTCTAACACTTTATTAATATTGACTTTCTGAGATAAACCTAATAATCATTGTGATCTATTTCAAAATATTTTTATCCCAATCACATAGGATGCCTCTCCCATATCTTTCATTTCAAAATTTTTAGATAGATATCTCTTGGTATCATGCAACAAACCAATATCATTAGTAGCAAGTAATATCTCATCAACGTACATGACTAACCTAATAAACTTATTTCCACTAACCTTCAGATATATAAACCAATCAATACTGTTTTCCTTACATCCAAAAAATAGAATAATTTCATTAAACTTAAGATACCATTGTTGAGAAACTTGTTTAAGTTCGTAAAATGACTTCTTATGTTTACACACCATGTGTTTCTTTCCTTTACGAGAAAAAATCCTCAAGTTGATTCATATAAACTTTTTCCTCCAAATTTCCATTTAGAAAGTCTGTTTTCACATCCATTAGATGTAGCTCTATGTCATAATAAAATACTAAAGCCATTATAATTCTGCGTGATTCTTTTCTAGAGACAGGTGAAAATGTTTCTTTATAGTCGATGCCATATTTTTGAGTGAAAACTTTTGGAACAAGTATGACCTTGTGACATTCAATGTTGCAGTTGAGTCACGTTTGGTGTTAAAAACCCATTTACACCCAACTCTTTTGCAACCTTCTGATAATTCAACAAGGTTGCATACTTCATTTTGTTCCATAGATTTCAACTCATATTTCATAACATTTATCCATCTATCAGAATTATTACGTTCAATAGCTTGCAAAAATGAAACTGGATCATAATCATTCCTAACTCAATTTTTGGCTCGTGTAGATATACCAAATAGTCGTCCGAAATAGAAGATCTCTTTTGTCATTGAGATTTTCTTAATCCCACTTATTATGGTACATCTATTGCAGGTTCATCAATTATTGCTTCATTGAGATTAATAGGAGCATCGATTTGTTGTTCTTGCTAATTTTTAGGTTGTACAATACTTTTAGGACAACATCTTTAAAACAAGTAAATGGTAGAGGAACCCTCACCCTAACTTTTTTAATTTTCACTTTACGTAGTTCTTCACTCCCATGAACATCACCATTCTCAATGAACCTAGCATTTTGATTCTTAGCTATTCTTGTACTATGATTACGACAGTAAAAACTATACCCTTTTGTTTTTTATAGGTAACCAATGAAGAAACCATGGAGTGTTCTTTATCCATTTTCTTTTCTTGTGGGTTATAAACTCTAACTTCTGCTGGGCAACCCCAATCATGTAGGTGCCTTGAACTAGGTTTCCTATCACTCCATAGTTCAAAAGGAGTCTTTGGGATTGCTTTACTAGGAATCCTATTAAGTAAGTAAATGACAGTCCTTAAAGCATACATCTGATATACCGCGGTTTCATGATATTTTTAATGTATTTTTCTTAAGTTTAGTGCCTCCAAAAGCTTTTTTGTATAAATTTTTACGTAAGTTTCTCTTTATTTGCAGGAAATCTGTCTAAAAGATGAACGTGAAGTGTTTTTTTGCAAGAAATGTAGAAAAGTACCACCTACGGAGCTTGTGACGGTTCGTTGTGCTCGTGACAGTCCGTAGGTGGCATTGTAGTGCAGCTGCTGAAGGAAGATGGAGAATTCTGACCAAGTGTGGGGTTACGAAGTGCGTGCGTCCTGCTGGTTCGTTATGAAGATCAGTGAAGTATTTCCAGTACCCAAATTCCAAGAGTTCAAGTGTTTTGGAACGGAGACCCTCGACGGACTGTTGTGCCTGTGACGATCCGTCATACCTTACGTCGAGGGTAATGAAGAGAACAACAAAAGAAATTGCAAAAGTATGGGACGACGGAGTCCATGACGGCCCATCGTGAACACGACTATCCGTCGCGAGGTCCGTCGATCCAACCGCATTTTGACAGATTTCCAGCAATTAGAGTCCTTATTTAATTAGGTCTTGTTTTTTATGAATAGTTCGAAAAACCTTGTTTTTGGGGTTAGACTCTTGACTATTTGAGCTTCTTTGTGGATTAGACTTTGTGATTATTATTACACTTTTGTAAAATCTTTAGTCTTCAATTAATTTCAGTAATTAATTGTTGGTGATTTTTGTTGATTAATCAAGTGAACTTATGGATTTTATTCTTTCTGGTTGAAGTAAGTGCATGAATTCTTATATTACATATTTGAATATTGTGATAATGACTATGAGTAACTAAACTCCATAACTAGGGTTATGGGAATCATATGCGAATAATGAGGTAAAAATTAAATAAAATAACAATGCTAGAATAGTGTCTTGCATTTATTGATAATTCTTTCGCTTAGAAGTCTTTTAACGGATGACCAACGTTAGAACTCGCCTTAATGCTACTTGACGGACCAAGGAGGTAGATACTAGGAAAAGAATTATCAACATAGATTTAGTGTATACTATCTACTTGGATAGTATTGATTGGTACGAGGTAATAACTTAATCAAATATCAAATACGATGCTTAATACGAGGTAACGGTAAGGGTTAGTATAGCAACACACGTAGCCGGACCAAGGTGCGAGGAGTGAAATTTTCTAGATGCCGGACCAAGGATTTAGAAATACATAACTTATAACTTTGCATGCAAGATACTTGGAAAAAATTGTTATAGTTATAATTATCAAGTTAGAAACCTGTGGAAAACACGTAAACCCTAGTTACTTATATTAATTGATTAAACTCCAACAATTGAAACTGTTAGTTGTCTCCTTTGATTTAGATATTTATTTTCATTCATTTAGAAGTAAAACTCTCTCTTTTATTGTCTTTGCTTTCCGAAGAAATAATTGACTAAATAATAATAATAATAGATTGAAGTTAAGTCTGAACTATTTTCCTTGTGGGAACGATCCCAACCTCATTAGTTGGGTTCTTTACTTGATACGACCGCTTTACTTCTTATTTGAGAAGTAAGTTTGAGCTTGTCAACATCCACAATGAAATAGGAATAGATGAATTATTTAGCATACTACTAGCCATGTCCATTAATGCACGATTATAGAATATCAATTATCACAACTAGTCAAAATAGATAATGATAAAAAAGATCATTTGATAAAAATAATTTCAAAGATAGAATACAAATATGTTTGCTATTTGAAAAAACAGTATGAACAAAGAAAAATATAAACAACAATTAATAGAAAAAATAATAGAAAAAATAACTGAAAAAGAACAAGAGTTACAACATAGAAAAAGAAGGTTAGAAGAAAATATATTAGCAAGAGTATGTAATAAATCAATACTAGTACAAAGAAAAGCTATATTAATGTTAGAGTTAGAAATAGATTGTCTTGAATATGACTTACCATGTCCATTAATGCACGATTATGTGTTTCTGCTACACCATTTTGTTGTGGTTTTTCAGGCATTGTGTATTGAGCACATATACCATAATATTCGAGGAATTTTGCAAATGGACCTAGGTGTTTTCCATTTTCATCATATCTTCCATAATATTCACCACCTCAATCTGACCTGATTATTTTACATTTCTATCTAGTTGTCTTTCAACCTCAGTAATAAAGACCTCTAAGGCATTTATCTCTTGATATTTTTCATGAAAATATAATGTGAAAAATCATCAGTAAAAGTGAAAAAATATTTTTCTTTAAGATTCAATACCCCAAGGACCACATATATTATTTTGTATGATTTCAAGAAGTTGTGTACTTTTTGTGGATCCTTTCTTTGTCTGTCTATGTTGTTTTTCTTTAATGCAATCCACACAAATGTTAAGGTCTGTAAAATCCAAATTCAAAAGAATTTCATTGTTAACAAATCTTTCCAATCTTTCTTTGGATATGTGACCTAAACGTTTGTGCCACAAAAAAGAAGATTATTCATTCACCAAACTTTGTTTGGTTCCAATATTATGATGCAGAGTTAAGAGCGTTTTGACTAATAGATTATTTAGATTCATTTTGTATAAGTTATCACAATGAATACTAGTTCCAATGAGATAATTATGTGTAAGCAAACTAAAACATCCATTACCAAAAATAAAAGAGTATCCCGTCTTATCCAACTTCGACAAAGAAATTAAATTTCTCGAAAGAAAAGGTACATAACAAGTTTTAAGTAAATCTAAGTGGCGCCCAGTATCAAGGATCAAACAGTAAGTTCCTATAACTTTAAGTAGAGCCTTCACTCTATTCCCCATATATACACATGTCTTTTATTCTTATTTATGGTATGTATTTTAAGGAATTTTTGCATCGTATTAGAAATATGGACAGTACAAATAGAGTCAATCCACCAAGTATTATAAGGAACTTCAGTTAAATTTGATTCGATACATGTAAAAGCACTAGGATTATCCTTCTTCTCGAGTCATGCCTTAAATTTCAGACAATTTTTCTGAAAGTGTTCAAATTTTCCACAAAAATGACACTTATCAGTCTTGTGTTCCTTCTTATGTATTTGAGAGGAGGAATCATTGACATTATGGTGCCTTTGTTATCCTTTAGCATGCTTCTTTCCTTTCTTTCCAACTCCTTGATGACTTACAAAGTTAATGGAGTGGGTTCCTTGATTCTTGAGCCTTACTTCCTCCTGAACAAACATTTCGTGCAATTCACGCACATTCCGTTTTTCTTTCATGGTGTTGTAGATTATTTTGAAAGGGTCTTACAGATGGTAATGAGTTGATAATGAATTGTACAAGGAAATTTCGTTCCACTTCCATTCCCAAAGACTTAAGTCTTGCTGCCACGTTTGTCATTGCAATGACATGCTCATGCATGGTATGTGAACCAACAAACTTCATGGTTGTTAAAGTACCCATTAGTGTCCCAGCAAGAGACTTATCAGCAGTTTGAGAGGATTCTCCACGAATTTCATAAAATCTTTTGCATTTTCAATTTTGGGAAGAGTAGTCTTAATGTTGCTCGCAATATTCATTCGCATCAACATTATGCCTAATCTATTAGATCGATCCCAGTTTTTATAATGAGACCTTTCTTCAATATTTCTAGTTTCACTAATAGCAGTTGGCTTCTGAGTGTAAAGTGCAACATCAAGATCTAAAAAGATGAAATTTGATTTGTTTGCACCAATCTGATAAGTTAAGACCATTAAAGGTCGTAACAGAGGCAGAGTTCGAATGAAGAGAAAATGCTGCAAATATAATACACTTATTTGTTAATACTTTGAGTTATGAATTTTAACTTACTATAAAATTAAGAAAAGGTTTATAAATTCTTAAATGTATATTGATGTCCTCCTTCGGGCGAAACATCAAAATACAACTTTAGATATACTGATGCTTAGATGTGAATTTAACGTAAATCAATAATTTTTAATGTGTTAATCAATAATATTTATTGTCTTTAGATAAATAAATAAACCTAACGACACATCTAAATTACCTCATTAATGTTCAATGGTTACAAAATGAAATAATCAATCTTTAAGTGATCTGTAAATATCGTACAACCAAAAGCTTCAATATATCCATAAGCTATATAAGTTATAAGCATCAAAATAATGGATAATTGAATATACTTTTAATCATTATTATTTTGAATTTATTCTTCAACGATTAGACCACTTTGGTGATTAACTAATCTCATATACATAATTTCAAAACAAAATACATCATGATAGTGAATAATTATTTCGCTTAATACTACCTATTACCATTTTCAAATAAGGAAAATATTAATTCTATGAAAAATCACTAGTTCTTAAACCAGGCTCTGATACCACATATAAGAAATTTTAATGATTGTGATAACATAAACAATCTTAACCTTCAGAAATTCCATAAATTATTCAGGATTGTAGAACTATCTGATTTTCACATAAATGTATTATTATGATAATTCATTCAAGAATATATACCTAAATCAGTCATTATAATTCTTGACTTGATTGAGCGAAAGTCTTTTCTTTTGGTTCTTCGAAAGTTGTTTCTCTCTTGCATTATACTTTATGAATAACTTTGATATAAGACTATATCTTTATTGCCGAGAGAGGACCCTTTAAATAGAGTGTGTTTAACATCATTATCACCTTTCCATCATGATGAGTAGTGGAGATAATGGATAGTTGGATGAGGTAATGGGTAAAGTGGAAGACTTAATGGGTAGTTGGACTAACTTCCCCACTTTTCCACACATGCAAATAACTTCTCCACTTATCCAATTAGAATTAGAACTTAATTAATAATTAAATATTAAACCAAAATAATATTAATATGAGTGGGTCATAAAACTAACATTCAAATCATGAATTTCAGTCCAAGCATTATAGGTATTGTCTTTTAGAATTTGTAGTTATTTACTTTTCCATTTCTCATTTTCCTTATAGCATAATCACTTTCATAAATTATTCACATAATTGTACTAGATATATAATATATATTACATTCCCCCAAAATGTAAGAGGTGACAAAAATGAAATGAGATGAAAAAAAAATTAAGGAATACAAATTTCATCTTCTTCCATTTATTATACATCCATCATAATTTATTTATTTTTTCTTTGTATTTATGTTGCAGGTAACACAAAATCAATTATTCTAATAAAAAAAATTAAATCAAAATTCAGAAGCAAGGAAAGCATACATAAGATGAATAGAAGTCTTTGGATGATAAAAGAATAAACTTTCACGTGAATGGAGTTCATGTCCTCAACCTTAAGGTGTGTTTCAATGTTTTATAGTTAAAAAACTGATACTTATATTTTTTCAGATTTTCTCAAAAAAAAAACACATTAATAAAAAAACCTGACAAAATACTAATCGGTACAAGTGTGAGTTGATTTTCATTTATGTCAATCCAAGTATTCTACAACTATTGTTACTTAATATAATAATTATTATTACTTTCTTCTCAATTTTAAACGTATGTTTAATTGCAAATTATATATATATATATATATATATATATATATATATATATATATATATATATATATATACCATTGTTGTAATGTACTTTTTGTTGCAATATTACAAATTCCCTTTATTTTATATCAATAAGTAATGAACAATAATAATTGTTTAATTGATATTTCTTTTAACTTTTCCGCGTTAGTCTTTGTTGAAAATTTACATATTTTTCATTCTATAAAATTGTAAATTAGTAATCTTTATTTTTAAGATTCTCAATTTTTTGATATTATGTAGAATGCGGAGGGGAGTGAGTGTATATAATATACATGATTATGTACGTATACATATATAAATAATTATTAATGTAAGATTTTTTTAAAAAAAATGCATCATGTTAGCTAATGGAGAATTTTAAGGAATATTGGTAGAAAATTTTAGTGAATAATTCAAAATTTAAAATTAATATAAAATTGACAAAAAAAATAAATTACTGTAGCAATTTTCAGTTATATAATCCACTAAAAAGTTACAAAAATATTAAAAATATATAAAAACTGATGTCTTTCATACCTAATTTGATTGTTTTTTCTTCTTCAAATTGATGACAACTTCTCATCAATAATTTATCATTTTCTTCGATAAAGAACTAAGATCGTTTTATGATTAAAGAGCATAAACATTTCAACACCAATTTTTTACAAATATAATTTTAGTGTCTGTCATTCGTGTGTTAACCAACTTCTTATATTTTATTAAATTATAATAAGCAAAATCACACAATATGTAATAGTTAAATAACTTTTTAAATAATTTTGTACTTGGACATGCTAATGATATAGATGTTTAATTTTAAGTTCTTACTTTACTATTGATACTTATTAAACATATGTATAATATTTATAATATATTTTAATCATCGAATGGCATACCACATACATATGAATTTCTTACAATAACAATTAAGTTTAAACACACAATATAAATATAATGAAAAATATGTAATTTTTTACAATATATATTAGGTATTTTGGAGGACGACAACTTTAACTAAGTTTTCTATAATTGTTTTATTTCTAAACTGCAACTACAAAAATATTATGTTAAAATTAATTAAAGTAAGGGTAAAAATTACTAAATAATTTTTTGTTTGAAATAAGTCATAGTTCTAAATTGAAAATATTAAAGGATAATATTTTTTTTCAAAAACTATTTATATAGGACAAGATTTGCTTAAAATTACTCAATTAAATTACTATTAAATGTTAATAATTTTGAATTTGAATTGGAAGTCACGTATTGATCATCTATAATTTGATTTGAAAATTAACTCTATATTAGATAAAATCGAATTTAAATTTAATCTTTTTAAAAGAGGTTGCATGTATGGTCATTTATTTTCATCTCAATCGTGCAAATTAGTAAACTAATTAAAAATAAATATTTGGCAATTTAATTTTAACATCATGAACTATATATTAAAAATAAAAAGCGTGAAACAAAAAAAACTTCGTTACTTGCATGATTCGTTGTCTCTATTCATATAGATATTTTTAAGAGAAGAAGGTATAAAAGTGAGATATTAATATTGATAATAAAACATGAAATTTTAGCAGATAATTAATCGTAGTAGTAAAATGGCTGTGAAAAAAAGATAATTTTATATATTATTAATTTAGAAGCTCGAAAACAATGAATTAGAAAAAAGGAGATCCAATATTTGGGTGTCAACAACATGATGAGTAAGTTTCTGAAGCTTAAGCCTCCGACTTTCTTGGTTTCTGAGAGTGAGGATACATATGAGTTCATTTTGGATTGCTACGAGATGCTGAAAAAATTGGGCGTAGTTCACATGGGGTTGATTTCATGTCTTTCCAACCTTAAGGTGAGGCTAAGAAATGGTGGAGAGCTTATATGGAGGGTAGATCTTCTACTTTACCTCCACTCACATTAACCCAATTTCATGCTCTGTTCTTAGAGAAATTTGTGCCTAGAACCTTCATGGATCCTAAGAAAGATGAGTTTATGGCCTTTGAGCAAGGTGGTATGTTGATGCCAAGTTTTATGCTTTGTCCAGATATTCTACTCAATTGGTGACTACTGAGGAGGAGAGGATCCACTAATTTATTAGGGGACTGAATTTTGAATTGCAAGTATTATCTGACCATATGACTTTTGCAGGGAGGAGCTTCAATGAGGTGACAAATTATATCAAGTAATTAAATGGAATGGGTGAGGCGAGACAGTCACGCAAAGGCGTTGGCTAAGAGAGCTATGAATTTTGAAAATTTTCAGGACTCCTATTCTAGAGGATCTGGTAGATCAACATGGGTAGCCAAGCATATTCAGTCTTCTATGCCTACCTCTTTAGGTTATTACTCAGGAACTCCATCTTATAATTTTAAGGATAGTAAGGGAGTCATGCCTTGGACGGACAACAAACCATCTTTTGATCTTATTTGCTACAATTGTGGAGAACTTGGACATATTAAGAGATATTGCCCCCATCCGCGTGTGCTGGACTCCGCGCATGAATTATATAGAGCGGTTGTACCCGCGGGAATGGTAATAATGGTAGAGAACATCCACAAGGTAGGTGAGGAGGAAACCAATGCGACAGTGGAGGTAGAGGAAATTGTAATACGGGCAGAGATAACGAGCAACCAGGTAGGGAGGTAGCTCGTCAAGATGATAAGGATCGATGTTATTCTTTACCAGGCAAGAACGAGGTAGAGGCATCTGATGCAGTGATCACATGTACTAGGCTTGTATATGATTGGATGATTAATGTGTTATTCGATCCAGGTTCTACTTATTCTTATGTATGTACGAGATTCGCCTCAAAATTTGATATGATTTGTGATGTTCTTGATGCATCTATTCATGTTTCTCCCCACTTGGAGAGTTAGTCATAGTTATTCATGTCTATCATGATTTTCCTATTTTGTTTATGAGTTATCAGACTTGGGATGAATTGGTGGTTTTGGATATTACTGACTTCCACATAATCTTAGACATGACTTGGTTGTCTCCCTATTATGTTGTATTAAATTTTAATTCTAAGTCTGTGAATCTAGAAATTTCAAGAAAGGAAAAATTAGAGTGGGAAGGGGTGTACAAGCCTAAGCAATCTAAGATTATATCCTACCTTCCGACTAGTAAATTAGTAGATCAACGTTTTTTGATTATTTGAATCATTTAAGGGATGTTTAGATTGAGTCTCCATACATTGGGTCTATTCTTGTGGTGTTTGAGTTTAGTGAAGTATTTCTTAATGACTATCATGGTATGCCTCTGAATAGAGATATAGATTATTGCATTGATTTAGAGTCTGGTACTTGTGCCATTTCCATCCCTCCATATCGCATGACCCCGGTAGAACTAAGAGATCTTAAGACTCTAATCCAAGAGCTTCTTGATAAGGTATTTATTTACCCTAGTGCTTCTCCATGGGGTGCTCCAGTTTTGCTTGTCAAGAAGAAGGATGGTAGAATGAGAATGTGTATAGAGTGCCGATAATGGAATAGGGTCACTATATAAACAAGTATCCTTTGCCTTGACTAGATGATCTTATTGACCAATTGCAATATGCAACACTATTCTTTAAGATTGAATTTGAAATTCGATTACCATCAATTTAAAATTAGAATGGGAGATGTGCTTAAGATGGCGTTTAGAACTCTCTATGGGTACGATGAGTTTTTGGTTATGTGTTTTGGTTTGACAAATGTGCCTGCACCCTTCATGAGTTTAATGAATGTGGTATTCAAGCCATTTCTTGATTCTTTCATCATAGTTTTTATTGACAATATCTTTGTTTATTCAAAAAGGGAGAAAGAGAATGCCGACTGATACACTCAAATTACACCTCCCTAAACAAGCATAAGTGATCTTTATCAAGTAAAGGATCAAACTAGTAGGTTGGGGTCGATCCCACAAGGAATATGATTTAGACTTAGCTGTAACATACGATTATATATTCTTAGTCAAGGTCTTCCGAATCAATTAACTAAAAAAGGGGGAGGGAGGTTTTGTGAAACAAGTTCATAAAATTATAAGAGTATGAAATAAGCAAAGGGTCAACTTCGATTGTTATCAAGGTGAAAAAGTAACTAGGGTGTAATTGTTCCTCACAAGCTCATAATGCGGTAATCCTAGTAATAACAATCCCTTCCTAGTATATTACATGTAAAGTGATAAGTTATGTATCTCTAAATCCTTGGTCAGACATTTAGAGAATTTCACCCCGTACCTTGGTCCAACTACGTGGGTATAATTTACTAACCTTTACCTTTACCTCATATTAGACATCACATTGATGTATGACTTAGTTTTCACTTTCGCACCAATCGATACTAGACTATTAGATGGTATAACACTAAATCTATGTTGATAATTATTTTTTAATAAACTACCTCCTTGGTCCGTCAAGTAGCGACAAGGTGAGTTCTAACGCATGCACTCGTTAAAAAGACTTAAAAACGAAAGAATTATCAATGCATGCAAAACACTATTAAAGAATTGCTTGATTACTATTTATACTTTGTTTATTGCTCATGGTTCCCACAACCCTAGTTGTGGATTTAGTTACCCATATTAGAAGGAACACAATTCATGTTTATAGATGAAGAAACGATGAACTTACGTAATGAGGATGATAAACACAGAAGTCCAACTTGAATTGCAAAAATTATATCTTCAAAAACCAACTTTGAAACTTAACAATAGGTAAAGTTGCAAGTTAATATCCCCAGACAAGAACTCAAAACAATGTAATAATATCAAATGCAACAGGGTTTACATAACCTATTTATAGAAATCAAATCAAAAGTTAAAAAGGAAACAAAATAAGGAATAAATTGTACAACACGTCTTTATTCTACGGGGTTGACCTACAGTCCGTAAGTTGTGTTACTGTCTGTAGGTACCTTCGGTGGGTCCATACTTAGCGTATTTTCCATCATAAAAATCTCAACTTCTCAGTCAACTTTTACGGTCCAACAGTACAGACCGTCATTGAGACAACGGTCTGTAAGAGTCTACGTCGTTCTATACTTAAAAAATTACAGCATCATGCACCAAAATCGATCTTCAGATTTCTTTTATGGAACTGCAGTATGGATAGTAAGTCATTCGATGGTTCGTAAGTGCCTTCATAGATATTTCTGTTTTCTATAATTTCTTCAAATATCCGCGCCTGAGTGTGTTTCCTAAATACACAACCAAACACATAAACCAACACAAAATGACCCCCAGACACGCACAAATCATGAGTGAAAACTATCAATAGTACTGTAAACCCACGGTACATCAACACTCTCAACTTAATATCACTGTTTGTCCTCATGCAACATACTATGACTCTAAACAACCCTTGTATAGAAGCAAGCACTAGGAAGCACTTTACACCTAAGCAATTACGTGGCTCTCTATCCTAAATCTTATTTTGAGTGCAATTTTGTTCTCTTAGAGTAAAATAAGCTAATTTGTGCGGATCCAAACATGAAACATCACCCCATTTACACTATTTTGTTATCGCTAGAGTATCAAATTTCCGACAATGTAACTAGTGCCCTTACTTCAACAAAAATTCCCCCTTTTCATACAATGTTAATGAAGTTATAAGTATATCGATTATTTTAACTCTCATGCTCAGAAGTAATTATTAATTACTGGTAGTGCTCAATACTATAGGCTTGCCCTTTTTTTCACTGTCTAGACTCTCCAAACTAGACTATATGATCACTTTAGGACTTTCATAGCTTGTAACGTAGGCTCAGGGTAAGGTCTGGTACATCTGGGTTCATGTAGTGACTTTCTGCCCTTATTGACATTACATTTAGGACTTTTACCTTCTTTTGTCCTATCTTCGACGTCCTGCCTCTTTTTCTCTTCTTTCCTTTGATTCCTTTCAACCAAATGTGTGACTTTCACATTTATAGCCCTCTCATTTTGTCTACTCTGTTTCTGTTTTCATGCATTTCAGTCTTCGGCAAAGTCTCATCCTCTTTTGTACTTATTCATTTCTTTTCTTTTCAACATCCAACAATTTTTGCACCCACTTTTCTTTAGATTTTATCTTTCATAGCCACCCTTAACTCATGGTCGAGGTGCACAATACCCTATGTCAGATCAAAGCTAAGAATGAGGTCACTTTTGCATTAGCCACCCTCAACTTAGGCTTTTGGGCTACGTCGAGTTGCACATGTACAAGGAAGGACCGGGGTCAAACCATTAGATTTTGGGAATGTTATTTAGGGAGTAAGAAATAATTGGTCTTTTTTAGTCTCAAATCATTTGGATCAAAGGAAAAATTCATTTCCTTTGGTTGGACTTTTTTTAGGCTTTTTGTGGACTATATAGAACAAAGGCTTATGATCACTTCCTAGCCTCTAGAGTAGATTCTCTTAGCAGTACTAAAAAGGCAAGTTCTGCATTGACTCTACACTATTTAATTCATCTACAATTCTCACACATACTTGGCACCTAGTTTCATCATTAGATTGTTAGATCACTCCATTACGTTTTAGCTTAAGTCATGCAATCAAATCAGACTCTTTTATGTCACATCCTGATCCAGCACATTCAGCTTATTGTTATCCATACTTTCAACACATATACAAACAATGTTATATGGGTATCATTTTTGTTTTAACAAGTTCATGCCATCATGCTTTATTTTTTTTCATGCTTCTATACATACTAAACATGCCAGTTCAATATAAATTAAACAATCTATTGGGGGGGAAAAACACAAGCAAGAAAACCCCAAGAGAGGATTACAAGTTGGGTTACTCATGATTCACCCTATCACTGGCAATCAATTTACCCCACCCGTTACAAAATAAGTGTAATTTTCTCCAATGCACAAAAAATGGGAAACAATAGTGGGTTTGGGTAAATCAAACCTGTGGTGCATCATGTCGAAGAATCATAAACAAGTGGGTGGGTCCATTTCCCAGATCCCACTACAGTACTTGGGTCACCATCAGTGGTGCCCTCATCTTTAATCACAACACTAGGAGTTGTTCTAACATTTACTGCTGCAGGCCTGGAGCTAGATGCCCTGCATTCATCTCACAAGCTAAGCTGGTTCATCTGCTCATCTAGGATGGATTCCTCCTTTTCTTTTTGATACGCTCAAATTACACCTCCTTAAAGAAGTATAAGCGGTCATAATCAAGTAGAGAACCCAACTAGTAGGTTAAGGTTGATCCCACGAGGAAAATAGTGTAGACTTAACTTTATTTCATGATTACATCTATTTATCCAATGTGTATCCGAAAACAATTAATTAAAAGGGGGGCGGGGTTTATGAAACAAATTCCATAAACAGTCTAAGTTAACAATTAAAAGAAATTAAATATTTAGTTTTTATCAAGTTGTGAGAATAACTAGGGTATATGTGTTCCCCATAGGTTCATAACTCTGTATTCCTAGCAATTGCAATCATTTTAAAGTGTTTTGCATGTAAAGTGGTAACTTATGTATCTCTAAATCATTGGTCCGATATCTAGAGAATTTCACCCCGTACTTGGTCCATCTACATGTGTATAAGCTACTAACTCTTACCTTTACCTCATATTAGACATCACAATCGACGTATTGATTAGTTATTACTTCGTACCAATCAATACTAGCCTATTAGATAGTATCCCACTAAATCTATGTTGATAATTATTTTCTTACTAGCTACCTCCTTGGTCAGACAAGTACCAACAAGGTGAGTTCTAACGTTGGCAACCATTAAAAAGATTTCTAAGAGAAAGAATTATCAATACATGTAAAAACTATTTGAGAATTACTTAATCACTAGATTTAATTTCTTAATTACCCATGGTTTCCACAACCCTAGTTGTGGATTTAGTTACTCATGCTAGCAAGATCACGATTCATGGTTTTTAAGAAAGAATTCATGAACTTACTTAACAATAAGAAAAAAACCCAGAAATCCAACTTGAAATTGCAAGAAGAACCTTCAAACCAAATTCGGAAAATGATTAACTGCTCAAAGTTTGATACAAACATTCTCCAACACAAAATTGAATAATAATAATAGTAGCTAACCCCAAAATGAGGTTTTAATGCCCTATATATAGAAAACATAGTCCTAAAGAAAATGGAATTAAAATAAGGTAAGTTTATTCACTTGGTGCGACATCAATCTAAGGACCAATTTATCCATAGAATCTTTCCGTCGATCAAGACATATAATAATTTTTCTTTCTTCGGATGGCACCTTCTCTGAATTAATCGACGGACCAACAGTACGGTCCATTGATGCACTTACGGTCCGTCGATGCCCTCTGTATCTCCATCCATATTTTTACAACTTAAGGTACTGGAACCTTTCATGATCAAAACAACGGTCCACCAGTATGGTCCATCAATAAAATAGATGGACCATCATTCACTCTCGTAGTTCGACACTTGGTCAAATTTTTCTGAGTCTTCTCTAATGTCTTGAGCTACTCATCTACGGTCATCGATCAAACGAAAAACCGTTGATGGCCTCTGTAGGTCCTGTTCTGCATTTTTTCAGTTTTTTACTCATCTTACAGTCTGAACATCTTTCCTGCAAAACAAACACAAAAACTTGTTAAAACTACAAAAACGCTCTAGACATACACCACTCTTAAGCAAAATGCATTGAAAGCACTGTGAAACCACGATATATCACTTTTTTCTCTAGTTGGCACTGCTTTTTGACGGTACTTTCCTCATCCATGAGTGCGGTTTTTAGGCGGTATCTGTGCTTCTTATGTTTGTCCCATTTTGACTCAGGCCTCACTCCCACATCATCATCACTAAAAATGTCTTTATAACAGTATCGTTGCCAAGTGCTGAAGCTGAATCTTGTTTTATGAAAGAAGGTGTGGATAGGATAGCATCCACGTCGGCCCGGAGGTTTGCTTGCTCTATTTGAAGGGCAACCATATATATAGCAGGTCAGTCTACTCAAAAATCGTGTCTCAAAAGCACTGAGCCTCCTATGAATTGCTGGATTTTGTAGTCTGTAGCTGCCTCCAACCTCTTTTCAACATGTTCCTCGGACTTTGCAATTAACTTTCGCATCCAAAGCTTCAACATGTGAAATAAAATGGCAATTTGGTTTTGTAAATTTAGGACGTGGTCCAGCGGTATGATCGATATTCTGAAAGAAGGAGTGACTCTACATAAACTTGGATCCTGACTACCGGCCTGTGAGGAAGAAGCTCGTGCATCTGCTGGTTGTGCAGTCCCATCTCCGTGCATTTGCTCTACTGCCTTAACCATATCATCACCTATCGACACATCAACTCAGGGTTCTCACTGTTGTACTTCCACATTTGCCTCATCCTGATTGAGTCCGATATCCAAGATCCTATTAGAATGAACCACCTTATTTCAGTGCCAAATCGGCACTTCACCATCACCACAATCTAGAAAATATACACTAAAAAGGGTAAGTGGTGGTTGTTTTGAACACCTTCTAGTGTATCTCTTCGATCATCAATTTGACAAAGTTTATTCAAATCCTAGAAACTAACGCTGCCAGCACAACTGCCCTATTCCATGAGATGAGGTCATCAGCTTGAGTCGGTCACAATCTGCTCCGAACAAGCAGCCTGAAGAATTTGGCGACAATTTTTAGGATGGTCTTTGTAATACCCAACTGGGGTGATGCAACAAACTCTTTCCTTTTTCCATCCAAGACCATGTGCCTGTAAAGCCAAGATAATATGGCTTCCCATTTTTACGCAATCCTCGTAAAAGCTCCAAATTGTACTATCTCCCAATGGTAATCAAAGTCGGCGGTGTTGGAGGCCTAAATGTTTTCGGGCTTAGATATGTATAGAAACCGACTGATATTAGTGTATGAGATGTTCTCACTAACCCCTCGGATCATAGTGGATCTTAGGGGATCCTTAGTTTTTGGATTGACGTTCTTGTGTATGGACCCCTGAAGAGTGGCAACATAGGAGGCATAAAACTCCCTCACAATCTCCTCACTGTACATTCCATGATCATGGGACATCCACTCACACTTGTTCTTCTTGAATAGATCGTGAATTTCTAGCACTGTGTGGAGACTCCCTGTAAGGACTCGACACTCCCCGGTGATGGTATGAGTTATATTCCCCATCACATTAAGTATCTTAGTGTCCCAATACGTATGCCATTGCCCATCAATGCACCAACACTTTGCTTCATCAGCTACCGTATTTAAGGTAGAGTTCTGGGGAACTTTTGATCTTGTGGCCTCATCAGACAAGGCCTCCTTGTCCTGCCTACTTTACCCAGAGGTGGAGCCTGACATGGACCCAATGATAGAGTTGGTTGAGGAAGCGGAAGATGATCTTCCCAGGAACCAATAAATGTATCCCTCTCACCAGACTGGGAGACAATGACTATGTTGGTATTCCTTGTCCTAGTTTTGCCCCGATTATCCCAAACAACAATAGTTGCAGTCCGTATTTTGCCGGGGACATACTAGAGATCATTGGCGCTTTCCGAGTCATTGAAGACCGATTGACTGGAGGGTCGAGTTGATTTGGACTTACCTTTTGCAATGAAGACCTTCTTTTGTGCCATCGTACATGTGGAATAGCTATTAGAATCTAATCTAAACTTTAAACACAATCGACTTAATGTTTGAACTAGAATCGGAAGAAAGAAATAAATAAAAGAAAAAAAAATTAAATATTAAGTGGTAGGTATAGTGGCTAGCTACGAGGGGGACATATGGTCCATAAGTATCTCCATAAATCAAATTGGACCAAACGAGAGGACTTTGCTGGAAACTACAAGCATGCAGAATGGTCCATAGGTTGAAGTATGCACCGTAGTCCATGTCCATAATCTCACACTTAGCTTCTTATGAACTTCCACTTACAGACCTAACGTATGGGACTTAAGGAGACTTATGATTTGTAGACAGGGTCTAATAGGTTGGGTCTGAGATGGGGCTAAGTTGTTTCATGCTTTATGGACCCAAATTTTTAAACACTTAAGCACATGTGCTACACTAAGCAAGTACTTCGACATTCAATCATGCGAGTTCGTCATCTGAATGCTTCCAAGTACACAATGTTAATTTTGTGCACACACATTATGGAACCATAGTCAAAACCTGCACATAGATCATCTAGTTTTCTTATTGTATGAACACACTAACACTTCCTATCGTCCCAATGGTGATTCTAATAAGAAAATAACATGCAATGATGGACGAGCACAACACCCATGGTCAAGGCCCACTCCCGATTTCCAAAGAATTTACTATGAACTTAAATTCAATCTTTCAAGAGAAAATCAGATACCTTACAAGAGAGAAGGAATGGTGTGAATGTGTAGCAATACTAGGACTTCAATTAGGCACACACCAAATTCGATGTACCCACAGACCGAGGAGTAATATTGAAAAGTAGGGTAAGAAGGAATTGGGTGAACTAGATTAAATTGGGATGGATGATATGAGTTTGACAAGGGATGGATTTGTGGGAAAAGTTAATGGATTGGGGAAGTTAAGGAGTTATTGAGGGATTTAGGGGAGTGAATGACAGTTTAAAGTTTTAGAAATGGGTGGAAAATGAATTCAAAAATGGCGGTTATTAAGTAGGAAAACGTCCGGGTTAGGTCGGACAAGCTAAGGTTTGGACCTACGAGACCCCACTTATGGTCCTTATGTCATGTCTCTAACTAGCCATGACACTTAAGAAAATTTACAAGCACATATCTGGGATCTAGGCGCACATCTACGATTTGTAGAAGGAACGACGGACAATCAATGGTGTCCGTAGACTACTACACCAAACCACTTCATGTAGATTCTTGACATCACGCACCTGCATATGTAGCACCCCTTAGACTATTCTTTTTGTATTTTCTAGACACTTGTTAGACATGCACCCTATGCTACATCCAACCAACTAAAGGTAACAAAAAATCATTAAAAAATAACTACTTTTATATAAGAAATAAAAATAAACAAAAAGATGATTTGACCAGAATTGTAAACCTATGGTTGGCGAGATTTTACACCTTGGGTTGCCTCCCAAGTAGTGTTTGATTTAACATCGTGGAATAACACATGACTCTTGATTAATTAGACTTGATCAAGATAATATACCTCAATCACTTGTTGCACACTCCCTGCGATTCCCAAATACAGCTTGATCCGTTGTCCGTTCACCTTGAACCTTGTTCCTTCGCTATTCTCCGCTCTTCTCCAGCTCCACTTGTCCATGCGGGAACACTTCCTTGAGTAAAAATGGTCCATACTACTTGGACTTGAGCTTGCCTAGAAATAAGTGCAACCTAGAGTTGAATAGAAGCACAAGATCTTGAGCTACAAAATCTCACTTTACAAACCTTTGATCATGGTATTTATTCAACTTCTCTTTATACAAGGCTGCACTTTCATAGGCTTTAAGGCGAAACTCATCAAGCAAATTCAAGTCATTCACTCTGCAAAATTTTGTGTGCAGTCCGGATACCACTATGATGCCCACCAATTGAGAATGAATGACACACCTCAAGAACAATAAACATCTCAACTTCGGGCACAAATTGAGAAATATTCCCATCAACACATTCTCAATACAGGTATGGCTCATCTCAATGAATTCTTGACATCATGCATTAACTTCTTCCTTTGGTGAAACGATAAATTCGACGGTAACAAATTGCTTGCAAGATACTTAGTAAAGTCAGCAAACCAAAGAATGAGGTAATGGGACGAATCCAATACCTTTTCATCTGGGAACATATAATTGATTTCACCCTTTTCACCAAGCTTGCGTAAAACGTCATCTTCCAATTTAGAAAAGTGATCGACAACTTTGTTCTCTGTCCCTTTTCAATCTTTCATAAAAAAATCAAATTCTTGCAACGACAACACCCATCTAATTAGTCATGATTTAGCATCCTTTTTGTCCATCAAATACCTCAACGCCGAATGATCCGTTTGCACTATCACCTCTTTGCCGAGCAAATAATAGAGAAATTTCTCGAAACCAAAGACCACAATAGGAATCTTTTTGTCTGTAATTGTGTAATTATTTTGGGTTGCATTTAGGGATTTTATTGTGTAGTAAATAGGGTGAAGGGTATTTTCATGACTTTGCCCCATACCACGCCAAGCGCCACCCCACTAGCATGAACATGACTTCAAATGGTTCCCCCCAATTTGGAGCAATAATGATGGGGGTAGAGACCAATTTATTCTTCAAATCTTCAAATGCTATCAGACAAGCACCATCAAAGTCAAATTTATTCTCCTTCTCAAGCAACTTGCACAACAGATGAACACTTTACGGGAAATCTCTTATGAACCTTCTATAAAAACAAGCGTGCCCAAGAAAACTTCTAACACCCTTTATGGAGATGGGTAGTGGAAGCCTTTCAATCACCTCAACTTTGGTCATATAGACCTCGATACCCTTAATCAAGATCCGATGGCCTAACACAATATCCTCTTTCACAATAAAATTGCACTTCTCCCAATTTAGTACTAAATTGAAATCTTTACATATTTTGAGTACCATAGCGAGGTTGTGTAAGCAAAGATTAAAGAAGTTTCCCACCATAGAAAAATCATCCATGAATACCTCAATAGTATCCTCCACCATATCATAGAATATTGACATCGTACAATGCTTGAAGGTGGCGGGTGCATTGAACAAATGTAATGACATTCGCTTGATGAAAAAGTCTAATAGGGGAAAGTTAATGTGGTATTCTCTTGGTCTTCCAGAGTGATTGAGATCTGATTTTATCCCGAATAACTATAAATAAAGCGCTACCATCACTTTCGTGCAAGCTTACCAACATCTGATCCATGCAGGGCATATGGAAATGATCCTTTTTCGTCCATGCATTCAACTTCTGGTAAACCATGCAAAGTCTCCATCCCTTCACCGGTATCATATGGAAAAACTCGTGTCTTTAATTTGGGACCAAAATAATCCCAATCTTCTTGGTATATAGTGAACTGGGCATACCCAACTATTGTATGCAATAGGGTAAATAACTCCAACATCCGACAATTTAATAATCTCTTTCTTTACTACCACTTGCATAGGCAGATTTAATATTCTCTGATGCTCAATACTAGGCTTATGATTCGGTGTGAGTTGGATTTTGTGAGAGCAAACACCGGGGAGAATTTTGATATTATCTGCAATCGTCAACCTAATAGCTCGCTTGAACTTTTTTAGCACATCTACCAAACACTGGACTTGTCGCCCATTAAGATTTGCTGCAATAATGACTGAGAGTGTCTCATTCATGTCCAAGAATACATATCAAATGTAGTGGTAGAGCCTTAAGGTCCAATTTTGGTTCTTGGTTAATCGATGTCCTTGCGGGTGGGGATTCATGATTCTTTATGTCTAGTTCCAACCTCTTCAGTATTGATCTATACTCAAATCTTTCCAATTAAGCCACCCAGTTATCACAATATTCTATGACATCACTCTTGAAGTTCATCGTAATTGTTGCTAGTTACTCAACACCCAACCTTTCTTCAATCTTCACCTCATACATATTGTCAACTCGAAGTCATTGCGGACAACGATTGGACTTCACCACTTTTCTTCATAGAGATGCAAATATTAAATGTAAAATTTTCATTATTTAGACTTAACCTTATCTGTCCGTTTTCCATATCAACGACAGCATGCCCAATAGTAAGAAATGGTCTCCCAAGGATGCTGAGAACCTTAAAATCTACCTCGCAGTCAAGAATTACAAAATCCGCCAGAAAGATGAAGGACTCAAATTTAATTAGAACAACATGGAGTACACCAATTGGTATCTTTACCGTCCGATCATCCATCAGTAGCCGCATCGCAATGGGCTTCGGATTCCTTAAACATAGATTCTTATTAGTAAATAAGGTCATAAGGTTTATGCTAGCAGAAAGATCACACAATGCCTTTAAAAATGTAATAACCCGAGAGTACATTGAATAATAAAGGTGCCAGGATCCTTCTTCTTTTGCACTAAGGACCTTATAGCAATACACTACAATGCTGCAACCTATCATCATCTTCAAAATTCAATGCCCTTTTCTTTGTCACTCTGTCTTTCATGTATTTAGCAGACCCAAGTATTTGCTCTAAAGCTTTTATCAAAGGATAATTTATGGAGAGCTTCTTCAACATACTTATAAACCTTCAGTATTTACCTTCTTAGGTCTTCTTCACTAGCCTTTGTGAGAACAGTGGTGGAGGTCTAGGTATAGGGACAACCTTTTGAGTTACTTCTGCCCCCTTTTCCATCATAGTCTCAGACTCTCAACTCACCTCTCTCACCTCAATATCTTTTTTAGTCTCAATCTCAACCCCAGACGTCATAGGTGGATCAATGGTTTCCTTACCTCATCCAGTACAGACTACCATTACAATACCCATCGTTTTTTGGATTTCAGATAGTGTTGCTCGAAAGAGGGCCAGGTTAGTGTGGGTTCACTGTGGTGGAAAACTAATTCATCTATAGCTCAAGATGCTTGATTGACATGCCATGAGCATCAACTTTTGGTCTAATACCGGACACATCCTTTCTCATCTTGTTCACATTCTCATCAGTCATATTGAACCTCCTCCTCACCTTTTACATCATATCCTCAATATGTGCCATATTACTTCTAGCATCCCTAGGAGCATAATCTCTGTTTTAAGAGGGAACATAAGGTCCGACTCTTTCATTTTTGTTGCCATAGTTGTTCTGCTTGAAATTATTGTCGTGATTTTAGTTCCCATCCTAAACATATTGGCCCTCTCGATTGTAATTTCATAGTTCCAACCTTGGTTTCTTGAACTTTGCACAAATTATATATGTTAAACCCTTGGGCAATTGGTCGGAAACCCTCTGTATGATTATTCACTTCATATACGTCTTCTTCATAATAATAACTTCTTCACTAGTGGTGGAGGTCTAATCAAATAGTTCACCGCATTCACCTTCTCTGCCCCTCTAGTCACTTGTTTTAGCACCTACACTAGCTCAGTCCTCTTCATGCCATCTCCTTGCAAATCTTATCTGTGTCTAGATTATCTTCATTATTTTCTCAGCTATCTGCGCCTACGAGCAGTCACAATACAAACCATATGCAACAGTATCAAGCACTGAATCGCCATTATCATCCTGCCCCTTATAGAAGTACTACTTCAATGACTTATCATAGATACAGTGATTTGGGACACTTCTCATGAAGGCAGTGAATCTATTCCAAGAATTACTCACAAATTCTCTAGGTTGAGCTACAAAGTTATTGAGCCTGTCGTTCTTGTTCAGCTTCTTAGACACTGGAAAGAATCTTGCTTGTAATGTGTCTGTCAACTGATCCCATCTACAGGTAGAGTTATAGAGGGTCTCATTGAACCATAAAATAACATCTCCGGTTAATGATTGCGAGAAAACCCTCAGCCCAATCAAATCGATATCTCAATCAGGTCGACTGATGCAACGTTTGCAGACGAAGTTAAGTGTAGCTATGTGAGCATATGGATCATCTGCTGGTAACCCCAAAAATAAATCTCTTCCAGTAAGCATCTGCATCAATCTATTGTTCACCACAAAAGTATGCCCGTAGGGAGAGGTTGTAAGACCAGAGGTCCATCTGAATCATCGATATTCATGTTGACCCTTCCTTTATATTTCAAAGGTGAACTTTGAGGATCTTGAGGCCTTAGTGCAGGTCCCACTCTAGTATCATGTGGAACCGTGTTGTTCCCTTCTATACCTTGTGGGGGTTGCCGCTGTTCTCCATCACCTCATACAATAAGATTAACAAGCGGTCCTAGATTATTCGTTATATGCAAAGTATTGCGCAATTCTGTGTCATAATGAGTGAGTGGTTTGCCTATGCTTCTTTTACTTGACATACACTAGAGTAAGTCCCTGAACGAGACAAAAATAAAACAAACAGTAAAATTAGGAAATATTTGACTAAAGTTCAATAATGTAGTTAAACTTAATTTAAAAGCCAAAGTCCCCGACAGTGGCACCAAAATTTTATATTCTCAAATTACACCTCCCTAAAGAAGTATAAGCGATCGTTATCCAGTAAAGAACCCAACTAGTAGGTTGGGGAATATTCCACAAGGAATATTGTTTAGATTTAACTTTAACATACGAACATATCATTTTGGTCAAGGTATTTTTGAAACAATTAAGTAAAAAAAAGGGGAGGGGGGCTTATGAAAAAAATTCCTTAAATTATAAGATTATTAATAAGAAAATGTCAACTTTGGTTGTTATTAAGGTGAGAAAGTAACTAGGGTGTAAGTGTTCCTCAAAAGCTCATAACGTGGTAATCCTAGTAATACTAATCCCTTCCTAGTGAATTACATCAAAGTGATAAGTTATTTATCTCCAAATCCTTGGTCTAACATTTAGAGAATTTCATCCAGCACCTTGGTCTAACTACGTGTGTATAATTTACTAACCCTTACCTTTACATCATATTAGACATCACATTGATGAATGCCTTAGTTGTCACCTTCGCACTGTTCAATACTAGACTATTAGGTAGTATAACACTAAAACTATGTTGATAATTCTCTTCTTATTGATTACCTCTTTGGTACAACACGTAGAAACAAGGCGAATTCTACTCGTGCACTCGTTAAAAAGACTTCTAAATGAAAGATTTATCAATGCATGCAAAAAAAACTATTCAAGAACTACTTAATTACTATTCATATTTTGTTAATCGCTCATGGTTCTCACAACCCTAAGAGTCAATTTAGCTACCAATATTAGCAAGAACACAATTCATGTTTATATATGAAGAAACCATGAATTTATGGAATGAGAATGATAAACCCAGAAATCCAACCTGAATTGCATCACCTAAATCTTCAAAAACCAACTTTGAAACGTAACAATTGGTAAAGATGCAAGTTAATATCCCCAGAGAAAAACTCAAAAAAATGTAATGTTTAATGCCCAAAAATAGGGTTTACATGCCCTATTTATAGAAAACAAATCCTAAGTTAAAAGGGAAATAAAATAAGGAAATAAACTTTAGCAGATTTCAATCTTTAGAAAATCTTATGAGATTCTATCACTTTATACTTTAGAAAATTTGAGCATCATGCACCAAAACCAATCTTCATATCATTTCTACGAAACTTCCGTACGGAGCGTATGTCATTTGACGGTCCGTAAGTGCCTCTATAGATGAATCTTTTTTTCAATTTCTTCAACTATTTCCTTAAATCTCCGCGCCTGAGTTTGTTTCCTGAAATCACAAAAAAACACATAATCTAACTCAAAATAACCCTCATACACACATAAATCATGAGTGAAAAGTATCAATAGTAACGTAAACCCACGGTACATCACCAACCATTTTCGTATTGTTTTGGGTATTCTTGGGAAATAGAAGTTGTATGACAAATTTTTCAAGTGCGATTTTCTGTTGAAATTAGTTGCACTTTTGGGGCATGTAGTTTTAAATGAAGGGGTTATGGTAGATCCTCAAAATATTGAGGTAGTTAAGAATTGGGGTTGTCTAAGTTTGGTTACTGAAGTTAGGAGTTTTGTGGGAATCGCTAGTTATTATCGTCGATTTGTGAAGAAATTTACTTCTATTGCCACTCACTTGAACAATTTGAACAAAGGGAGATACCATTTGAATGGATAGAAAATGTAATGATCTTCAAAATATCAAGGCTCTCTTGACCACCACATCTATCCTAGCATTACAAGTGGAAAGTAAGGAATTTATTGTTTATTGTAACTCTTCACATTATAGTTTGGGTGTTGTGTTGATGCATGATAAGAAATTTATAGCTTATTCGTCACATTAATTGATGGTGCATACGAAGAATTATCCAAGATATGATTTGGAGTTGGTAGCGATAGTGTTTAATCTTAAGATCTCGTGATATTATCTCTTAGGTGTAAAGTGTGAGGTCTTTACCAACCATAATAGTTTGAAGCATGTGGTCACTCTAAAGGATCTGAATCTGAGACAGCGAAGGAGGATGGAATTACTTAAAGATTATAATGTCACCATTCAATATCATCTGGGCAAGGATAATGTGGTGGAAGACACTTTGAATAGAAAGACGATGAGTATGGGTAGTTTAGCTTGCTTGAGTTTATCCAAGTGACCATTTGTCAAATAAATTCAAACCTTAGAGTTTAAGTTCACACAGTTAGGCTTCTAAGAAAAAGGTGGGGTGTTATCTAGCATTGAAGTAAGATCCACATTCATGGAGGAGATTAAGGCCAAACAAATCAAAGATGAAGATTTGGAGGAATTTATAAGACTGTGCTTGGTAAGACACAAAAGAGTACTCTTGATGCAAATGTTGTACTCAATTTTAAAGGGAAGATATGTGTTCCTAGAGTAGATTAGTTGACTGAAAAGTTATTGGCAGAGTATCATGGTTCGCAATATTCTATTCATCCAGGTGTGACAAAGTTGTATAGAGATCTAAAATGAATTTATTGTTCGTCGGGTATCAAGAAAGACATAACAAAATTTGTGTCGAAGTGTCAAAATTGTAAGCAAGTGAAGTATGAACATCAAAGGTCTGCATGTTATCTTCAAAGAATGCCAATTCAAGATTGAAAGTGGGAAAAATAGTCATGGACTTTGTTATTGGTCTTCCAAGACTTTGCAGAAGTTCGATTCTATATGGTTAGTGGTCGATAGATTGACTAAGTCAGACTATATTATGTTGTTAAGAATAGATTATAATGCTTGACAATTAGCTAAGGTGTATGTGAAAGAGATAGTGAGGTTGAATAGGGTGCCCCATCTATCATTTCAGACCGTGGTACCCAATTCACTCCCAAGTTATGGAGGAGATTGCATGATGAATTGGGAAAAAAGTCACTTTTAGTAAAACCTTTAATCTGCAGATAGGAGGGAAGTCACAGAGGACTATTAAAGTACTGGAAGAATTGTTGAGAGCATGTGAAATTGATTTCGGAGGGAATTGAGATAAGTTCCTATCTTTGTGTGAATTCTCTTATAATAATAGTTATCTCTCCAGAATAGATATAACACCATTTGAGGCACTCTATGGAAGGGTATGTCGATCACCCATATGATGGTTTGAAGATGGATATCTGAAACCTTTGGGTGTTGATTTGATGAAGTATGCTCAAGATAAGGTGATGAGCGTTCAAGCTGTAGTATCCCAGAGTAGACAAAAGAGGCTTGCAAATCAAGGTAAGGGACATGGAGTTTCAAACCGCTAAAAATGTTCTTCTTAAGGTATTATGCATGAAAGGGGTGATGAGGTTGACAGGAAAGACAAGTTAAGTCCATGATATATTGGTCCCTTATAGGTGTTAGAATGTGTACGACCGGTGGATTCTAGATTGGCTCTACCATCTAACTTATCGGGCGTTCATCTGGTATTTAATGTTTCCATGTTTTGGAGATATCACGGTGATGATGATTACATCATTAAATGGGACTCAATTGAGTCAGAAAAGGACCTCCAATATTAGAAGGAGCCGATTGTAATTTTTGATCGTGACGTGTGTAAGTTAAGGATCAAGGAGATTAAGCCTTTCAAAGTTCAATGGAAGAATAGTCCAGTTGAGAAAGCTACGTTGGAAACTAAAAAGGACATGAGAGACAAGTATCCCAAATTGCTCATCGATTCAAGTACTACTTCATTCTTTCCTTAGCCTGTATATCCTACAGTTTGTCTCTCGAGTATGAGACATGGGTAAAATGTATCTATTGTAACGATCGTGTTTTGTCGTTATAGAAAAGACAAGTGATTTTTTTTTCCGGAAAACATTTTTGTATTATTTGAATTTTTCTCAACCTAGTCCAGATTCAGTTGAAATCGGAGTCTTTAAGGTGTGGGAAAATCTGGTAACAATAAGGTGAATGATTTATGATTTTGACTGCAAGAGTAGTTAACTGAAGGATTAAGGTATCCGTATGGCTTTACATAAATAAATACGGGCGAGTAGGACTTCGAATTCATCTTGGTGGGGAAGGTACTTTCTGAGTGTTTTGGTTTAGAGGTGTGCTGTGAAATGGGAATTTTTTAATTCTTGAAATAGCTTAGTAGTTCGACAATTCCACATAGGAGGGCATTTTTGCCGCTCTGGCAGGGCCACTATTACAAGGTAATGGTCATTATGGCGGGCGAGAGATCACTTAATGTTATTAATATACCCCTAAATGACCTTAGTTGGCACTTCTCATTTTTAGAGCCGAGGAACGAATCCCAGATGATTTCTACTAGTTTTCATCATTCTTCAGGCAAAAGTAAGCTTTTCACTCCCCAAATACGTTTTTGATCTGTAGAACATAATAAAATAGGTAAATATTGATTGGTAATGATTTTTTTATATGTTCTATGGTGGAAACAATCATATTTTAGATATTTGGGATTTAAGGTATGATCTAGGGTTAGAATTGTTAGAAATCCAGGTAACTAGTTAATGTGTATTGATTCTCGTATTGTATTGATTTTTTGTAGACCAAGAACAAGTAGAATTAATCCGGAAAGGGAAAGATCAATTTTTTAAGGTTTCAAGTTTGTTTTGAGGTAGGTAATGGTTCTGATTCTATAATTGTGTGATGCATTTTTGTTATTGCTTAATTATGATGCATGTCTGTATGCAAATGTTGCATTGTTTAGTCATGAATCACGTATTGATTGTATGACTTGAATGTATACTTGTTTTTGTGATTGTGGTGTGTCGATGGATCGGATTTCCACGTTCCAGCACTACCACTACTACTACTACTACTACTACTACTACTACTACTACTACTACTACTACNTATCCCAATCGTCCATTATAGGTACAAATATACCCCTCTCAGTAACGGACCCCTATTTTTTTACACGTGTCTTAATCCTATTAAATTATATGTTTGACCTATTTTTTAACCCATAACCCAACAATCCGCCCCATATCCCATAACCCACCCAATACACACTAAAATAAATCCTTATTGAAACACCCAAATTAACATTCACATTTCACCCAAATTGAATAATGCAGCAAAGAATATAGTTAGTCAAGTAGCAAAGAGAACGTTGATGATGGATGCTAACGGTGAGCTTCATCCAGCAAGATTCTGCGAAGAGGAATTGCTTCTAGTCGTTGACATGGAATACTTGTTTGCCTATGTTGATGATCCTTGCAGTTCCAACTACCCTTTGATGAAGATGCTTGAGACAAGTCCTTGTTGATTATGCAATGAAGAATGGTGAAAGTGAGAAAAATGTGAATAGCTCAATCTTCCAAAATATTGGAGATTTCAAGGACGAATTAAAGGTTGTGTTATCTAATGAAGTTGAGATTGCAAGAGTTATTCTTGAAGGTGGCAACCCTTTTTTTTTAATTCAATTTTTTGATCTGTAGATAATTTTATTAAATGAGAGCCAAGCTAAATCTATACAAAAATGTAAAAAGAAAATGACCTCATCCAAAAATGGACCAGATCCAAATAAATTAATGAGACAAAGTTCTAAAAGATATATTAGTTTAGCTTCTCTTTACTTAGTTTACAAAATCTCCAAGCCCTTTCTCCCTTTGCCTGCCTCTTCAATATCTGGTAAGCCTCTTCACTGTCTCCTCTGCCTCCTTCAAAATTTTGAGCTTCTGAATCATTTTTCTTTTCAGGTGGTTGTTGGATATTACCTCTAACTAGCTTCTCCGATGACCCAAAATAGCTAGCTCAGGTGGCAGCCCTTTAAATCCTAACAGGATTACAAATTCCATATCATAACCTTTAATTCCTAATTTGGGTATTTTAATTAGGATTTCTTTTAGTGTGTATTGGGTGGATTATCGGTTATGGGGCGGATTGTTGGGTTATGGGTTAAAAAAATGGTCAAAAAGATAGTTTAGTAGGATTAACACACGTTTAAAAAAAATAGGAATCCGTTACTGAGAGGGGTATATTTGCACCTATAATTGGATGGCAGGAACATATGTGTATGCAAAGTATAATGAAGGGCATAGATGTACCATTTATTTAAGTACGGGGGTAAATCCATCCTTTTCCCTTAAATTAAAACCAATTCACATAAAGGGTTATTCAATACAATAACAAATAAATAAAGTGAAAATTTTATAAATGACAGTTATTAGACTAATATTTTCAAGTTATAGCATTAGAATAAAATTTTCAAGTTGTAACAATAAATAAATTTCAGATTATAACATTTTATTAAAAAAAAGATTTTTAAAATAATATTAAAAATATTTATTTTAAATATCGTAAAAATAAAAACAAGTAACAATAAGGTTAGTTAATAATGACATGAATTTAGGAGATTCAGACCAAAACAAGAATATTTGGTTTTCTTTTTTTACTCAATCGGTTATCAATAAATCAAAAATCATATTTTATTTTTTTTAAAGCGCTTCTTTATCAGTCTAATGTATTATGCAAATTTTTTTTCCCTTTTTACGAAATCAGTTCAAATTAATTCAAATTAGATTTTTTTTATATCCAAACGTTTCTCAGTTCCCTAATTTTTCTATAATTGTCATCATTCACGACTAATTTCAAAATATTCTTGGTTCAAAAGTCTTTATTTTGTGATAATTAATGGACAATTTTTTATGGACATTAATAAAATATGGTGGTCGGCAGGGTCCTTCTGGTTAGTATTCATGGTAATTCATTGTTTATATTTTCATTCTACTTTAAAAAAATTAAGAACAATGAAATATTCGAATTTTGATTTTGTAAGATAGATTTAAACTGTGACTTTTTTTTTGTATGGACCTTCATTTGTTTCATATTACAAAATAATTTCTGTAAAAACTGAATAAATGATGTTGTGAGTTTTTTTTATACTGGTTTTCATAGTATGTACATTGTAAACACCATTGTCACGACCCAAAACGAGCCACGAGTGGCAACCACACTTATCATACTATGTGAGCGAACCAACCAATCTAAACCCCAACATTTCAACATAATAAACAGAATATAATGCGGAAGACTTAAACTCATTAATGAAAATTGATTAAATAACTTCTAAAATTTATCAATTATTATCCCCAAAATCTGGAAGTCATCACCACAAGAACATCTATCCTCAAATTACTAAATCTAAGAGTATCTAAGAAGCTAAAATAAGTAAAAAGCTAGTCCATGCAGGAATTTCAAGGCATCAAGACATGAAGAGGAAGATCCAGTCCAAGCTAGAAGCAATAGCTCACCCTGAAATCTGGCTTGATGAAGACTGGCTAGAGTTGCGGTTGAGTTGAAGACGATGGCACGTTTGCTGCACTCCATAATTAACAAACAAAAACAAATACAAGTAGGGGTCAGTACAAGGCACAAGTACTGAGTAGGTATCATCGGCCAACTCAAAATAGAAAGCAATATATATCAGATAATAATATAAAATCAACTAATATTCTTAACAGGTGACAACAACAATTACCATAACACTTGGTCACAACACCAAGCACATCAACGAGGACTCAAGCCTCCCCATCATACTCATTTGGGAATTAGTTCTTTAAAATTTAGTATATTATCATAATTCAAAATTCATTATCTTTATTCCTTTTGTGTCGGTACGTGACACTCCGCTCCACTACTACTATCCTAGTGTCGGAACGTGACACTCCGATCCATATGCTATCCTGGTGTCGGAACGTGACACTCTGATCCATATACTATCCTGGTGTCGGAACGTGACACCTGATCCTCTATTACTATCCTGGTGTCGGAACGTGACACCCGATCCTCTAATCTCATTACTTTAGTTCATCAAGCCTTCTTTTATACCAAGGCATCATCATTAACAAAGTAAATTTAGGATTTAAGATTCAATAGCCTCATCATGCCAATTCATCACAATTATATAATCACATCATGCAAGCACGCAATTAAGCGTATAGAAGACTTTATAATACTACCCAATACATATCATTCACTATTAAGAGTTTACTATAAGATAGTATAAACCATAACCTACCTCCACCGAAGAATCGCGATCAAACAAGCTATCTTCCCAAAACCTTTGCTTTCCTTGCGTTTCTTCTCTTCTCTCTCGATCGTTTCTCTCTTTTCTCTCTGTTCTTTCTGTTTTTCTTATTCAAACCCCTTTTTCTTTTACCCTAATTGTCATATAATTAAGTTTAAAAGATGATAAAAATAACCCACTAATGATTTCAAGGTTATCTCTCTTAACCCCCAAGTAATTGAATTATTAACATTAATCCACTAACTTTATAATTATAAGCATGAATAGTTCAAAATGCCCCTTAAAACTTTTAACAGAAATCCGACCCAGTCAGGGTTACGCAACCTGTGACGGTCCGTCATGGCTGTGACGGTCCGTCCTGCAGGTCCGTCACAAAGTTCAGAGAGTTAATTCTGTGGAAAGATTTGTGACGGTCCGTCCTGCCATTTCGTCACGAAGTTCAGAGAGTCGATTTCAGTACCCAAATTTCAGAATTCTAAGTGTTTTGGAGCGAGACCCCCTCGACGGTCCGTCATGGGATCCGTCGACCAAGACAGTTTTTCCAGAAATAAAATATGCTGCTCAAAATGACTAAACAGGTCGTTAAAATAGATACCAATTTACCCATCGTTCGTCGTCGAACGATCACAAGAAGAAAAATAAGGGCGAAAAGGGGTACCTGAATCTGTAAACAGGTGTGGGTATCTTTCTTGCATATCAGCCTCCTTCTCCCAAGTGGACTCTTCAACTGGTCGATTCTTCCATTGAACTTTGATGGATACAATCTCCCTTGATCTCAACTTGCGAATTTCTCTATCTAGAATGGCAACAGGCTCCTCCTCTTAAGACAAATTCTCATCAAGCAGAACTGAATCCCAACGAATGATGTAGTTTCCATCCCCATGGTATCTTTTCAACATAGACACATGAAATACCGGATGCACTCCTGACAGCCCTGGAGGAAAGGCTAATTCATAAACCACCTCCTCTACTCGCTTAAGTACTTCAAACGGTCCAATATACCTTGGGCTTAGCTTACCTCTTTTACCAAACTGCATCACCCCTTTCATGGGCGAAACCTTCAGCAAGACTTGCTCACCCTCCATAAACTCCAAGTCTCTAACCTTACGATCTGCATATTCCTTTTGCCTACTTTGAGCCGCTAAAAGCTTTTCTTGAATAGATATCACCTTCTCTAATGAATCCCTCAAAAGATCAGTACCCCAAGGTCTAACCTCAAATGCATCAAACCAACCAATGGGAGACCTACATCTCCTCCCATACAATGATTCGAATGGAGCCATATCAATACTTGAGTGATAGCTATTATTGTATGAAAACTCCGCTAAGGGTAAGAAGTTATCCCAATGACCACCAAATTCTATCACACATGCATGAAGCATATCCTCTAATACCTGAATCGTTCGCTCAGACTGACCATCGGTCTGAGGGTGGAATGCAGTACTAAGATCCAACTTAGTACCTAATTCAGCATGAAATGTTCTCCAAAACTTAGAAGTAAACTGCGTACCTCTATCTGATATGATGGAAAGTGGAACTCCATGCAATCGAACAATTTCTGAGATATAAAGTTTGGCTAACTTCTCTGCATTGTAGGTCACCTTGACCGGGATGAAGTGAGCAGACTTAGTTAATCTGTCCACAATTACCCAAATAGAATCAAACTTTCCCAATGTCTTTGGAAGACCAACCACGAAGTCCATTGCAATTCTCTGCCACTTCAATTTAGGAATGGGCATTCTCTGAAGTGTTCCTCCGGGCCTCTGGTGTTCGTACTTTACTTCTGACAATTTGGACACTTGGCAACAAAATCAACAATGTCACGCTTCATTCTACTCCACCAAAAGTGTTGCTTTAGGTCACGGTACATCTTGGTTGCACCAGGATGTATAGAATATCCGGAACTATGAGCCTCTGTAAGAATATTGTGGATCAAATCATCAACACGGGGCACACATACCGTTCCCTTAATTCTCAAAACACCTTCCTCATCAATTATTGCTTCTTTAGCCTCTCCTCGCAACACCATATCCCGAATTCGGCTTCGCTTCTCATCAGCAAACTATTTTCCCTTGATCTTGTCAAGAAAAGAAGATCTTGCCTCCACACAGGCCAAAAATCCTCCTTCCTCTAGTATTTCCAGTCTCATAAAGTCGTTAGCCAAGTTTTGGACTTCTCTAGACAATGGGCGTATAGAAACTTGTAAGTGGGCTAAACTACCCATGCTCCCTGCTTTTCTACTTAAAGCATCAGCCACCACATTTGCCTTTCCTGGGTGATACAAGATGGTAACGTCATAGTCCTTCAGTAGTTCCATCCACCTCCTCTGCCTCAAATTCAAGTCCTTCTGGGTAAAGACATACTGTAGACTACGATGATCTGTGTAGAATTCACACTTGACCCCATATAGATAGTGTCTCCATTGCTTTAATGCAAACACTACCGCAGCCAACTCCAAATCATGGGTCGGATAATTACGTTCATGCACCTTTAATTGACTCGAAGCATAAGCAATTACATTCTTCTCTTGCATTAGCACTGCACCCAACCCAGAATAAGATGCATCACAATAAACAATGAAATTCTTACCCTCTACTGGCAAGGTAAGGATAGGTGCCGTAGTCAGCAAGGTCTTGAGTTTCTGAAAGCTTTCCTCACATTCATCTGACCATACAAATGGAACATTCTGCTTATTCAAGTTTGTCAATTGGGAAGCAATAGAAGAGAATCCCTTGACAAATCGACGGTAGTAGCTGGCTAAGCCCACAAAGCTCCTTACTTCTGACACATTAGTAGGTTTTACCCATTTCCTCACTGTTTCAATATTAGAACGATCCACCATCACTCCATCCATAGAGACCACGTGCCCCAAGAAGGACACTGAATCTAGCCAAAACTCACACTTGGAGAATTTGGCATAAAGCTTTTTCTTCCTCAACAACTCCAATACAATTCTCAAATGCTCCTCATGTTCCTTCTTACTCTTGGAGTATATTAGTATATCATCAATAAATGTGATGACAAAGAGATCCAGATATGGCTAAAAAATCCCGTTCATCAAGCTCATGAAAGCAGCAGAGGCATTCGTAAGACCAAAAGACATTACTACGAATTCGTAATGCCCATACCTGGTTCGAAAAGCAGTCTTTGGCACATCCGTTGCCCGTATTTTCAATTGATGATAACCGGATCTCAAGTCAATCTTAGAGAAGATACAAGCACCTTGTAACTGATCGAACAAGTCATCAATGCGAGGAATGGGGTACTTGTTCTTAATAGTTACCTTGTTAGACTGCCGCTAGTCTATGCACATCCGATAACTCCCATCCTTCTTCTTCACAAATAACACCGGAGCACCCCAAGGGGATGCACTTGGTCTAATGAAGCCTTTACATAACAACTCTTGAAGTTGGGCCTTTAACTCCCTTAACTCTGCTGGAGCCATTCTATAAGGGGGTATGGAAATAGGGCGAGTACCCGGCTCCAGATCAATGCAAAAGTCGATATCCCTATCCGGTGGCATACCAGGAAGGTCTGCAGGGAACACATCCAGAAACTCACGGACTATCGAAACCGACTCAATTGAAGGTACTTGGGTAGTATCATCCCTGAGGTGTGCCAAGAACGCTAAACACCCTTTACTAACCATTCTCTTAGCACAAAGAAAGGAGATGATATGAACTGGAGTGGAAGTGTAGTCACCCTCCCACACTAACGGATTTGTCCCAAGCTTGGCCAACATTACAGTTTTAGCATTACAATCTAAGATTGCAAAATTCGGAGAGAGCCAAGTCATACCCAGAATTACATCGAAATCAACCATTTCTAAGATAAACAAGTCTACATGAGTATTCCTCCCCATAAAAGTCACCAGACAAGACCTATATACCTTTTTGACTATCATAGACTCACCCACCGGAGTAGAAACACGAATAGGCATGTCAAGCAATTCACAATGTAAATTAAGACCAGTAGCAAATGAGGAAGATACATATGAAAATGTGGAGTCAGGATCAAATAATACAAAATCCATGCAATCACAAACCAAAAGATTACCTGTTATAACAGCATCAGATGTCTCCGCTTCAGACCGCCCGGAGAAAGCGTAACAATGGGCCCTATCACCTGTCTGCCCGTTGCCCCTACCATGTTGTGCTGTAGTACCTCCAGTTTGCCCGTCACCCCGGCCGTTTTGGTTACCACCATTACCTCGGCCACCACGTCCTCCAGAATGACGGCCTCTTCCATGACCACCTCTACCTCTAACTATTTGAGGTCTGTAACTCTGTTTTGGACAATACCTCTTAATGTGTCCAGTCTCCCCACATCCAAAATACTCTCTGGATTCAAGCATAGGTCTCTGTGAGAATGACAAAGTCTGGGGATAACCTCCAAACACAAAGAAGTGTTGACCGGTCTACGGTGGACCCCCAACTATAGTCTGCAGTGAAGACTGAATAGGTCGGGCTGGATAACCTCCTGAACCCTGCCCTCTGGAGTAAGAACCATTAAACTCACCTCTCTTTCGAAACCTTTTAGATGTTGATGCCATGGTGAAGTCATCTGGCTTCACTCCCTCCACCTCTATCACGAAGTCTACCACTTCCTGAAAGGATTTTGCTGTTGCCGCTACCTGTAAGGCTGAAATCCGCAAATCTGACCTCAATCCCTTCACAAAACGGCAAATCCGCTCTTGTGGACTGAAACAAAGCTGGGTGGCATACCTGGATAATGCACGAAACTTAGCCTCATACGCAGTAACCGACATCCTGCGTTGCTCTAGGCTCAAGAACTCATCTCTCCTCCTATCCCTCAAGGTCCGGGGGATATACTTCTCAATAAATAAGCTAGAGAATGACGCCCAAGTCATAGGTGGTGCCTGTGCGGGTTGACACTCAACATGTGAATCCATGGGAATCGTACTTAGCGCAAAGAGTATTTTCTAAGCGTAGTGAGTTAGAGGTGTGTTGTAAAATGGAGGATTGAAATTCCTTTAAAAGTTGTTCTGTTAGGATTTGGGCTGCGATATTGGGATTGGTTTCGCTGTAGAGAGATGGTGACCCTTGTGACTGACATGACGAGACTTAAAATTGTGGATGAAAGAAAGAGGCTCATTGTTTCAAAATTTCCATTTTTGCGGGACTTTAATCCGTTGTGGCATGACCGTTACCTTAGGATGGGTGTTCTTATAGCGGGTATAGCACAAATTAAGTCATAACTAAAACCCCAAAACAACCATATTTGACACTTTTTGACTTTTAGAGCAAAGGAATGAACCCAGACGATTCTAACTAATTTTCTACTATTCTTGAGGCTAAAGGTAAGCTTTTCACTCCCCTAATTTTGTTTTTTGATCCGTAGAACATAATAGATTGGGACAATATGATGGGAAAGGACTTCTTGATAGATTTTATGGTGGATTTAGATACTAGAGATCGTGGGTATGATCTAGGGTTCATGGAGCTATTAATGACTCGGGTAATTAGAAATAGTTTATTGATTTTCGCATTATTGTGATTGGTTGTAGATCGAGAACAAGAGGAACGAATCCGAAAGGGAAGGATCAAGTTTCTTACGGTTTAAAGCCTGTTTCGAGGTAGGTGATGGTTGTGATTCTATGATTGTGTGTTTTATACATGTTCTTGCTTCATTATGACACTTGTATATGCATAGATGTAGCAATATCGATCACACTTATTGTAAATGATATTGAACGAAAAACTATATGTCATGGAACCATGACTTAAATGTATGATCCTGATGATATACTTGTGATTGTGATCATGGTGTATGAATTGGGGATCGGATTTCCACATTCTCGCAAGCTAATTTGTACCACATTTCCACGTTTCGGCACAAGTATGGGATCAGATAGCCACATTGTGACAAGCTAACTATTTGGGTTTAGGTTCGTGAGAGGACCAAGATTTGTGATAACAATATTATGATGAGCATGTTAATAATATTGTAGATGTTGATATATTATGCATGTGATTGTAATGTTTTTTGACTTATTTATGTTACACTAGTGGGATAACCGTGTGGTCCTAATGGTACATTGTGGTTGTGTACTGATACTGCACTTCTTTTTATTTGTTTTTAGTACAGGGCATGTTCAAGCGGCTATTGACAGAATTCACTTAGGAGATTAAATATTGTCGCATCAAATTCAAAGGTGAGCGAAATCTTCTGGGCTGCCATGGGATTCTCTATCGTATATGTCCACCATTTCCGAACTAAGATTTTCTCTTTAGATTAGTGGATTAGTTCGTTAATATTTCTTGTTTAGGATTTTATCTTTTTTAGATGTTTTGGTACATTGACATTCAGATTATAGGTTTATCTTCCGCATTGTTAGTAGTTAGATCAATTGTTAAAGTTTATGAGAACTTTGATTTAGTATTTATTCTATTTTCCTTTGATGAATGCCGTAGTCTTTAGATTCTTTGGTTTAGTTGTATGGTAGTAGTGTTCTTACACTGAACGATTAGTTCGGTGCTAATCATGATGTTTTGGGTCATGATGAAGTTAGTATCAGAGCCTAGGTTCGTTGATCTTGATGTACCTAAATGAGTATAAAAGAGTCTCGAGAAACGGTATGGGACGCCTTTACTTTTCTTCAAGAGGCTATTGGACTTTAGGAATTCTCCATATTTTTTCTCTGTCTTTTTTTGTGCTATAACTTTATTCCAATTGGTATCTATCGATTCAAATCGGTATCTAACCTCGTTCACTCTTTAGTCCGTAGATGTTTATTACTAGATCCAATGATGTCATACCCAGAGCTCCCATTAATGCTCTGGTTGAGGAACCTGCAGCGAGAGGTCGCGATTGAGGCAGGGGTAGAGGGAGAGCTAGGGCTATAGGTGGTGGAAAAGTAGCACCCGCGGTAGATGAGGTAACTATTGAGAACGTTCTTGTCATGACACGGGAGAACCCTTTAGAAGTAACATGACATACTTGACATCTCGGACGTCTTATACAAGCCCATATTTATCGTTCATCGCATTGTCATAAGTAAATTTAGCGGATTATTTAAAACTTTATTAGCACATATATGTTAGAATATCACTTTCAATATATAAAAAATATCATAATATATAGTTAAACACTCTAGTCTCTTTTTTCCATCCTAGACTCAACATCATTAGAGTACATTAGGGACAATACCCTTACAACCTATAAATCATAAGTATATTATTAAAAGACGTTAAAGTAAAGTAAGACTTAGGAAATCCTTGGACTTAAGGATTTCTTTCCTTGAGCTTGAGAATCCCATAAAAACTTATCACCATTAAATACATCTTTTAAGCATCCATAACCTATACTTTATGTAAAAAGGTAGAGAAGAATGGAGTTAGTACAAGAATGCACTATGTATGACAACCATAAATTTAAAAGGGACATTTTACTTGAAATCAAGCTTCATGCCTTTTTGAGAAATCTTCATAAAACTTGATACAATAGCAGTTATATAATTCACATACTTCATATAGGCATATTCAAAGGTCATAGATCATATAAAATCATACTATGCATTAAAGTCACATTTAGGACCACTTTTAAGTAAGCTTTCCCATTTTACAGTAACTTTCTTTTCCTCTTTATAGTGAACATTCTTCTTATTCTAACTTCTTGACTTTCCTAAGTACTCTTTAGTTACACTTGCTGCAATGTATATATAATGTCCCATAACACTATCCACACTCAAGCATCCCCTTAAGGCCACAAGGAAACTATTCCTACAACCTTTCAAGTCGAGGCACACATTCATATAGAACCTTTTCATATAACAAGGTACATACATCACATTACACATAACGTAAGACTTCATTGACAATCATAATCTATGTCTACTCATGCAATGTAATTGTGAAGCGCCGTAACCTCACACATAATTAATAAACCTATCTTATGACCATAAGCGTCATAACATTCACTTCATACATTAGCATTTCAAAAATAGACAACTTCATTCATGCCAAGCAAGACCTTCATAATATATTCATTAAGACAAACTTTATGCACATAATGATAAGACTACATCATATACTATTCATACCATGCATTTAATCACAACAAGTAGACAACACCACAATGTCATGCATAATAAGAATAAACATAATCACATGTATTAGAACATCTTCCAAGAAATTCCCTCAAGATCTACTTGTGAAATGCAAAGTTGAAGTCCCATAGCCCCACTTACCTTAAGAAACTACCCTTATGTTATCCTAGTTAGGGTCGTATTTATTTACATCCATTGTCCATTTTACATTAGGGAAACTATAACCTTAACCGACACTAAGACCATGGGTGCTGCATGGAATTTGGTATTGTAGAGCCTTAAACCAAGGGAAGGTGATCTACTTATCCAATGTAGAACATAAATACATGCTAGCATAATAAGTGAAATCACTTCGTAGATCCTATGTGGAAAGCATAGTTTATGGAACTTGGAGGTACATGTGGAAACCCTCTTTATGCCAAATGGGGAGTTTTTGTTATCCACTATGGAAATATCACTCTATGACCTTTGGGATATGAGTCTAACTACCTTGTGAGGACTATGGTGACCTATCTTCCTATAATGGGAAAGGACACCCTTCAACTTCAAGTTCTCTCCGTGCTAAGATAAGTTCCCTTTATTAAAAAGCCTTTATTGACAGTAGTTTATAAAAACATAGTCTTTAGGAGATTGACTCCTCATATTCTTAGATCATAGGTCATAAATGAGATTTTATTATCCTAAATCATGTGAGAAACCCTTTCACATGGACTTAGCATATTCAAAAATCTATGTAGTTTAGGGTAAACTTGTGCACACCTTTCAAGGCCCCTCCATTGACTAGATCTTCATATATGTGTGTGTAAATACTTATATGTGATCAAACCTTTCACATAACACATTAAGGCCACACATGTTCATACATTAATGCATAATTGTATTTATGAGAAATCCTTCCATATAAAAACATTAATACACTAAGTATAATCATACTTCATCATGTCATATACTTCACATTGTAATATATAAGATATGTTCATCACATACTCATGCATTCATATTCTTATACATAGATAACCAAACCTAGGAAGTATCCTATCAAGGCACACGTGTGCAATGCATAGACAAGGTTCCACACCCTTTACCATATTAGTAGACCTATCAAGTCATCCTAGTGAATGATACATCAAATATCATCATAAAATGGATAAACATAGCATAAGACACATTTATTCAAGACTTACAATATTATTATAGTAAGCTCTAGTCATCATGCACCTATATTAACTTTACTTCACATAGAAAATTATAAGACCTTCATCATAGGAAACACATTTAGATAAACTTAACATAACCATTTACATACTCACAACATTAGCAATACAACCTAGATAATAACTAGAATAGGAAACTAGGCATAGGCTTCACATTGGGTGATCATCACCACCTCACATTCATAATATAATGAACTTGAAGGATATTATCACATCATATATACATTGTCAATAAAGTAAACAACACTACAATAAGTAGACCATACCACACAATGCTATACAAGGATTCATCAACTATCAATACTATAAGAAAGTAAAGGAGATAGGCAATCTTACCAATTTCTCATCCTTTGGTCATCATTGATCAATACTCTGTTTTCATCAACAATAAAATATACGTCATTAGCTACAAATATATTTCCATACACGAATTCCTATATTCATCGACTATAAAGTCAACATTACAATACACTATATTTATCAGTCGATAGGAAGTTGAGTAATGTAGATCACTCACCAATTTACCTAGCATTGATCACTAATAACAATTTATAAATAATATACATGTAGGGAAATGGCTAAATAGATAATAACCTAAGCTAAATCACGCTTCATCTATCCTTGAATTGAGATAACATAATGTACATTACAATATCAATCTATAGGCTAGAAAAAACTAGAAAAATCCTTACCAATTCTATTGTATCAATTCATATTGGATCAATTATACCTAATTTATCATCACATTACCATGTAGGAAGTAGCTAAGACAATTCATCATGATCGACTCACATAACCACCATTCAAGTATTCAAGATCACAAAATAATACATTATATACTAGCCTTATTCAAACATTAAAACATTGATCCAAATGGATCACTCATCAACTATTCATCATCAATACACATACTAGGCAGTAGGTATAAGCATTTTAACATCATTGAATAACAATTCGATTTACATAAGATCAAAATCACGAAGCCATACATGGCTAAAATGAGAGTTTGCATAGAGCATGGGTTCATCATGCAATTGGATTGAACGTCACAATCATCATCAACATCAATTCATCATGAGGAAGCCTTTGAAAATTTCTTGAGAAAAAACACATGGCTAGACTGAAGAAGGAGAAGTTTGATCATATTTTCTCTTTGAAAACATTGAGAAGAACTCTCTAGATGGAAAATTTAAATAGATATGAAGGATCAACATGCCTCATTGTAGAATAAAACCACTAAAAATTGAGGAATAAGAATGGGAATCAAAGCTCCAAGTTGTTGTTGAGATTCATCTCCAATGGAGGTTTCTAGAGAGGATATTTTGAGAGAGGGACGTCTAATTTGAATTCATGGATCGGGAATGGGGTTTTCACGTTCTTAACCCACTTAATATACCAAAATAACCAAATAAACCAACTAGGGTTAGGTTAGAACTTGGGGTCATTTTCCCATTCACCCCATAGTGAAAAAGCGTGCATGGAAGTTATTTTGCAGGCTGCATCGACGACTCCATCGACGCCCAATAGGTCCATCGAAGGACCATAGTGCAGGTCATCATTTGGGTCTGGGGATTTACAACTGCCTTTATCCTTAACCATACTAAGTCAATTGATGCCTGATAATAGATGGGGCGTAGGTGAACCTTCAAGCCATCCATTGAAGGTCGTTAGTAGACACAACAAACGCGGTGTCTTGGCAACGTAAATATAACATGTTAAAATTCAAGGAACTTCCACATCAGTTTCACCAAAAACAAATACTCGCAACACGTCCAAACATGCTAGGCACACTCAAGACACATATGCATGTCTCGAGGGCTAACTTTCGAATGTCGTGGATGTTTACCCTCTAAATTTCATGAAACTCACCATACTTCCCATAAACATCATTATTACTCATGTAAGGACTTCATAAGAGAATGACACACATATAATCTCATATAAACATCTAAGGCCTCTTGGTGACTAGTCGTCGAACATTTTGGTCGTCTCTTGATGTTTGACTTCCACATGACTTCAAATCACACATGCATAATTTAAAACAATTAATTAACATGTTAATAATCTTATTGGAATATGTGAGGCTCTAGACACCCTAACACATTTTTGGGTGTCTTACAGTTTCCCCCACTTGAAAACATTCGTCGTAAAATGATACTTAGAACACTTTAATAACAACAAGGACTTCAATAAATCATATACCAATTCACAATATTAATAAAATCATCACTTAGAAGTCAATGTATAAATCTTACAAGGATCAAAAACTTCAAACCATTTAGAACTGAATGCAACAAAAACAAGCAAAACCTTCATTCACTCATTCTTTAATGCATCAAACACATAGGCTCTTATCATATTCATATGATGAACATCCTTCTCCTAATCATTACATGGTCTTTACATTTTAATTTATTAAGAGCTCATTATGAAACCATCTTTAATTCACACTTAGGAAGACTCAACAACACTCAAGAAACTAATAAGCACTCCTACTTCAATGCACTTAGACCTGAGTTAAGTAAATCAATAAGGGTCTTTCTAAATTACACATTCTGCCATTTGGCCATACTCAACAATACCATGCTTGGTTGGGTACATGGAGGAATGTCCTTCTCCTTAACACACTTATATGTCTCATGAGTTCATAGGGAAGCAATGCACAAAGGTCAATACATGTTGAATGAGAATTTTTCAACGATTTTAACCCAAAGTATGCTTCAACTTTCTTCCTAATAAAGTCAAAATATTAATTCACACCACACACATCACAACAATAGGAAGTCATTTCACCTAGTTTCAATCTCTAGCATAATATTACCTTTCATAAATATGCATCATTTAGGGAAAGTATTACAATTATTAGGCATACACAAGGACAATAGCTAAACATGCCTTCACTTTTTTAAAAGTGAGCCTAAATCATGCTTTAAATACCATACAAGTCACATAGTTTTCAAGAGACTCATCATTTTTATTTTAGGGAGACTGAAATTTCTCATTATAAGGCTAAACCTTACATATCAAAAGTGACTACAACTATGTTTCTTACCTTATCTCATGAAGTTAAATCCCAAACTAACATAGCAAGATGCACTACCAACATGAGAAAACCATAATTTGATCAAATATCCTTTTTCATGCAACTTAGAACTTTCAAAACATGTATAAAATAGTGTCAACCAAGACATACAAAACATAGGGAGAACATGCAACTCATACTTTAATGCAAAACCCTTATCATGAAAAAGCTTCTAGGAAATCTTTAGTTTCAAGCTCAAGTAAGAATAGAAGGAAAAGGTAGAAATATCTACAACCTTACTACTCACATCACCATCCCCCACTTAGGGAAAACCAAATTAAGATCAACTTAACCCAACCTCAAGAGGATCTTAGCTTAACAACCTTCATCATCAACACTTAAAAGTGATTACCAACCAACAAGGAATTACAGTAACCTAACATAAAAAACACCAAACGCATTCCAAACCTTATCATCTATGCAAGTTATCACCAATCAAAAAGTTAAGGCATACAATCCAACCACATAACGCCTCAACTATTCCATTGACATGAAGGGTCATACAATATTAGGGGAAAAGAATATAGGAGACTTATCCATAAGGTCTCTTTGTTTTCTATGAACATTACAGTAAGGTAACTTCTAGGTCAATCAAACCTACATCATCACCGTACCAAAATAAGCATGCTACCCTTACTTATAAGATCAAGTCTATACAAAGGACTCTAATATAAACAAGGCAACACATATACTTAGGCAACATGCACATTTAGCTATTTACCACCTTCTTCAAAGCATTTAAAGTCTAAACTATATCATAAGACTATCATCATGCAAAGTCATATAGCAACACACTGTTCCAAAAGAGACTCATTTTAAACATAACAACTTCTAACATGCTTTAACCATATCATGACATAAATTTCTCAACATAGCAAGCCATTTCATATCGATCTCATATATAGCCAAAAAGGACGTCATATAAACATAACCTATCATTTCTCATATTTCACATAAATCGCCATAATTGGAAAAAGCATGCCAAATTACCCTTCAAACATACTCATCAAACAATAAATCCAAGATAACCATCAATACTCACCTTTTCTTCCTCGCATAGAGATACCATCTCATCCAAGCAATCATATCCAAAAAATGAGCGTACAACAAAACATAAGAGATAGATCTTATATAGTTAAATTCTATTGTACGACCTAAGAATAATTAAGAAGGGAAACTCTAGCATCATATAGCCTCTCGCTCATAGATGTGTAATGACTCACAACTGAAGATCGAGACTCTACTAGACGTGGAAATACAAGACTTTTGGAACGTAAAACCACTTTAATTAACATGTTTCTCTGATACCATGTTTATCACGATTGGGAGCACCCTATAGAAGTAACATGGCGTACTTGACCTCTCAGAGGTCTTATACAAGCCCAAAGTTATCATTCATCACATTTTCATAGGTAGATTGCGGAAAATTCAAAACTTTCTTAGCACATCATATGCTAGAACATCACTTTAAGTATATATAAAATATCATAATACATAGTTAGACTCTAGTCTCATTTTGTCATCCTAGAATTAACATCATTAGAGTACAGTTAACGACTCTAGTCTCTTTTTGTCATCCTAGAATCAACATCATTAGAGTACATTAGGGACAAGACCCTTATAACATAAATCATAAGTATATTATTTAAAGACTTTATAGTAAAGTAAGACATAGGAAATCCTTGGACTTAAGGATTCCTTTTCTTAAGATTGAGAATCACATATAAAACTCCTCACCATTAAATACATACTTTAAGCATCCATAACCGATACTATTTATAAAAAGCTAGAGAAGAATAGAGTTAGTAAAAGAATGCACTAAGTATGATGACAATGCAAAAAATGCATTTGAAAGGGACATTTTAGTTGAGACCATGCTTCATGCCTTTTTGAGAAATCTTCATAAAACTTTGATACATAAACATTTATACAATTTGTATAATTCATATAGGTATATTCAATGGTCATAGATCATATAAAATCATACAATGTATTTAAGCCACACTCAGGACCAGTTTATAGTAAGCTTTCCCATTTTACAGTAACTTTATTTTTCTCTTTATAATGAATATTCTTCTTATTCTAAATTCTTGACTTTCCCAAGTACCCTCTTGTAACACTCGGTGGAATGTATAGATAATGTCCGATAACACTATCCACACTCAAACATCACCTTAAGACCACAAGGAAACCATACCTACAACCTTTCAAGTTGAGACACACATTCATATAGAACCTTTTCATATAACAAGGCACATACATCACATTACACTTAACATAAAACTTCACTCACAATCCTAATCTATGTCTACTAGTGCAATGTACATGTGAAGCCTAATAATCTCACACATACTTACTAAACCTAACTTATGACCATAAGTGCCATATCATTAACTTCATAAATTACAATGTCAATAATAGACAACTTCATTCATGCCTAGCAAGACTTTAATAATATAGGCCTTAAGACCAACTTTATGCACATAATGATAAGACCACATCATATAGATTCATACCATGAATTTCATCTCAACAATTAGACAAGACTACAATGTCATACATAGGGAGCATAAACATAATTACATGTATTAGAACACCTTCTTAGAACTTTCCTCAAGACCTACGAGTACAATGCATAGGTGAACTCCCATATCCCCACCTATACTAAGAAACTACCCTTCTGTTATCCTAGTTAGAGTCATAGTGATTTACTTCAATTATCAATTTTACATTAGGGAAAGTATATCCTGAACCGACAGTAAGACCATGGGTGCTGCATGGAATTTGGTGTTGTAGGTATAACATTAACACATTCTATAGTACTAAGTGAAATCACTTCCTAGATCCTATGTGGCAACCATAGTTTATGGAACTTGGAGACACATGTGGAAATCCTCGTTATTCCAAATGGGGCATTGTAGTTATCCATTATGGAAATATAACTCTATGCCCTTTCGACTATGAGGCTAACCACTTCGTGAGGACTATGGTGACCTACCTTCCTATAATGTGAAGGGACACCCTTCAAATTCAAGTTCTCTTGGTGCTAAGATAAGTTCCCTTTATTAAAAAGCCTTTATAAACATTAGTTTAAACATAGTCTCTAGGAGATTGACTCCTCATATTCTTAGCTCATAGGCCATAGATGAGAGTTCAACCTAAATCATGTGAGAAACCCTTTCACATGGACATATCATATTCAAGTACCTATGTAGTTTAGGGTACACTTAAGCACACCTTTAAAGACCCCTCCATTGACTAGATTATCATACATGTGTGTGTGTGTATACTTATATTTGACCAAACCTTTGACATAACACATTAAGGCCATGCATGTTAATACTTTAATGCGTAAGTGTATTTATGAGAAATCCTTTCATATAAACACATTAAGAAAATAAGTATGATCATACTTCATCATAAAACATACTTCACATTATAACATATAAGACATGTTCATCACATACTTAGATAACCAAACACTAGGATGATTGATAGGTCTACTAGTATGGAAAGGGTATGGAACCTTGTCTATATGCTTTCATGATACATCGCATATCATCCTTGAATTGATAAGCATAGCATAAGACACTTTTATTCAAGCCTTACAATATCATAACAACAAGATCTAGTCATCATGAACCTATATTAACTTTACTTCACATTGAACATTATTAGACCTTCATAATAGGCAAGACATATACATAAACATAACAGAACCATCTACATGCTCATAACATATGCAATACAACCTAGATCATAGCTAGAATAGGAAACTAGGTATAGGCTTCACATTGGGTGATCCTGACCACCTCACATTCATAATAAAATTGCCATTAAGTCCATGATAACATCACATATACATTGTCAATAAATTAAACACCTCTACCTTAAGTGGACCATACCACACAACGCCATACAAGGCTTCATCAACTATCAATACTATAAGAGAGTAAAGGAGATATCAGTCTTACCAATTTCTTATCCTTTGATCATCATTGATCAATACTTTTTGTTCATAATCAATACTATATATTTCAATAGATACAAGTATCTTTACATACACTAAATCCTACATTCATGTACTATAAAGTCAAGAATACACTGAATACACTACATTCATCAATAGATAGGAAATAGAGTAATATAGATAACTCACCAATTTACCTAGAATTGATCATGAATCACAGTTCATCAACAATATACATGTAGGGCAGTAACTGAAGAGATAATAACCAAAGCTAAATCATGCTTCATCTACCCTAGAATTGAGATCACATCATGTACATTACAATATCAATCTATAGGCCAGAAAAAACTAGATCAATCCTTACTAATTCGATTGTATCTATTCATATTTGATCAATTATACCTAATCTATCATCATATTACCATGTAGGAAGTAGCTAAGAAAATTCATCATGATCGAGTCAAATAACCACCAGTTTAGCATGTAAGATCACAAGATACTACATTATAGACTAGACTTATTCAAACCTTCAAACATTGATCCACATAGACCACTCATGGGCAATTAATCATGAAAACACATACTAAGCATTAGATATAATCATTTAACATCAATGAATCACAATTAAATTTACATAAGATCAATATCACGAAGCCCATACCTGGCAAAAACGAGAGTTTGAAGAGAGCATGGGTTCATCAAGTAATTGGATTGAAATTCACGTTAAAATCATCATATTATCAACAATTCATCACGAGGAAGCCTTTGAAAATGTTTTGAGAAAAAAACCCATGGCTATATTAAAGAAGGAGAAGTTCGATCATATTTTCTCGTTGAAAAGGTTGAAAAGAACTCTCAGATGGAAGATTAAATAGAGATGAAGGATCACCGTACCTCATTGTAGAATAAAACCACTGAAAATTGATTAATAACCCATGGGAATCCAAGATCCATGATGTTATCTAGCTTCATCTCCTATGGAGGTTTCTAGAGAGGATATTTTGGGAGAGAAAAGTCTAATTTGAATTCATGGATTGGGAATGGGGGTGTCGCATTTTTAACCCACTTAATAGACCTAAAAAACAAATAAACAAAATAGGGTTAGGTTAGCATGTACGGTGAATTAGTGAAACAACGTGCATGGCAGTTATTTTTCAGGCTGCATCGATGGACCCATCCACGCCTAGTAGGTCCATCGACAATCCGTACTGCAGGCCGTTGTTTGGGTCTGGGGATTGAAAAATGCCTCGAGCCTTCACTACTCTAAGTTTCAATCAACTCCTTACCATCGACGAGGCGTAGGTGAACCTATAGGCCGTCGATTGAAGGTCGTTGGCAAACACTAACAGTGTCTTGACAAACTTTGGGTCCTTCTTGAGGTATTTTTGGTGGGCCCTTGGGGAGTCTTACCCAGTCGTTTCCAACATAAATATAAACCTTAACAAGTCAAATACCTTCCATATCTGTTTCACCCAAAACTAGCAACACATCCATACATGCTAGGCACACTCGAGCCACACATGCACGTGTCAAGGGCTACCTTTCAAACGTCTTGGAGGTTTAACCTCTAAACTTCATGAGACTCAACATACTGACTATAAACAATATTATTACTCATATAAGGACTTAATAAACCAATGATACACATATAAGCACATAAAAAATCTAAGGCCTCTTGGTGACTAGTTGTTGAACGTCTTGGTCGTCCCTTGACGTTTGACTTCCTCATGACTTCAAATCACTCATGCATACTTTAAAAAACTTAATTTAAATCTTAATAATCTTATAGGCACATGTGAGTCTCTAGACACCCTAACTCATTTTTCGGTGTCTTATAGTGCTGCTAAATGAGAACCCTCATGTGTAACACGCAGATATGGATGAGAATAATGATTTTCAGGAGGTTTAGGAGATAGTTCAAAAATGAGGAGTACCGGATGGAAATACAGGCGTTCCTCCTTTGGACCCAGCTTTGGCTCAGTAAATCCTATTGTACTTAAGGGGTTTGCTAGTCCTGCAATGCTTCTATCTAGCTAAGCAGCTCAAGCTCCCGCTAATTCCCCTAAAGCTAGCATCACGCCTTAGACGGGAGAAACTAGAGGGAATGATGGTTTCTTTCGTCCTTTGTTGGGTTTGGTTATGAAAGAGAATGATCATTACATGTTGACTAAGTTCCTAAAGATTAAGCCTCTGATATTTCTTGGTTCAGATACTGAATATGCTTATGAGATTATCTTAGAGTGTTATGAGAGGCTTCATAAATTAGGCATTGTTCACCAACATCAGGTTTTTTTTCGATCCTTCTAACTTTAAGGTGAGGCCACACAATTGGTGAGAGCTTATATGGAATGAAAATCTTCTACATTAGCTCCCCTTACTTGGACCCAATTTCATGCTTTATTTCACGAAACAATATGTGCCTAGAACGTTACGGGATTACAAGAAGGAGGTGTTTACGGCCTTAGAGAAAGGTGGTATGTATGCGTCTGCTTATGAGTCAAAGTTTTATGTCTTATCGAGATATGCTACACAATTGGTTACTAATGAGGAGTAAAGAATCCTGTTATTTATTAGAGGTTTGAATTATGAGTTGCAAGTGTTATTTGTTCATATTAATTTTGCAGGAAAGAGCTTTAATAAAGAGACAAATTATGTTAAGAAAGTTGAGAGGGAGTTAGGCGAGACGGTCAAACCAAGGCGTTGGAAAAAAGGCCAAAATTTCAGGTAAATTTCAAGGTTCTTATTGATCGACCACAAATTGACTCATTTATGGCTAAATTTTAATATAAATAGTGTCCTATAATGCTTATTTAATATCAATATCTGATGAAAACTATTAAGTTTCAGGTATTTGAAGTTTCGAGGAAAGAATGGACACAATGGCGAAAAAAGGAACAAAAAGGATGAAAAGAACAACGAAACAAACACTTGAGCATCGCCAATTAAAATTGGCACATCTACGAAGGGGCATACTTCACCCTCTATTCTAGTACAGTGAGCCCGCAGAGGTTCAAATTGAAGGAGAAAGAGCAATCGATGCGCCACAAAACAGTTCCACGAAGCAGTATTATACTGCCCAATGGTCTAGGACTTGAAGATGTTATGGGCAAGCACAAAAGAGAGATAAACTAGAAGATATACGATTCTCCGTGTCATTTGGTACCCTCCACTAACCTTGCCTAGAAGTCCATCGAAACACAAAATCTGAAAACAAGTCTTTAGACTTTATACTTTAGTTTTTCATATTTTCTCTCAAGCTTGAAGAAGGTTTTTGGAAGACTTGAAGAATGAAGGATTTCATCTTTCCTAAATTGGAAGTAGGTCTTTTCAATTCTTCTCCCTTTTCTTAAATCAAGATTTATCTTATTATACTCATTTAATATCAACATCATTGAAGGTATAATCTATTATTTCTTGATGTGTGGCTAAAAACTCCATTCTTTGAACGTGATTTACCAAAATGAGTTAATGTTATTGTTGGGTATTGCTTGCTGATAGCATAGATGTAGTTTAATGGTGATTTCTTCTAGTAAAAATGGTTTGGTCTAATGGAATTGTAGTTTCAAATACATGTACGCCCATGTTTTTTGGCTTACTCGAGAGGGTAAACCCTAGCCCCATATCCTAACACTCTACTCGAGAGAGAGAGTGTGGTAATGCGTAGGCTGGATTGCATGTTTGAAATGGGTGTCCGAGAGGAACCGATTTGAAATAGGGTAAGTTGCTCGAGAGAGAACTTATTTCCAATTAAAGCTTAACCTAGTCACTATTTCTTTGCAAATTTTCTATCAAAAGCATGCACGAAAAATCTATATTAACTTGTATTGCGCTCACATACCAAAAATTCCCTCTCATAATTAATTCTTCCTTAATTTAATGTTTTTACTATTTGTGACAAACCCCCTATTTGATATTTGAAACTTTTGTGTCACCCTTTTTTAATTTATGATGTTTTTACTCGTAAATCACATGTCTTTGACTAATTATAATGAAAAACTAATTGGCTACATATTCTCGAAACAACTCCCTTGGATCACACCCCAACCTTTGGTTGAGTTACTATATTACAATTGATCGTAGTCACTCGAACCATAATTAGTGTCGTTGGTCACGATTAGAATGAAAATGGCGCAGCTGTCGGGGAGTGGTGTTACTTGAGGATTTATAGTTTGATTGAGTTGTTATTCTTATTATTTTAAATTTACTTTACTTAGTTTTTAGATTTGTTTTATGTGTTTGTGTTGAAAGTAGGAGATATGAGTGTAAATAGAAGTAATGCACCAAGATGACATTAGTAACCTCAACGATGTCCAAGAGCGAAATGTCAATGACCCATATCTTATGGGAGGTGTTGGATCCATACGCTTACTCCAGCTGAGGGGAATGTGGAGTTCCATATAACGAGTACTATATTGCAAGTATTTCAACTAAATGGACTATTTAAAGATTTTCTTATGAGGATCCTCACGAACATTTTTGAAACTTTGTAGATGTTTACCGGCACTTCTTATTCAAAAAAATCTCTCAAGAGTCCGTAAAATTGTGATTATTCCCATTTTCTCTGATGGGTGAAGCTTGCAAGTGGTTAGCTGAAGTACTACGAAATCTGATCACTTCATGGGAGGATTTGGTCACTACATTTAATGTGCCATTTTTTTCTCATTCGAAAATGAGGACTATTCTAGATAACATTCAAATCTTTAAGCACATGAATGGAGAGTCAGTGCACAAAAATTGGCTACGGTTGAAAAGTGAATGCTACAGTGACCAACCATGGTCTGCATGATAACATTCTCCTTCAGTATTTCTATTGAAGTTTGTATTCTATAGACAAAGGAGTCGTTGACAACCTCTCACCTTGAGGGTTAATGCAGCAACCATTTGCAGTAGCAACTCAACTTCTTGATGGCATGACAACCATCAACATAGTATGGTACACTCACGAGGACGATATCTCTCTTGTAACCTTTTAGATATCTAAGGAGAAGAATTAAAAGAACAATGAAAGAGACAAAAACATGGCAAATATTATGACACACGTTGATATTCTATTGAAGAATGTCGTGGGGGATAGTGCCCGTGGTGTCAATGTTTTGGGGGTCAAGAGCACAAATCCTAAGGAAATGAAGTTTGAAGCGCTGTAAAATAAAGAGGTGAACTTTATAGCAACCAAGGTGGTGGCTTTCGTTCAAACTACCCTAGATAGGGTAGAAACCAAGGCTGGGGCAGAGACGAAGGATGGAAAGATAGAGATCATCAACGGAGAGACCGTAATTCGAATTAGAAATATGGAGAGAAAGATGGATATGCGCATTCCCAGGAATGTCAGAAGTCGAAGGATTTGGAAGGTGGAAGGTCAGAGGAAATGCTCTCACTTATCCTCAACAAAGTAGACGGGTCAGATAAGATGCTAAAAGGTATAAAATAAGATGTGTTCAGCCTTATTTATACCGTCACCTCCAATTCAGTGTCGATCAAACAGTTAGAAACCCAGATTGGTCATATCTCGTCTCACCTAATTCCAAGACCGCAAGAGTGTTTTCCTAGTGATACTATGTCTAACCCTAAAATGAGATGTAAAAGTTGATTTACATCATGCCACGATGTTAACTAAGGAGTTCTTTCGGAGGCAACCCAAAACCCTTTTCAAATTTTCTTTAGTTTATGAGTAAAATAATGGTGTGATGTTTGTACAGGTTGAAGTCAGAAAAGTGCTTGGAAGAGTATATGAAGAAGAGCAACAGGTCCGGTAGGAAAACCGACGACAGGGTCAGCGAACACGATTTCTTCCACTGTCTTACTCACTAAACCTTTATCTTGGATCCTATAAAACTCAGTGATCTATAGAATATTACTAGTGTACCACTGATCAGGTCGGTGATCTCAATGAAGACTACCATCGGGAATTCCTATATGAGTTGGAGATCCTATTACATTTGGCAAAGACACAAGATACTCCGAGCTTCGCGGAGTGGATGGGAAAGTTTAATTAATATCACTGAACACGCAGAGACTGGAAGGTCACTGCAAACAAAAGATATAAATCATTTACTGTCTCTTACCTTTTCATCTGCACAAAATCACCAGCACTCTAGATTTATATTTCATGTTTTATAGAGTATTATAGTTGTTAAATTGTTCTCGGATATGGATTGCATTGTCTACTAGCATTTCTTAACACTTTATTTGGCATCAAAGGTTGGTAAATTAAACACCGTATTTATTTCTTCGGTATTATAATCTTTCGCATATATAAATCATTGTTGAGTCTCTCTAAGTTGTTGGAAGTACATACATTCTCTATTTTTGTTCAACAACTCTTGTTTAAATACTAGAATCTCATTTGACTGTGCTTTGAAATGAATTGATTTAATATTGGAGTGTGAAAATACTATGAATCCTCGATGAATTAGTGTTTTATATCGCAGTCCCAGAGGTAGGGGGGTTGAACTCTAAAGGATGGGTAAAAAATAAGCATATCGCTCTGTTTAGCGAGTTGACTCAAGTTTTTTCAAACGGTTCGACATTTCGCCTAACGTCCCCATCCCACCTTTAAATTAATTCCAAATGTGTAGTTGACTCTATAACTTTTGGTGATCAAACTTATGTCGCTGAATCCATTCAGCAACTCACCGAAATAGTTCCTATTCACCATTTTAGTCTGCCTCCTTATACCCTCTATGCATTACTTTCAACAAATAGCCTAGATGGATGAAAACTTTATCAAGTAGTTTGACAAAGTGACTCTACACTCAAAATTCCCCTTTTTGCCCTACTTAAAATCTCTCTAACTTTGTCTTAAAGTCTTTGCAGAAATGGCTAGACAAAAGGTAGCAGGGAGATGAATGCCATCCAACATATAAGAAAACGAGAGTTTAAAAAAGATGAAAATATAGCAGAGCTATCCAAGGAGAGGATAGAGAAGAAGAAGACAAGTTCCAGCAGGAGGGATCCAATTGACCACACTATCCATTCATGGTAATGTGGTGTCTACACTGCTATAAACTCCTTTATCTCAGCCCATGACTTGGATAAGATGATTGCGGATAATATTGTTATAAAGGCTAGGGCAACTGAACACAAGGATAACTAGTATGATAATATTATCAGGACCATTGTCATATTCAAGGCGGATGAATCAGGAACTGATGCCCCGACAGATGGAGCAAGTGTCTTGCTAGGATCCCCTCTTGACCTAACTCTTTTTTTTCTTAGTGAGATATTTCTATTTATTGCATTTGAGGATAAACATATTTATTAATGGTGAGATGAGGCTCACCTTTGTTTGCTGACTATGAATGTTTGTGTTAATATGAATTTTATCTTGTGTATATATTTGGGTTGTTGTTTTAAATTGTGTTTTATACTTATGGCTCCTTTGGTTGATTTTAATTCCAAAATGACCCTTCTGGAAAAAAATTATTTTTCAAAATTTTTTACCACTACTTGTGTTGAAAATGACTTTTCTCGTGTAACATTTAAATATAGGTTCCAATCAATACCAATGACTTGAATAATGCTTTACATTGAACAAACATGAATGTGCGGCTACGATGACACCAAATGAAGTTGCATAGAAAATATGTGAACTCTTTGCATCTTGTTGTAATAAGCCAATTGCCAAAATTTGTTCTCTTTTAATGACCATTGGACACTAGAGAAAGTGTAAATTCTTGTTCAACATAAGTATCAATCTCTTATGTGATAATCTTACTATGAAGAGTGCATGAATAAGCCTAGAATTTCTCATGTTAGTCCAGTCAATTAAGTAATGTTTTCCCTTGAAATGATCTTAGATGCCTTTGAAGAGTGTGATCCAATAAGATCCTCACTTGTGACCCACCCTGTCAGTGTGTTAACCTCTCTTGAACACCCCTTTAACTTTACCTTTCTTTGGGAAAAACTTATTAGAACTAGACCGTTATGCATCCACTACCAATAATCCTCGTTACTTGTGGTTTACTGAATATCCGACTTAAGACAAAAGCTTAAGTTGGGATATGGTGAAAAGGAAAAGTGAAGTCGAGAAGTGAAAGAAAAGTCTCCCTTAGACCATTGTATTTCAAAGGAATGGAAACCCTCTATAAAAAAAGAGAAGGAGAAAAAAAGAATGAGAAAAGAAAAGAATGAGAAAATAAGGTCGTAGCATAAAAGTAGAAAATAAAATTTGGGGTTTCCATGAAATCCATGGACGTGAATTATAGGAGTCTTAGAAGCACTAGAAGAAAAATTGATAAAATAAGATGAAGAAAAGAAAGTGTTGTGAGCACCATAATTCATGAGGATCTTTAGTCACTAATCCTAAATGATCATACCTTCGCACTGAGGCCCATTACAAGCTTTGAAAGGACATTTTGATCTTGAGAAAGCAAAAACTATTCTTGAATGAAAAAATAAGGGCAAGCCTATGGGTGAAAACATGCATTGCGTTCCTCTTTTGGAGTGTGAGAATATTGTATTATTGCTAAACCCTAAATTGATTATACACTTGTGTGTGAGAATGGAATCATCATTTGTTTGAGGGAATTTGAATATTTATATTTGAGCTTGAACTTGCAGTTGAACTAAGTAATGCGAGCTTGAAAATATTTGATAATGATATCTCACAACTTGAATCTTTGGGTGCACAATTTAACCTTAAAAAAGTAGTTTGAGTCTGGTTGTGTATGTTTATGATTGAGTCCTTTGTAGCACTATTTTCAACATCCCATTTGAACTTCTGAACTTGAGTTTTACTTGAGGGCAAACAAAAGTTTAAGTTGGGGGGTGTTGACGATTCCACAAATTGGACTCATTCAGGCCTACATTTTAATAGAAATAGAGTCCTCAGTGTTTGTTTTATCTCAATATCTAATGCAAACTATCAAGTTTCAAGTATTTGATGTTTTAAGGGAAGCATGGACAAAATTGCGCAAACAAGAGTTAAAAGACTGATGAGAACAAAGGAATTGAAGTCTAAGCATCGCCAAGAAAACTTGGGGCATCGCTAAGGGACATACTTCACCCTCTATTCCAGCATGTTGAGCCCTAAAGGAAAGGGTCAAATTAACGATAATAGAGTAGTCGGCGCACTTCCAAACAGTTTTGCGAAGCAGTACTATACCGCCTAATGGTAGAGGATTCAAAGATGTTAAGGGAAAGAACAAAGGGCTAGAAACTAGAAGATGGGTGAGTCGCCAAGTCATTCGGCGACCTCGACTAGCGTTAGCAAACGATCCGTCGCAGCACATAATTTGAAAACTATAAATACTAGTTTTAGTTTTTAATTAGATACTCCAAACATCATTTTACAAAACCCCCTTATACTTTATATATCCCAAAAACTCCCCCTCATACTTGATTATTCCTTAATCATACCATTTTACTACTTTTGACAAACTTCCCATTTGATATTTTACACTTTCGTGTCATTGGCTTTTTAATTTATGATGTTTTTACTCGTAAATTTCTTTCACTATGATTAATTAGAATGGAATTCTAATTGACTACATATTGTCAAAAATGATCCCTTGGGACACCCAACCCTCGGTTGGGTTACTTTTTTATCGACAGTCATAGACACTCGAACCATAGTTAGTGTTATTTGTCACAATAAGCATCACTTATGCTAAGGGATCCGAAAGGCCTACGCTTGCAGCCAAGCTAATTTAGTCCACTATGCCCACCGCTACAAGTAATTATTTGGAGACTCTATCTTATATTTTAAGGATAGCGAGGGGTCGCGCCTTCGGCAGGAAGCAAGCCTTTATCTGATTGTATATGTTATAATTGTGGAGAACTTAGACACATGAGTATATATTATCCCCATCCACGTGTTTTAGATTCCCTGCAACAGTAGTCTAGAGTAGTGGTACCAGCGGGAAATGGTAATACCAGTCTGCAATGTGGGTGTGGAGGTAGTTTGAGACGTTGTTGAGGTAGAGGAAATGGTAGTCATAATGCAGGAAAAGGGAATATTCAACCAGGAAAGGAGGTGGTTCGTCAAGATAACATGGCTCAATGTTACGCCTTTCAAGGAAAAGAATGAGGTGGAGTACTTTGATGCGGTGATCACATGTACTATTCTTGTCTATGATCAGATGGTTTGTCTAATCCCTGTTCTAGTTATTCTTATGTATCTCTGCGATTTGCCTCTGAGTTTGTTCTTATCAGTGATATACTTGATGCATCTATCATGTTTCTAACCAATTAGAGAGTCAATCATAGTCACACATGTCTATCATGTTTGTCCTTATTCATTATGGGTTTTCACACTTGGGTTGAATTGGTAATTTTAGATATGGATGATTTTGATAGTATCTTAGGCATGAATTGGTTGTCCCTTATTTTACATTATTAAATTCTAATACTAGGTCGGTAACTTTAGAATTCCAGGAAGGGAAAATTTGGAGTGGGAAGGGGTATACAATCCTAGCCAAGTTAAGATCATATCCTCCATTTAGAAAACATTTATGGCAAGGTTGTTTAGATTATTTGGCTCATATCTGGGATGTCGAGGGAGAGTCTCCGCCTATTTAGTCTATTCCTATGGCGTAAAAATTTGGAGGACTGTTTCCGACTGATATACACGGTATGGCTCCAGATAGATATATAAATTTTTTATTGATTTTGAAATTAGTACACATACCATTTCAATCCCTCTATATCACATGGCTCCGGCGGAATATAAAGAGCTTAACACTCAGATCCAAAGAACTTCTTGATAAGGGGTTCATTCGACCTAATGCTTATCCATGGGGTTCCCTAATGTTGTTTGTTAATAAAAATGATGCTAGTATGAGAAGGTGCATAGATTATCGGCAATTGAATAAGTCCACTATTCGAAACCAGTATCCCATACCTCGAATAGATGATATTTTCGACCAATTGTAAGGGCATCAGTCTTCTCAACAATTGACTTGAGTTCTAGTTATAATCAATTAAAAATTAGGCCATATGATGTGCCCAAGACAATATTTAGAACTCAAGTGGGGAACTATGAATTTGTTGTTATGTCGTTTGGTTTGACTAATATGCCTAGTACTTTTATGAGCTTGATGAATGGGGAGTTAAAGTCATTTCCTGATTTGTTTGTGATAGTTTTCATTAATAATATTTTGGTTTATTCGAAGAGTGAGGAAGAGCATGTCTACCATCTTCATATTGTTTTGGGTGTTCTTGGAAAACAAAGATTCCAAAATTTTCTATGTGTGAATTTTGGTTGACTTCTGATGTATTTTTGGGGCATGTAGTCTTGAATGAAGGGGTAATGGTAGATCGTTAAAATACTGAGGCGGTTAAAAATTGAGTTCGGCCTAGCTCTGTGATGGAAGTTAGCAGCTTTATGGGGTTCGCTAGCTACTACTGCCGATTTGTGAAAGTTTTTGCATCTATTGCCATTTCCTTGACTAATTTGAATAAGAAGTAGATACCATTTGAATGGACTGAAAAAATGTGACGAGAGCTTTCACAAGCTCAAGACTCTCTTAACAACCGCATCAATCCTAGCATTACAATTGAAATATAAGGATTTTATAGTTTATTGTGATGCTTCTCATTCTAGATTGGGCATTGTGTTAATGCAAGATAAGAATGAGATATTCTATGCCTCACGCCAATTGAAGGTACATGAGAGAAATTACCTAACCTAGGATTTGGAGTTTGGAGTGGTAGTATTTGCTCTTAAGATTTGATGTCATTATATTTATTGTGTTAAGTGTGAAGTGTTTACTTATCATCATAGTTTGCAACATGTATTCACTCAAAAGGATTTAGATTTGAGACAACGACGATGGATGTAGTTACTAAAGGTGTTCATTTGTCCAAAATTATGTTTTCGTCCTGATGATGAGACCATCATGTACCATTTCGGTAAGGCTAATATGGTGGAAGACGTGTTGAGTAGAAAATAGGTTAGTATGGTTATGTTAGCTTACTTGAGTATGTGAATTTATATATCATTGTGGTTTCCATGTTTAAGTTTGTATAATGAAATTTATATTTCTTCATTAGTGTGTGTTCATTCTAATAAGCATATTAAGTGGTTTTATTTTTATTTAAGAAGCATATTTGTATCCATATACTTACCGTAAACTCATGTTCATTTAAAAAGGAAACAACATTGGTTTGTATATTTTTCAAAAATGCATATTCTTTATAAAAAATCCAACAATATTTGTATGCTAGTCATCAACACATACAAGCTTACAAGCATAGTAAAATAAAAATTTGTATTAGAAAAAAATTGTATTGCATGACAAATAATGTATTCCTTATTTTTTATGTTTCAAACACAAATTATATTCAATGTTTAATTTTACAACATCTAATAAATAGGATTTCAAATTATTTTGTATTCCAAGCATCCAACATACAACAAAATCAAAACAAGTCTATCATACACTATTTGTAAACCAAATAGATTACAGATTAAGAATGTGTTGTTTTATACCTTCAAATATAACAAGTGAATATGTACTTTCATATCCTTTTGGTGTTCTGTATGTTATTGAGAAAGATGCAAAAAAAAATCAACTCATTCAAGATATAACTAGAATTGTTGATGTCGACCAACAGAGTGTCTTTGATGAGATATTGACCCAAAACTCCCAATTTGACTACCTCAGTGACCATCAAACCTTTAAATTCAATATTCGAATAGTAACATGAATATATTTTTTGAAGATCCAACATACAAGATCCATTTTGAAGAACTTTTGAATACTTATTTCCGAATCACTTCCAAACAAAATAAAGTATCAGCAGCTAATGACTACGTTACTGTTTAGTAGTTCACTGTCAGTCTCAAAGTTCAAGGAAATCAATTGAATTCACTTCGAATCCTAGTTGGTTATTTCAAAAAAAATATTAATGGAAACAATCACAAATCAATCGAAATGTTAACAATCTTTTGAATGATTTTTAAGATTTCTTAGAAAAATGAAGGAATTTGTTTTTTAAAACAATATTCAAGTTACTTGAGGTTATAAAGTAATGGAAGAAATCATGAGCGAGAGAAAAAGGACAGGTAGAATTTGGCTAAAAAATTCAAAGAGAAATATGGGTAATATGGTCTCTTATTTTTGTTCTTTCACCAGTAATATAAAGTATAGATGTTTTTGATAATTGTGTTAGGATTTTGACTAGGTAGCAATTTTATCCTAATTATAAGCATATAATTTGCTTTTAAAAAAAAATATGAGTCAGAACGTGTGATTAATGTGAGATAAATTAGTAACTAAACTTCAGTACATTGATTAATGTGAGATAAATTAGGAACTAAACTAGAGTATACTTTATTTTCTAAAATATTGACATATTAACATTTTTAATAATTATTTGGAAGTATAGATGTTTTTAATAACTATGTTTGAGATTTTGATTAATTAACTAATTTCTAATTCAAGAACATAAACCTAAGCAGCATCCGCCCAACAACATTCAACCTAGACCAAATTCAATTCTTCCACGACCCTCTTTAACTCCTGCATTAGCATTACTCGACCCATACAAAGCAATACAACACGTCCCAAACCCACCCAAGATGACTATAAATCTTCTTTTGAGAACATGAACCAATACGCTGCAACCCAGAAAATGTGTACCAAAAATGACCCATGTACGTCATTTTCTTTTTATTCCATGCGAGCAAATCAAAAATCGCAAGGAGCAAACCCTACTCAATCGCGTGTAGCCCTCGTTCCTTCTCCTCTCTCCACTACACTCTGTACAAGATCGTACACGAATAATCCAAGTGTTGTCATCATGCTACTCACTTATCCTTCCAAAGAAATTGATCAACTCTACTTTCAAATCCATTAGGAATTGATACAAAATCGAGCTGGCAACTTATCCTTGTAGAAATTCTTTGAATTTCAAATTTCAAGATTGAATTTTGAATTTCATGTTTGAATTCCATCTGAATCTTCAAACCGTTTTCCATCAAAATATTTTAGTGTATTAGTGAGATTTTAGGACAGTAATTTAATACCCAAAAATATAGAGCATTTCCATTAAAGAAATTAATTGGAAAAACATAAAAGTTCTCAGAAATAGCTACACAAGATGAAGGAATTATAAGGCAAATCAACATCAAGATGTGTACCTTGTAATTTGCAGCAAAAGTCGTTGATTTTTCTTATTTGACATGATTGCACTTAATTCCCTTTATGAATCACTAGGAAAAAAGATATTTGTTCACAACCTAGAAGTCTTCTTTGTTTGTTGATTGATTTGTCTAGGATCGCTAGATTTTTGTTTTTCTCCATTGTTTCTCAATTTTCCTCTCCTACAATTTTTCACGTTCAATCCAAAATACTCCAACTTGGAGTCTTTTAAGGAGAGGTTGAACAATTACTTTGTAAATGTTTTGTATTATCCTTTTAAAAGAAATTATCCAAATAAATTAATCAATTAATTAATTGGATAAGGCATAAAACAAATTGGGTCGGGTTTGTCTACATGGGCGATCTACGATCAAAAACTTACATCTCTTACTTTGCACATGGTCGACAAGACCCAAGTTCAACATTATATCAATCTGACAAATAATTCATACAAAAAATAGTTCGTGCGACCTGTAAGCATGAAGATCTTACCTTTAAGGTTTTTTACAAGACCTACAAAGAATTCAATCACATGTGGAAAGAATTCACTACTATTTTAAGGACACTATTACTCACAAGACACCAGACGTCATTCACTACTTCAGTAGTTACTTATTCGATCCCTCAACCTCTTAAGGAGGTGAACTCATTCATGTTTAACTCTACACACTATTACACTCGAGTGTAATAGTCAGGTTATGTATATGAGTTAAATTGTTCTTTTAATCATCTTCTGTTTCTACTCGAATCCGTATGTTCCATATCAAGTTTTTTCCTAGACATCAACTGCATCTCCGAATCGCTAATAGATATTAGTAACATGCTAAAGTAGTAACATCGATTTGAAACTTTCAAGAAACAGCAACAAGGTCAAACTTCATTAAAAAGTCATTTTAAATTTTCTGGGTCTCACACAATAAAGAAGCAGGGAATATTCTATAATTTCTCCATTGATCACTTAAAATACATGGTATGAAACAGTGCTTCAATTTTTACACCTTAGATTAGTTTATGTGTCTCATTCATTCAATTATTCAACATTGTACAGACCTTGGTCTAACACACCATATGTTTACCCTTGGTTTCTTTCATTAGTGATCCTTAAACTAATTTTCTTGGAGAAACTTTTGTCTGGATCACAAACAAGTCATAAAATGGTGGCGAAACTCATCTCTTCACGTTCCCCGATGTAAGAAGTGATTGCTCGTATGATAGAGTCTATCTTGCGACATGTTCGACACACTTTATATCTTACAAATTATCACATGCATGCTACATTTGAATATAAATTCAATTGTTTTATGTAAAAGAAAACATTATGACAATCAATTCATTACACAACACTGAAATATCATCATACTCTACATAAACCTAGAGTCTTAACATGATTTTCAAACAAGTCTCTACAGATGGCCGTCGTAGAAGGATCAGCTATCATTTCACATGTAGGAATGAATTGCAAAGTTATTTCTCCACTTGCAACCACGTCTCTCATAGAATTATACTTGATAACGATGTGTTTGGTCTTGCTGTGATACTATGATCCTTATGTGTATGAGATAGTTGTTTCACTATCACAATATAGAATCATGGGAACCTTATAACTCTTTGGGATACTCAAATCTTCAATGAATCGTTTTAACCAAACAACTAATTGTACAACACACGCACAACCCACTAATTCTTATTTCATGGTTGGAAGAATTATGCAAGTTCTCCTCTTACTTTTCCACAAAATAGCACCACAATTAACTCAGATTGCATAAACGGATGTTGACTTTCGATCATCTCGGTCACCAGCCTAAGCAATATTAATATAATCTTTTATCAATAAATCAGATCCACTATAACACATTGTCTGATCTGCAGTTGCCTTCAGGTATCAGAATATTCTCTTTACTGCATTGCAATGATCTTTTCCGAGATTGGATTCATACCTTCTAACTAGACTGTCGTCATAACAAATGGTTGGACGAGTACAATCATAGCATGCATTTAAATACAGGCAACACTATAATAAAGAACGACATGTCTTCATTTTATTTTTCAGTCTTTATTTAGACACATTACAAGGTTAAAGTTTCACCCCTAGCTACAGGATTATCAATGGATTTGCAACTATTCATTCGAAAAAATTCCAATATTTTCTTTATATATGTCTCTTGACATAAACTCAAAAATTTCTTGGAATGATCTCTTTGGATCTTGACATCAAATATATAGTCTGTTTCACCCATATCTTTCATTTCAAATGATTTTGAAAGCCATGACTTGACAATTTTCACATACTTCAAATTATTTCCAGCTAATGAAATATAATTTAACATAGAGAGAAAGAATTATAAAATTTCCATTGGATTCACATAGATGTAGTGGTCTTCATCGATCATTGTGAAATCAAATGACATCACCTCCTGCCTTGAAGGTTGCTTTAGGCCATAAATTGATATTATCAATTTGCATACTTTCTTTTCTTGACCTTTAACAATGAAACCTACTGCTTGTTCCACGTAGATTTCCTCGTTTAATTCTCCATTGAGAAAAGTGGTCTTCACATCCATTTGGTGTTATTCTAGATATAAACGTGAAACAATAGCTAAAAGTTACCGTATGGAAGTAAACTTCATATATGATGAAACGTGTCCTCATTGCCTATTCCAACATATTGAGTATAACCTTTTTTCCACCAATAGTGCTTTATATCTTTCTATTGACCGATTCAATTTGCGTTTATCTTTGAGAATTCATTTTTTTTCAAGAGTTTTATGTTCATTGGGAAGGTCAACTAGATCTTAGACGTTGTTGGTTTTCATGGACTCTAATTCCTTCTTTCATCGCTTTTAACCATTTATCCCTTGCAGGAAATGATAAGGCCTCAGTTACAAAATTAGGTTCATCCAATTCTGTAGGAGATACGGAGAAAACATAATACTAAATCTCATAAGATCGTTTAGGTATACCTTTGCTTGTACTCTTATGTATTTGAAGTTCAAATTCCTCCATAGGATTTTGAGATTCATAACTCCCACTCGGAACAGGAATCATTTTTTCATCCATTGAATTATAAAGTATGTTTTACAAGATTAACTTAGATTTTGAATTCAACATTTCGTAAAAAGGCTCAACTTCTATTTTCCCTTTTTGGGAAAATTATTTTCCAAAATCTGACTTCTCGTGATACAGTTTCAGTAATACTTCAATCCTTCAGTTCATCAATGAACACATAATCTTTAAAGCAATTAGAGTACCATAAAAGATACATTTCTTTACTTTTGGAATTAGATTATCGAATTCACCAAAATGATCTTTAATATATGCCGCACAACCCCAAGATCGTAGATTATTTAGGTTTGTTTTATGACCAATCCAAAGTTCATATGGAGTGGAAGACACTGATTTAGAAGGTACTTTGTTCAATATGTCAGCCACGGTCAATAATGCATCTCCCCAAAAAGAGATAGACAAATTTGTCTGTCATCATTGATCTTGTCATGTCTAATAAACTTCTATTCTTTTTTTCAACTACACTATTTTGTTGAGGTGTATAAGAAGTAGTTAACTATTTGATAATACTTTTTCAGTACATATTTTCCAAATTGTTTTGAAAATTATTCACATCCTCGCTCAGTTCTTAAAGCTTTTATGCTTTTATCTAATTGATTTTCAACTTCATTCATATATCTTCTAAGCACTCAAGTGCTTCATATATATGATAAATCCAATCGACATAGCAAGAACGTGTGAGATCATCAATAAATGTAATGAAGGATGTAGCACCATACCTTGCCTTCATGATTCATTAGACCACAAATATCAAAATGAATTGATTGAAGCGGGAAACTCAACTCTTTTAGCCTTCCCAAATTGTTTACGTATAATCTTTCAAGCAAGACAATTTTCACAAGTTGGCATCCCAAATTTGGTGAAAGAACCAAAATATCCTTCTTTTGCCAACCTATTAATTAAAGCTTACCCTATGTGACCTACTCTTGCATGTCATGTAATAATATCAATATCATTGTTACTTAAATAACGTGTCATTACGGAGCAGTTAACATAATAGTTTTAAGTTGAAGGATTACAATATAAAATATAAAACAATCATAACATAGTCCAAAACCATGTAAAACATTGTCTAGAGTTATTCTAACACCATTACGAATAAAAATCAAATCAAAACTGTCTAAAAGAACATATATTGATACTAAGTTTTGTCGAATCTCTGGTGTATGTAGGACATCATGCAAAATAAAAAAACGGCAACTACACAAGTCTACTTTACAAGTTCTTATACCTTTAACTTCTAGATTCACATTATTTCCTACGTAGATCCACCTTGATTTGGATAAAACTCGACGAAACTCCATAAACGCTTCTCGGTCTCGACTCACGAGATCGATGGATCCTGAGTCTACAATCCAGATAGGATATGATTCAGTTAGTATAAAAGTCCACAAAACATATGTTTCTCTCTGAGATGCATTAAGAAATGCTACTATTTTGGCTCATTGTATTCACGAGCATAATGCCCCAACATTTGGCAATTGTATAACTTTTATTTTGATCTTGTCTCTCTTCTCGAAAAACAATCTTCCTTTCAAGGAATTTGACTTTTTATTTTTCTTAGAGGGTCCTTCTCAAGTCTCTTTGTCTTTCTCATTCCTTTTCCAATTTTTCTTACGCTTGAAGCTTGAAGATTTTGTACCACTTGACTCTTCCACAAAGGCATTAGAAGAAGCTTTAGAAGCACCAAGGTGCTAATCTTCAAGTTCGGCATGGCGTACAACATCAAAAAAAGTTTTATTCCTTTAACCTTTATATATTCGCAATTATTGAAAAGAGATTGAATCACAACCTGAACTTGTTGCTCATCTGAAAGAATAAAAACAAGACCAACACTCTTGAGTTGAACTATTATGTTTGACATCACCCTAAGGTGTTGTGCACTATTACCCTCTTCTAGTTGATTCAAAATATTGTTTATACCTTCAAGAACATTTTGCTCTTCCAGCACATACCATATTTTACGACTCCAAATGACACAATTATCATCGTTATGTTTTTCACCTATGTTTAAGTCAGTAATGATACATTTTGATGTCATGTCTATTATGAGATATAATTAGGCAAGATTTTTAAAGTAAATTATGCATGTGACATACACATTCAAACAAATCAATTATCATAATGATTTCATATTTAAATGTAAAATCGAAAAGACACGTAAGCATTCATTAATCATCTACTAATTAAATATTTAACAAAAATTTGCAACTAACTTCTTAATATGTACATCAATTTAGACTATAATTACATAGATTTTCATGCCTAATAATTAGACATTATATGACATTGTGCAGTAGAATAATAATTCACTTATCCAAAATAAAGGAGAATAACATTCAAATATTCGTATTAAAGCACAATCAAAGATGTTTCCTACAATGGTTTTTTAATAAAAATAACAAAAATATAATACTAACAAAAAGGGAGTATGTGGTGAAGTTTTACCAACTTAACTCCTATTTTTACTGTGTACTTCCATAATTCTTCATTATCCCTAATTTCGAAACTATTTTATTCAGTTCATTGTTCCAGTATTCTGGCAAGGAATGATACAAAACATCGTATCCTTCCCTCTTCGTAACTTGAATATCACTTTCATTAAGTTTTTCAAATTTCATGAAAAAGATATGGAGAAATTATATAAAACAACCTAGGGGATCCAACATCACAGACCTAAACTCTTTTAGATGTTTTTCTTTTTTCCTTCTAACGGTCCTTTCATTCCTTAAGTTACTTTGAGTCTCTTTTGGGACAACAATTTGTATGATTTCTCGCCCTTGGAAACATGTCTTATATCGGGTTACTCTTCTATCTCGTCCTTTTGATCAACTTTGAGAACTCCCACTTGGAGTATTTTGAGTATGTTCCCGTTAAGCCATATGGAATGGGAACAAAATGAAATATGGTTAATACCATTTAATGTGGCAACATACGTCACAAATTTCTCATAAAAGGCAAAAAACTATTAAGGAACATAAGGACTAACATAATACAACAGACCAATAATATCCTAAAGAGGACACATAAAAATAATCCTAAATAGGACAATAATCTCAATCCAAAAAAATCCTTAAATATTTTTTTTCCTTTTTCTTTTGTCCAACTTAAAAAGTTCATATCTTACTCGCTTTAGTTTGTTTCTGTATTATAATATATTTTTAGAAAGCTATAAACGAGCAATCATGATAAAAATAAGCTTTCAGGCAAAAACAATACACTGAATTTCCAAATTTCTAAAGACAGAAGTAATTTTTCTGAAACACTATAAAAAAACAACCAATTTTCAACATCTCATATCGCACTAGTTCTAAATCCGTTTTTCCATTATAATATGTTCTTGGAAAGATACACACGATCACATTGCAAAAAATAAGTTTTGACCAAAATAATCATACAACCACTTTTCAGATTGCTATTAAATAGAAGATATTTTTTTCAAAACAAGTAATCCTATATATTTCATGAGTCACAATCAAATAGGGAATTGAATTCCATTTACCATAAAATTAATAGAGTCAAAAAAAATTTAAATCTTCCAATTTTTTCTATTCAATGATTTTAAAAAAATTATAGTCTCGATTTTTTTCCTATCAACATATAGAGTGAATACACAAAGAAGTCGCACACAATGGGATCAATAACAACGACTCTAATAGCAATGAAAGAATTATAACGCAAATCAACATCGAGATGTGTACCTTGTAACTTGCAGTGGAAGTCGTTGATTTTATTCTTTGACATGATTGCACTCAAGTCCATCTTTGAATCACTAAGAAACAAAGATCTTTGTTCATAAACCCGAAGTCTTCTTTGTGTGTTCATTGATTTGTCTAGGATCACTAGATTTGTCATTTTCTCAATTGTTTCTCACGTTTTTCTTTCCTTCATTTATTCACGCTCAATCCCAGATACTCCCACTTGGAGTATTTTTAGGAGTGGTTGAACAGTTGCATATTTCTTATTATCGAAATAAATTAATTAATTGGATAAAGCATAAAACATATTGGGATGGATAGGGTCGATCCACATAGGAGACACACGACCCAAAACTAATATAAGTCATACGTTGAGAGCTTAAAAAGGGGGCGTTGTGATTCTTCCATTCGAATTCGGTGGAAGCTCCTCATCGCTAGCTTGCTCTTTGGCCCAGGACGCTGCCCAAGAAGAGGTAACATTCTCATTCTTAATTCTTGTTCTCTCTTTGCAAATCGTGTGTGTTGCTTCGTTACTACTCCTATGACTATTTTCTTTGGATTTTCATGTGTCAGATTAATAACTTGTAGTGCCTTTCTTAATATAGCATGATTGTTGAGAATGTCGTATTCTCTACTTTTTGCTGGAGTATTACATTTCGCTGTGCATTTTAATTAATCTTCCATAGTTTCCCTCTATCATAGGCTCATTTTAAGTTGAATATTTAGTCTTTTTTTATTACTTGGTTCAATTCTTTCTCCAATGTTATCATATAAATCTCTTGTAAATAGCCTATTTAAGTTTATAGAAATTTGTAGCCTTTTGGCTTTTGAGTATAAATTTGTCTGAAAGTTGTAAAAGTTTGTTTAAACGGTTGAATATTAGTTTTGTTCTTAGGAAAAGTTCTTAGAAAAATATCCAGTCATATGTCTTAAATAATCGCTTCTCCTTCAATTCTGTTATATTTTTCGGATTTATTTTATCGTTGCTTTGTACTATTTTTTATCACTATATTCTTCATTGTGTTATCATGTCTGCATGTAGTCATTAGAGTCTTAATTTGAGTATGCATAGATCACGTTATTTTCGCTCAAGTTTAGTTTAACTTTCTTTCTTTACATATCTATTGGATCTAGTTTCTGGTTTGGTGACCACTTGATGTGTTCAAGTGTAACTTTAGTAGCTTGTGGTCATGGAAAAAATACTGATATACCGGCTAAAAATGCAGAAATATAGGTTGAATACAAACATCTCAGAGATAGATAGAGAGGTAGGAATTTCTCGAACGAACCGCACTCCTTCGTATACGTCAGGAGTCCATTGATGAGAAGGGCTGGGGAAAGCTTGAACCCAATTCCTACGGTAATGAATATTGCAAGAGTTAGAGGTGAAATAAAGGTTTTAGAAACAAAAAAGAAAGCAATATATATCTAATATACAATCAGATACGTGAGTATATATTAATGTTGAAAATGGGTCAAAGCCCAGATTTTCCTTTGCACCGCAGGTTCAACAGAGAAGAGGAGGACTGATTTGGCCCAAATTTGCAACAAAATTATCTTTATTTTTTAGACTTAGGACAAACCCATTAGATTTGGGCAAAATGAAAAAATTTGAATCTTATTGTTCCTTTACTCAAGTTATTTTCTCTCTATTAACTAACCTTTTATTTGATATGGTTTAATTTAATTAAATTTTCAAATAGATAGTATTTCTTCTATTATGTTCAAATTGAATTATTTTCTATCACTTATTTTTACTTCTTAGTTGTTTGTTAATATTTTCTTTAAAATCCCTTTAGTTTATTTCCTTTAAAAAATGAAAAATGACATTTCTTTACTTAATTAGTATTTAAAAGTAGTCAAATAATCAAGTCATAGGTCAATCGCACGTTAGCAGACATTTCTAATGCTTCAACCCTTCCCGAAGTATAAATTGAACCCCGAACTCCCCTATAAAATTTCGAATGATTTTTTTGTTTATGTGTTGAAATTTTTAGTTCTTTTTTCTAGCCCTTTTTGTTTAGCATTTGGTCAATCAATTTTGTCATATTCGGTGAGGAATGATCCCTTAGCTTAGCTTTTCCCTTTAGAAGCGAAAATCTAAAGGAGTTACTCTCATTTGCGGCGAACAAATTCTTATCTGGTGAGTTTTCATTCGTCTTTGGCGAGATCAATTGTACTTTGTAAATTGAAATTCAAGTTTGATTATCTGAGCAATCATTTTTCGCGAGCTTGAACTACTTATTTCATAAATTGCAAAATGATCGGCAACATTAGTCACGGCTTGCTAGATAGGTCGCTAGTTGAAAGGGCAAGTGCTTTTTGACAGTTTAAATGCCAACCGTTTGAATTTCCTCAACCTTTCTTATTGCTAACTTCCCTATATAAACTTCAAAACATTTGTTTTTACTTTTCATCATCATTTTTCTGTGTGGTATCACTTGCTTGTATTGATTCCTGTGTACCAAACCCCTGCCCCTTTGTACTCATCCATTTACATAATAGAGGTTTTTTTTTGTATAAATTTTGTCCTCGTTATGCATATTGCCTAATGAAATTGCATATCCATGATTCTAGAACTATCGTTGAATTATGTGGTGCTTATATGAGTTAGATGTAGGAAGTATAGAAGGAGAATAATATCTTAAGAGAATGCTCAAGTTTTATATAGGCTACCTAAGGCCACTTGAGATAAATAGAATCATCAATTACATCTCCATTTATAGTAGTAAAATGTAAAACTAAAAGTTTTGCACAAATAACTAGATACATGTATCAATTAACTAGATACATGTATTACAAACTCTTAAAGGACTTCTTGAAAAACTAAGAGACGATTCTGGAAGGCTAAATACTAATGTAGATGCATTAACTCCAACACTCCCCCTAAATGAATTTGTTTGACAACTCCAATGCGTTCTCCAAGATAGCAATAATTTTCTCTAGGAAGTGCTTTGATGAAGATGTCATCAAGTTGTTCTCCTATCTAACAATAATGCAATTGAATTTCACCTTTCTATTGTGCTTGTCGGATAAAATAATACTTGATGGAAATATGCTTTGATCTTTCATAGTTGACTAGAATATTTGCAAATGCAATTTCTTATTTGTTATCACAGTACAAAACAATTTTTTTTTAATATGTCACAATGTCTTCAAATATTCTCCTAAGCCAAATATCTTAAGAAATAGCCTTAGCTGATGAGACATATTCTTCTTCGGAAATGAATGAGCAATAACACTTTATTTTTTTGATAACCAAGAACAAATATATGATCCAAAATAATAAAGCATAATCAGAAGTACTCTTCATGTCATCTATACTTCCAGCCTAATCACTATAAGGATAAATATTTAAGTTCATATCTCGACTAAATTTGTACATTATTCCATAATCTATTGTTCCTCACAAGTAGCATAGAACACGCTTTGTAGCTCCAAGATGCACTTGTCTTGGTTCTTACATGAATCAAGATAATAAATTCACAGCAAACATAATGGCAGGCCTTGTAGAAGTAAGATATAGAAAACTTCCAATCAAGCTCCTGTAAAGTGAGCTATTAGCTTTTTTTTTTCTACATCATCTTTGCTGAACTTCTCATTTGGTGCTAATGGTATGGACACAGACCTGCAATCCATCATTTTGAATTTTTGAAGAATACTTTTAGTGTACTTCTTTTGAAAAATAAAAATTCCTTCTTACACTTGATAAACTTTGATGCCCAAGAAATTATTTAGCAACCCAAGATCACTTATTTCATAGGCTTGCATCATATCTTGCTTGAATTTTCGCAACATCGTCACATCATTTCTTGTAAAGAGCAGATCGTACACATAGAGAAAAACAATTATAATGTTGTCATGTTCTTTCTTCATGTGGCTTCACTTTACTTCTCTGGATTATTTTTTTCAGAAAGTATGTATCAATTTCATTATACAAGGCTCTTGGAGCTTGATTCAGTCTATAAAAAGCATTTCTCATCCTATATACCTTCTCTTCTACCCCCTGAACAAAAAATCCTTAAAGTTGCTCCACATAATTCTCTTCATCAAGTTTTCCATTAAGAAATGCTAATTTAACATTAAGTTGCAATATATTCTTTTTCTTTTGTACAATAACAACAATCACAGTTGTAATTGTCTCAAGATGATCAACTAGAGAGAAAGTTTTATAAAAATCAATAAATATTTTTTTCATGAAACCTCTAGCAACCAACCTCGCTTTGTGCTTTTGAATATTTCGTTCCTGATTGAGTTTGATTTTGTAAATCCATTGTAGACTTACAACTTCTCTTTCTTTGGGTATAGTCATAAGCTCCCAAGTATAATTGTTTTAAATTATCTGAGTTTCTTCTTTCATTTCTTTCTTCCAAACATCATGTTTTATTGCCTCCTCATAATTTTCTGTTTCAACACCTAAATATTTATATCTCTGATAAATGTCACTCAACATTTTAATTCCTCTTTGAGACAATTCTTCATCATCTAAATCTGTTATTTCTCCTCCTTGAGGGACATCTTTCTCTTTATCATCCTCTTCTTGATTTCAAAAATCTAAATATATGATACAAATAATTCTGTGTCTTTTATTCTTCCAATTCCATGTTTTTTTCCATCCAAAATGACATCTACAAACAACTAGTTTGTTAGTTTTGAGGTTGAGAAGCCAAAAGACTTTTTTCACATCACTATAACCATGAAATATAAATTTTTGACCTATTTTCATCCAATATTGTTCTTTTCTCAGCAAGTATATGAGCATAACAAATACACCCAAAAAGATTAAATATTACTTACAAAAGGTTTCATTCCAGTCTAAGCTTCATCTGGTGTCTTTTCCTTTCATGCCTTTGTCGGGCACCTATTAAGGATATACACCGTTGTATGTCCTGCTTCTGTCCAAAAATATTTTGACAGTCCTTTCTCATTCATCGTAGTTCTTGACATTTCAACAATTGTTCTACTTCTTCTTTTAGGTACGCCAGTTTGTTGAGGAGTGTACCCTGCTGTAAGTTGGTTATGCATGCCTTCAATTTTTCAATATTCTTCAAACTCTCGATTTCTGTATTCACCTCCTTTATCATTGTGAATGATTTTGATGTTGTAATTATTTTGCTTTGCAACAAGTGCTTCAAATTTCTTGAATGTAGCAAATGTTTCTAATTGTTCTTTTCAGAAATAAACCCAAGTCATTTTTAAAAAAACATCAATAAAGATTAGAAAGTACTGTTGACTTCCAAAACAGGAGTTTTCACTGATTTACAAACTATATGAATTATTTCCAAAAGTACACTTGTTCTCCAAGACATTCCTTTTGGAAAAGACTTTCTATGTTGCTTTCCTATTATACAACTTTCACATGGATCCACCTTAGTATCCCATGATTGCACCATGTCTTTTTGCTTGAGAAGCTTCAAGCCATGAAAATTCAAGTGACAAAATCTTTTGTGTCAAATCCATGAATCATCTACAACTTAATTTTTCAATGCATTATAATGAAATGACAAAAGAAAGTTTCTTTTTATCATCTTTACGTCAACAATGACTTGATTTGGCTTAATTTTACCACAAATTTTGCAATAATTATCTGTAAAAATAAGAGAATAACCATTTTCCACGAGCTAAACAACACTACGTAAATTTTCTTCCAAGTTAGAAATATAAAGAATATCATGAATTTGCTTACAACTACCTTTTATGTTGATCGAAATTGTACATTTACCTTTTGCATCAACTAAGACTCCATTCCTCATCCTCACTTTAGTAGTGATGTTACAATTAATTGAGAGGAAAGTTTTTGATCTTCAATCATGTGATTGCTTCAACTAGTATCAACATATCATTTATATCTTTTTATTAAAATATCAAATTAAGAAGCAAAGAAAAGGTTTCTTTCCTTTCTTTATCTCTTTTTTCACAAACATTTGTCTGCTCCTGTTTTTTGTGCCAACAATACTTCTCACTGTGGCTAAATTTTTTACAAAAGTTACACTTGGGCTTGTATCTGAGCCAATTTTTTTCTACAGTGTGATTAGTCTTTTTGAAAACTTTACAGAAACAACTAGAACTTTCCTCACCTTTTTCTTCAACCTTCTTAGAAGAACCAACGTGATCCTACTTCTTTTTTGGATTGTAATTTCTCTTTTGTTGATTTTTTGAGAAATTTTGAGAATTTTCATTTGTTTTGGACTGAAAAATCATCTCTTTGGGTTGATCTTCATCAAAAATGTTTTCTTCTCGTGTGATCGAAATGATCCGAGTATCTCCTTGATAAAAAGCTTCGAAATATCTTTCGTCTCCTTAGCGATAGAAACAATGTATACATATACGCTTCTGTGACACTAATTAAAATCTTTTTAACAACTTGTTGATCAGAAATAGTATTACCATGATTCTTCATTTCATCAAAAATATTCATGACTCTTGTGCAATATTCATCTTTTTATTTTTCAGATTCTATCATCTTCAAGTTTTGAAACTCTCTTCTAAGAATTTGAAGATTTATAGTGCGTAACTTTTCTTCACTATACACCTCAATTTCTAGAGACTCCCATGCTTCCTTTGAAGTCTCAGAAGTAGCAATTTTTGGAAAATATGTGAGACTCCCATTTGTATTTTGCTTAAGGATTTTGCATCTTAATGGTACTTAGCCTCAAAATTTTCATCTCTTCTATAAGTTCACCATCGTTTTATGGATCTTCAAAGACATTTGCAACAACAGTCCATAAACCTTCAACTTTCAAATGTGCTTTCATTCTTTTCTTTCAGTATTCAAAATGAGTTCCATAAAAATAGAGTAAGAACAACTGATGAATCAACACCTTCATTTATTTTGGATGCCATAATTTTTTTCTTAAGAATGAAAAACTCCTATTTTACACGAAAAATAATAATAATAAAAGAAAAATGACTAAGTTCCAAAAAATCGATTAAACTTATGATTTAAGAGAAATCAAATTTCCAAAAGAACAGAGGAAACACTGAATATTTTTAGTAAAAATTAAGAAAAAAACTTAAGGTTTTTTCAAAAGACTTAAACAGATAAAATTAACTAAAAAAGGATTCAAAGTACAATGTACATTCCGAGAAGGTGTTAGGCCCTTGAAATGTCCCTTTAAGTTGCAGTTGACTGTTGTTTGACTAAAATAACTAATTTCATAAAATATATTTACTAATATATATATATATATATATAATCCATTTTTATTATATGGGAAGGAAAATAGACTAAGAGAACCTTGGAAATAATTTATGGTATTGACAAAATAGTTATAAAGAATGTTTTAAAAAATAATTTGAATATATGAAAGAGAAATGAATATCATTGGGAATTAATTAAATAAAGGGAAAAGGGACAGAATTATTCCCGAACATTAATAAATGGTACGCCTACGCCCTTAGTTATACTTTGGGTACACATATGTCCCTACCGTCCAATTATAGGCACAAATATACCCCTCACTCTAACGGACCCCTATTATTTTACACATATTTTTTTCCTATAAAACTATCTCTTTGACCCATTTTTTTAAGTTCATGTTGTCATGTTCTTTCTTCACATACAAAATGGCATCACTTTTAGTTCTCTAGATTATTTTTTTCAGAAAGTATGTATCATTTTTTTTATGCCAGGCTCTTGGATTGTGCTTCAGCCCATACAAAACTTTTCTCATCCTATACATCATCTCTTCTACCCCTTGAACAAAAAGTCCTTAAGGTTTCTCCACATAAGTCTCTTCATCAAGTTTTCTATTAAGAAATGCAAATTTAACATCAAGCTGCAATATATTCAATTTCTTTTGTGCAACAACAACAATTACAGTTGTAATTGTCTCAAGACGAGCAACTAAAAGAAAATTTTATAAAAATCAATACATGATTTTTGCATGAAGCCTCTAGCAACTAACCTTGCTTGGTGCTTTTGAATATTCCTTCCTGATTGAGTTTGATTTTGTAAATAATCATCTGAATTTTTTCTTTCACTCTTTCTTCCAAACATCACGTTTTATTGCCTCCTCATAATTTTCTTTTTCAACACCCAAAAAGTTATATCTCTGATAAATGTCACTCAACATTTTTATACCTCTTTGAGACAATTCTTCATCATCTGAATCTGAGATTTCTCCTCGTTGAGGGACATATTTCTATTTCCCATCCTCTTCTTGATTTGAAACATCTAAATATATGATACAAATATTTTGTCTTTTTATCCTTCCAATTCCATGTTTTTTTCATCCAAAATGACATCTACTAACAACAAGTTTGTTAGTTTTGACGTTTAGAATCCTATAGACCTTTTCACATCACTATAACCGTGAAATATACATTTTTGACTTTTTTCATCCAATATTGTTCTTTACTCTGCAAGTATGTCAGCATAACAAATGCACCCGAAAAATATAAATATTACTTACAAAAGGTTTCTTCCACTACAAGCTTCATCTGGTGTCTTTTCCTTCAATAACTCTGTCGGGCTCCTTTTAAGGATGTACACCGTTGTATGTACTGCTTCTGTCCAAAAATATATTGACAGTCCTTTCTCTTTCATCGTAGTTCTTGAAATTTCAACAATTTTTCTACTTCTCCTTTTGGCTGCGTCATTTTGTTGAGGAGTGTACCCTGCTGTAAGTTGCTTATGCATGCCTTCATTTTTTCTATATTCTTCAAACTCTCGATATTTGTATTCACCTCCTCATCATTGTGAGTGGTTTTGATGTTGCAATTTTTTTGCTTCGCAACAAGTTCTTTAATTTTTTTGAGTGTAGCAAGTGTTTCTAATTATTCTTTTTAGAAATAAACCCAAGTTATTTTTGAAAAATCATCAATAAGGATTAGAAAGTAACGTTGACTTCCAAAAAAGGAGTCTTCACCAATCTGCAAACCATATGAATTAGTTCAAAAAGTACACTTGTTCTCCGAGACATCCCATTTGGAAAAGACTTTCTATGTTGCTTTCCAATTATACAACTTTCACATGGATCCACCTTAGTATCCCATGAAGATGTTGCACCATGTCTTTTTGTTTGAGAAACTTCAAACCATGAAAATTCAAGTGACAAAATCTTTTGAGTCAAAGTCATGAATCATCTACAACTTGATTGTTTAATGCATTGTAATGAAATGACAAAAGAAAGTTTCTTTTTATCATCTTTACTTCAACAATGAGTTGATTTCGCTTAATTTTACCATAAATCATGCAATAGTTATCTCTAAAAATATAAGAATAACCATTTTTCATGAGTTGACCAACTCTACGTAAATTTTCTTCCAAGTTATAAACATAAAGAACATCATGAATTTGCTTACAACTACCCTTTATGTTGATCGAAATTGGACGTTTACCTTTTGCATCAACTAAGGCTCCTTCCTTTATTCTTACTTTAGTAGTGATGTTATTATTAATTGAGAGGAATGTTTTTGATCTCCAGTCATGTGATTGCTTCAAGCACTATCAACATGTCATTCATTTCTTTGTATTGCAGTATCAAATTAAGAAGCAAACAAAAGGTTTTGTTTCCTTTCTTCATCTCTTTTTGCACAAACATTTGTCTGCTCCCGCTTTTTATGCCAACAATCCTTCTCACTGTGGCTAAATTTTTTACAAAAGTTACAATGAGGCTTGTCTCTGTTCCAATATTTTTCTATAGTGTGATTAGTCTTTTTGAAAACATTACAAAAATGACTAGAACTTTTCTCACCTTTTTCTTCAACCTTCTTAGAAGAACCAACATGACCCTACTTCTTTTTTGGATTGTAATTTCTCTTTAGTTTATTTTTTGAGAAATTTTGAGAATTTTCTTTTGTTTTAGAGTGGGAAAATCATCTCTTTGAGTTGATCTTCATCAAAAAAACGTTTGCTTCTCGTGTGCTGGAAATGATCCAACAAGCTCTTTGATAAAAATCTTAGAAATATCTTTCGTCTCCTTAGCGATAGAAACAATGTATACATGCGTTTCTTTGACACTAATTAGAATCTTTTAACAACTTGTTGATCAGAAATTGTATCACTATGATTGTTCATTTCATCAAAAATATTCATGACTCTTGTGCAATATTCATCTTTTTTTCCAGATTCTATTATCTTCAAGCTTTGAAACACTCTTCTAAGAATTTGAAGATTTATAGTGTCGTACCTTTTTGTCACTGTACACCTCAATTTCTAGAGAATCCCAGGCTTACTTTAAAGTCTTAGAAGTGGCAAATTTTTTAAATTATGATATCGAGACTCCCATTTGTATTTTGCTTAAGGATTTCACATCTTCACGGTACTTAGCCTCAAGATTTTCATCTCTGGTATAAGTTCACCATCGTTTTCTGGTTCTTCAAAGTCATTTGTAACAACAGTCCACAAACCTTCAACTTTCAAATATGTTTTCATTCTTATGTTTCTGTATTCAAACTGAGTTCGATAAAAAATCGAGTAAGAACAGCTGAAGAATCAACACCTTGATTTATTTTGGATTCCATATTTTTTTTAAGAACGAAAACCTGCTATTTTACTCAAAAAATAATAATAACAAAAGAAAAATGATTAAGTTTCGAAAAATCGATTAAACTTATGATTTAAGAGAAATCAAATTTCCAAAAGAATAGAGTAGCCACTTAATTTTTTTAGTAAAAATTAAGAAAATAACTTAAGGTTTTTCAACAGACTTAAACAGATAAAATCAACTAACAAGGTTTCGAAGTACTATGTACATTCTGAGAAGGTGTTAGGCCCTTGAAATGTCCGCTAACTTGCGGTTGACTGCGTTTAACTAAAATGACTAACTTTAGAAAATATATGAACTAATATATATAACCCATTTTTACTATTTGGGAAGGAAAGTAGATTAAGGAAACCATGGAAATAATTTATGGGACAAAATAATTATAAAGAAAGTAAAAAATATAATTTGAATATATGAAGGAGAAATGATTATCTTTGAGAATTAGTTAAATAAAGGGAAAGGTGACGGATTTATCCCCAAACTTTAATAAATGGGACGTCTATGTCCTTCGTTATACTTTGCATGCACATATATCCCAATCGTCCATTATAGGTACAAATATACCCCTCTCAGTAACGGACCCCTATTTTTTTACACGTGTCTTAATCCTATTAAATTATATGTTTGACCTATTTTTTAACCCATAACCCAAAAATCCGCCCCATATCCCATAACCCACCCAATACACACTAAAATAAATCCTTATTGAAACACCCAAATTAACATTCACATTTCACCCAAATTGAATAATGCAGCAAAGAATATAGTTAGTCAAGTAGCAAAGAGAACGTTGATGATGGATGCTAACGGTGAGCTTCATCCAGCAAGATTCTGCGAAGAGGAATTGCTTCTAGTCGTTGACATGGAATACTTGTTTGCCTATGTTGATGATCCTTGCAGTTCCAACTACCCTTTGATGAAGATGCTTGAGACAAGTCCTTGTTGATTATGCAATGAAGAATGGTGAAAGTGAGAAAAATGTGAATAGCTCAATCTTCCAAAATATTGGAGATTTCAAGGACGAATTAAAGGTTGTGTTATCTAATGAAGTTGAGATTGCAAGAGTTATTCTTGAAGGTGGCAACCCTTTTTTTTTAAGTCAATTTTTTGATCTGTAGATAATTTTATTAAATGAGAGCCAAGCTAAATCTATACAAAAATGTAAAAAGAAAATGACCTCATCCAAAAATGGACCAGATCCAAATAAATTAATGAGAAAAAGTTCTAAAAGATATATTAGTTTAGCTTCTCTTTACTTAGTTTACAAAATCTCCAAGCCCTTTCTCCCTTTGCATCCCTCTTCAATATCTGGTAAGCCTCTTCACTGTCTCCTCTGCCTCCTTCAAAATTTTGAGCTTCTGAATCATTTTTCTTTTCAGGTGGTTGTTGGATATTACCTCTAACTAGCTTCTCCGATGACCCAAAATAGCTAGCTCAGGTGGCAGCCCTTTAAATCCTAACAGGATTACAAATTCCATATCATAACCTTTAATTCCTAATTTGGGTATTTTAATTAGGATTTCTTTTAGTGTGTATTGGGTGGATTATCGGTTATGGGGCGGATTGTTGGGTTATGGGTTAAAAAAATGGTCAAAAAGATAGTTTAGTAGGATTAACACACGTTTAAAAAAATAGGAATCCGTTACTGAGAGGGGAATATTTGCACCTATAATTGGACGGCAGGAACATATGTGTATGCAAAGTATAATGAAGGGCATAGATGTACCATTTATTAAAGTACGGGGGTAAATCCATCCCTTTTCCCTTAAATTAAAACCAATTCACATAAAGGGTTATTCAATACAATAACAAATAAATAAAGTGAAAATTTTATAAATGACAGTTATTAGACTAATATTTTCAAGTTATAGCATTAGAATAAAATTTTCAAGTTGTAACAATAAAAAAATTTCAGATTATAACATTTTATTAAAAAAAAGATTTTTAAAATAATATTAAAAATATTTATTTTAAATATCGTAAAAATAAAAACAGGTAACAATAAGGTTAGTTAATAATGACATGAATTTAGGAGATTCAGACCAAAACAAGAATATTTGGTTTTCTTTTTTTACTCAATCGGTTATCAATAAATCAAAAATTATATTATTTTTTTTAAAACGCTTCTTTATCAGTTTAATGTATTCTGCGAATTTTTTTCCCTTTTTACTAAATCAGTTCAAATTAATTCAAATTAGATTTTTTTTTATATCCAAACGTTTCTCAGTTCCCTAATTTTTCTATAATTGTCATCATTCACGACTAATTTCAAAATATTCTTGGTTCAAAAGTCTTTATTTTGTGATAATTAATGGACAATTTTTTATGGACATTAATAAAATATGGTGGTCGGCAGGGTCCTTCTGGTTAGTATTCATGGTAATTCATTGTTTATATTTTCATTCTACTTTAAAAAAATTAAGAACAATGAAATATTCGAATTTTGATTTTGTAAGATAGATTTAAACTGTGACTTTTTTTTTGTATGGACCTTCATTTGTTTCATATTACAAAATAATTTCTGTAAAAATTGAATGAATGATGTTGTGAGTTTTTTTTATACTGGTTTTCATAGTATGTACATTGTAAACACCATTGTCACGACCCAAAACGAGCCACGAGTGGTAACCATACTTATCCTACTATGTGAGCGAACCAACCAATCTAAACCCCAACATTTCAACATAATAAACAGAATATAATGCAGAAGACTTAAACTCATTAATGAAAATCGATTAAATAACTTCTAAAATTTATCAATTATTATCCCCAAAATCTGGAAGTCATCACCACAAGAACATCTATCCTCAAATTACTAAATCTAAGAGTATCTAAGAAGCTAAAATAAGTGAAAAGCTAGTCCATGCAGGAATTTCAAGGCATCAAGACATGAAGAGGAAGATCCAGTCCAAGCTAGAAGCAATAGCTCACCCTGAAATCTGGCTTGATGAAGACTGGCTAGAGTTGCGGTTGAGTTGAAGACGATGGCACGTTTGCTGCACTCCACAATGAACAAACAAAAACAAATACAAGTAGGGGTCAGTACAAGGCACAAGTACTGAGTAGGTATCATCAGCCAACTCAAAATAGAAAGCAATATATATCAGATAATAATATAAAATCAACTAATATTCTTAACAGGTGACAACAACAATTACCATAACCCTTGGTCACAACACCAAGCACATCAACGAGGACTCAAACCTCCCCATCATACTCATTTGGGAATTAGTTCTTTAAAATTTAGTATATTATCATAATTCAAGATTCATTATCTTTATTCCTCTTGTGTCGGTACATGACACTCCGCTCCACTACTACTATCCTAGTGTCGGAACGTGACACTCCGATCCTTATACTATCCTGGTGTCGGAACGTGACACTCTGATCCATATACTATCCTGGTGTCGGAACGTGACACCTGATCCTCCATTACTATCCTGGTGTCGGAACGTGACACCCGATCCTCTAATCTCATTACTTTAGTTCATCAAGCCTTCTTTTATTCCAAGGCATCATCATTAACAAAGTAAATTTAGGATTTAAGATTCAATAGCCTCATCATGCCAATTCATCACAATTATATAATCACATCATGCAAGCACGCAATTAAGCATATAGAATACTTTATAATACTACCCAATACATATCATTCACTATTAGGAGTTTACTATAAGATAGTATAAACCATAACCTACCTCCACCGAAGAATCGCGATCAAACAAGCTATCTTCCCAAAACCTTTGCTTTCCGTGCATTTCTTCTCTTCTCTCTCGATCGTTTCTCTCTTTTCTCTCTGTTCTTTCTGTTTTTCTTATTCAAACCCCTTTTTCTTTTACCCTAATTGTCATATAATTAAGTTTAAAAGATGATAAAAATAACCCACTAATTATTTCAAGGTTATCTCTCTTAACCTCCAAGTAATTGAATTATTGACATTAATCCACTAACTTTATAATTATAAGCATGAATAGTTCAAAACGCCCCTTAAAACTTTTAACAGAAATCCGACCCAGTCAGGGTTACGCAACCTGTGACGGTCCGTCATGGCTGTGACGGTCCGTCCTGCAGGTCCGTCACAAAGTTCAGAGAGTTAATTCTGTGGAAAGATTTATGATGGTCCGTCCTGCCATTTCGTCACGAAGTTCAGAGAGTTGATTTCAGTACCCAAATTTCAGAATTCTAAGTGTTTTGGAACGAGGCCCCCTCGACGGTCCGTCATGGGATCCGTCGACCAAGACAGTTTTTCCAGAAATAAAATCTGCTGCTCAAAATGACTAAACAGGTCGTTACAATAGATACCAATTTACCCATCTTTCATCCTCGAACGATCACAAGAAGAAAAACAAGGGCGAAAAGGGGTACCTGAATCTGTAAACAAGTGTGGGTATCTTTCTTGCATATCAGCCTCCTTCTCCCAAGTGGACTCTTCAACTGGTCGATTCTTCCATTGAACTTTGATGGATACAATCTCCCTTGATCTCAACTTGCGAATTTCTCTATCTAGAATGGCAACAGGCTCCTCCTCATAAGACAAATTCTCATCAAGCAGAACTGAATCCCAACGAATGATGTAGTTTCCATACCCATGGTATCTTTTCAACATAGACACATGAAATACCGGATGCACTCCTGACAGCCCTGGAGGCAAGGCTAATTCATAAACCACCTCCTCTACTCGCTTAAGTACTTCAATCTGTCCAATTTACCTTGGGCTTAGCTTACCTCTTTTACCAAACCGCATCACCCCTTTCATGGGGGAAACCTTCAGCAAGACTTGCTCACCCTCCATAAACTCCAAGTCTCTAACCTTACGATCTGCATATTCCTTTTGCCTACATTGAGCCGCTAAAAGCTTTTCTTGAATAGATATCACCTTCTCTAATAAATCCCTCAAAAGATCAGTACCCCAAGGTCTAATCTCAAATGCATCAAACCAACCAATGGGAGACCTACATCTCCTCCCATACAATGCTTCGAATGGAGCCATATCAATACTTGAGTGATAGCTATTATTGTATGAAAACTCCGCTAAGGGTAAGAAGTTATCCCAATGACCACCAAATTCTATCACACATGCATGAAGCATATCCTCTAATACCTGAATCGTTCGCTCAGACTGACCATCGGTCTGAGGGTGGAATGCAGTACTAAGATCCAACTTAGTACCTAATTCAGCATGAAATGTTCTCCAAAACTTAGAAGTAAACTGCGTACCTCTATCTGATATGATGGAAAGTGGAACTCCATGCAATCGGACAATTTCTGAGATATAAAGTTTGGCTAACTTCTCTGCATTGTAGGTCACCTTGACCGGGATGAAGTGAGCAGACTTAGTTAATCTATCCACAATTACCCAAATAGAATCAAACTTTCCCAATGTCTTTGGAAGACCAACCATGAAGTCCATTGCAATTCTCTGCCACTTCAATTCAGGAATGGGCATTCTCTGAAGTGTTCCTCCGAGCCTCTGGTGTTCGTACTTTACTTGCTGACAATTTGGACACTTGGAAACAAAATCAACAATGTCGCGCTTCATTCTACTCCACCAAAAGTGTTACTTTAGGTCACGGTACATCTTGGTTGCACCAGGATGTATAGAATATCCGGAACTATGAGCCTCTGTAAGAATACTGTGGATCAAATCATCAACACGGGGCACACATACCCTTCCCTTAATTCTCAAAACCCCTTCCTAATCAATTATTGCTTCTTTAGCCTCTCCTCGCAACACCATATCCCGAATTCGGCTTCGCTTCTCATCAGCAAACTGTTTTCCCTTGATCTTGTCAAGAAAAGAAGATCTTTCCTCCACACAGGCCAAAAATCCTCCTTCCTCTAGTATTTCCAGTCTCATAAAGTCGTTAGCCAAGTTTTGGACTTCTCTAGACAATGGGCGTCTAGAAACTTGTTAGTGGGCTAAACTACCCATGCTCCCTGCTTTTCTACTTAAAGCATCAGCCACCACATTTGCCTTTCCTGGGTGATACAAGATGGTAACGTCATAGTCCTTCAGTAGTTCCATCCACCTCCTCTGCCTCAAATTCAAGTCCTTCTGGGTAAAGACATACTGTAGACTACGATGATCTGTGTAGACTTCACACTTGACCCCATATAGATAGTGTCTCCATTGCATTAATGCAAACACTACCGCAGCCAACTCCAAATCATGGGTCGGATAATTACGTTCGTGCACCTTTAATTGACTCGAAGCATAAGCAATTACATTCTTCTCTTGCATTAGCACTGCACCCAACCCAGAATAAGATGCATCACAATAAACAATGAAATTCTTACCCTCTACTGGCAAGGTAAGGATAGGTGCCGTAATCAGCAAGGTCTTGAGTTTCTGAAAGCTTTCCTCACATTCATCTGACCATACAAATGGAACATTCTGCTTAGTCAAGTTTGTCAATTGGGAAGCAATAGAAGAGAATCCCTTGACAAATCGACGGTAGTAGCTGGCTAAGCCCACAAAGCTCCTTACTTCTGACACATTAGTAGGTTTTACCCATTTCCTCACTGTTTCAATCTTAGAACGATCCACCATCACTCCATCCTTAGAGACCACGTGCCCCAAGAAGGACACTGAATCTAGCCAAAACTCACACTTGGAGAATTTGGCATAAAGCTTTTTCTTCCTCAACAACTCCAATACAATTCTCAAATGCTCCTCATGTTCCTTCTTACTCTTGGAGTATATTAGTATATCATCAATAAATACGATGACAAAGAGATCCAGATATGGCTTAAAAATCCCGTTCATCAAGCTCATGAAAGCAGTAGGGGCATTCGTAAGACCAAAAGACATTACTACGAATTTGTAATGCCCATACCTGGTTCGAAAAGCAGTCTTTGGCACATCCGTTGCCCGTATTTTCAATTGATGATAACCGGATCTCAAGTCAATCTTAGAGAAGATACAAGCACCTTGTAACTGATCGAACAAGTCATCAATGCGAGGAATGGGGTACTTGTTCTTAATAGTTACCTTGTTAGACTGCCGCTAGTCTATGCACATCCAAAAACTCCCATCCTTCTTCTTCACAAATAACACCGGAGCACCCCAAGGGGATGCACTTGGTCTAATGAAGCCTTTACATAACAACTCTTGAAGTTGGGCCTTTAACTCCCTTAACTCTGCTGAAGCCATTCTATAAGGGGGTATGGAAATAGGGCGAGTACCCGGCTCCAGATCAATGCAAAAGTCGATATCCCTATCCGGTGGCATACCAGGAAGGTCTGCAGGGAACACATCTAGAAACTCATGGACTATCGTAACCGACTCAATTGAAGGTACTTGGGTAGTATCATCCCTGAGGTGTGCCAAGAACGCTAAACACCCTTTACTAACCATTCTCTTAGCACGAAGAAAGGAGATGATATGAACTGGAGTGGAAGTGTAGTCACCCTCCCACACTAACGGATCTGTCCCAGGCTTGGCCAACGTTACAGTTTTTGCATTACAATCTAAGATTGCAAAATTCGGAGAGAGCCAAGTCATACCCAAAATTACATTGAAATAAACCATTTCTAAGATAACCAAGTCTACATGAGTATTGCTCCCCATAAAAGTCACCAGACAAGACCTATATACCTTTTCGACTATCACAGACTCACCCACCGGAGTAGAAACACGAATAGGCATGTCAAGCAATTCACAATGTAAATTAAGACCAGTAGCAAATGAGGAAGATACATATGAAAATGTGGAGTCAGGATCAAATAATACAGAAGCCACGCAATCTCAAACCAAAAGATTACCTATGATAACAACATCAGATGTCTCCGCTTCAGACCGCCCGGAGAAAGCGTAACAATGGGCCCTATCACATGTCTGCCTGTTGCCCCTACCATGTTGTGCTGTAGTACCTCCAGTTTGCCCGTCACCCCGGCCATTTTGGTTACCACCATTACCTCGGCCACCACGTCCTCTAGAATGACGGCCTCTTCCATGACCACCTCTACCTCTAACTATTTGAGGTCTGTAACTCTGTTTTGGACAATACCTCTTAATGTGTCCAGTCTCCCCACATCCATAATACTCTCTGGATTCAAGCATAGGTCTCTGTGAGAATGACAAAGTCTGGGGATAACCTCCAAACTCAGAGAAGTGTTGACCGGTCTGCGGTGGACCCCCAACTACAGTCTGCAGTGAAGACTAAATAGGTCGGGCTGGATAACCTCCTGAACCCTGCCCTCTGGTGTAAGAACCATTAAACTCACCTCTCTTACGAAACCTTTTAGATGTTGATGCCATGGTGAAGTCATCTGGCTTCACTCCCTCCACCTCTATCACGAAGTCTACCACTTCCTGAAAGGATTTTGCTGTAGCCGCTACCTGTAAGGCTTAAATCCCCAAATCTGACCTCAATCCCTTCACAAAACGGTGAATCCGCTCTTGTGGACTGAAACAAAGCTGGGTGGCATACCTGGATAATGCACGAAACTTAGCCTCATACGCAGTAACCGACATCCTGCCTTGCTCTAGGCTCAAGAACTCATCTCTCCTCCTATTCCTCAAGGTCCGGGGGATATACTTCTCAATAAATAAGCTAGAGAATGACGCCCAAGTCATAGGTGGTGCCTGTGCGGGTTGACACTCAACATGTGACCGCCACCACATTTTGGCATTTCCCTGAAACTAATAGGTTACAAACTCAACGCCAAATCGTTCCACTATGCCCATTTTATGTAGTAACTCATGACAATCAACCAGAAAATCGTAAGCATCCTCAGATTCAGCACCCTTGAAGACTGGAGGTTTCAATTTCAAGAACTTACTGAAAAGTTCATGCTGATCACTTGTCATTATAGGCCCTGTAGTCAAACGAGGAAACGTGCCTATTTCCAATGAGGCATCCATGCGGGGAGCCTCAGCAGCGGCCTGTCGTACTTCCGAAACCTGAGGTGCTAGTGCAGAAAACACTGGAGGTGTCTGGCCTTGATCAGATAACCCGCTAAGATAAGCTAGAACCTGATTAATCATCTCTGGGGTAGGTTGGGGTGGTAATTCTCATTCTGCACTTGCTCACTTTCCCCTTCCTCACCCTCTCTTACTACTTCCTCAGTCGGGGGAGGAGTCACCGCCCTAGTACTAGATAGGCCAGGTGCTTGTCCTCTTCATCTAGAAGACGTCCTCCCGCGACCTCTACCACGGCCTCTTGCCACTAATCCTCCTCGAGCTACAGCCCCAGTGGCTGGCTCAGTTGCATCTTGTATTGTCGGTGTTGGTGTTGACGCCGTTGTTGCTCTAGTTGTAACCATCTGCGAAATAGAGTGAAGATGGTCAGATACCAATTTGTATCACCTAGATACCAATTGGATCCAAGTAATAGCACGAAAGAAGAAAGAAAGAATGGAATTTTCCTAAATTCTTATAGCCTCTCAAAGAAAAGTAAAGGCGTCCCCTACCGTTCCTTAAGACTCTACTAGACTCGTTCTTGTGTGATGAGACCAACGATCCTAATGCTCTGATACCAAGTTTGTCACGACCCAAAATGAGCTGCGAGTGGCACCCACACTTATCCTACTATGTGAGCGAACCAACCAATCTAAACCCCAAAATTTCAACATAATAAACAGAATATAATGCTGAAGACTTAAACTCATTAATGAAAATCGATTAAATAACTTCTAAAATTTATCAATTATTATCCCCAAAATCTGGAAGTCATCACCACAAGAACATCTATCCTCAAATTACTAAATCTAAGAGTATCTAAGAAGATAAAATAAGTAAAAAGCTAGTTCATGCCGGAATTTCAAGGCATCAAGACATGAAGAGGAAGATCCAGTCCAAGCTAGAAGCAATAGCTCACCCTAAAATCTGGCTTGATGAAGACTGGCTAGAGTTGCGGTTGAGTTGAAGACGATGGCACGTTTGCTGCACTCCACAATTAACAAAGAAAAACAAATACAAGTACGGGTCAGTACAAGGCACAAGTACTGAGTAGGTATCATCGGCCAACTCAAAATAGAAAGCAATATTTATCAGATAATAACATAAAATCAACTAATATTCTTAACATGTGACAACAACAATTACCATAACCCTTGGTCACAACACCAAGCATATCAACGAGGACTCAAGCCTCCCCATCATACTCATTTGGGAATTAGTTCTTCAAAATTTAGTATATTATCATAATTCAAGATTCATTATCTTTATTCCTCTTGTGTCGGTACGTGACACTCCGCTCCACTACTACTATCCTGGTGTCGGAACGTGACACTCCGATCCATATACTATCCTGGTGTTGGAACGTGACACCCGATCCATATACTATCCTAGTGTCGGAACGTGACACTCCAATCCATATACTATCCTGGTGTCGGAACGTGACACTCCGATCCATATACTATCCTTGTGTCGGAATGTGACACCCGATCCTCTATTACTATCCTGGTGTCGGAACGTGAAACCCGATCCTCTAATCTCATTACTTTAGTTCATCAAGCCTTCTTTTATACCAAGGCATCATCATTAACAAAGTAAATTTAGGATTTAAGATTCAATAGCCTCATCATGCTAATTCATCACAATTATATAATCACATCAAGCAAGCATACAATTAAGCATATAGAAGACTTTATAATACTACCCAATACATATCATTCGCTATTAAGAGTTTACTATAAGATAGTATAAACCATAACCTACCTCCACCGAAGAATCGCGATCAAACAAGCTATCTTCCAAAAACCTTGCGTTTCTTCTCTTCTCTCTCGATCGTTTCTCTCTTTTCTCTCTGTTCTTTCTGTTTTTCTTATTCAAACCCCTTTTTCTTTTACCCTAATTATCATATAATTAAGTTTAAAAGATGATAAAAATAACCCACTAATTATTTCAAGGTTATCTCTCTTAACCCCCAAGTAATTGAATTATTAACATTAATCCACTAACTTTATGATAATAAGCATGAATAGTTCAAAACGCCCCTTAAAACTTTTAACAGAAATCCAACCCAGTCAGGGTTACGCAACCTGTGACGGTCCGTCCTGCAAGTCCGTCACAAAGTTCAAAGAGTTAATTCTGTGGAAAGATTTGTGACAGTCGATCGTGCCAACGACGGTCCGTCCTGCCATTTCGTCATGAAGTTCAGAGAGTCGATTTCAGTACCCAAATTTCAGAATTCTAAGGGTTTTGGAACGAGACCCCCTCGATGGTCCGTCATGGGATCCGTCGAGCAAGACAGTTTTTTCCAGAAATAAAATCTGCTGCTCAAAATGACTAAACAGGTCGTTACAATAGATACCAATTTACCCATCGTTCGTCCTCGAACGATCACAAGAAGAAAAACAAGGGCGAAAAGGGGTACCTGAATCTGTAAACAGGTGTGGGTATCTTTCTTGCATATCAGCCTCCTTCTCCCAAGTGGACTCTTCAACTGGTCGATTCTTCCATTGAACTTTGATGGATACAATCTCCCTTGATCTCAACTTGCGAATTTCTCTATCTAGAATGGCAACAGGCTCCTCCTCATAAGACAAATTCTCATCAAGCAGAACTGAATCCCAACGAATGATGTAGTTTCCATACCCATGGTATCTTTTCAACATAGACACATGAAATATCGGATGCACTCCTGACAGCCCTGGAGGCAAGGCTTATTCATAAACCACCTCCTCTACTCGCTTAAGTACTTCAAACGGTCCAATATACCTTGGGCTTAGCTTACCTCTTTTACCAAACCGCATCACCCCTTTCATGGGCGAAACCTTCAGCAAGACTTGCTCACCCTCCATAAACTCCAAGTCTCTAACCTTACGATCTGCATATTCCTTTTGCCTACTTTGAGCCGCTAAAAGCTTTTCTTGAATAGATATCACCTTCTCTAATGAATCCCTCAAAAGATCAGTACCCCAAGGTCTAACCTCAAATGCATCAAACCAACCAATGGGAGACCTACATCTCCTCCCATACAATGCTTCGAATGGAGCCATATCAATACTTGAGTGATAGCTATTATTGTATGAAAACTCCCCTAAGGGTAAGAAGTTATCCCAATGACCACCAAATTCTATCACACATGCATGAAGCATATCCTCTAATACCTGAATCGTTCACTCAGACTGACCATCGGTCTGAGGGTGGAATGCAGTACTAAGATCCAACTTAGTACCTAATTCAGCATGAAATGTTCTCCAAAACTTAGAAGTAAACTGCGTACCTCTATCTGATATGATGGAAAGTGGAACTCCATGCAATCGGACAATTTCTGAGATATAAAGTTTGGCTAACTTCTCTGCATTGTAGGTCACCTTGACCGGGATGAAGTGAGCAGACTTAGTTAATCTGTCCACAATTACCCAAATAGAATCAAACTTTCCCAATGTCTTTGGAAGACCAACCACGAAGTCCATTGCAATTCTCTGCCACTTCAATTCAGGAATGGGCATTCTCTGAAGTGTTCCTCCGGGCCTCTGGTGTTCGTACTTTACTTGCTGACAATTTGGACACTTGGAAACAAAATCAACAATGTCGCGCTTCATTCTACTCCACCAAAAGTGTTGCTTTAGGTCACGGTACATCTTGGTTGCACGAGGATGTATAGAATATCCGGAACTATGAGCCTCTGTAAGAATACTGTGGATCAAATCATCACCACGGGGCACACATACCCTTCCCTTAATTCTCAAAACACCTTCCTCATCAATTATTGCTTCTTTAGCCTCTCCTCGCAAAACCATATCCGGAATTCGGCTTCGCTTCTCATCAGCAAACTGTTTTCCCTTGATCTTGTCAAGAAAAGAAGATCTTGCCTCCACACAGGCCAAAAATCCTCCTTCCTCTAGTATTTCCAGTCTCATAAATTCGTTAGCCAAGTTTTGGACTTCTCTAGACAATGGGCGTATAGAAACTTGTAAGTGGGCTAAACTACCCATGCTCCCTGCTTTTCTACTTAAAGCATCAGCCACCACATTTGCCTTTCCTGGGTGATACAAGATGGTAACGTCATAGTCCTTCAGTAGTTCCATCCACCTCCTCTGCCTCAAATTCAAGTCCTTCTGGGTAAAGACATACTGTAGACTACGATGATCTGTGTAGACTTCACACTTGACCCCATATAGATAGTGTCTCCATTGCTTTAATGCAAACACTACCGCAGCCAACTCCAAATCATGGGTCGGATAATTACGTTCGTGCACCTTTAATTGACTCGAAGCATAAGCAATTACATTATTCTCTTGCATTAGCACTGCACCCAACCCAGAATAAGATGCATCACAATAAACAATGAAATTCTTACCCTCTACTGGCAAGGTAAGGATAGGTGCCGTAGTCAGCAAGGTCTTGAGTTTCTGAAAGCTTTCCTCACATGCATCTGACCATACAAATGGAACATTATGCTTAGTCAAGTTTGTCAATTGGGAAGCAATAGAAGAGAATCCCTTGACAAATCGATGGTAGTAGCTGGCTAAGCCCACAAAGCTCCTTACTTCTGACACATTAGTAGGTTTTACCCATTTCCTCACTGTTTCAATCATAGAACGATCCACCATCACTCCATCCTTAGAGACCACGTGCCCCAAGAAGGACACTGAATCTTGCCAAAACTCACACTTGGAGAATTTGACATAAAGCTTTTTCTTCCTCAACAACTCCAATACAATTCTCAAATGCTCCTCATGTTCCTTCTTACTCTTGGAGTATATTAGTATATCATCAATAAATGTGATGACAAAGAGATCCAGATATGGCTTAAAAATCCCGTTCATCAAGCTTATGAAAGCAGCAGGGGCATTCGTAAGACCAAAAGACATTACTACGAATTCGTAATGCCCATACCTGGTTCGAAAAGCAGTCTTTGGCACATCTGTTGCCCGTATTTTCAATTGATGATAACCGGATCTCAAGTCAATCTTAGAGAAGATAAAAGCACCTTGTAACTGATCGAACAAGTCATCAATGCGAGGAATGGGGTACTTGTTCTTAATAGTTACCTTGTTAGACTGCCGCTAGTCTATGCACATCCGAAAACTCCCATCCTTCCTCTTCACAAATAACACCGGAGCACCCCAAGGGGATGCACTTGGTATAATGAAGCCTTTACATAACAACTCTTGAAGTTGGGCCTTTAACTCCCTTAACTCTGCTGGAGCCATTCTATAAGGGGGTATGGAAATAGGGCGAGTCCCCGGCTGCAGATCAATGCAAAAGTCGATATCCCTATCCGGTGGCATACCAGGAAGGTCTGCAGGGAACACATCCAGAAACTCACGGACTATCGAAACCGACTCAATTGAAGGTACTTGGGTAGTATCATCCCTGAGGTGTGCCAAGATTGCTAAACACCCTTTACTAACCATTCTCTTAGCACGAAGAAAGGAGATGATATGAACTGGAGTGGAAGTGTAGTCACCCTCCCACACTAACGGATCTGTCCCAGGCTTGGCCAACGTTACAGTTTTAGCATTACAATCTAAGATTGCAAAATTCGGAGAGAGCCAAGTCATACCCATAATTACATCGAAATAAACCATTTCTAAGATAACCAAGTCTACAGGAGTATTGCTCCCCATAAAAGTCACCAGACAAGACCTATATACCTTTTCGACTATCACAGACTCACCCACCGGAGTAGAAACACGAATAGGCATGTCAAGCAATTCACAATGTAAATTAAGACCAGTAGCAAATGAGGAAGATACATATGAAAATGTGGAGTCAGGATCAAATAATACAGAAGCCATGCAATCACAAAACCAAAAGATTACCTACGATAACAACATCAGATGTCTCCGCTTCAGACCGCCCGGAGAAAGCGTAACAATGAGCCCTATCACCTGTCTGCCTGTTGCCCCTACCATGTTGTGCTGTAGTACCTCCAGTTTGCCCGTCACCCCGGCCGTTTTGGTTACCACCATTACCTCGGCCACCACGTCCTCTAGAATGACGGCCTCTTCCATGACCACCTCTACCTCTAACTATTTGAGGTCTGTAACTCTGTTTTGGACAATACCTCTTAATATGTCCAGTCTCCCCACATCCATAATACTCTCTAGATTCAAGCATAGGTCTCTGTGAGAATGACAAAGTCTGGGGATAACCTCCAAACTCAGAGAAGTGTTGACCGGTCTGCGGTGGACCCCCAACTACAGTCTGCAGTGAAGACTAAATAGGTCGGGCTGGATAACCTCCTGAACCCTGCCCTCTGGAGTAAGAACCATTAAACTCACCTCTCTTACGAAACCTTTTAGGTGTTGATGCCATGGTGAAGTCATCTGGCTTCACTCCCTCCACCTCTATCACGAAGTCTACCACTTCATGAAAGGATTTTGCTGTAGCCGCTACCTGTAAGGCTGAAATCCGCAAATCTGACCTCAATCCCTTCACAAAACGGCGAATCCGCTCTTGTGGACTGAAACAAAGCTGGGTGGCATACCTGGATAACGCACGAAACTTAGCCTCATATGCAGTAACCGACATCCTGCCTTGCTCTAGGCTCAAGAAGTCATCTCTCCTCCTATCCCTCAAGGTCCGGGGGATATACTTCTCAATAAATAAGCTAGAGAATGACGCCCAAGTCATAGGTGGTGCCTGTGCGGGTTGACACTCAACATGTGACCGCCACCACATTTTGGCATTTCCCTAAAACTGATAGGTTACAAACTCAACGCCAAATCATTCCACTATGCCCATTTTATGTAGTAACTCATGACAATCAACCAGAAAATCGTAGGCATCCTCAGATTCAGCACCCTTGAAGACTGGAGGTTTCAATTTCAAGAACTTACTGAAAAGTTCATGCTGATCACTTGTCATTATGGGCCCTGTAGTCAAACGAGGAAACGTGCCTATTTCCAATGAGGCATCCATGCGGGGAGCCTCAGCAGCGGCCTGTCGTACTTCCGAAACCTGAGGTGCTGGTGCAGAAAACACTGGAGGTGTCTGGCCTTGATCAGATAACCCGCTAAGATAAGCAAGAACCTGATTAATCATCTCTAGGGTAGGTTGGGGTGGTAATTCTCATTTTGCACTTGCTCACTTTCCCCTTCCTCACCCTCTCTTACTACTTCCTCAGTCGGTGGAGGAGTCACCGCCCTAGTACTAGATGGGCCAGGTGCTTGTCCTCTTCCTCTAGAGGACGTCCTCCCGCGATCTCTACCACGGCCTCTTGCCACTAATCCTCCTCGAGCTACAGCCCCAGTGGCTGGCTTAGTTGCATCTTTTATTGTCGGTGTTGGTGTTGGCGCCGTTGTTGCTCTAGTTGTAACCATCTGCGAAATAGAGTGAAGATGGTCAGATACCAATTTGTATCACCTAGATACCAATTGGATCCAAGTAATAGCACGAAAGAAGAAAGAAAGAATGGAATTTTCCTAAATTCTTATAGCCTCTCAAAGAAAAGTAAAGGCGTCCCCTACCGTTCCTTAAGACTCTACTAGACTCATTCTTGTGTGATGAGATCAACGAACCTAATGCTCTGATACCAAGTTTGTCACGACCCAAAACGAGCTGCGAGTGGCACCCACACTTATCCTACTATGTGAGCGAACCAACCAATCTAAACCCCAAAATTTCAACATAATAAACAGAATATAATGCTAAAGACTTAAACTCATTAATGAAAATCGATTAAATAACTTCTAAAATTTATCAATTATTATCCCCAAAATCTTGAAGTCATCACCACAAGAACATCTATCCTCAAATTACTAAATCTAAGAGTATCTAAGAAGATAAAATAAGTAAAAAGCTAGTCCATGCCGGAATTTCAAGGCATCAAGACATGAAGAGGAAGATCCAGTCCAAGCTAGAAGCAATAGCTCACCCTGAAATCTGGCTTGATGAAGACTGGCTAGAGTTGCGGTTGAGTTGAAGACGATGGCACGTTTGCTGCACTACACAATTAACAAAGAAAAACAAATACAAGTTCGGGTCAGTACAAGGCACAAGTACTGAGTAGGTATCATCGGCCAACTCAAAATAGAAAGCAATATTTATCAGATAATAACATAAAATTAACTAATATTCTTAACAGGTGACAACAACAATTACCATAACCCTTGGTCACAACACCAAGCATATCAACGAGGACTCAAGCCTCCCCATCATACTCATTTGGGAATTAGTTCTTTAAAATTTAGTATATTATCATAATTCAAGATTCATTATCTTTATTCCTCTTGTGTCGGTACGTGACACTCCGCTCTACTACTACTATCTTGGTGTCGGAACGTGACACTCCGATCCATATACTATCCTGGTGTCGGAACGTGACACCCGATCCATATACTATCCTGGTGTCGGAACGTGACACTCCAATCCATATACTATCCTGGTGTCGGAACGTGACACTCCGATCCATATACTATCCTGGTGTCGGAACGTGACACCCGATCCTCTATTACTATCCTGGTGTCGGAACGTGACACCCGATCCTCTAATCTCATTAGTTTAGTTCATCAAGCCTTTTTTTATACCAAGGCATCATCATTAACAAAGTAAATTTAGGATTTAAGATTCAATAGCCTCATCATGCTAATTCATCACAATTATATAATCACATCAAGCAAGCACACAATTAAGCATATAGAAGACTTTATAATACTACCCAATACATATCATTCGCTATTAAGAGTTTACTATAAGATAGTATAAGCCATAACCTACCTCCACCAAAGAATCGCGATCAAACAAGCTATCTTCCCAAAACCTTGTGTTTCTTCTCTTCTCTCTCGATCGTTTCTCTCTTTTCTCTCTGTTCTTTCTGTTTTTCTTATTCAAACCCCTTTTTCTTTTACCCTAATTGTCATATAATTAAGTTTAAAAGATGATAAAAATAACCCACTAATTATTTCATGGTTATCTCTCTTAACCCCCAAGTAATTGAATTATTAACATTAATCCACTTACTTTATAATTATAAGCAGAATAGTTCAAAACGCCCCTTAAAACTTTTAACAGAAATCCGACCCAGTCAGGGTTATGCAACCTGTGACAGTCCGTCATGGCTGTGACGGTCCGTCCTGCAGGTCCGTCACAAAGTTCAAAGAGTTAATTCTGTGGAAAGATTTGTGACAGTCGATCGTGCCAACGACGGTCCGTCCTTCCATTTCGTCACGAAGTTCAGAGAGTCAATTTCAGTACCCAAATTTCAGAATTCTAAGTGTTTTGGAACGAGACACCCTCGACGGTCCGTCCTGCCCATGACGGTCCGTCGTGGGATCCGTCGACCAAGACAGTTTTTCCAAAAATAAAATCTGCTACTCAAAACGACTAAACAGGTCGTTACAACCATGCATGTGGTGATTTTATATTTATATTTGAATGATTTAATTATATTGTTTCGTGACAGTGTATGAAATAGTGATGATCTTATCGTTTTAAATATATGAGAGGTGTGTAAAAAATAAATGTATAAAATATGTTTTATGGTATGAATTTTGGTAGATAGTTTGGAACAATATTGATTTAAATAAGTAATGATGAGTGTCTATAAATTTGTGTGATAATAATGAAGTTGTGGATGAAAGTTGTCTATAAATTTTTAAATAAATACACTTATTTATTATTCATATATAATATGTACGATGGACTATTATTTTTTAATGAGATGTGTTTTATGGTATGAATTCTTGTAGACAGTTCGTAATGATATTGGTATGAATAAGTAATGAGGAGTGTTTATAAATATCTGTGAGAATAATAAAGTTGTCAACAAAATTTGTATTATTATGGTATGTAAAGTGAATATAGATACAACATATTTATTATTCTTTTGTATGATGTATGACTTACTGCTATTTGGATAACTGTTAATACTAAGTCAAATTTAAGTATGAAAATGGTATCCATTTGGTATCCAACTGAAGTTCCACTAAATGAAAACACGTGTAATTGATATTTCAACCGAATTAACCAACCTAAAACTAGTTAATGTTTTATCCAATTGGTATAGTCTTGGCATCAAACTGATGTCCTACTGGAATTTTTCTTTTAAAAAATAAATTAATTAAGACTTCAAAATAAATTAGTCAACCTAAGGCTAGTTAATATAATTTCTAATTGGTATCCAACTGATATCCCATTGGATAATAGAAAAAAAATAAGACGTAATTGAGATTTCAACTAAATTAGCTAACATTAACCTAGTTATTTTTGTATTTAATAAGTATCTATTTGGTATCCAACTGATATCAAGCTGAAAAAATAGAAAAGCTAATATGTAATTGAGATTTCAACCAAGTTAGCCAACCTAATACTAGTTAATATTGTATCCAATTAATATTCATCTGGAAAACATAAGTGTAACATACCAATTGCAAGTATATAAATTTCTTGTCAAAAATATACCTAATCTAAACATACACAACTTTACTGAGAATTGTTTCTTCTTGGGAGGGGTAAAAAACTTGTTCGATCGGCAACATTTGAGTCAAGATGTTAAAAGATAAAGCCTCAATTCCAACATTAAATACCCCTTCTAATGATTATGAAACATTTGTAAGCGTATACTAATGTTTTTGATTCTTCAACATGTTTTTTGTCAACCTAACCTCTTGATTCTTTGTATTGTTTAGAAGGTTTGTCCTTCTTTTGAGTGTACAAAGAAGAAGAATGAAGATGATGAGAGAGATTTACTATTCTTTCTTTTGGATGTATAAAGAAAAAGAATGATGATGGTGAGAGAGAGAGAGAGAAATCTATCATTTCATTAAATGTTGAACGTGAGTTGTAAAAGAATCCCAAAAAAGTGTATTATTATGTGTGAAAGATGAAAAATCCCTAAAACTGTGTAATAGATTATTACCATTGATTCTCTCTTATTAATTTTATTTATCTCATCTATTAATTTAAATATAGTTATACAAGACTAATTATTTAGTAAAGTAATTCATTTAATCATAAATAAAAAAATGATTTGTTATAACTTGCAATTAAATGTTATAAGTAGTATTATTTTAAAAGTAGATCTATAACATGTAATATTACTCTTTAAATAGATATGTGGGGTGATTTTTCAATAAATATAAAGTGAATAAAATAGGAAAAATTACATAAATTATAATTCATTTTAAAAATAATTACTGATTTTACTGATACTTTTTGTTTATTACCATTTATAGCAATGCTTTGTTAAATCTGTAATATTTATTAAAAGTGAATCATGTATGCAATATATATGAATTATAATTTTTTGAAATATATCATGTTTGTTTGGTAAAAAATTATCACATTGTATTATAAATGTATCAAAATGTGTGATAAGTGTATTAATTTTTTTTAAATAGATCCTTTACTAGCCGTTGCGTAACGGCTAGTGCCCCCCCCCCCCAAACGGCTATTTGAGTAGAATTTCATCCAATAGGAGCCCTATCCCACCCCTAACTTTTTTAATACCCTAANAAATGAGCTTAAGTAAATGTAACCAAAATGTATCACCTATGAGAGTGTAAAGTTAATAAAGAGACCAGTCCCTATGAACACTCTAATGAAAGTATTGAAGTTAATATATACTTAATACTAATGATGAGATGAGAAACCATCTAATGAGCTATGATGTCCTCATGCTATAAACAATCTTCTATGATGTATGAGATGAATGTAATGGAACTTCATATTGAGCACTGATAGGCGAGCTATAAGTGGCGATTCCTTCTTTTGGGAAGGCAGAGTTTCGTGTAATTTTCATGAGATGAGACTGTCCGTCCAGACGGGTATGGGTCTCCTTATATCTCCTAGTCTTTGAACCTATGCAGCTAATATAGGGATCTAGAAGGGTTCAACTCCCTATATACGCTAGCATGTTCTGGTGTTTCACTTTGGCCGGTGATTCCACCTCTTTTCGATGTGGGGTAGACACTAGATTTCATGATTCTCACATGATCTATGGGGGTTAAATTTAAAGTTCCAAAAGAAAGAATGAGGCCAACCTCAAGTTATGCACACAATGAAATAAATGATACGAAATGTGTTTGGATAGGATAATCAAGAGGTGAACTAGGCTTATGTAATGACACTAGGTCATTCATAGTCATTGCACAGTGAACCCAATGAGAATCTTAAACTACATGCTAGGTATAGGTGGTGTTTACACTAGCCTATGAATGAAATGAAATGAAGTACGTATGAATGAATGAAGCAGACTCTGTGTTTGATAAAGAAGGCTCCCTAGTTGAGGTCCCATATGTTGAGCCCTCATTTTGGGAAGTCCTAATGTTAAGTCCATGGTTCCAGGGTCTAATGGCATATGAATGAATGAAATGAAATATGATATGTGCTATATGCAATATGTTATGTTCTATATGCAATATGTTATGTGATGTGTGCAATATAATACGTTTGATGATGCATGTTACCCTCATGGCATGACATTCCTAATCCAATTTTTGCAAGTCCACTGACTTGACTTTTCATAACTCATATCATTAGGAGAGAGTCATTATAAATTATGCATGTCCGTGGTGTGTGTTTGCATATACCCATACTTAGTACAAGTGTGTATTAATTCCATACATTTATCTACTTTTAAGTACATGTGCAGCTGGACGTTAGAGCTTATAAGTCGACGCAGAAGTTATTAAGACGTGGAGGTTTCATCCGGATATGGTAGGACCTCATGCTTTCAAGGATGCTTACTGATTTATTCTAGCGTAGATATAGGCATGAGCTAGTGGAGTATGTTCCACTAGCGTTTATTTCGTATTTACTTTTAGACGTTGTATTTGTGCCATTTTGGCAACTCTATATTTATGACTTTATCTTTCATTTGATTATCTTGATTTAGATGGTTGTTGTGAATGCTTATGAGTTTATGTAGATAGTATTATGCGAGATCAATGTTTTCCAATATAAAGTTTGAGTAAACGAAAGTTCAAATGTTCCGCTGAAATTATCCTAGATGAAGTAACGGTTGCATATGTAGGCTTGTCTGCGACCTCTAAGAGGTCAATGACGCCAGTTTCGTCTAGGGTATAGACTCTAGTTGTGACAAATGTGGTATTAGAGCATTAGGTTAAATTATAAGAATAATAATTTCACATCAGCCACATCGAGTAGTTTTCAAGTTATGGTAGTGAAGTGCACCACTATCATGAATTAGAGACTGCATGATGCGTTGAAAAATTTCCCTTCTTTTGATCTTATCATGATTTTCTTAATGTCTGATTTCTTGTTGTTATAAGTGTATCTAATAACAATTCTTATTTTTTTTTTCAAAAAATAACACGAGGGGGAACGCTGGTCGGGGAAGAGTAGGAGCAACTGTTGGGGACAACAAATTTCACGCCCCGAGCTACCCCCGAGACACGGACACGAAACCTAGGACCACAAAATAACCCTGCTGGCATGATCATGAGCATACTAAAGATAATAAATTGTTGCGGAAGCTAATTCATACTTAAAACGAAAAGATGGGGAATACCCATATTGTATAACTGAAATATTTAAAAACAATGAGTTTAATACAAAAGAAATATTAACTCAATACTAAGCTGAATCTAACTATGTTTGAAAATAGCCTCTAAACTGGACAAGAAATACTGGCACAAGCCCCAGCTAAATCTAGATAACACTGAAACTAAATGACTAAAGAGTGAAATGAAACTCATGATTGTTGTCCTCGGAGAATGACGACTCACCACTGAATCTGCTGAACTGGAGATCGGAAATCGATCTATGCATGATCTGGATGCTGAGAAAAAGAACCTACATCACGTGATGATGTAGAGCACATATTGATCAGTACTTGAAAGGTACTGAGCATGTAGGATAGAGTAAAGCTGAAATAAAACATAACTGAACAAGCAAAAAAACAAGTATAATAATCTGAACATGATGTGCTGATTTCTAAGCTTACATGATGAAATGACAAATTTACAACATGCTGAAACTTAATACTAAATATACTGATAATTGGTCAATGCATAGAGTCTGACTGAACTATGGGAGCTACTAATAACCGATAATAAACCACATGAGCTAAATGTGGAGTCCGATGTATACGCCCCATCGTGAGGACCCAATATACCCTATCAAAGTTATAAAGGCATGCTGGCGTGATCACTAAATTGATTGCCCACATAGGGGACTTACAACCTACTTGGGTAGTAGTTCTGGGACTATTGGGTACGCTAAACCATAGTCCAACTCGGTATTATGCTACTCCCAATGAATTCTATAAATTAATTTATTATATATGAATTTCTGTAAATACTGGATTGCTTGAAACTAAATGTGCAAACAGAGAATGCAACAATTAATGTGGTAATTACGCATTTATAACTAAGGAATATATGTTTGAAGTGTTTGTAATATATGACCTAGCATGTGTATTTCAAGAACTAAACAAATACGAAGCTAGGGTTCTGAAATTCATGCGATAATCAGAGTAATAACATGATAATCTGATTTGGAACATAAATTTAAGAAATTCATGAAGTTATACAAAAGTTCTAGAAACCCTAATTTAATCATGATAACAGAATCATGAACTGACTGAAACTAAGGACCCAATGGGTGAAAGGAACCACTAGTGAAATCCCACATACGTTATGATGAAATCCAAGGAAAAATACTTAAGTTTTAAGGCTGGAACTGCTGGATCTTGTGGCGTTCTTGAACTAGGGTTCTTGAGCTTTTTTCTCCTCTCTTGCTTCTACTTTTCTAAGTTCTAATTTAATGATTTGACTTGGATATGTTTTGATTATGTTTCTAGGATTAAACTGACTAAAATATGATGATTTAGGGTCAAAACGATGTAACTTAGGGTTTAAACGGAGTGGGAAAGGTCAAAAAGACTCCTGCGAAGGTTGATATCGAGACTCGCGACGGCCAGGACTGACGCTACGTCGTCCGTCCGACGCCCCGTCGTTGGGTCCGTCGTGAGGGCCTTTTCATAAGGCCTTTACTAAAATGGACATAACTTTTTACTTCGAGGTCTGATTTTAGCAAGGTCGATGGATATGGAAAGATAAATCAATTATCTATCTGTGGGTAAGTCATGGGAGACCTAATTCATTTTGTGCTAAGAGTTATGATCATTTAAGTTGACACAACTGCATTTCCTCTTAACTGGCTGCAAATTTTCAACCTACTGACAGTAGGTCCACCTACGAACCATGTTGGTCATCCATAGCTCTTGTCATAAATTAATTGAAGGGAGTCTTTATCGACGGTCACAGACTATGGACTGTTGTTTGACCTACGGACCATAAGTCCGTCCGTCGTCCACGACATAACCAATTTTTCTAGGATAAAATTTTTGGGAGTTTCTGATCCCATAGATGGTTGTGTAGGCCGGACCATTGTTCAGTCTACGATCCGTCGATGCAACCATTGGTAAAACCTGGAGATTTTCTTGTAAAACTAATTTTTTGTCTGTTTTGGCAACGGGGTGTTACAACAAAGTTCCAGCCCAGGCTCCAGCTACAGGAGTGACCATGCCAGTTAACCTAGCGGGGTTGACTGTTGCTGAGGTGCGAAAATCTTTGGCATAGATGACTCAAGCAATCACTGTGCAAGCTTAGACTATGATGGCCAAGGCCAACAGACAGGTGGTTCAGCGGAAGAACCCACCATCCCACAACATGGTGAACAAGTTGCAAGATTTTACGAGGATGAAACCTCTAATCTTTACAGGATCTAAGATTGTAGAGGACCATCAGGAGTTCGTGAAGGAGGTCCAGAAGATTCAAGTGGCAATGGGGGCCACAGAGATTGAGAAAGATGCACTGGCCTCGTATCAGCCTAAGGTTTTTTCACTGGCTTGGTGCAAGATGTGGCAGAATAGCAGGGCTTTAGGCGGAGGTCCGATCACATGGGAGCTCTTTAAGACAACTTTTTTGGAGAGGGTCTTTCCAAGAAAGATGAAAGAGGCTAAGGTTGAGGAGTTCATCAACCTTGAGCAGGGCTCGATGACAGTCAGGGAGTATTCCCTAAATGATTTTAAATTGTCCAGGTATGCAACTTCTCTAGTGTCGAACAGCTGGGATGAGATTACCAGGTTCCTTACAGGGAACTCAGAGGAATTGGAAGAGGAGTGATGGGCTGCGATACTCCATGATAACATGTACTTGTCCAGGCTTATGGTACATGTCCAGCATGTTGTGGACAACCGGAAGAAGAGGAGAGTCTGTGAGGTCAAGATGCCTAACCCTTCTAACAAAACAGGTTCCAACAGAGGTGGTGGCAGAAGTACTTTTTGAGATCGTGATCAGCCAAGATTTAAGAAGGGTCATCAGCAGAGAACTCTAAATATCAGTGGAGTGCAGCACGTAAAAGAGGCAGACCCGAGCCGAAAAAGGGTAATGGAGGTGATATGCAGCGTCCTAGAAAGGAAGGTGTCAAGTGTGGTCGTACTCACAGTGGAGAGTGCAGACTAGGCTCAAAGGCTTGGTTTGGTTGCGGAAAGAGCGGACACATGGTCAGGGACTGCCTACAAATTAGGGGTCAGGATGGAGGTAATGCTCAGGCTAGGCCTAATCCCAGAATGCTATTGCATCTGAGCCTCCTAAGAGGAACAAATTCTATACCTTGAAGGGCAGGGAGGAGCACGAGAAGTCTGTTGATGTGATCACAAGAATGCTGCAAGTTTTCTCAACCTCTGTTTATGTTTTACTTGATCCAGGGTCTACGCTTTCTTTTGTGACTCCCTTGGTTGCTCTTACTTTTGAAACACAACCTGAGGTTTTGCATGGTCCTATTGTAGTTAGCAATTCCTTAGGAGAAAATGTGAGAGCTGAGAGAGTTGATAATGATTACCCAATAGTAGTATGTGGTAAGACTATGTGTGCAGACCTTGTTGAATTACCCATGAATGACTTCAATATTATACTTGGTATGGACTTCATCCATGAATGTTATGCCTTCCTGGATTGTCGTAGTAGGGTTCTGAGATTCCGTTTCAATAATGAATTAGAGCTGATCTGTGAGGGGTACAATTCGAGTCATTCAAGTCCCTTGATTTCAAAACTAAAAGTTAATAAAATAATGTCCAAGGGATTGTTATGTCATCTTGTGAGTGTCAATGATCTAGATCATGACATTTCTTCCATAGACTATGTGCCTGTACTAAATGAGTTCCAACATGTTTTCCCCAATAATTTGCCTGAAGTCCCTCCCCCCCCCCGATGGATTGATTTTGGTATCGACCTAGATCCCGATACCAAACCGATTTCAATTCCTCCCTACAGAATGGCTCCACTTGAACTCAAAGAGTTGAAGCTGCAGGTAAAAGATCTCACTGATAAGGGTTTCATCCAGCCAAGAATATCCCCATGGGGCGCTCTAGTGCCGTTTGTCAAAAAGAAGGATATAACCCTTAGGATGTGTATCGATTATCGGCAGCTCAACAAAGTCACTATAAAGAACAGGTATCCACTTCCCAGAATAGATGACTAATTTGATCAGCTCCAAAGGTCTAGCTTCTTCTCAAAGATTAATCTTCGTTCTGGTTATCATCAGCTCTGGGTTAGGGATGAAGATATCCCAAAGACAGCCTTTCATACCCGTTATGGTCATTTTGAGTTCTTAGTCATGTCATTTGGTCTCACTAATGCACCAGCTGCATGTATGGACCTCATGAACCGAGTCTTCTATTAATATCTTTCTTCTTTCGTCATAGTATTCCTTGATGACATCCTCATCTACTCTAAGACCAAGAAGAGCATGACCATCATTTGAGACTAACCTTGCAGGTAGTTAGACAACATCAGCTTTATGCCAAATTCAGCAAGTGTGAATTCAGCCTTAGGTCAATGACCTTCTTGAGTCATGCTGTGTCCGATCAGGGCGTGGAGGTGGACCTCAGAAAGACTGATGCTATTAAGAACTGACCATGACCTCTTACTTCCACTGATTTTATAGCTTTATGGGATTGGCCGGTTACTACCGCAGGTTTTTGGAGGGTTTTTCTTCCAGTTCTAGCCTATTTACAGCTTTGACTAATAAGAAAGCCGAGTTCGAATGGGCGGAGACTTGTGAGAAGAGTTTTCCAGGAGCTCAAGGATAGACTCACTTCATCTCCAGTGCTTACTTTACCTAAATGTGGTTAGAATTACATGTTTATTGTGACACATCTAGGGTTGTATTCTTATGCAGGGTGGTTAGGTGATAGCCTATGTGTCAAGACAACTCAAGGTTCCTGAGAAGAATTATCCCACTCATGACCTGGAGTTAGCAGTTTTGGTGTTTGCATTAATGTTTTGGAGTCATTACATGTACGGAGTGCACGTGTGTATGTTTACAAACCCCAAGAGTGTCCAGTACATGTTCACATAGAGGGAGCTGAATCTACATCAGCGGAGATGGTTGGAGCTGTTAAAGGACTATGACATGAGTGTCCACTACCATCCAGGGAAGGAAAATGTTGTAGCTTATTCTTTGAGAATGTTAAGTATGGGGAGTACAACCCACGTTGATGATGAGAAAAGCAGTTGGTGAAGGATAAACACTGACTGGCCAGACTGGATGTGTGGTTGATGGCTTCTACTAGTGGGGGAATTTTAGTTTATCCCTGTTCTCAATCATCCTTGGTAGCTATAGTCAAGAAGGGTCAGCATCTTGATCCTATGTCTGTGGAGTTGAAAGGACTCAGTGTTGGTAAAGATGAATGAGTCCTGTGCTTTGGGAGGTGACGGCATACTTAGGTACAAGATAGGCTGTGTGTACCAGACGTGGATGATTTGTGGATCAAGATTGTCGTAGAGGCCCATGGTTCCAGGTATTCGATATATCCAGGTTCCACAAAGATGTATCATGACCATAAGAAAATCTATTGTTGGGATGGCATGAAGAAGGATATTGCTAAGTATATGGCCAAGTATCCTAATTGTCAGCAGGTTAAGGTGGAGCACCTTAAGACTGGTGGTCTGACTCAGATGATTGAGGTTCTGAATTGAAAGTGGGAGGCAATTAACATGGACTTCGTGGTTGGTCTTCCAAGGACTAGGAGACAGCATGACTCCATATGGGTTATTGTGGACAGGATGACTAAATCTGCCCACTTTATCATAGTGAAGTCTACTTACAGGGCCAAGGATTATGATATACTCTACATTAATGATATTGTGAGGTGACATGGGACTCCTTTGTCTATAGTTTCAGATAGAGGAGCTTAGTTCACTTCGCATTTCTGTTCATACTTCAAGAAGAGCTTAGGCACGCAGCTAAACCTCAGTACTGCCTTCCATCCTCAGATAGATAGGCAGGCTGAGCGCACCATTTAGATATTGAAGGACATATTGAGGGCGTGTGTGATCGACTTCATAGGTAATTGGGACGAGCATCTGCCATTAATAGAGTCCTCATATAATAACAGCTATCACTCCACTATTGGGATGGCACCGTTTGAAGGACTGTATGGTAGGAGGTATAGGTCTTCAGTTCGGTGGTTCGAGGTTGGAGAGTCATTGATTTTGGGTCAAGAGAATATTCATGAAGCCTTAAAAAAGGTCATGGTGATTAGGGACAGGTTGGCTACTACATACAGTCGCCAAAAGTCTTATGCAGATAATAGCAAAATACCCTTAGAATTTGATATTGGTGACCAAATATATTTGAAGATATCACCCATGAAAGGGGTGATGAGATTTGGCAGGAAGGGGAAGTTAAGTCCGAGGTACGTCGAGCCATACGAGATTCTACAGCGTGTGGGTGAGGTTTCCTATGAATTGGCATTGCCTGCGGAGCTAGCTTCTATTCATTTTGTCTTTCATGTCTCTATATTAAAGAAGTGTCTTGGTTAAGCATCAATTCTGCCTGTTCAAGGTTTAAGGGTTGATGAAGACTTTTCCTATGAAGAAGTTTCCAATTGAGATGTCAGAACGGCAGGTAAAGCGGCTAAGAAACAAGGAGGTTGCCACAGCAAAGTTATTGTGGAGGAACCATCTTGTTGAGGGTGCTATGTGGGAGGCCGAGGCCGATATGAGATCCCGCTATCCTCATCTTTTCAGCTCTTGAGGTTAGACTCCTTACTCTTATGTTTAAGTTTTCTTGCCTCCTCTATTCTTTGTCGATATTGCTTGACTATGTAAATACTTATGTTATGATATGACTGGCATTGTCCGAGATAATTAGAAGTTTTATTTGGGGATGAATGTTTCTAAGGTGGGATAATGTAACAACCTTAAAATGATTATTCTCTGTGATGCTTAAACGTACCTAGAATGCCTGGATTAGACCGAGTTCACACGACTTGTTGCGTGTAGTACCAGACCTCCTAACCTATGCACTAGCCTAGCCAACAAACTTGGTGAGTTAGTTGAGCTAGGCAAGGTCAAAACCAACCATGTAGGGCACCCGAATTGAAGAGATTCACCCGGAGGAGTTTTTACGGGACTTGAAAGGGATAATCTTAGGTTTTGAGAGTCTAGGGGTAAAATGTTCTTTTCCAGGCTAGGGGTAGTATTGTAATTACCCTAAGTTTTTAATTAATTAATTAATTAATTTAAAGAGAAGGGAAATTTGGGTCGGGTTGGCCGAATTTGACCCTTTTTCGCAAGTTAAGCTTCACCCGGGTTCGATCCTTGGTGGAAGCAATGTTAAGTTTATTAATTTATATTAATTAGCTGATTTAATTAAGTGCATAATTAGTAATTTCACCTAAGACTTAAAAAATTAGATATTATTAATTTATGAGGAGTCCTAGTTTGACTAATTCAAAAACTAAATCTCCCGACCCTAAGCTACCACTCATTCTGTAACGACCTGTTTAGTCGTTTTGAGCAGCAGATTTTAATTCTGGAAAAATTGGCCAAGACCACGGGCACTGCGATGGACCGTCACAGGCCCGACGGCCCGTCGAGGGTGTATCGTTTCAATATACTTAGGAATTCTGAAACTGGGCACTGAAAATCGACTCTCTGGAAATTATGACGGACCTGCAGTATGGGCCGTCACAGCCACGACGGACCGTCGTGAGCTCCCGTTGCAAAACACTTCAACTTTTGAGAATTTGGTACAAGGAACGAGTCTCTGACCGTCATGACGGAAGTGCAGGACGGACCGTCACGCGTGTGACAGACCGTCACAGTGTACTTAGAGAAAAATGGGATTTTGGGAGGTTGCGACGACCCTCGTGACGGACCGTCGCAGTCACGACGGGCCGTCACAGGTTGCGCAAATCCCAGGCAGATTAGGATTTCTCTACACGTTTTAAGGGTCGTTTTGGACTATTCTTTCCTTAATTATAAAGATTGAGGGTTAATATTAATAAGTCTAATTACTTGGGGGTTAAAAGAGGTAACCTTAAGCTAATTGGTGGGTTTTATTGTCCTCTTTTACACTTAATTATATTGTAATTAGGGTAAAGGAAAGAGGGTTTGAATAAAACAAAAGAGAAAGAACAAGAGAGAAAAGAGAGAAACGAATTGAGAGAGATTGGACGAGAAGAAGAAAGCTTGGGAGATTTCTTGTTGATTCCAATTCTTCGGTGGAGGTAGGTTATGGTTTATGTTACGATATTCGTAGTGAACTCTTAATAGTGAATGTTATGTGTTGATAGTATTGTAAACCCTGCTATGTGCTTAAATTGTATGCTTGCATGACTATGATTATGAAATTGTGATGAATTAACAAAGCATGATGAAGCTATTGAATCCCAAATCTTGAAAGAACCCTAATTCGTTTGATATATTATATAATAAGATTAATGATGCCTTAGTATGAGAGAAGGCTTGATAAATTATATAATGAGAATGATGATGCCTTAGTGTAAAAGAAGGCTTGATGAATTAGGGGATCGGGTGCCACGTTCCGGTACCAGGATAGAATGAGGATCGGAGTGTCACGTTCCGACACCAGGATAGAATATATGGATCGGGTGCCACGTTCCGGTACCAGGATAGAATGAGGATCGGAGTGTCACGTTCCGACACCAGGATAGAATATATGGATCGGGTGCCACGTTCCGGTACCAGGATAGAATGAGGATCGGAGTGTCACGTTCCGACACCAGGATAGTATATGGATCGGGTGCCACGTTCCGGTACCAGGATAGTATATGAGGATCGGAGTGCCACGTTCCGGCACCAGGATAGAAATAGAGGAGCGGAGTGTCACGTACCGACACAAGAGGAAGAAAGATAATGAATCTTGAAAGATAATGAATATACTCAATCTAACGAACTTAATTCCCAAATGAGTATGGTATTGAGGCTTGAGTCCTCATGTGTAAACTTGACGGTAACTGTTAATGATAAAGTAATTGCTGTTGCTACATGTTGAGTATTGTAGTTGATTTACATTATTATTGATATATATTGTTCCCTATTTTGAGTTAACCGATGATATCTACTCAGTACTTGTGGTTGTACTGACCCCCCTACTTTTATGTTTCCTTCTTGTTATTTGTGTAATGCAGCAAACGTTCCGTCAACTTCAACTCAGCAGTAAATCAAGCCAGTCTTCGTCACACCGGATCTTCAGGGTGAGCTAATGCTTCTAGCTTGGACTGGGTCTTCTTCTTCAAGTCTTGATGCCTTGAACTTCCGGCATGGACTAGCTTTTTAGTTATTTTTGTTCTTAGACATTCCTAGTTTAGTGAATTGAGATAGATGTTCTTGTGATGATGACTTCCAGATTTTGGGGATATTAATAATAGTTTTGAATTGTTTTATTTATGAGTTTAAGTCTTCCGCATTTCTTTTGTTGATATTGTATTAAAATGTTAAAGGTTAGATTGGTTGGTTCGCTCACATAGGAGGGTAAATGTAGGTGCCAGTCGCGGCCCCAATTTGGGTCGTGACAAGTACATCCTAGGCCTAAGGTAGAACGTGTTAAAAAATTGGTTATTTGGCAATTTATGACACAAAATGAAGATAAAACACAAGCTATTTGTAATAAATGTAAACATATATTAAATCATAAAACTTTTGGCAAATCTGGCGGGACGGGACATTTGAGTAGTCATTTAATGTCTAGTTGTAAAAATAATTTTTTGCATGCTAAAGCGGTAACGAAAGCTAAAAAAACGGTACCCCCTTTCCTTAAAATGTAGGAGTAGGCGGCTCTAAAATGGTACAAACACAATTAAATCCGTCTAATATTTCTGGCTCTAGTTTACTACCTTCATATAGTAGAGAAAAAGATCTTGAAGAACTAGCTCAAATGATATGTGTTATGGGTTTGCCATTTAGTTTTGCTGAAAATTCCGGTTTTATACATTATATTCAAATTGTATATAATCCAAATTTTAAAGGTTTTGCTAGAAATACAATAAAAAAGGCTGTATTTGATTATCATGCACAACATTTTCAATATCTTCGTTGTTTATTTTATTATAATACCTATAAAATAGCTATTTCTTCTGATATGGGTCGTAGTGTAAATGGTAACGATTATTTGACTGTTACTGCACATTGGATTGATGATAATTGGTATATGCAAAAAAGAATTTTAGGTTATAAATGTTGTCAAATGCAAAAAATCTGTAGTTATATTGCTCAAACTATTTTAGATATTTTACAAAGTTATGGATATGTGATAAAATAAGTAGTATAACCTTAGATAATGCTTCAAGTAATAATTCTGCTGTTCAATATTTAAAAACTACACTTTGTCCTTTCTATGGTGATAATTATCATATTAGGTGTAGTGCACATATATATAATTTTATGGTTAGAGATGGTGTAAATATGTATGATAACGAATGTACGAAAGTTGAAAATGCATGTCATTTTATATTTAAATGTCAAGTTAAGTCTCAGCGTAAAGATTTTCAAAATTGCTGTTTTGAAAGTAATCTTCCACCTAGAAAAATTCCAAAAACAGTGGCTACTAGATGGAATACTTTATATGAAATGCTTGTAGTCGCTTATGAATATCGAACACCCTTACAAATGGTTTGGAATGCTCATAATTCTGATATGACATATAGACTAGATGATAATGATTGGCGTGATATAAATGAACTTATAGATTTCCTAAAAGTTTTTTACTTAACTACAAAAAGAATTTTTGTACTTTATAGTCCATCAATTTGTACTGTTTCGCCTGATATTTGTATGATTTCTTCTAAATTATATAAATTTTAAAATAAACCAAGATTTCAACAAACCATTGAAAAAATGATTATAAAATTTTAAAAAATATTATATTCCTATTCCTCAAATTTATTTAACTGCATGTTTGTTACACCCTAAGTATAAAGATTTCGGTTCATCAAGAATGGTTAAAAAAATATATTTTAACTTAGATATTAATGATGAATTAGAAGAAATTCAAGACTGTCAACAAGTTAAAGATAACATAAAAATTGAAGCTAGAAAATTGTATGATTTATATAATGCTAATATAAATTTATCAAGTGAAAATGAACCTGAAAGCTCTAGGGTTAGATTTGATGAAAATAATATTGATAATTATTTAGAGGATTATCTTGAACTTTCTCACGATAATAGAAATGATTTTGATGCATATATTAATCAAATTACAGAACCTACTGAAGATATTCTCAAATGGTGGAGAGATCGCACCAAAGGATTTCCAAAACTAGTACCGATGGTTCGAGATATATTAGCAATGCAAGCGTCGTCTGTAGCTTCGGAAGGCGTCTTTAGTGCAGAAAGATTTCAACTTGGAGAACATAGGCATTCACTAGCAGCCGACAGCTTGGAATTATCGGTATTATTTCGAGATTGGATTAATGCCGAGAGAAGAAATTTGGGTCGTGAACCACTACCAACCAAATTTCAAGATGACGTTGATGAAGTAATGCATGATTATAGTGACGACGGGATTGAAGCAATGGAAGATCTTTCTATTCAACCTATTCCCGAACATGTTATTAAAGAAATGGTGAATGATTTACGAAGGGATTTATATGGTGGCACCAACTATTAGTAAAAGTATGATAATTCGAGATTTAATTCAAACTAATATTTTTGTAAATGTAATTGTAATATCAAATATATATTAATAAAAATTTAGGCTATTCGCCTTAATTTGTTTTTTAATATTGTTGTATTGAATTTAATTATTAATGTAGTCAATTTTAAATTTTATAACTTTAAAGTTTAAATTCAAAAATTTCAAACTTTAAGAGTTTGAAATTTAATTTTATAACTTTAAAATTTGAATTTAAAATTTTCAAACTTTAAAAGTTTGAATTTAAAGTTTGAAAATTTAAATTTGAAACTTTAAAATTTTGAAAATTTTAAATTAAAACTTTAAAGTTTGAATTTAAAATTTTCCAAATTTAAGAGTTTGAAATTTAAATTTTATTACTTTAAAGTTTGAAATTTAAATTTTATAACTTTAAATTTGAATTTAAAATTTTCAAACTTTAAAAGTTTGAATTCAAAGTTTAAAAATTTAAATTTATAACTTTAAAGTTTGAAATTTTAATTTTTAATTGCTTAATTATTATAATAAAAAATAGATTCAATTAAAAAAAATTAATTTTTTTTAAATACCGGTTCGTTCCGGTTACCGGTCCGGTCCGGTCCGATTCGGTTTACTACCGGTTCTCTTCCAGACCGGGACGGAACATTACTAATTTTACCGGTTTCCCAGACCGGTCCGATACCGATTCCGGAACGTTACCGGTCCACACAGTACCGGTTCCGGTAATTACCGTTCCGATTCTCTCGGTACCGGTACCACTGCCAGCCATAGTAATACGTATCAACCTCGTATTATAAATGAATTCAAAGTGATCAAGTGAAAAAAAATATTATTGCTATAAATCATAATTATTTTTTTATTATAGTGTATTTATGTAAGTTTCCCTAAAAATATCAAATTTTGGCCTTTTGCCCAAATTCAAATTCTTGGGCTTGGCCCAAACTTGTCCTAAACTTTAAAGAATGAGCCTGCCGATGGATTTCAGCCAATTTTCGCCCCAAAGACCTGCGCATACAAAAAGTGCATATTGATGTATATAGGAAATATTTTGACTCATTTTCGCGTATATAGGACAATATACCAAGTTTATGAAGCCTTCTTCATCTCATGCACCTGTATTTTAATTTTCAGTCTTTATTCATTGCACCTCAACCTGTATATCACGTATACAACATTTGTATACCAGTGTATACTGCTATATATAGCAGATATACTGCATGTTCTAGAACTTTACGGGGCCTGAAATCGGTTTTTAACCCCTACTAATCTGTTAGCTTTACTCGAAGAATTCAACTCGAAGAAATACAAGGGTGGAGTCCCAAGTGGACTCGAATCGATATCATATGCAAGGAAAATAAATAGTAAGGATTAAAAGAGAATATGTAACAACAAACCATTAGCATCAACACAGTCTAACCTTACGACATAATAATTGTAGAGAACTAAGGCTGAAGAAAGTCATTTATGAGATAAAATTGAAATCAAAATATGCTATCATGGTCATTTAATGTCACCTTAATACTTGTCACAGTAGACAAAACACACAAGCAAAATCTGAAAAATTTAAGTGAATAACAGAACCATTCCATATAAAAATGTACCAGATAATGCTACTGATTTCTAGCATGTGACTAGATCATTTCATAGACACAATAATCCTAACTATTTTTCTAAAATAATAAGAAAATATATTCACACAATTGTTCGGTTTTAGCAAGTGTGAATGGGAAAAGAAAAGAGAGAATATGAAAAGTGAGGGAACTACATTGGAGGGAAAATGAAAAGTCATTTGCAAAGTGCAAATGAAAAGTCATTTCTCCCATATCGGCAAAAGAAATGGAAATTATTATCCTTATAGAAGGAAACACTTCCATTACTTCTTAAAGAGCTAAGAAGAAGATGCCCCCTTGCGCCGTCGTCGTCGTCGCTCGCTCGGCTTGGCTTGGGCAAATGATGTTACTGATTGATAATTTTTTTGGACAACATTTATTTAATCAGTTTTTGTTAAATCAAATAAATCCTGTTAATATTATCTCTTATAAATTTGCAGGTAACAGTAACATTCCGAAAAGTTGTTACTCTTTCCGAAAAGTCGTTACTTTCCAAAAAGTAGTTATTTTCCTAACAGACACAATTTTCCGAAAAGTTGTTATTTTTTCCAAATGACATAACGTTCTGGATAAAATGGGTGTGAACAGATGTCACTGAACAGACATGTTCCTTGCTGAAAATGGCTATAAAAGGAAGCCAATTTTGATTTTTTAAACACTGAAATTTTTTCTTTCTCTGCATTTATTTTTATCTCATATAAAATCAAAGTGTCGATTGACTGAGTCTGTGTGACTTGTTGTTGTTCTTAAGTTCATTGAATTTAAAGAAGTTTGAGGTACCGCTATTTCTTTAACAGGTTTAATCCATTTTTTCTTGGGAGAAATTAATCCATAACCTTGAGTACAGTGAGGGGATTAAATTTCTTAAGGACACACAGTAGTTTTTGTGGACTCAGATTAATTCTTGTATTTTATATTTTTTCTGCTTCATCTTATTTCTGTTTCTGTTTATTAACCTTTTAAATACAGGTTATTGTAAGAATAACCATCTTAAGAAATTTATCAGTTTCTGTATTTGAGGTTTCTGGAGATTAAAACCTTTATGGTTTTATACTCTGCTTGAATTTATAAAATTCATTCGATTAACAATTAAAAGAACATAAAAACTTTATCGTTAAATCAGAAACAGTTTGTGTAAAGATTTGTTCTTTACTATTAGTATTTTAAATACTTAATTTGTCTGTCATTTGTGACAGAAAAAAAAGACTAATTCAAGTCAAACAAATGCTGGAACAGTAAGTGTTGCAACAACAACGGTTGCACATAATCGTTCAAATGCTGCCTTAGCACCGGCTGAGAAACCTGCAAAGGTTTCTGGAGTCGACTTTAAGAGATGACAGCAAAAGATGTTCTTCTATCTCACTACGTTGAGTCTGCAGAAGTTCATCAATGAGAATGTTCCTGTCATGTCAGATGAAACTCCGGCTGATGAACGATTCTTGGTAACTGAAGCATGGACACACACAGCTTTTTTGTGTAAAAATTATATTTTGAGTGGTCTGCAAGATGATCTGTACAATGTGTACAGCAATGCCAAAACCTCAAAAGAACTCTGGGATTCTTTAGAAAAGAAGCACAAAACAGAAGATGTCGGAATGAAGAAATTCATTGTGACAAAATTTCTGGACTATAAGATGATAGACAGTAAGACTGTCGTCACCCAAGTTCAAGAATTGCAGGTCATAATCCATGATCTCCTTGCTGAAGGTATACATTTATTTAATGCTTATGTTAGAAATATTAAGTTTTCCCTTAATACTCACATAACCTTTAATGTAGGATTGATTGTGAATGATGCTTTTCAAGTGGCTGCAATTATTGAAAAGTTACCTCCATTGTGGAAGGACTTTAAAAACTACTTGAAACACAAACGCAAGGAGATGAATGTTGAAGATCTCATAGTAAGGTTGAGAATCGAAGAGGATAATAAGGCTGCAGAAAAGAGGTCACGTGTTAATTCAGCAATATCTGAAGAAAATTTTGTTGAAGAAGATCCCACAAAATTAAAGAAAAGAAAGAAAGCATCTGGTCCCAAAAGCAATCCTCCTAAGAAGAAATTCAATGGAAACTGCTTTAATTGTGGTAAACATGGTCATAGGGCTAATGAATGCCGGGGTCCTAAGAAGGACAAGAAAAAGAAGGATCAAGCAAACTTGGCTGAATCTAAAGGAGAAATGGACGATCTCTATGCAATGCTTTCAGAATGTAACTTGGTTGGAAATCCAAGAGAATGGTGGATAGATTCTGGTGCCTCATGCCATGTTTGTGCCAACAAAGAATTATTTTTATCATATCAGCACTTAGAGATGAAAAATTGTTTATGGCAAACTCCGCTGTTGCAAAGGTGGAAGGAACTGACAAAGTCCTATTAAAGATGACATCAGGCAAGGTGGTGACTTTGAATAGGGTCTCATATGTTCCAGAATTGAGAAAGAATTTAGTTTCAATTCCAGTTCTGACCAAGAATGGATTTAAATGTGTATTTGTTTCTGATAAAGTAGTAGTAAGAAAAAATGATACGCATGTAGGAAAAGGCTACCTTAGTGATGGCCTTTTCAAACTCAATGTAATCGCAGTTGATATGAATAAATATTTTGCTTCTTCTTACTTGCTTGAGTCTAAATGTTTATGGCATGAATGTTTGGGACACGTTAATAACAAAACCTTGCGAAAAATGATTAACTTAAACATTTTGCTAAAATTTGAGTGCAATAAATCAAAATGTCAAATTTGTGTTGAATCTAAGTATGCTAAGCATTCTTATAAATCTGTTGAAAGGAATTCAAATCCTTTAGAATTGATTCACACTGATACTTGTGACATGAAGTCAACACCATCACGTGATGGGAAAAACTATTTCATAACTTTTATTGACGATTGCCCTAGATATTGTTATGTCTATTTGCTAAATGCATTTAGGCAATATAAAACTGAAGTTGAAAAATCAGTTAGATAAAAAGATCAAAATGATCAGAAGTGATAGAGGTGGAGAATATGAATCTCCATTTGCAGAAATATGTTTAGAAAATGTAATAATCCATCAAACTACTGCTCCCTACACTCTTCAGTCTAATGGAATTGCAGAAAGAAAAAACCAAACTTTAAAAGAAATGATGAATGCATTACTTATAAGTTCAGGTTTACCACAGAACTTGTGGGGGGAAGATATCCTTACAGCAAATCAGATACTTAACAGAGTGCCTCACTCAAAGACAAATGTAATTACATATGAGAAATGGAAAGGTAGAAAACCCAGTTTGAAATATTTCATAGTGTGGGGGTGTCTAGCCAAAGTCCAAGTTCCTTTACCTAAGAGGGTAAAAATAGGACCTAAGACCGTGGATTGTGTATTCATTGGATATGCCACAAACAGTAAGGCATGTTGATTTTTGGTTCATAAGTCCGAACATCCGGATATTCATGATAATACGGTAATGGAATCAGATAGTGCTGAATTTTTTGAACATATCTATCCGTATAAAACTAGACTTGAGTCCTCTAGTGGGGGATCTAAACAACCCAGAGAAGAACCAAAAGAGAATGAACAAAATGAAGAAAGTCCAAGACGCAGTAAATGTCAAAAGACATCTACTTCATTTGGATCAGATTTTGTAACATTTCTTCTTGAAAGTGAGCCTCAAACATTCAAGGAAGCAATGTTGTCTAGCTACTCAACCTCTTGTAAGGAGGCTGTTAATAGTGAAATTGAATCAACCTTATGCAATCATACTTGGGAGTTGGTTGATCTTCCTCCAGGGAACAAACCTTTGGGTTCAAAATGGATCTTTAAAAGGAAGATGAGGGACGATGGAACGATTGAAAAATATAAAGCAAGACTTGTTGTCAAAGGTTTTAGAGAAAAAGAAGGTCTTGATTATTTTGACACATACTCGCAATGACTAGGATTACATCAATTAGGATGTTAATTGCACTAGCTGCAGTATACGGTCTTGAAATTCATCAAATGGATGTGAAAACAGCCTTCTTAAATGGAGAGCTTTAAGAGGAAATTTACATAGAACAGCATGAGGGTTTTGCAGTTCCTAGTAAAGAAAAGAAAGCGTGAAAACTTATTAAGTCACTTTATGGGCTAAAACAAGCACCAAAACAATGGCATGCAAAGTTTGATCCAACCATGTTGTCAAATGGATTTAAGATCAATAAATGTGATAAATGTGTTTACATTAAATATAGTCCAAGCCAGGAAGTTATTTTATGCCTATATGTAGATGATATGCTTATAATGAGCAAAGACATTGATAATATAAAAGCTACAAAGCGTATGCTTGCTAGTAAGTTTGATATGAAAGATTTAGGAGTTGCTGATGTGATATTAGGAATTAAAATTCTTAAAACTCCTAACGGTCTAGCATTGTCTCAAACTCATTATATTCAAAAGATACTTGAAAAATTCAAATTTTTGAATTTTAAAAGGGCAAAGACTACAATTGATGTAAATCTTCATCTTGCAAAGAATAAAGGCGAAAGTCAGTCTCAATTGGACTATGCTAGCGTATTGGGAAGCTTAATGTATGTCATGAATTGTACATGACCAGACATAGCTTGTGCTATCAGTAAACTGAGTCGATACAGAAGTAATCCTAATCATAATCATTGGTTGGCAATACAGAGAGTTTTGGGATACTTAGATGACACTCAAAACTATGCTTTACATTACAACAGATATCCAGCCGTTCTTGAAGGATATAGTGATACAAATTGGATTACTGGGTCAACTGAAACAAAATCCACAAGTGGATACGTTTTTACTATTGGTGGAGGAGCAATATCTTGGAAATCATCCAAACAAACATGTATAGCTCACTCAACAATAGAGTCTGAATTCATTGCTTTAGACAAGGCAGGTGAAGAAGCTGAATGGCTCCAGAATTTCTTAGAAGATATTCCATTTTGTCCCAAACCAATGGCCCCTATATTCATAGATTGTGATAGTCAAGCTGCAATAGGAAGGGCTGGAAGCATTATGTTTAACGGCAAGTCTCGTCACATAAGACGAAGACATAACTCTGTGAGACAACTACTCTCTAGTGGAAGTATCACAATTGACTATGTGAAGTCAAAAGATAATGTGTCGGATCCACTTACAAAAGGCCTAAATAGAGATGGAGTTGAGAAATCATCAACGGGAATGGGACTATGGCCGAGAACAAGTCATCGTGGCGGTAACTCAACCTAGAAGACTGGAGATCCCAAGATCTAGGTTCAAGGAGATAAAACAAAGTTATTGATGACGGTTCAACATTGTCAAAGAAAAAAAAATTATTATTATTATTTTATGGTCCATTCTCATGATGAGACAATGTTTAGTAACCAGGATAAAGACATAAGGACTTTTTAATTGTTTCTAAGTTTGATACAGGGAATATCAAATGGTGTATCTATGGGATAACACATTTAGAAATCACCTATGCAAGTGTGAAGTGTAAGCCACTTCAAGGAGAATCCGGTAAGGCCAGTTCTTTAAGCCCTTACTATCCAAGATGTGTTCATGGCTGAAACGAACAAAACAATGAGAACTAAGAACAGTTTAAGGGTTGATTGTGTGACAAATGTTGTCTAGGTATACACCAAAGCTCGACGGTTCAAAGATATCAAATCTACCAATTAACCGAGTATATTCGATATATTTTCACTACGGAAAGTTTAAAGGGAAACCTACTTATCCATATGCGATTAACCTTTAGATACAAGACACACAAGTTTTATCATGCATATGTTTTAACAATAGCCTTCCCCATTCATGTGGGAGATTGTTGGGTTTTAGCAAGTGTGAATGAGTAAAGAAAAGAGAGAATATGAAAAGTGAGGGAACTACTTTGGAGGGAAAATGAAAAGTCATTTGCAAAGTGCAAATAAAACTCATTTCTCCAATATCGGCAAAAGAAATGGAAATTATTGTCCTTATAGAAGGAAACACTTCCATTACTTATTAAAGATCTAAGAAGAAGATGCCCCCTCGCGTCGTCGTCGTCGTCGCTCGATCGGCTCGGCTTTGGCTTTGGCTTTGGCTTTGGATTTGGTTTTGGCAAATGATGTGATTGATTGATAAATTTTTTGGACAAAATTTATTTAACTAGTTTTTGTTAAATCAAATAAATCCTGTTAATATTATCTCTTATAAATTTGCAGGTAACAGTAACATTCCGAAAAGTTGTTACTCTTTCCGAAAAGTCGTTACTTTCCAAAAAATAGTTATTTTCCTAACAAACACAATTTTCCAAAAAGTTGTTATTTTTTCCAAAAGACACAACTTTCTGGATAAAATGGGTGTGAACAGATGTCAATGAACAGACATGTTCCTTGTTGAGAATGTCTATAAAAGGAAGTCAATTTTTGATTTGTTAAACACCGAAAATTTTTCTTTGTCTGCATTTATTTTTCTCTCAAATAAAATCAAAATGTCGATCGACTGAGTCTATGTGACTTGTTGCTGTTCCTAAGTTCGTTGAAGTTAAAGAAGTTTGAGGTATCGCTATTTCTTTTACAGGTTTAATCCGTTTTATCTTGGGAGAAATTAATCCATAACCTTGGGTACAGTGAGGGGATTAAATTTCTTAAGGACACACAGTAGTTTCTGTGGACTCGGATTCATTCTTGTATTTTATATTTATTCTGCTTCATCTTATTTCTTTTTCTGTTTATTAACCTTATAAATACAGGTTATTGTAAGAATAACAACAATAATACCCCATCAGACTGCAAACAATAATTCCACAATAGAGAAACACATATGCAATATTTGTAAGAAATTGTAACCTTGAGCATTTAACAAATGATAGAGGATTCATCTAAGCAACATACTACATCATGACAAACATAATGAAAAAAAACTCAAAAAGCATGAGCTTAAGCAAATAGCCAACCGAAAGTCACATACAATAACATGAAATGAGATTTAATTTAAGCTAAACATTAACAATATGGATTAGGAATAAAAGGTTAATACCATAAGTGAAGACGAGATCATAATCGGATCCATGAAACTAAATTAAGCTTAAATAGTGTTAAAAATAGGATTAAATAAGCAAATCAGATAATATAAACTACCAAAACTTCAGAAATCTAACAAGAAGAAGTTATAAAATGGCACAGATACATCATTAAGCCGATTTTAGATGTTGAAAACTAAAACACCATTAAAGACACTTAAATATAGACATGGAACAACAAAGAACCAAATAAACCAAAATTAAGAATAGCAATAACATCTTTCTGAGCAGCGTCTGGGATTCGAGATTCCGGGAACGATTCCCCACCATCGAACTATAACTCCGTCAACTTCTATGAAAGGAGAGGCATAAATCTGATTGGCAATCTCTATAACTTCAAAATCTATCTCCTAAATATTTGTATATGAATAGGTATATCTAATATTTCACTTTGCTTTTTCTCCAATTCGAGCTAATTCCTCCTAATACTTTTTTTCCCACTATATCGTCCAATCTCACAATGAAAAAAAAAGAGGGGTAGTATTTATAGAGGGGTTCTTGGGTTCTAACATTTTTTGGGTGGAAACAGATAGAATTCGAATTCAGGGGCCCAATTTGAAATTCAAACTCCAAAAATCTTTCACCATTTTAGGGAAGACAACTTTTCTCTAAGAATTCAAACCATTCCGAAAATGGGAAAGGGAATTGGACGCCCTAGATTGCTTTCGTTGTCCTTTTGGCGCAACGTGGCTCGATCCCAAGACGCCAGGAAGAATTCACATGCTTTTTGAAGAGGGGAGTTGAAGAAGACGACAATAAAATAGTTTTGGGTGTATGATTCGTCAAACGTCGTGTACTGTTCCTTCTCGACGTTGTGGCGAATTGCTCTTCATTGTAGCACGTCGTTTGTTTTTAAACATTTGGAGCTGCTGTTGGAGAAATTGTGGGTTTCTTTGTGATCAAAATTGGGCCGGGTCGGATTGAAGGAATTAAAAGCCAGGGGTGAAAATAATTGGTTATTTTTAGAGTAATATGGGCTTGGTTTTTTGGAATTGTTGTGCTACTGAAAAATTATTGGGTGACCTGTTTTGTTTGATTAATAGTTGGGCTCAAATCGTTCAAAATTGAGAAAGATCGGTGATTAATCTATATTGTGGAGGTACGAAATTGAGTGTCAACAATTGTCCCTCATTTGACTTGGATTGATGAAAGAAATAATCTAATTTTGGCCGAACACGTCTTCGTCTTTTTGGAAAAAGGGTTTTCGTACGGACTCCAAGAATTATGGCCAAACCCTGGAAGTGGGTTTCCTACATATTTCAGGCTATATAAGTATTTAGGCCACTTGTAATTCGATACGCTTGATCCGGTGCATGATTTTGAAAGAATTGAAAAGATATTCTAATATAGATTTATGAAGAGACAGAAATGCTAAGGAATAAGATTGAAGAGAGAATGTTGGAATATAGCCGAATTTTCAACACTAATTTCGCCTACATATCCCTCAAGATAGGAAATCAGGCTGCTTGTATTTCAACTCGATCGATTGAAAAGGAAATTTATTATGCTAGATAACATTCTGTTCTAGAAGAGTGACAAATAAATCATGTATGAAAAAGAGGCTTGCAACCTCTTAGCCATGAATATTAAGCTCTTCACATCTATAAGTAAGAACTTACACAGACATAATTTCCAAAACTCTTGGTGCACTATCACTCAGATTGGAAAGATTCCGTTGGTGAAAACCAGAACGTCAGGATGAAAACCTAAAACCAAGAACCCTAAGAAAATCCACATGCCTTCTGATAGGGGTGTGGTTGATTGTGGTGGAAGTTGTTTCTCAGCTCGTGTTCTAAGAGTTTGATACCTCTTTTTGGACTATGTTCTAGTTCGCTGCTAAGAAAAATTTCCACGTTGTGCAGCATCCTCTTTGATGTCGTCCACACTTGCAGTTTGTTTTGGAGAATTCATCTTTTCGGATGTTGTCGATAAATACTGAAATAAAATTTATTGTGTAAAAATGTAATTCAAATGAAGATATAGTGTATTTTACCATGATGACACTTGATTTTCTCCTTGAACATTTGACATCAACTTCTTCGGGTTCGACATAAAGAAAATAAGGCTCGTGACTCATATTTGAAATATAAACTTCAATGTACTCTTCATTTAGTGTCAAAGTAATAGAAAATGGACTGATTTAATATTTTGATGTTTCTCTTGATATCATTCTTGCAAATGAAAATAACGATGATGAATCTTCATTGGTAAGATGACAATACTCCATGATAGAACAATGTCGACCCACTGATAGGATCATGCTTCGACATGATAGGATGATTATGACACTTCATCGATAGGATGATGATATTCATACTTCATTAATAAGATAATAATTATTCATTGATATGATGACGTTAATGATAAGATGATGACATTGATCTATCGATAGGAAGTTTATAATGCTCCATTGATGCGACGATGATATTGATGCTTCGTTGGTAGGATAATGATGATCCATAATAGGATAGTTGTCACATCCGGGGAGCACCCCCTAGAAGTGACATGGCGTACTTGACCTCTCGGAGGTCTTATACAAGACCATAGTTATCATTCTTCGCATTGACATAATAAATTTAGCGGAAAATTTAAAACTTTTCATAGCACATCATAGAAATATCACTTCATATATATATATATATATATATATATATATAAATGTATATACATGCATATATATATACATATATTATATATATATATACATAGATTATATATATATATATATATATATATATATATATATATATATACCTATGATATATATATATATTTGTATATATATATATTATATATATATATATATATATATATGTATATGTATATACATATATATATACACATATATATATATATATACATATATATATCTATATATATATGTATGTATATATATATCGATATATATGTATATATATACATATATATAGATAGATATATATATATATATATATATATATATAGACTGTAAGTCTCTTTGCCATCTTAGACTCAACAACATTAGAATAAATTAGGCACACGACCCTTAAAACATAAGACATAACTATACAACATTTAAATAAACTTTACATTAAGACATAAGTATGGAATCCGTGGAACTTAAGGACCCCTTTCCTTGAGCTTGGGAATCACCTATCAAGCTCCTCAATCATAGACATCCTTTAACCATCAATAACCTACACTCTGTATAAAAAGTAGAGAAGAATAAGATTACTTCAAGAATGCACTAAGTATCATACCAAATCATGCATTAAAAAGGGACATTTTCTTGAAATCATACTTCATGCCATTTTGAGTAAATCTTGATAAAAACCTTTATCGTATAGCATTTATATCATTCACATACTTCATATAAACATATTCAAAGGCCAAAAATTATATAATATCACTTATAGAATATATTACATAATTGATGTCACAGTACCGTGAGCTCAATTTCCTTAGCACTGAACTATTTTCTGTTTTATCATTAACCTTCCAAGTAACTGTCTAATGATACTTGGTGTAATGCATCACCTTAAGGCTATAAGAAAACATACATACAATCTACAAGGAAACACATATCATCATAGAAGTATAGTACACCATAGACATATTTAAGCCAAGACTTTAAAGGACATTACAGTGAGCAAACATTAACTTGCACATATACCAACTTCACTTCACATTAATGCATTATAAGACCTTACTCAAAAATTGTTGGCATTGACTTCTAATCATAGAACAACGTTGGGAATCACTTGAAGTTATTTCCAAACTTCTGATCGTGCGGGTGCTAGTCACAATTTGTCTTAAATATCTACTGAAGCCATGATGAAATTTTTGAGGCCATCTCAAAAATTTCTTGACCAATTAACTGTCTTGGCGTATCTTAAATTTTCGATGAATCAATTATGAAAATTTTGAGATCTTTTCAAAAATTCTGTCTCAGATACAATTCTCAACGTAACTTCAGTCTTGACTTATCAGAGAGATCCTTTTCTTGGGAATTTTTGAGACTCTCTCAAAAATTCTGTCGTAATTTCTATTATAAGGAAAAATAGAAATCCTACAAGATATGATTGAGCTGTTGTGGGAACAACGTATTCCCATTTATGCAGGAATCAAGTCAAGCATAGTTCCCCTCTAAAAGATTAACCGAAAAATGAGAATTTTATAAGGAAACGACCGAGGCAGACACAAGCGGCCTACGTATCTCATTTTGAGAATTATGACAGAGGCCGACATAGGCCACCTACATATCTCATTCATGGGAATTCAGTTCAGATGTAGTTCCTTTAATAGGGATAAATTCTAAGCATAAATGAGTAAAACAAAATTAAGACGATTACAAGAAAAAGATTGATTTAAGTCGCTGTCTATTATGACTGATATCTCGATCATCTCTATAAGCACAATTTCACCTTTTTGAACGATTTTTTCATTCCTTCCCCTATACCATTTTGCATTGGAGAAGATTCATATTAGTAAGACAATGATTTTGAAAAGCTTGATCGATCTTTTGCTTGTTCTGACCTTCCTTTGGCACTAAAGAAAAAGCTTGTTGAGTTGTCATGATTACAAATTCAGATTTCTCTCTTATGGTTGGAGAGGATACAACATTCTTGTTCTGACCCGCAAGTACACCCAAGAAGTTAGCGCAAACCTAAGGTCGGAACGATGCGTGCTTGACCTCTTGGAGGTCTTACACAAGCCTTTTAGCTATCATTCATTACATAAAGTATGAAAAGTAGTGAGGAATTAAAACTTTTCACAAGAATGTAATAATAAGAAACCTTTTATAAATACTAAGGATAGCCTCATCATCACAAGCCAACTTAAATACAGGACGTAAATATCTTAGGGACACGACCCTTTATATTGAAAGAAATTACATAATAAGTATTATATAAGTCTTAAGTAAGAACTTAAAGAAACATGGATTGCCCTTGAATGTATGAGGACATACTTAGTCTTGAGAGAGTCGATTCCCAAGCTTTGATTTCTACCCTTGAACTCGTCTCCTACCTATACTTATAGAGTATAGAAAAGTATGGGTTAGTACAAACAATGTACTATGTATGGCATATACGAAAACATGCAAAAAGAGACATTTAGTTGAAACATACAATTCATGCTATTTTGATAAAATCTTTCATGAATTAAGTCACAAGACATCATTTAAAACCATCATTTAGCACATAAGGAAAAACATCCCTTTTTTCTTTACATATAAGCATAATTAAAGTGAACCCAAAATTACACATGAACTACCCCTATTCTAAGTTGTCCAAAGGCTCCTCTAGGTAATACATAAGGAGATTGCCCATACAACCTCCTCAATACCTACTCAAGATATCCTTAAGACTACTAGGGATAGACTTACTTCATTTCATTTACACGAGTCACCATTCAATATCAAATACACTAGAGAAACATACATATACTTAGGAACTTCACATAAGAACCATCTTCCAAGGAAACCCCAATTTACACTTGGTGAAATGTGAAAGTAGCATCCCATACTACCACTTCCACTCAATGATCCTTAGGAATAACCTTCGAATAGACACATCACATTCATCACATACTAAGATTTCATCATTCAAGTCTTAACATCAACATGCTTTCTTAACTTTTAACATAAAGTCACATTACTTTCATTTGCATCATATCATGACCCATTCATACATTTCATATAAGGACACACCAAGACTCCCACCAAATGTGTACTTGTGTAATGGATATGTAGCATCCCATTACACCATATACCGTAAGTAGTACACCCTTAATAGGACTTAGTTCATTTTCATACATTTGTTGGGGCTTAGCTTTAACAAGTAAGTAGTACACCATTAATAATACTTGTTCATTTTCATACATTTGTTGGGGTCTATCTTTAACCGGCATAGACCATGAGACCTTGACATGGAATCCTGGTACTACTTACCGGATGAGGTATCCCTACTTGCCTAAGGTAGGGTCATATTCTTTAGCCTTTACAGTGGTTGTACAATAGCTACACCTACGCGGGCACATAGTTAAGGGATAATGAGATTGATACTAAGTAACTCACTCTCTACTAATGAGGAGCACCGATCTCAAGAGGTACATTGGATACAACATCTCTACTCATGAAGTATACCCACTCCTTCTTCAAATCCTCTCGGTGCTAAGCATAAATCCCCCACGGAGTATTAAACATTCATTGTGTATGGGTAAGGAAATAGCTATTGAACACCCCATCTCAACTCACGAAAGGTATCCAACCTCCAACCTATCTTGGAAAGCTCATTGGGAATAGTTTGTTTGCTACTAAACACTTCATCTCTACTAACGAAGAGTGTTCACCATAAAAAACCCCTTTTTCATACTTAGGAATAGTCGGGACGGTGTAGACACTTCATCTCTAGTCACAAAGAGTGTCCACCCTATAATCCACCATTTTCATTCATTGACTTCATTCATGCATTCAAGTGTGTGTGTGATCACATGTGAACACATTTTTCACGTAATGACCACTATTTATAACATTGACTTCTAAACAAGCTCAAATAGCATTTACCGCAATTTACACATCATCATACTTCACATATCAAATGCATACTTTATTTAGACATAAACCCTTCAAGATACTCATTTCAACATTCCAGCACATACCATACATATAGATCTCAAAATTATCATTTAACTTCACATATCATGCTTTTAAGGCCATTTTCACCATACACACATATAACTTCATAAACTTCAAGTAAACACCGTCACCAAAGGTAGACCTTACCACTCAAGAGCATTTTATAATAAAGATTAAATAACATTGACAACTTAACATTCATCCAAGATTTTATCACGTATCCACAATTTATCCAAAAATTCATCATGAAATAGCCCTTAGGGCAGTAGTTAAAACTCAATAAAATAGTAAGAAACAATAACCTTAACATTATCTAATAATGCTCATTAAACCCATTTTGTAAGCTAAAAGTTGATGAAAAGAATAGGCATGATTCCATCGGGATTTTGTCATTAAAATCATCATTTATAACTAAGAACAAGTTGTTTTAATCAATAAAAAATTTTCATGAAAAGACTCATTTTTAGAGTCAAGGAATAAAGAAGTTTGAAGTTGAATCCTTTTTGAAATCTCTTTGAAGTAGCTCCTTGAATGAAAGAAGGTTCAAGGATGACTACCATTCCTTAATATTGAGAAAACCACGAGAATTTGGTGAAGAAAATGTGAAGAACTTTGTCCTCTTCCTTGGATATTGAAGCTTCTTCAATGGAAGTTTTTGGAGAGAAGGTTTCTGGAGAAATTTGATTTGATCTTCAGGGTTGATAATGATGGGTTAAATGAGACTTAAAAAGACCTAAATAATTCCAAAAACTATCCCTAAAGTTCCCAAAATACCCCCACAACATTTGGACCCTTTTCCAACTTGAAATTTGACTTGAAAACATCAAGGTAAAATCTGGGACTTGGCTGCACGTCACGAGGCAAGCTCCATATTTTTGCCTCTCAAAATTTATGAGTTAGTAGACCTCGTTTAAAGGGCACGCCGCGAGGTAAGTCTTCAGATCCTGCCCCTGCACGCTACCTTGGGAAGCATCTTGACCCAAGTTTGGGTCCTCCTTGGGGGCACTTCGGGTAGTCCCCGTGGATTCGTACTCAAACATTTTGACACTTGGTAGATCCTTCGATGCGTAGGAACCATTGAAACTCAATTTCACTCTCAAACCATCCCCCAGAACTTCACTACAAAACATTAGGACACACTAGTTCAACTGGCTTTTGGACGTCTTGGGCGTTTGACTTCCAAACACTCCCAAACATTAGGAACTGACTTATAATGCTAAAATATACTATTTTAATACATTATTAACTCATGAAACACATGCAAATCTCTAGTCTGACCTATTTTATTTTGAGGGTGTAACAATTCTTAAGCTTTTCAAGGTTGAATGAGATTAAAACTTTCTCAATATTCAAATCTTCTTCGACTTCAACCATGTTAATATTCATACCTCCATGATATGACATTGGGTTGCTATTGACATTTTGAGTGGCAGTTTGGAGGGTAACAACCTTTTGTTCTATCAATTCTTGAATTTTATAATTCAAGTTGATACAATCCTTAGTAATATGCCCATCACCTCCTGAATGGTATGTACAGTGAATATCGGGTCTATAACGCTTAAATTTGACATTGATATTTTTTGGATGAACTTTCTGTTAGGACAGCTGATTTCAATTGCTCAAAAGTTGTGTTCGACTCTCAACCGAAGGAGTGAATACTCCAGAAGGTTTATTCTCAAAATTTGGGAGATGAAGATTGTAATTATTTCCTGGATGTGAAGGTACCTGACGGTAATTTGAAGGATTTTTGTGAGTTGGTGCTTGTGTTTGTAAATTTAGATTTTGTCGAGCTCGATAGTTAGGAAGCGTGTTTTGGTAGTTGAGAGGTGGATTTTGGTTACTTGATTGTATATTTGAAAAATTAAATGATGGAGATTGATAATATATATGGATGTGTATTTTGGTAATGTGAAGGTGGAGTTTTGTAAACAAGAGGTTGAATTTGGTAACTCGGTGGTGGAGTATTGTAATTCAAAGGTTGAATTTGATAATTCAGTGATGGAACTTGATAACATGATTGGGTATAAGAAGATGGATATGAATTTTGTGGAGCTCAAGGATAACCTTTCTAAGGTAAATATTTTCTGAAGTGTAATTTTCAACCATATGCATAAGAAATTGAAGACACATCCTCTATCTTCTTTTTTAACAATCCTGAAGATTCAGTTGCGGTGGCAATGTGAGAAATCTTTCTGGTTTTAATCCCATTTTCGGTAGCCTTACCTACCTAGACTATCTCCACAAATTTTGCTCTAATGAATAATATTATCATGTCATAATACTCTGGCTCTTAATGCGTATGAACACTTCAGTGATCTCCTTCTCCGACATAGGAGGTCGAACCCAAGAGGCTTTTTTCCTCCACCTAAACACATATTTGCGATAACTTTCAGTGGATTTATTCTTAATTTTCTCCAAAGAATAGCGATTAGGAAGGATCTACACATTGTAGGTGAATTGTTAGACGAAAACTTTAGCTAATGCATTCCAGGTAGACCACTGCTTTATCTCATGGGAGGTATAACATTCCAATGCTTCTCCATTCAAACTTTGCCTAAAAATTTGCATTAATAAAGAATCATTCCTTCCAAATCGCATGAGCTGTTCTTAGTAGGCTCTTAGGTGTGCCAAGGGATTCCTTGTTCCTCCGAAAGTGTAAAACTTTGGCGCTTTATACCCTTCTAGGAGGTCTAGATTCGAATGGATGCACAGATCCTCATAAATCAACCCCTAGACTTCAGGAATACAATAAAAATCCTTCATGGATTTTCTTATCTATTCTTTCATATTCAACTTGTCTGCCTCTTCCTTTGACCTCCACTCTTTCTCTCTTGTTCCTCAAAGTGATCAAGCTCGAAACAGTGTGTATAAGGTTCATTTGGAATTGGAATTTTGAAAGTTGAATTTTTTGCAATGGAAGACAAAGGAGGGATTCTAGATATTTTGTGTGACTTGGTAATTTTTAGGAAAAGATTGGGGGTTGGTATGTTGATTTTGATGATGGGAAGGTTTGTAGATTGTTAACATTTTGATTATTTGTAAGACCTTCTATATGAGTTAGGGTGTCTAGAGTCTCACTTGTGACTATAAGATTGTTGACATGTTCAGCAAGTGTTTTAAAGTATGCTTGGGTTATTTGAAGTCATTTGGAAGTCAAACGTCAAGGGACAATCAATACTTTCAACGATTAGTCATATAAGGGGCCTTATGTGTTTTTATGTGCTTATGTATGAGTCATGAGTTTACGAGGTCCTTATATGATTAATAATGATGTTTGTAGGAAGTATATTGTGTTTCATGAGGTTTGGAGGTGAAACATCGAAGAACGTCCAAAACGTTTGAAAGTTAGTCCTTTGGACATGCATGTGTGTGTCTTGATGGTGCCTTGCATGTTTGGACGTGTTGCATGTAATTATTTTGGGTAAAACTAATGTGAAAGTACCTTGAATTGTTAATGTTCATATTTACGTTGGACATGTCCAGGTATTCCATCCCAAGGGCCCCATAAAAGGGACCACAAGAAGGATAAAAAGGATGTCGATACACTACCTTGGCAGTGTCAATCGTCTAAACAAAACGTCACCCCGTTTGTGACAGACGGACCGTTGGTGGTGAAGCCGTCGACCAAAACTTATCCTGGATAAGTCTCAGTAAAAATAAGCCCAAGACCCAATTGAGGGAATCCACAGAAGGTCCATCGATGGACCTACTGGGCGTCGATTGTGGCCGTTGGTGCCGGATGTGTTACGCTGCCTGCACACTGTTTCATTAAAGGGGTGAATGGGAAATTTACCCCACGTGCTAACCTGACCATACATGGTTTGGTGATTTTTGGGTGTATTTAAGTTATCAAAAACGTGATCAACCCATTCCCAATCCAATTCACACAAATTTGACTTTCCCTCCAAAAATATTCTCTCTAGAAACCTCCATTGAAGGTGAAGTACAAGATCAGCTTGTATATTTGATTCCCATATGTTCTTAACGAATTTTTAGTGGGTTATTTGTCTAATAAAGGTATGATGATCCTTCATCTCTAGTTATTCTTCCATCAAGAGAGTTAATCTCAAGGTTTTCGAAGAGATTTCATAATCAATCTTTTCTTTTTCATTCAATCCATGAGTTCTTTCTAAAACATCTTCAAAGGTTTAATCATTATGAATTAATGATAATATATTGTTTTTAAGTAAATTTCAATCCAATTGCATTATGAACCCATGTCCCTTTAAAAACTCGATTTAGCCCGTGCATAGGCATTGTGATCGTTGATTGTTATTGGTGGATTTTTTATTCTGTTTCTTTTTATTGATTATGTCTAGTGTTTATTATGTATATTTATGGTGAATTATGTGATATTGGATCCATATACATTGATGCTTGAATACTTGATCTCTATTTTCTATTGATTGTTAAACAGGGACTTCACTGTAACATCGAGTCTATAGTACATATACATAGCATTCGTTTATGTAAAGCTAATTGTATCTACTGATTTATATTAATGTTATTGGTGAATCATGGGTTTGAAACCTTGGTGATCAAATCAATGGAAATTTTGTAAGGATTGATCTACATGTTTTAGCCTATAGATGGGTGATGCTAGCATGCTTATTGTGATATTCAATTATGTTTAATTGATGGTTAGATATTGCCTATGATGTGATGTTATTATGAATCATATGTAAGGGATCCAATGTGTATCAATGCATGATAGTTTTAATAGGATTAACCTATGTAAATTTGTCTTCCATGAATTCCTAATATGAAGCATGTTTACAATGATCTCAAGTTTATTGGCAATTGTAGTAGGATTTCGTTTAGGGTATGATTTCTGTAGATACTTCCCTATATTTACATTATTGATGAATTTTAATTAATGATCCAGACTAGTAAAGTTTGTTGATGATTGATGCCTATCTATTCTCTAGAATAATGGTGATGTTTTGCACTAGTTGTATCATGATCTTGTAACGACTTGTACATGGTTTTTTTCATGATTAAAGTACATTTAGTTAATGGACTATACTTGTATTGTTGATGAAAAATGTGTATTGATCAATTTTGATAAAAAAGTTGATGAATTGGTAATATCTACTCTTCTCCTCTACTTTTCTATATTATTGTAGTTGATGAAGCCTTGTAAGGCATTGTGTGGTATGATCCACTTATGGTGGCGGTGTTTACTTTATTTTCATTATATATGTATTAACTATGGATTTGAAGGCAATTGATGAATATATGAGTGTGTGGTTATGATGATCCCACAATGTGAAGTTTATGCCTACCTTTCTATTATAGTTGTGATCTAGGTTTTATTGCTATTCTATAATCATGTATATATATATGTTAGGGTTAATTGTAGGTGCTGACGTTGATGATTTATAATGGTTGATAATCCCCTACCCATGTACCCCTATGTGAATGTGTGAATAACTAATGTAGGAGTCTTAAAGTGTAATGTGAAGTTAGCCTGCCTCAATATGTTGTTGATAGCCATTATGTGATCATGTTGACCAATGTACGCACACACTCACACATTATGCATGCTTACAATGTAGTAAAGGGTCATGGGGTTTAATGAAAGGTTGATGTCATATTCACTAGAGTTCTATTACTACGCATGTATGGTAAATGTAAGTGTAGTATGTTATGTATTCCTTAACTAGGATGACTTGATAGGTGTTCTAGTATGGGCAAGATTATGGGACCTTGTTCATGCATTACACATGTGTACCTTTATAACATAGTTCCTAGGGGTTGTTTCTATGTACATGAAAATGAATGTATAAACATGCTATGAATATATCTTATATTTCATGATATTAAGTGTACAATATGATGAAGTATGAATGTGCATAGGATCTTGGAGCGCTTATATCAACGGATTTCTCATAGTTGTTATACCTATAGAACTATGCATTGATATATAAACATGTGTGACATTTAAGTGTTATGTGAAAGGTTTGCTCACATACAAGTACACACACACATGTATGAAGATCTAGTCAGTAGAGGGGACTTTAAAGGTGTCATCATGTGTGCCTTAAAGCTAGATAGGTTCTTCAATATGCTATAAGCATATAAATAATCAACATCCTAAGCCTATGTTTTGTGAAGTAAAGTAATAAAGGCTTTTCAATAAAGGGAACTTAGCTTAGAACCGAGTGAACTTGACAATGAGAGGTGTTGACTTCCCTTTTGGAGGAAGATTCACCATTGAGTTTCTCATAGAGTGTTGACATTTCTTAGAGGATTATTCACCTATGGTTCCACATGAGGTGGTGGCTTCCCTTTGAGGAAGGTTCACCCATGTTTTCTCATGAGATGAGTCTCCAATACTATTGAGCATGTAGAGGGTCATGTATATCTTAGTTCCATAAACTATACTTGCCACATAGGATCTAGAAAGTGAATTCACTTAGTATGCTAGCATGTTTTAAGTTTATTATTTTACTCTTTTAATTAGAATAGTTTTTTAAAATTTAAATATGATGTTCAGTTGCCTTAACAGTTATGTGATCTCACTCTCTTGCAAACTCAACCATAGTAATGCCACATAAGCATAATCAATGGTCAGAGCGGTTTGATATTTTATTTTTTGTTAAGTGTAAGGATTCAGTTGGTAAAGTGTTAAGCAAAAGTTTCCTTAATTCTTTAAAGTAAATTCTTATTTCTCTCACCTTCCTCCAACTTTTCACCTCTCCCAACCAAAAACCACCATGAACATCACCACCTACACCTTATAGTCTCTTTTTCTTCAATTTAAACTTGTCGTCATACAAAAAAAAGGAGAGTTTCTTCCATTTAAACTTGTCTTTATATAAAAAAGAGTGACATTGAGAATGGAAGTCTTGAAAAGAAAATCTTGAATCTTAAATTAGATCTAAATTAATATTTCTTTGTTTCCTTTTGTTTTTCTTACTTTATAAGCCTATTGTAATTGACATTCTACTCTTTAATGGTGGTATTGGTAAAACTAAAATGTAATTTTTTTTAAAAAAACTGGGTCTATTGATGAGGTGGGGGTGACTGAAAAGGGGAGTTGAGGCAAAGATGGGTGTGGGGCATAGTTGAAGCCTTAAAGAGGGGGTTGGAGTGGTATGGAGTTGGGGATGACTAAAAAAGGGGGATAGGGAATATGTGGGGGGTGAGGGATGACATAAAAGGGGGATTGGAGTGGCGGGTTGACTGAAAAGGAAGGTTGGGCCGAGGATAAGGATAGGGGTTGGGGATGAATAAAGAAGATGAGGAGAGGGAAATAAGAAGACTACTCTAAAAAAATTATTATTTTATATATTTTAAAAATCAATATGTTCTTCACATCCCTTTAAATGATTCTGTGTAACAACCCTAAAAATGGATACGCTAAGTAAGGCTTAATGTGTTTAGAATGCCAACGATTAGACCGGGTTCACACGGATTAATGCGCATAGAACCAGACCTCACAACCCTTTCTACATCCAAGCCAACTAACTTGGGGAGCTGGTTGAGCTAGTAAAGGTTTGGTCCAACATTGTAGGGCTCTCGAATATGAAGATTTACTCGTAGGAGTCTTTATCGCACTTAAAAAGAGGAAATCTTAGGTTTGGAGGTTATAGGGGTACAATGGTATTAATTTTAGGCTAAGGGTAATATAGTAATTACCCTAAATATATAATTAATTATTTAATTAATAAGGTGGAGGGGAGTTTTGGGGAGAGAGGGCCGAAATTGGGCTCTTGAAGTGAAGTATTGCTCCACTCGGGATAGAACCTAGGTGGAAGCAATGAATTAAATTGTTTTTAATTTAAGTTGGTAAATAATGTAATTAATTTATATTTATTAGTTATTATCTGATTTAAAATAAAAGTAAATCAGATTTTTAATAATTAAATAAAACGTTATTTGACTAAGTCCTAAACTAGACTCCTAAGCCTAAGAAAAATCTTCTCTCCCACGCTCGTCTCTCTCTCTCACATCTCTATAACTCTCGCTCACATTTTTCTTTGCCAAATAACATACAAAAACAGTAAGTAAACCAAAGTTCTTCACACTTGAAGAACTCAAAACGAAAATTATAAACAAATAACCAATCAAACACGTTAGACAAAGAGAGGGGTTTTCCATCAAGTTATTGTTGAAGCTCTTGTATTTTCACGTGTGTTTATAGGGTTCTTTGGGAAGAAATTTGAGGTTTGAACGTCAAAAAGGTATGGGTTCTCTTCTCTCTTGGTCCCTTTCCCAACAGACCCCCTAAGGTTCAGACAAATCTATTTCAAAAACTAGGATTGTTCCCTGTTGCATGTCCCTGTTACTACCTCCAATTGATCATATGTTGGTTATGTTTGCTGGTAGAAAACTAGGGATGAAACGTGTTTTCATGATGATTATGTGTTTATATGTATGTTTTGAATTATGTGACTTATGTTGATGTTTCCGAAAATGTATCTATGTGTGTATGTGTGTGTTGCCGTGGCTATTCTTCATGGTTTAGGACGTGAAATGGCATGACAGATCTTTATATTTCATGTACACATGTTGCTGTAAAAGTGATGTTCATATAAGTTTAAATGTGGCTGATTTTAGGGATAATCTCTTTTCTAAACGAATCCATGAAAACACAACTAAAACGTTCTAAATGCACTATGAAATTCCCCTAAGAACTAAGGAGTAACTTGATAAAAGGATGCTGAAAAATTAAAAGAAATTTTCCAGTTTCTAGTGATGAATTTCGGTCAGCAGAGATGGTTCAAAATGTAAAAAAAAATGAACTAAATCAAGTGTGGTCATGGAGATTGAACCCGTGACCTCAACATGTTAAAAACAATGAAATTAAAGAAGTAAAAAGAAATGTGGTGAAGGGGCTTCGAACCATGGTATTTGCTAGAAAATGTAACTTAAAAGAAAAAAATAATAAATGAGAGGAGTGGGATTCGAACCCACCACCTCTCAATCAGATTTAAGGAGGAGAATAAAAGAAAAATAAAGGGGGAGGTGTGTGGGAATCGAACCCACGACCTCTTAGGCAAATTAAGGAGGAAAATAAAAGAAAACTAAAGGGGGAGGCGTGTGGGAATCTAACCCATGACCTTTTAGGCAGATTAAGGAGGTGAATAAAAGAAAAATAAAGGGGGAGTCGTGTGGGAATCGAACCCACGACCTCTTAGGTAGATTTAAGTAGGATAATAAAAGAAAAATAAAGGGGAGGCGTGTGGGAATAAAACCCACGACCTCTTAGGCAGATTAAGGAGGAGAATAAAAGAAAAATAAATGGGGAGGCATGTGGGAATCGAACCTAAGAGCTCTTAGCCAGATTTAAGGAGGAGAATAGAAGAAAAGAAAAAGAGACGCTATGGGGGTTTGATCCCACAACCTCATAGTCAACTCGATATAGACTAGCAGAAATAGATAAAAAAATTTAAAGGGGTTGTGGGGGTTTGATCCCACAACCTCATAATCAACTCGAAATAGACAAGGAGAAATAGATAAAAAAAAATATAAAAGGGGTTGTGGGGGTTTGATCCCACAACCCCTCGACCAAGTAAGAGGTAATTCAAAGGAGAAAAATAAAGAGGAAATTTTGATTTTGGGGCTCGATCTAGGGTCCCAATGTCATGTGGACCAAAATAAAACAAATGAAAAAAATGTAAGTGTTGTCTAAGTGATTCAAAATTGGGTTCCCTTGCCGAATTTCCGTATAGATGCATAAGTCATACGTGAATTAAATCTTCAAGAATAATGCTTCCTACTTAGATCAATATCGAGATCTTGGCATACATACAAGATACATAAGTCTTGTACTACATAATCTTAGGAAGATATAAATCACTTAAACAAACTATGAATGAGGCCTCATGGGTTGTATGTATAGACTTATAAGTCTAGCATACATTTAAAAATAAGTGAACCTAATATGTATGTAATATATTGATGTAACCCTAGAAGGATTAAATACGAGTGTAAAACACACTAAATGGACAAGTGCATTGGCATATGATGAAATGATTATTATGTAATGAAATGATGAAACCCTAGAAGGGTTAAGTAAGAGTGTGAAACACACAAAGTACCAAGTGAATTGGCATATGATGAAATGCACATTCACATTAAAAGGGGTGAGTAATTACGAAGAGAAAATGGGCTAATGTTGATGAATGTGGTGAAAACATGATATGAGGATAATGTAAAAGATGAGAGCAATCTCAAATGAGCCTAAGTAAATGTTACCAAAACGTACTCACCTATGAGAGTGTAAAGTTAATGAAAACACCAGCCTCTATGAACACTCTAATGAAAGTATAGATATTAGCAAACCTAATTCTAATGATGAGAGGAGAAATCATCTACTGAGATATGATGTCCTCATACTAGAAGCCAGCTTTCATGACGTATGAGTTGAATGTAATGAAACTTTATACTGAGCATCGATAGACTAGATATGAGCAGTTATGCCTTCTTTTGGGAAGGGTGGAGGTTCACGTAACTCTCATGAGATGAGACTGTCCGCCATACCGGGTATGGGTCTCCTTATATGTATTAGTCTTCGAACCTATACTGCTAATATAGGGATCTGTCAGGGTTCAATTCCCATGTACGCTAGCATGTTTTGGGTCACTTTGGCCGGTGATTCCACCACTTTTCGTTGTGGGGTTTCATGACACTGGATTTCATACTGCTCACGTGATTTATGTTGGTTAAAGTTAAATGTCCAATGAATGAATGAGGCCATCCTCAAATGATGCACATAATGAAACAAATGATACAAAAGGTGTTAGGATAGGATAATCAAGATGTGAGTTAGACTCAAATAATGACATTAGGTCATTCTTGGTCATTGCACAATGAACCCGATGAAAATCTTAAACTACATCCTAGGTATAGTTGGTATTTACACTGGCCCATGAATGAAATGAAATAAAGTACGTATGAATGAAAGAAGCAGAATTTGTGTTTGCTAATGTTGACTCCCCAGTTGAGGTCCCATATGTTGAGACCTCATTTTGGGAAGTTTTAATGTCAAGACCATAATTCCAAGGTCTCATGGAATAGGAATAAATGATATGAAAAACATTATGTGTTATATTATTTATGATATGTGATATGTGTGCGCTTTTGTGTGCTGTGTGCAAAATTATAAGTATGATGATGCATGTTACTCTCATGGCATGACATTTCTAATCCAAATTTGGAAAGTTCACTCAATTTTCCTAATCCAAATTTGGAAAGCTCACTAACTTTACTAATCCCAATTTTGCAAGTCCACTGATTTGACTTTCCATAATCATGTTGTTAGGAAAGAGTTATTATTAATCATGCATGTCCTTGGTGTGTGGTTGCATATACCCATACATAGTACAAGTGTGTGCTAACCCTATACAACTCTAAACTTTTAGGTGCAGTAACAGGTGGACGCTAGCGCTACAGGATCAACACTGCCGTTATCCAAACGTCTAGCATTCATCCGGACTCAGTAGGCCCTCATGTTTTCGAGGATGCTTGCCCATTTACATTATAGCTTAGTTGTAGGATTGATCTAGTGGAGTATTTTCCACTAGCGTTTGTTTCCCATTTTTGTTCAGACATTGTATTGGTGCTATTTTTGCAAGTACATCTTTATTTTATAATATTTCATTTGATGATCTTAATGTTAGATGGTTGATGGTGAACAATTATGTATGTATTATAATGTTTTGTAAGCATGTCACCAACAAAAAGTTTCAAATTCTCCGCTAAAATTAACCTAGATGAAGTAAGAATGACGTATGTAGGCTTGTCTCTGACCTCTGAGAGGTCAAAGATGATGGTCTCATGTTGGGTCTAAATTCCGATCGTGACAGTGTGGTTATACTCTCTCGCCAACTCATTCATTTTAAATCCATATAAGCATGGCCAATGGTATGAAGGGTTTGATATATTGTGTTTTAATGAGTTGAAGGGCTCAATTGAGAAATGGTTTAGTAAAAGAGTTCATAATACAAATGCACACAAGTATAGGGGTTGATCAGATGATTGTGCCATTAATTAAAAGTAACTTGAAAAATATTTTAAACTTTATAAAACTAATTATTTCAAATTGTTTGGAATTTAAAAGGATCAGTGATTAATTTATATTGTGGAGGTCCAAAGTTGGCTGTCAACAAATGTCCCTTGTTTGACTTGGATTGATGAAAGAAATTTGTGGCAAATGAAATTGACCAAACCAGTTTTGGCCAAGCATATCTTCATCTTTCGGAAAAAGGGTTTTGGTGTGGACTCTACAAATTATGGCCGCACCACTGAATTTGATTTCCTACATATATCAGGCTATATGAGAATTCAAGCCACTTGTTGTTTGATACGCTTTATTAGACGCATGATTTTGAAAGAATTCAAAAGTTATTCCAGTATTAAATTATGAAGATACATAAATAGTAAGGAATAAGATTTAAGAGAGAATGTTGGAATATAGCCGAGTTTTCAGCACTAATTCTGTCTACATATCCCTCAAAGAAGAGAATTAGAATGCTTGTAGTTCGACTCGATTGGTTGAAAAGGAAATATATAATGCTAGATAACCTTCAATTCTGGAAGAGTGAAAAATAAATCGAGTATGAAAAAGAGGCTTGCAACCTCTTATCTATGAATGTGGAACTATTCACATATGAATGTGGAACTATTCACATATGAATGTGGAACTATTTACATCTATAAGTAAGAACTTACAGAGACATAATTTCCAAAGATCTTGGTGCACTATCACTCAGATTGGAAAGATTTGACCAAGGGTCGTCCAAGTCTGCGACGCAGACATGTGTTTTCTACGTGTACTGCTTCTTTGGCAATTTGCCAAGCCAAGTTTGGGGTCCTTTCATGGACCCCTAAGGTGACCCTTGGGGGGTCGGACCTGGACGTTTCCACCCAATATACATGATTTTACCTATTTAAAGTAATTTTACATGTTTTAGACCTCATACAACACCTCCAAACCTTCCCGAAAACTAATTCACTAGTTCAATTAGACTAGCTTCCGGACGTCATGGACGTTTCTTGACATCTTGAATCCAAAACTTCCTAGTTTATAATCATTATTTAAGGCTTAGAAATAATGTTATTAATTTCAAATCAACATGTTAGGTTCTAGCTAAGGTCTTGGACTTTCGGAGTGTTACATACATTGTTAACGAACAATTACGAAAAGTGGGGAAGAAATAGGGAGAACTTGCATCTCTGGTGCTCAAATAGGCGCGAGGCTCCAGCCCTCAAAGTTAGAGGACTTACCTTGGTGCTCTGGCTGGTGCGATGTGCCAGGGGCCAAAGTTTTGACGAACTTTTTTAGTGCTCTGGTGGGTGCGGCGCCTGAAGACATTGCCTAGTAAATTCCCAAATTTTTCTTCTTTGTTTTTCATCTATAATCACTCTAAACTTCAATGTTGTTTTAGTCAAAAACTTATAATCATTTATACCCTAAATATATGATATATTCAACCCGAAATTCCACCCAAATTATTGACCCTAACTTAATTACAAAAAAAGAAATAAATTAATTTGGTAAGAAAAAGACCAATTTACCCTTTCGAAATCCTATTGTACTTTTCTTATTCCACCAGACCAACTTCAAAAGGGCATATCTCATAGGAATTCGACTCAACATTTGGAGCAAATACATCTTTCTACTTGCAGCTCAACACTTAGAGTGAATACTTCTTTATATGAGGAAGACTTACATTTCACTACTGAACAGCAATGAGTCTCTATGTATTTATATGTGTCTTCTTATTATTCTTCTTTACTTTTATTTTATGAAAGATCTTTTTATATAGGCTTGAGATAGGGTATTAGGGTTATTTTTTCCAAGCAATTTTGGTCTTTGGGATTGAAGAATATGAGTTCGACTCATCTTGTTGGAAGACTCCCAAAATGATTTAGGGTGTATAGACATGTTCTTCATAAGGGTATAAGGTCCTAAAATGACTTATATATGGTATGAGCCAGTGTGCAAGGCTTGAGGTGATTTGGAAGTCAAACATCAAGAGACGATCAAGATGTTCGACGACTAGTCACCTATGTGCCTCATGTGTCTATAATTTCAAAATTATTTGTATGTCTTGAGATTATGAAGTATTAAAATCACTTATAATTATGTTTACAGTTTACATCGATTTTCATGAAGTTTGGATGTCAAACGTTCAAGAACGTCTAAGATGTTCAAAAGTTAGCCCTAGAGACGTTCATATGTGTCTTGATGGGGCCTAGCATGTTTGGACGTGTTGCGTCTAATTGTTTTGGATAAAAGTTATGTGATGTTCCTTGACTTTTCAAGGTTTGTATTTATGTTGGAAACGTCCGGGTACTAATTTCCAAGGCCCCGCAAAAGGGCCCACAAGAAGGACCCTAGGGCTGTCAGGACACTGCCTTGGCAGTGTCAATTGACTGAACCAAACGATGCCTTGTTTGTTGACAAACGGACTGTAAATGGTTGTGTCATCGATGTACAATTATCTTACATTAGTCATATCAAAAGAACAAGCCAATACTACATCGGCTGAAACCATAGATGGCCCGACGATGGACCTACATGTTGTCGATTGTGTCCGTTGATGGTGGTCGTTGTCAAGACCCTTCACAAAATCGATTTAGCCCTTGCATGGGCATTGTGTTCATGGCTTGGTATTGATTTAATTGTGATTCTATTACGTTGAATTGTTTATGTCTACTGTTATTTACGCGTATTGATGATGAAGTGATTATGAAGGATCCATGTAGATCAATGTATGAAGATCTAAACATGCATAGCTTAGATCTCTTTGTATTCACTGTAACATTGATCATATAATGTATAAAATTGGAACTCAATTATAATAGGATGCTTGTATCTACTGCCTTAGGTTAATATTATGGTTGAATTATGGATATAAATCTTGTATGATCAAAGGAAAGAAGTCTTGACAAGAGTTGATCTAGTCTATCAAGTAGTAACTTGTGGTCTTGACGTTGGGATGGTTGTTATATGACTCGATCATGGTAAATTATCCTTATCTACTGCCTATATGGATAATGTGATGACAATTAGGTAAAATTTATCTAATATGAATAGATAACCATTGAATTGATAAAGATTCATTTAGATTCTTTATAGCCTATAAAACTGTTAGAGTAATTGTATATTTTGTGAACTACAGCCTAGGGTGAATGAAGAATGATTTTATCTATGATGTTATATCTCTTCTTATACTTCCCCAAAATTATATCATTTGATAAAATATGATTAATGAACAAGACTAGGGAAATTGGTTGATGATCTATAACTCTTTACTTCCTAGTATATAAGTGATGTAGTGTATTAGATTGTCAAATAATCTTATAGTGACTTGTACATGATTTCTTTTATGATTATGGTACTTTAGCTACTTCCCTATAATTGAATTGTTTATTAAAGAGTAGTAATGGTCAATGATGACCAAAGGCTAAAGGATTGGTGAGAATTGCTATACTCTTCTACTTCTCTACTTTTTCATAGTATTGTTGATGAAGCCTTGTATGGCATTTTGTGGTATGGTCCACTTATGGTGGCGGTGTTTACTTTATTGTCATTGTATCTATTGACCATGGCCTTAAATTCAAATTGATGAATATATGAATGAGTGGTTATGATGATCAACTTATGTGTAACTTGTGCCTAGTCTTCTACTGTAGTTGTGAATCTAGGATATGCTACTATTGTTATGAGCATAGTCTTACATGTTCTTATTGTCGGTTAAGGCTATACTTCCTTAAATCAAAATGGACAATGGACGTAAAGTAAGGCTCTAACTAGGATAACCTAAGGGTAGTTTCTTAGTGTAGTGGAGGTATGGGACTTCACCTATGCATTGCAAAAGTGACAGTTGAGGGAAGTCCTAGGAAGGTGTTCTAATACATGTGTCTATGTTTATGGTTCTCTTGAATGACATTGTGTTAGTGTCTACATGATGAGATGATATGCATGATATGAAGTTCTATTTTGATTAAGTGACTTAGGTCCTATGTTGAAGTGTATGTGGTTGACTATTGTATTGTATTTCGTACATGAAGGATATATTAAGTATTGTGGTGTCATGATAGGTCTACTAAGTATGTGTGAGTTTATCAACCTTCACATGTACATTTCACTACTAAATTTAGATTGAGATTTTGTGTAAGGTTTCATAAGGTCCTATGTGAAGGAAAATAAGTGTATATGCATAATGACAAGAGCTTACTGTAATGTGCTTATCGCTTGGCCTAAGTGTGTCTTTTATGTGTTATAATTCTATGATGGTATGTGTTGGATTATGCAGGTTGTATGTATGGTTTGCATTGTGACATTAAGGTGATGCATTGCACCGAGTATCACTAGAGAGTTACTTGGGAGGTTAAAGAGTTAAAAGAAGAACTTCACTGTTAAGAAAAAATAACTCACTGTAAAGTGACCTCAAGTTTGGCTTAAATTATATATGTGATTATATAAAATTTTTGGCCATTGAATATGTATATGTGAATGATATAAATGCTATTATATAAAGGTTTTATGATATTTACTCAAAAAGGAACGAAGTGTAATTTCAAGAAGATGTCCCTTTTAAAAGCATTTTTTGCATGGTTGTCATACTTAGTGCATTCTTGTACTTACTCCATTCTTCTCTACTTTTTTACACAAAGAGTAGGTTATGGATGCTTAAAGGATGTTTTTAGATTATGAGAAGCTTTATATGTGAATTCCCGAGCTCAAGGAAAGGAATCCTTAAGTCCAAGGATGTCCCTATGATTAGTTTACTGTATAATGCATAAAGTAATACTTATATCTTATTTTTTGGGTCGTTTCCCTAATGTACTCTAATGTTGTTGTGTTTAAGATGACAAAGAGACTTATAGTTTAAGTATGTAACATGATATTTTATATATATATGAAGTGAAGTTTCTATCATATGAAGTGCTATGAAAAGTATTCAATTTTCCGCTAAATTTACCAATGACAATGCGATGACTGATAACTATGGGCTTGTACAAGACCTCTGAGAGGTCAAGTATGCCATGTTACTTCTAGGGGGTGCTCTCTGGATGTGACTTGTGAATTTAATGGACTGAACCAAATGTCTTTTGGAATTTATTTAGGTCATATATTTTTACTTGAATACTAATCCGACTTTATTAACCAACAATTCAACTTGGTCAATATATCATAAATTTATGGATTAATCCAGAATTTAATATGGATTTATCAATAAAATTTCATTGACTATATAGCGGTGTTTGAACAATTTTTTTTAATTTTTCCTTCTCTTTTGTGTATGATTGTAGTTGCTCATGTGCAAATTTTAATGTCAATTATGATCAAGATCGATGACTTGAATGATGAGTTTAATTGAAAGTAATGAATGTGTGACTAAAGTGAGGCAAACTAAGTTATATAGGAAATATATGAACTCTTAACATCTCACTATGAATAGACGCTTGTCGAATGAGTCTCTTGTAATGGACATTGCACGCTAGCTAAAAAGTGTAGAGTCTTGTTTGATATTGGTACCAATGTATATTATAGTGAGATCATCTTCGATATTGTATTTGATGAATCCTAGAATTTACTCCATTGGTCCGATTGATTGAGTAAAGTTAATATTGAAATAATCTTAGGAATGAATTTTGAAGAGTGAACCAATTTGACAGTATACCTCTTCTGTTGAAACCCTTGTAACAAGTGTGAATCTTGTTTTATCACCCATTGAGCCTATCATTTTCTTGGAAGAGAGTTGAGCTATTTTGACATCTTTATCCATTAATTCTTTATAATAAAAAAAAGGAAAATAAAAAAGATAAGACTATGAAGAAAAGAAGAAAGAAAAGAGACTGTGAAAGAGCAAAAAATTAAAAATAAAGTGTTGCAAATATCGAAAAACGGATATCGGGTGATTCATGTCTAGTTGAAGAATGGCGTGGAGAAAGTTAAGTAGAATTAGAAAGAGTGATATTCAGGATATACTTCATTAAGGTTGAAGTCACTAAGCCTGAATGATCATACCTTTATACTCAACCCTATTACAAGCCTTAAGAGGACCAATGTGATCTTTAGTGAGTTCAAGCGAATTATTGAAAAATAAGGGCAAGCCTATGGGTAGAGTCATGTTTGTGTTCGCCTTTTTGAATATGTGTTTTATGTGATTCGAGACTTTAAATTGTTGAAAAATTTGATGTGAATGTGGAATCATACTGTTTTTCCTATGAGGGCATTTGAGTACCTTTGTTGAGCTTGACCATGTATTTCAAGCAAGTATTGTGAACTTGAGTATCCTAGATAATGGGGAGTAACAATTTGAATATTCGAGTGCACAATTGAACATTGTATATGTATTTTAAACTTTTGTGCGCATTCATGTTGAGTCTTATGCATCATTATTTGAGACATTCTTAGTGAAATTATAATCTATAGTTTTGCTTGAGGACAAACAAAAGTTTAAGTTGAGGGTGTTGATGCGTCCATGATTTGGGCTCATTTAGGTCTTTGTTTATATAGTTTTAGTACCCTCAAATGCCTAATTTATGATATAAATTGATGTTACATCATTGATTTTCAAGTACATGAGCTAAGGAGAAAGTCAAAGACACTACTAGGCAAAAAGGATCAAAACAAGCTAAAGAAGTGGATAAAAGGTGATCAATGTGATTGCTAAGAAAACTCGGTGAATCGCCGAGTCACTATTCAACTTTCTTGTGTTCCAGTGTGCCAGCCTTGGGAAAAAAACTAAGTCCACGACAGAAAGTTACAGGACTTTGGATGTAGAGAACCAATGAAAAAAGGTGATGGAAGATAGCATAGGGAAGGTCTCCAATCCACTAGGCAAGCCCCGCTTGATTCGTCGACTGGACTTTTAGAATAAAATTTGGGAAACTATAAATTTACCTTAAAAATCAATTTTGGGGAGTTCTCACCCATATATTGCAGTTCCTATTGTAGTGTTTAAGAGTTGTATAATATTTTGAGTTCTTATTGTCGAATTCTTGAGGATTTCGATTTGGTTTTTGAGCTTTTTAATTTTTGGAACATTGTAAAGTATTGGATACTATTACGTAGATGCTTTCTAATCGAGTCGATAATTGTTTTTACCTTTTTATTATGTTTTGCCAAAACCCCAATTCTGGGGGTGTGATCATTTAATTATGGGTTCAATGATATTATGGGTTTTGATAATTACAAATTTAAATGTTCAATTGAAGTGGGTTTTAAATAGTTGTGTTTTGACGTATGAATTGTAGTTTCAAATGCAGTTTTAATTGTGTGTTCTTAACTTGCTTGAGAGAGAGGTTTTGGAACCAAATCTTTCAATTGATGATTTTGGGTATTGGGTTGATATGTGTTTTGCTCAAAAGAGTAATCCTAAACAAAATCCTACCAATCTAGTTCGAACGAGTATATGAATTAAGGTGTGGGTTGTTCTTATTTTCTATTCTTGTTGATGTTTAAAAGAGATCACTTGAAACATGATAGTTGTTCGGGTGAAAATTATTTCAGTCATAGTCTAGCCTACCAACTAATATTTAGATATTCCTTGTTAATATCAATTACCCATATGGAGAAATATGCCTATAATCGATCACATCCCGAGAATCCCTCTATAAATTGAAATTCTCTTGTTTTGATTGTGTTGTAGCCGATCAATGCAAACCAAAAACCCCTATTTGACATTCCTTGTATCCGCTTAGACTTTCTGACACATATTATTTGATAATTTCATTTTGAATGTCTATTTAGACCACTTTTGTACTTCATACCTAAATTTGAACACGTACCGCTCCATGTGGGTTTGCTACTAACACTTTGTTGGCTTTATAACGAGATATGGCTATTCGAACCTAGAATTGGACGAGGTGTAGTTAAAATGTTAAATCATAAAGTGTGTTTAGAAGAGTAAACATATTAATAAGATATTATGGTCATAGAAGGGGGGATATACTAAAATAATAAGTAAATACGTGTCACAGCTCGAGACTACCCCCTTGATGTAACACGTGACCTAGGATGATGAGTGAACCTAAGTTAACCATATATCAGACATATATGAAGCATACTAAAAAACTTAATAAGACATGTACTATGAAAAAGCTAAAATAAGGTGTGACTTAAAGTGAGGAGAAACCCAACTAGTATGAATATATAAAATATATTGATAGTCTAGTGATGAAGGAAACACCACTTTACAAGTGAAGCTAAATCTACTAATATATTTGAAAAGTCTTTAGCTGAGTTGAGTTGATGAGTCATGCCCCTTGCTAAATCTATAAAAAAATAAAAATTGAAAGCAAAGAGTAAAATGAAAGCATGTCTATTGTCCTCAAAATATGAGGAGTCACCATTGAAGATGTTGAATGCGGACCAAGAATCGATCTAAGCAATATCTGGATGCTGAGTAAGTAAACCTACATCACAAAAGGATGTGGCGCAAAGAATGCATCAGTACTTGGAATGTACTGAGCATGCATGACATAGATATTATGATAAAAAAATATATAACTTGAACAAATCATAACTTATAACTGAAGTAAATTGAGAAAGAATGTAAATAATCAAACATAATAGAAAATCTAAACAAAATGCAATGACTAAGTACTAAACACTAAAATAACATCTTGAATTGAATGCTGAAGTATATACTGAAAACTTTATCTAATGCCCTAAGAGTTTGACTATGGGATCTACTATTAACCAACATAAACTATGTTACATAAACGTGGAACCTGGTGTAAAGATCTCTTACAGAGAACCCAATATACCTTGGAAGGGGTATGAAGGCATGATTGGCGTGATCACAAAATATGATGCCCAACTTGAGGGACATAAAATCCTATGGGGCACGTAGTTGTGGGACTATGAGGCTACGCTTAACCCTAGTACAATTCATTGATAACTGTAAACACAACTGAATATCTATATAACTGAAATATTAAAATACTTAATAGCTCAAAGTACTGACATGCAATCAAAGAATGCAACATTTATATAACGATATTGTTACAATCGAAATGTGGAGCATGAGTATATGTTTAATTGACCAAATAATTGCAATTATGCACTAAGGGGATCTGCACAAAATAGAGTTTCGAGTTTTATATATTGAATTAAATAACATTCCTAAGGAAACATGATATTTTGAATAAGAATACTATAAAAACCTAATCACAAAAAATCTCTAAGGTTTAAAAAACCCTAGGTCTAAACATGTTTTATAGAATCAAGGAACTAACTTAATTTTAGGGACATTGTGAATGAAATGAACCCACTAGTGAACGCATAGCTGGTGATGAAAACTATGTAGAAATCTTTTGGACTTCGGGGCTGAATCTTGAAAAACACATGTTCTTGTTCTTGAATGAAACTGGGCCTCATTCTACTATTTTGCTCTAAAATATATGATTTTGGAGAATAAAAGGTTTGAGTAGGCTTTTGCTAGATTATTTCGGTTAGACTGATTAAAACAAAGTAGTTTAGTTGTAAAATGACGCAGTTTAGAGTCCCAATACATAGGGGGGAGACCAAAATGACCATGACTTAAAAGCTGACGAGGCCCACCCATGGAGCCATTGAAGGACCATTAATGGAACCATAGTATGTCGTTTGGGTCGTGTTTGCTGGCCACTCCTTATTGGTTCTTAGTAGTCCGCTCTACAGTACACTTCATAAACCGTGTGAAAGACCACAGACCATGAAGTCCACCGTTGTTCTTAACTTGGGCTATTGGAACAGGCTTGGCATGATGGGATGATCAAAGACTCATTAGTGGGACTACGATCTGTGGTGGGCATTGTGGTCCACCATGCTCGTAGGTTGTGAACCACGAGATGGTCAACATTCCATGCTCCCTTTTATAGTATTTAAATCCCATTGGGTTCACCAAATTTTATGCTATTTAGTCTGCTAGGTTCCTGAGGTGTTAAAATATCCCCCCTTGGAAACATTCGTCCTTGAATGAAATCTAAAAAAGGTAAGTGTGGAGGGAATGTGATACATCCCTATCACAAAGTATTAGAAACATATATCTAACTAACCTGAGTTCCATAAACATTCAGATATGCTGAAATACAAGAATGACAGGCGGAACAAGATGATGAGACTATATTACAAAAGAGTAAACTGAGAGACTAGGGAGGATCTATTACCTCAAGCTGAAATGGAATCAAAAGTAATGAGGTGAGGATACTTGTCCCTCATGGATGTTTCTCCTTCCTAAGTAGCTTCCTCTATTGATTGACTCTTCCATAAAAACTTTCACTGAAGCGACTTCTTTGTATCTCAACTTACAAACCTAAAAACAAAAAATCTCAACCCGCACCTCTTCAGATGTGGTACTTTCCTTCACAGCCATATCCTTTAATGCTAATATTGATGCTAGATCACCCACACACTTCTTTAGCAAGGAAATGTTGAAGAGTGGATGACATCTCTAACTCATACGTCATCTTACAAATCTTTTTTAGGATTCTGTAAGGACTGACATATCTTGAATTGAGCTTCTCTTTCTTGTCAAATCTCATCACCCCTTTAATAGTTGACACTTTTAGGAAAATAAAATCGTCAATCTCAAACTCTAAGTCCCTTCATCTCACATTTGCATAGGAGTTTTGACAAATTTGAGATGTTTATAGTCTATCCTTGATGAGCTGAAAATTTTACGTAGCTTCGTGAACCGAATTTGGTCACATTAAAGTTGTTTCACCTACTTCGATCGGAGATCTACATCTACACCCATATAGTTCCTCATAAAGGTCTATCTCAATACTATAATTGAAGTTATTATTATTATCAAACTCTATGAGGGGTAGGTGATCATCCCAATTTCCCTTGAAATCAATCACACAAGCTCTCAACATGTCCTCTAAGCTCTGAATGGTACGCTCTACCTGACCATCCATCCGAGGATGAAATGCTATTATTAGATTTACTTGAGTACCAAGACGTTTCTGATACATTTTCATCAAATAAGATGTAAAATGAGGACCTCTATATGAGATAATAGAAAAAAGAAAGACTATGTAACCTAACTATCTCATTGATGTAAAGTTCTGCGTTGTCCTGTGCTGAATCTCTAGTCTTGACTACCAAAAAGTGATTGGACGCATTGTCTCTTTCTAATATCACCTAAATAGAGTCATGTTTCTTGCGAGTACAAGGTAAACCCATAAAGAAGTCCATGTTTATCATTTCCCATTTCCATTTAGGAATGTTAATATGCTAAGTCATACCCCTAGTTTATGATGTTTTACCTTAACCGATTTACAGTTAGGAATCTTAGCGGCAGAGTATTTTATATCCCTCTTCATTCTACTCAACCAAAAGACTTTCCACAGATCATAGTACATCTTAGGGGCACTTAGATGAATGTAATACCTGAGTTATCGGTTTATGTAAGGATCTGCTGCTTCAACTCACCCACGTCTGGAACACATATGCGACCATGGTAATAAAGTACGCCATCTCCCCCTTGAGAAAAAACCTCAATTATCCGATGATGAATTACACATTTCAAGTGATGTAATATAGGATGACTATCCTTTTTTTCCTTAACCCTTGATTCAAATGAAGATTATGATCCATTTTAGATTATCACACCATCTTCTGAGGAGTATGTAAGACAAAATCCTATGCGAGCAAGTAGTGAACATCTTTTTTAACTCTTTCTTTTCTTTCTCAAGATTATCTATACTACCCACAACCAATTTGGTGATATAATCAACAACTACATGGGATTATCTAGGGGGAAACACATTCATGCCATAGTTTTTGAGGAAGTCAAGACACCTCCTTTGATGAATATTCAACTCTTTCTGGATGAACACACACTGGAGGCTCTTACGATCTATGAACACATCAACATGAACACCATACATGTAGTGTCTCCAAATCTTTAGTTCAAATACTACTGCTACAATATCGAGGTCATGAGTCGGGTAGTTCTTCTCATGGACATTAAGTTGTCTAGAAGCATAAGTTATGACCTTACCTCAGAGCATCAAAACACAACCTAGGACAATCCTTTAAGAATCACAATAAATCACATTACTGTTGAACCTAGGCAGTAGAATCAAGATAGGAGTTGTATTCAATCGAGTTTTCAGATTTGAGAAAATTTCCTCACACTCATTTTACCTCAGAAATCTTACCTTCTTCATAGTAACTTTATCAATGAGGGAATCTATGGGTGAAAGTTCTTAAAAAATTCTGCTATAATAACCGTCCAAAACCAAAGAACATATGAAAGATGTTGGAGAGGTTGGTCTGTGCTAGTGTTTTGTTGCAAAAATTTTCTAAGAGTTTACTTGGATCCCTTCACTAAACACCACATAACCAAGGAAAGCGACGGATTGTAAGCAGAATTCATATTTGCTGAGCTTAGTAAATTGTTGGTGATCTTAGTGAGTTTGTAGAAAAACTCTTAGATGAGTTAGATTCTCTTCATCACTACAAAAATAAATGAGGATATCATCAATAAATACGATGATGAACAAGTCCAAATACTATTTGAACACCTTCTTCATTAAATCCATGAAAACAACAAGAAAATCATTAGTCCAAAAGACATAAAGAAAATTTCTTAATGCCCAAACTGAGTTTTGAATGTTTTCTTAAAATTGTCACTATCTTTTACTCTGCTTGATGATTGCCCATCTATGGTCTATCTTAATAAATAAACTAGAACCTTGAAGTTGATCGAACAAGTCATCAATCCTGATTATGGGATACTTATTATTGATTGTGACCTTGTTCAAATAGCAACAGTCAATGCACATTCTGAGAGAACCATCTTTCTTTTTCACGAATAACACTAGAGATCGCCATGGAGAGATATTGGGTTTCATTAAGCCGTTCTCTAGACGGTCTTTCAATTTTTCTTCCAATACCTTAAGCTTTAATGGATATATTTTGTAAGGTGGAATCGAAATTATCTTAGTATTTTGAATAAGATCTATTTAGAAGTCAATGTCCCTTGCTGGAGGAAATCTGGGAAGATTTTATGCAAAAACATTTGTAGAAACTCATTTACAACTAGACTGAGTTGGTGTTTGGGTTTAGGACTTTGAATCCTTAATCGAAAAAGATGATAGATATACCCTTTGGAAATCATTTTTCTACCCATAAGATAAGAGAGGAATCGAGCAATATGCACTGTATTACTACCTTTCCACTCTAATACTAGCTCATTTGTAAACTGAAATCAACGCTCCCAATCAACTGAGGCATAATAGGAATGTAACCATTCTATTCTTAGAATGATATGTTAATCTACCATATCTATCTCTACAAGGTCTGCCGAGGTGAGTTCCAGAGAGACTTTTATAGGGTAGTTTTAGTATACCCGTCTAGCTATAACTGGGTAACTACTAGAGTAGAGGTTGAAACTAGCACCGAATTTTGTTTCTATGTAAGGGGTTACAAAATACAGTGAATCCTATAGATATAAAAATTCATAAACATCTAATGAAAGAATCATTACATACCAGTATACACATTATAAGAATCTTCTTGGTCCATGCAAGTCTAGAAAGCATACAACATGTTCTAGCGCTGACCGCCAGCTGTACCAGAGGAACAATCCTACAAAATTTGGCGACCTACTAGAGATCTAGAGCTATAGGTTGTGATGTATTGTTTTTAAGTCCCTACCCCTGCTTAGCACAAGGTAAATCCTTCAACCTATTGCCAGACTGACCATAGTGAAAGCACTCTTCCTTGCCTACAAAACACTCGCCTGGATGGTACCACACTTTTGACAAGTTAGAAAAGCCTTATTACCTGAAGAACTTCCCTAGGACATATATAATGATTCCCACCCTTTATGATCCTATCCAAACCTAGGGGATGTAGTTCTAGCTTATGAAGGTGCTGGAACACTAGACCTTTCCTAAAATTGTGAGCTATTTCCATATTTTGACTTTCGGTCTAAGAATTCATAATTTACTGTTATGGACTTTTTTTTAGCCTTAGACAATTCCCTATGATTATCTGATATAACTCATAAGCATGATTCATTAGTCTTGAGATATTCATATTCCCAAAGAGCATATCATTCCTCTACTCGGTCTTTACCAAATCAGATACCCTTAATTAGAAATTACTCATTTGTTAGTTTGGATCGCCAACCATGTGTTAAGAACACTTGGAGAGTTAGGTAAACTTTAGCTTGTACTCTTGAACAAACATTGAACATGCTTCAAGTTCATAAAATTTTGCACCTAAGTTTCTCTCAGCTCTCTTGGGAAGAACCTCCTACAAATCTATAGTAAAACAATCCCAAGTCACAGAGGTGCATCTGTACCCTTGTTGTGTTTCAACAATGTGAACCAAATATGATCCACATCCTTATATTTGTAGGATGCATGATCCACCCTACCAATTCCAGTTACATTCATCACTTCTACGATGTTCTTCATTTCATCAGTGAAGTTTTGTTGGTCCTCACCAACCTTTGACCCCTAGAAACTATCGCTGATTTATCAGAACAAAGTCTGGAAACCTAACTGCAGCTGATCCAACATTTGGTTTTGCACAAATTATGACTTAATGATTGTATTGATTGGCCACACTTCGAGCCAATAGTTGGATCACATTATGAAATAACTATTCAAAACCTCATGGTTCGGGACTAGAGGAATTGCGTTAGCATTTTGTGTATTAGGATTTTGTGCATTGGCTCTACAAGAAGACTTGACCTGAAACACATAATGACAAACTATAAACAAGTAGTTGAATAATCTCTTACGCAGGATAACATAAGCAAAATAAAGTGAAGTTTTTCATCAAGCACTTCGTAGACTCCCACTTATAGACGTGGCACATTTCACACCTAAGAAAGACACTCTGCTTAGTATAAATTTCAAGCATCCTAGGAATATTGAACCTAGCTCTAACACAAAGTTTGTCACACCCTGATGCCAACCCCTTGACGTATCAAGGGACCTAGGATCGGGAGTGACCCCAAGTTAACCCTTTGTCTAGAATATATCAAGCATAGTGAGAAAACCATTACAAGACATGTACAAGGTGGAAGAAAAAATTGATATTTAAAAAACACTTAATAACTCAAGATGAATCTACAACTTGATATGCTCAAATTACACATTCTTAAAGAAGTATAAGCGGTCATATCAAGTAAAATACCCATCTATTAGGATGGGTTCAATCCCATGACCAAAAATATTTAGAGTTAACTTTATGTACGATTACCTCTATTTAGTCAAGTCATTTCCGAAAACTAGTAACTAAAGATGAGGGGGGGTTGAAATAGAAGTGTTGCCATGTTATGAAATCAAACCAGTAGCAAGAGTGAAATGTTGATGTTTATTAAGTTGTGAGAGAAACTAGGGTGTAAGTTTTCCCTATAGGTTCATAACGCCATAATCCTAGCTTATAAAAATTCTTCCCTAATTTTTTGCATGCAAAGTGATAAGTTATGTATCTCTAAATCCTTGGTCCGGTATTTACAGAATCTCACCACATACCTTGGTCCGGATACGTGTGTCTAAGTTACTAACTATTACCTTTACTTTATATTAAGCATCATATTCGATGATTGGCTTAGTTATTACTTCGCACAAATAGAAACTAGCCTATTAGATTGTAGCCACTAAATCTATGTCGATAAATCTTTTCCTATTAACTACCCCCTTGGTCCGACAAGTAGCAATACGACGAGCTCTAACGCGTGCACTCGTTAAAAAGACTTCTAAATGAAAGAATTATCGATGCATGCAATAACCTATTTGAGAATTGTTGATTAAATAGGTTTATTTTGTTATAACCCATGGTTCCCAACACCCTCATTGTGGATTTAGTTACCTATGTTTAGAATAACAGAATTCATATTTGATAAATAATAAATCATGAACTTACTTTGACAAGTTTGAAGAAAATCCAGAAATTAAACTTGAAATCACACAATTATCTTCAACACTAAATCTAGAAATTTGAATTAATTGTAAAAAAAAATCTCCAAGAACAAAATTATGAAATTAGTAAAGGAATTCAACCCCAAAAATGAGGTTTTCTCCCTATTTATGATAAAAAGAGTCCTAAATTAAAAGGATTCAAAATAAGTAAAGTTTTGTCCTAAATGCGGCTTCAATCGACGACCCCACAAACGGTTCGTTGGTCAAATGACGGACCATCGACTACCTATGTCAGTCCATACTTGGCATCTTTTTAAATCCTGCACTTTGCACCTTCTTTGATCCAATCGACGGACCAACAACACGGTCCATCGATGCACTTCCCGTCCGTCGATACTTATCGTCATTCCATACTTAGCTTTTCTTTGACATCAGATATTGGGACAGTCTCCAATAAAATCGATGATTTTCCAGGACGGTCTGTCGATCAGTCGATGGACAATCTATCCTTTAGTAGCCCTACACTTTGTTAGAATTCCTCGAGTTTATTCTGGATGCCTGAACCTTTAATCGACGGTCACCATCTACAGTCCGTCGATGGGTTTGTTGGTCACTTCTGCACTGATTCTTCATAGCCTTCTGCATTTTCATTTTGGACAACTTTCCTACAAAAACATACAAACAAATTAAAATTACTCCAGAGAGGACCTAGACACACACCAATATTAAGGAAAAAGCATTGAAAGTACCGTGAAACAATGGTATATCAACACCCTCAACTTAAATTTGTTGTTTCTCCTCAAGCAATACACTATGACTCAATCACAACACTTTGGACAAGTCTAATAATCTTCCGCAATCAGATGGCTGTCAATCACAACTATTTTTATAGATTTAGTGTATGTTTTTTCTCTTAGGCTTGATAGGCTTACTCTTGTGGATAAGTCCATAACATAGACTCACCATGCAATTCTTTTACCTCTCACTAGTACTAACTTTCCAATATTGCAACTAGTGTCCTTACTTCAAAAGACATCCTCCTTTTTCACAAAGTGATTTTAACTTTGATTATAAGGATCATTATTCAGCACTCACGCTTAGAAAAATTTTAGACCTAGTTGGTACTTGTCTCCATAGGCTTGCCCTTATTTTCACTGCTTAAGTTCACCATATTAAACTATTAGGATCACAATAGGACTTCCTTTGCTTGTAACGTAGGCTCAGGGTCAGGTATGGTATATATGGGTAAATTTTAGTTACTTGTTGCCCTCTTTGACATTATGGCTAAGCGTCGTACCTCTTTCATTATTTATTATGCCCTACCTTTCGTGTCACCTTTGCCTTATTTTGTCATTTCTTTTTCTTTGTGGGAGTGACTCGTACTTTCTTTTTATTCAACACTACTTTTCTCTTCTTTTTTTTTAAATATATTCAATTGCAAATTTTGATTGAGTCACTTCTCTTGTTCATTCTCCTTTTTCTTATTCACATTACTCTTTTTTCATACCCACTTTTTGGGTCATCACTCATAATAGCCACCTTCAACTTATGTATTTACCCTAAGTCGAGGTATACATTACCCAAGGTTAGGTCAGGGCCAAGACGAGGTAAGTTTCCAGCATTAGCCACCCTCAACTTATGGTTTTGGCCTAAGTTGAGGGACACTTGTCCTAGGAGGGACCAGGGACAACACATTATTCCCATTGGATAAGTGAAGAAGAAAATAAAGGTCAATAAGCTCAATTGTTTGGATAAAAAAGGGATAACCATTTCATTCGGCTCATTTCACCTTACGCTTGGATGTTTGATAATTTGAACAAGGGCATATGATTTCTTCCTAATCCTCTAACACAGAATTCTTTTGAAAGACCAACCGGGCAAGTTCTTGCTAGGTACCAACTGCAAAACAATCAAATCTCCTCACACTCTATTGACACCACATTACATGATCAAATTATTGGTTACCTAGTTTGAGTGATAGAGTGAGGATCATGCAATAGGTGTATCTCTATATCATGATAAGAGACATTATTCCACATCTATACCCATTCATTGAAGCACTTTATTATAATGGAATATCATTTAAATTTAGCCATCATGCTTCATTTTTCACTGTTATACTTTGTACAAGTTACGACAAATGCCGGTTCAACAATAAAGTAATCAGTCTCTTGGGGAAAAAGAACACAGGCAAGAAAACTACCAAGAGAGGATCGTGAATTGGGCTACTCAGACTTCACGCTAGAACTCACTTTCTGTTTACGCCACCCCAAAAAAGAAACATGTAGTTGTCCCCATGCATAAGAAAATAAAGTAAGGGTGGTAGGTAAGGATAACTTGCGGCGCATAGCGTCGAAGATCAACAAGCAGGCGGGTCTGGTTTCCCGGAACCCGCACCCTATGTTATGACACCCTTAGACGTGTTCACAGAATTATGAACACCCTCATTGGTGCACCTCTCAACAACCTCTACTCTGGAGCTAGACGTCTCAACATCTAACTCTCTAGCCCTCAGCTGATAGGCCTACTCATCAAGCAACGATGCTCTCCCCGCAGCCTCCAAATCTTTCTGTTCCTTCTTTTGAGCACGAGCATCCTCACCCTCACTGATACGGGTGGAACAGTGCCTATTAGCATGCTCACGAGGCTCAAGTGGTGGTGTAGTGGAAGCGGTGAATAGTGCAACAAGTATTATGTCTTCTTCTATCTCAACTGGAGTAGTCTCACGCTCGGTTCCACGCATGTCAATTATGTTGTCCATAGCACACAGACTCTCCACAACCTCCTGAAGAGTAGTCAGATCAATGGTGGGGGCTGGCTGTGAAAAAAACTCGTAGCTCGAATGCATCTAGGCGCTGATGGATTGTCCAAATATTCACCTCTATCTGCTGATCCACCTTCTTCTTAATCTGGTCCGCAGCCTGGGCAATAGACCTTTGCATCCAAAGCTGGATGTTGTGCAACAAGCAGGCGGACCGAGGTGGTATCAGTAGTCTCTGAAGTGGCATGCTCAGCCCCTTGAACTTTCTCTACCATATTCGACAAGTTCTAACCCAGTGGATATACATCAACTCTAGGCCTTCTTCGTGGTGCCGCCACATTGTCCTCATCCCTAATGAGACTGATATCAACTGTCCCGATAGAGGTATGGAGGACATCTTTGTGCCAAATGTGCACTCCAACATCTATGCACAACTGAAAAATTATAAATGCAAATGGGTAAGTTGTAGGGGACTTAAAATCCCACTCATGGATAATGGAGATCAGCAACCTGGCGAAACGATCTCTAACCCGTCTACCATAGCTGCTACCAAGACCGTTCTATCCCAAGAAAGTAAATTATCTACAGCCATGGGGGATAGGCAGTGACGGACTATAGCCATAAGAAGTTGTCTGCAAAAGTGAGGTTGGCCTTTTTGATAAGGCTTCTGGTGTCCAACACCCAGTCTTGCTCCCTCACATTGAATGAAGAGCCGCTGTGTAATCCAACTCTTAGTGGACTCACATAATTCTCTACTCCCCTGAAACTGCCCACTCTTAATCATGTCCCACCTGTAGTCGAACTCTGGGGTTAGGCATCAGTGTCTCTACAATATAGGAAGCGGAGGATGATAAGAGAAGAAATATCCACCTGCCATCCTCGAACTCGGACATCTGTGAGCGGTGTCTATTTGGCGGGGTTATACGGCCTATCTAGAGGACCTAGGAGAGCCACTACATAAGAGGCGTAGAATTCTCTCACCATCTCCTCACTGTATGGACCCATACTCCTAGCCGTTCACTCGAGTCGGTGGCAGGTAAAGAAGTCATGCGCCGCAGAGACTGTGTGTAGGCTCTCTGTAAGAACCCTCCTCTCAACTTTCAGCATCAGAATCATCACCCCATTGTCATTCAACATTTTGAAATCCCTATAAACCTGGTACTGTCTATCTATGCACCACCGGTTGAGCTCATTAGCAACCGATGCAGGGACCTCATGCTGGGGTGCCGAAATAGACTCTGAACTCTGGGCCTCATCAAATGAGGCATGACAGGTAGGAATGACTTGGAGATTGGCTCCCAGTGATCCAAAACCAGAGGTTGTAGCCTTATTCAACCCTTTAGAGGGGGCCGAATCTGAACTAGACGCCTCCTCGAAGCTAGATGCTCCTTCAAAACCCGAGAAAGACCTAGACGTTGTGCTGGTCAGTGTGCTTTCCTCATCAGACTTGGAGGCAGTGTCTATGTCGGGCGCCACCTTCTTTGGGGGTGCCCGGAGTGGATCTAACAACTGGCATAGGGGTCCTGGTGCTACGGGGCACATATTCATGATCCCGCTCCTTGTCGAACGGGACAATCAACTGACGGAATGGTGCCATATACTTGAACCTCCCTCTTTGATAGATGATGTCTTGTTTTTGGGTCATAAGTACCTGAAAAGCAAGTCGTTAGTCATAGTGTAATCAATCTACACAAGTGACATAAGCAAGAGAGAATCTGGATACACAAGATATAAATCATTTCAAGATTGCAAAATTGGGAGACGGGTAACGATAAAATCCGTCGGTTGACACTTAGTAGAATTTAAAAGCTACATTCGACAGAACTTTCAGTTAGCAATGACAGATGTGCAGGAAGGCTCATCGATCAATCGATGGACCGTAGTCCACTTTCATCGTCTGACACGTAGAAACATTCAGTAAACATTAGGAATCACAGTTTAAGTTGGGAAAGACGGACGTGAAGAACGTCCCATCAATGAATCGACGGATCATAGTGCACTTCCATCATTAAAAAGTTGAGCAAATTCTGAGTTTAGTCATTGACGGACCTCATCGACGGTACATCGATGAATTGATGGTCCTAGATGGGTCTCGTTCTGTTGTTGAGAGACAGATTTTTAAGACATGGTTGTAACGCCACCTATGGACAATTTTAAGAACATCACAAGTTTATACAACATGCAATAGACAGCATATGACCAAATCGTCATCCCCAGGGCTTCAAATTTGCAAATTATAATCATGGATTTTACAAAACTATAAAGCCCTAAGTTGGAAAATAGAAAGTTTGAAAAGATTCCACCCTAACACATTCACTTTCTCTCATTCTAAGGGACATAGAACGCAGTTTTAAAAAGTTTAACATGCAATTTTTTCCCTAAGTCAAGACCAACATACCATATATTTGTTTCCACAAGAGAATGAATGAGAATTCATAAATCAAAGGAAAAGGAAATGCCTATAAGTTTTAGTGGAGTGAATAAGTGGGTTATCTTGCACAACCAACCGACGTGCCGCTACGAACACCGACCGGAGAAACAATGGGGATGGAAAAGAAACTGGGGGATTTGCGTGTTGGGGATTCTGGGATTTTGGGAGAGTATGATTTTTTTGGTAAGAGAAAAGAGTGAAGTGAGTGGGGGAATAAATGGACAAAGAAGTCAATAAGGGGAGGTAAACGGTTGGGAGGGAATTTGAAAAGGTGTGGGAGGGTAAGAGAATGCTTATATCTTAATATAGCCGGTTGGGTCAGGGCTGGTAACTAGTATTTGTGAATTGACACTACCCCATCGACGGTCCGACGACTGGTCCTTCTATTGTACCCTAACTTAGACAAAATTTTAAAACATATTTGGGACCTGCGGACACCATCAATGGTCTGTCAATGAAACGACAGCCCGTCGGTTGTTCCGTAGATTTATGCACAAGGCTGATTTCTGCAGAATTCTTGTGGCATGGTTGCTATACATTGAACACCCATTAAGCCATTCTTTTGGTGTTTTCTGAAAACTTTTTAGACACAGACTTTAAACTACTCTCTATCCAACATACTAAAAAAATTAAACAAAAATTAACACATGAAATTTAGTTAAACAGGACGAAAAAAAAGAATGCGAATATTCCTACAAAGAAAGGAAAAACCTATTGTTGGCTAGAGGATTCATATTGTGTTGCCTCACAAGAAGCGCTTGATTTAACTTCGTGGCACGACACAAGATCCATGATTACTCAAACTTCATCAAGGTTATATGCCTCAACCACTTCATGGGCACTCTCCGCATGCCCTAGGTAGATCTTTATTCTTGGCCCATTTACTGTGAACCTTGAACCCTCCTTTTTCTCCAGCATAACCGCTCCATGTTGGAACACTTTAGTGATGAAGAATGGACCAGTCCATTTGGACTTGAATTTGCCCAGAAACAAGCGCAACCTAGACTTAAATAGAAGCACGAAATCCCCAACTACAAACTCACGCTTCTCAATCTTTTGTTCATGATACTTTTTCATCTTTTCTTTGTAGAGGACTAAACTTTGATATGCTTTTAGGCGAAACTTATCAAGCTCATTCAGCCCATTAAGTCTCTCTTCCACTATTGCATTCCAATCCATCTTTTGTTTCTTTATCGCCCACATGACCTTGTGCTCTAACTCAACCGGCAAGTGAGAAGCCTTCCCATAAACAAGTTGGTATGGAAATTCTATGTAGTCAGGTAAGCCCAAAGAGCATCATCAATGCTCCTTGACCAATCCTCTCTAGTAGCATTCACGACAGGATCTGCTTGCTTTATCTGTTGGACACCTCAACTTGCCCACTAGTTTGTCGATTGTATGGAGTGGCTACATTATGGCGAACCCCATATTTCTCCAATAACCCTTTGAACAGCTTGTTGTAAATGTGGGATCCCCATAATAACCCTAGGTGTGCAAAATCTAGAGAAGATGTTCTTTATCAATAATGCGGTGACACTCTTCTATTAATTGTTTTCAAGTGCTACAGCTTCCACCCATTTTGACACATAATCCACCGCCACATGAACATATTTCATCCCATGAGAAATCACAAACGGGCACATAAAATCAATGCCCCATACAGAGAAATAACTCGATCACTTGAGTGGGATTTAAAGGGAGCTCTTGCCTGTTCGCAATGCCTCCATCTCTTTGGCACCTATCACATGCCTTGGCAAACTTATTAGCATCTTTGTGGATGGTTGGCCAATAGTACCTACACTGAAAAATATTATGGGCAGTCCAGATACCACTATGATGCCCACCCACAGGCGAGGAATGACATGCCTCCCAAACACTTAGCATCTCAACTTCCGGCACACACTGGTGAATAAGCCCATCAACACAACTCCGCTATAAATAAGGCTCAACCTAGAAGAACTTTTTCACATCATGCATGAACTTTTTCCTCTAATGAAAGGACAAGTCCAACGGGATTATATCACTAGCCAAATAATTTCCAAAATTGGCGAAGTATGGAATCAAGTCATGAGAAGCGGTCAATACATGCTTATCAGGGAAGTTATCATCAATTTCGGCCATTACACCCAACTCTCGCGTAGCTTCATCCTCTAATTTGGACAAGTGCTCGGCAACTTGATTTTCGATCCCTTTTCTACCTTTCACCTCAAAATAAAACTCTTACAATAGTAACACCCATAGAATCAACCTTGGTTTTGCATCATTCTTTGCCATCAAATACCTCAAAGCGGAGTGGTTAGTATGCACTATAACTCTTGTGCCAAGAAAATAGGAGCGAAATTTTTCAGAAGCAAATATCACTGCAAGGAGCTGTTTTTCAGTCACAGTGTAGTTCTTTTGTGGTTCGAATAGGTCTTTATTGGCATAATATATGGGGTGAAGGATTTTATCCCTTCTTTGTCCCAATACCACACCATGAGCAACCCCACTAGCATCACACATCACCTCAAATTGCTTATTCCAATCTGGGGAAATAATTATGGGCACAGACTCCAACTTTTCCTTCAACTATCCAAATGCCTTCAGACATGATTCATCAAAATCGAACATACAATCCTTCACAAGTAACTTGCACAGATGATGTGCAATTTTTGAGAAATCCTTAATAAACCTCCGGTAGAAGCTCGCATGCCCAAGAAAACTTCTCACACCTTCTACAGAGATGGGTGGATGAAGTCTCTCTATAACCTCAACTTTGGCTCGATCAACCTCAATCCCCTTCTCTGATATGCGAAGTACCAATTCAATACCCTAATACCCTTTTTCATCAGCACAAGGTTGAAATCTTGTCATCTTTTGAGAACCTCAGCCAAATGAATCAAACAACGAACAAAAGAGTCGCCAATAACCGAAAATTCATCCATAATCACTTCAATAGTGTCCTTCATCATATTAGAGAATATCGACATCATATATATCTGAAAAGTAGTTGCTGCATTATACAACCCAAAAGGCATACTCTTCAATGCGAATGTCTCATAAGGTCAAATTAAAGTGGCTTTCTTTTGATCCTTCAGTGCAATTAGGATTTGATTGTAAACGAAATAACTATCAACAAAACAGTACAACCCTTTTCCTTCAAGACTATCTAACATCTGATCCATGAAGGGCATAGGAAAATGGTCCTTCTCAGTCCATGCATTCAACTTTCGGTAATCCATACAAACTCTCTGTCTGGTCACTGGCCTCATTGGAATAAGCTCATTTTTTATTAGGGACCACTGCCACTCCCCCCTTTTTGGGCATACACTGAAAGTGGCATACTCAATTAATATATGCGATAGGATGTATGACTCCAACATCTAACCACTTAATAATATCCTTCTTAACTACCTATTGCATAGGTTGATTCAAGCATCTTTGGTGCTTAATACTTGGCTTGTGATCGAGCATGAGTTGAATTTTTTGTGAACGAATACCAGGTGGGATCCCAATAATGTCCACAATAGTCCAACCAATGGCTCGTTTTAACCTTTTTAACAATTCTACCAAACACTCTACTTGTTCCACATTCAAATTTTATGCAATTATTAGCGACAAAGTGTAATATCTTCCCAATAATGCATAGCTCAGATGAGGTGGTAGAGCCTTAAGCTCTAATTTTGGGGTTTCCTCAATAGATAGTTTCATGGGTGGATACTCGCGATGGTTCATATATAACTACATTTTCTTTGGTTTGAACCGAAATTCATCTCTATGAAGTGCCACAACCAACAACCCGTACTCTTCAATACTATCACTCTCAAAATTCATGATCACTGCCGCTAGTGCCTCAACACCAAGGCGCTTTTTGATTTGTACCTCAGACGTACTCTAAACCCTATAAGATATATAACAGATACCGTTTGGATGTCACCACTCTGTTTCATGGACCGACAAATGTTAAAAGTTTCTTTTTCATGGTTTAATGTAAACTTCACCTACCCTTTTTCCATGTCAATCAAGGTGAGACTGGAAGCAAAAAACACCCTTCGAAGAATAATAGGCACCTCAAAATCCATCTCACAGACAAAAAATCACAAAATCATCCAGAAATATGAATGACTCCACATTCACTAGCACATCGTGGAGTATCCCAATAGGCCTCTTCACTGTTTGATCGTCCATCAGTAATCGCATCGCAATGGGCTTTGGGTAACCCAAACCAAACTTCTTGTAAATAGAGAGAGCCATGAGATTTATGATTGCACCGAGATCACATAGTGCTTTAGAAAAGTGTAAGAACCCGATGGTACATGGAATAGTTAAAGCGCCTGAATCTTCTTTCTTTTGCAGAAAAGACCTTGTAGCAATAGCACTACAATGTTGCATTCGGTCAACATCCTCAAAACATACCTATCTATTCTTAATAACCATAACTTTCATAAACTTGGCATAACCGGACATTTGTACAAGAGATTGTATCAAAGAGACATTAATGGAAAGCTATTTCAACATAGTAATAAAATGCTGATATTTACCATCCTTAGTCTTCTTCACCAATATTTGCGGAAATGGTGGTGGTGGTCTTGAAACAGGGATCACCTTTTGGGGTATCTCTTCTTCTTTTAATACTTTATCTACCAACTCACCATTATCTTCCACTACCTCATCATCTTTTCTCACCTCATCTTCCACACATAATAACATAGGTGGATCAATGGTTTGCTTACCCTCTTGAATAGTGACTGCAATGCAATGTCCATCATTTTTAGAATTTTTGATAGTATTTCTAGGATGAGTACCTAGTTGACGTGGGCTCACATCATTTGCAACTCAAGATGCTTGATTGAGATTGCATGTGTATCCATTTTTGTGACAAATATTAGCCAAATTACCTCTCAATTTTAACATTCTCATCATGAGCATCAAACCTTCTCATCATCTTTTGCAACATATCTTCAACATGCGTCATACTACCTCCACTATCTCTATGAGCAACTTCCAAATTTTGAGTAGAATATAGGACCCACTTCAAACATTTCTATTACCATAGTTGCCACAATTGAATTTGTTGTCGCGGTTGTGGCTCCTATATCGAACATAATGGTCCTCTATGTTGTAATTCCCATTGTTCCGGCCTTGATTCCCTTAACCTTGGCGCTAATTCTCCTGATTGGAGCATTGGGCGTTCAATCAGAAAACCCAGTCTGCTCATTCACTGCATAATAATCCTCTTCATAGTAGTAGTCATCTGCTGGTGGTGGTGTTTTAGTCAAATAATTCACTAGATTTACTTTTTCTGCACCCCAGTGACATGTTTCAATACCAACCCGAGCCAGTTCTCATTTGAGCCATCTCTTCATGAACCTCATCTATGGCTGGGTTGTGTGTATCTTGCACTACAAAGGTGTTTCTCCTAGTGTCTGACTTCCTAGTGTTCCAAGCCTTATTTTTGCGAGAGATTTTCTCCAACTTCTCTACGATTAGTGCACATTTTGACTCACCATAAGAACCACTCGCAATAGTATCAAGTAATTTATTATTATGATCATATGCCCCCTATAGAAGTACTCTTTCAACTACTCATCATTAATGCGGTGGTTTAGAAAACTCCTCACAAATTAGGTGAACCTATCCCAAAAGCTACTCACCGACTCCCTAGGCAATGTCACAAAGTGGTTCAGTCTATCTTTGTGGTTGAGATTTTTAGACACCGGGTAATACCATGCTTAGTACACATCTCTCAACTGGTCCCAAGTATAGATCAAATTATAGGGAAATCTAGTGAACCGTATTGCAGCTTTTCCAGTTAGTGAGAGGGAACACCCTTAATCAAATGACATCCATGTCCAAGTTACGCCTCCCTACACAACTCTTACACACCGCCCTCATTTTAGCGACGTGAGCATATGGATGCTCAGATGGTATCTTCGAAAACAACCTCTTTCCGTGAGCATCTGCATCAAGGTACTAGTGATATACCGTGGTTTCACGGTATAATTAATACTTTTTCCTTATGTTTAGTGTGTCCTAAAGTCTTTTTGTGTGCATTTTTATATAAGTTTCTCTTTGCTTTGCAGAAAATCTGTCCAAAGCTGAATACAGAGATTTTGAGCGAACAAATGTAGAAGAGACAACCTACGGAGCTTATGACGGTCCGTCGTGCTTGCGACGGTCTGTAGGTGGCAGTGTAGTGAAGCTGCTAAAGGAAGATGGGGAAGTCTGACCAAGTGTGGGGTTACGAAGCTTGTGACGGTCCGTCGTGTCTATGACGGTCCATCCTACAGGTTCGTCATGAAGTTCAGATAAGTGATCCCAGTACCCAGATTCGAAGAGTTGAAGTGTTTTGGAACGAAGACCCTCGATGGACCGTTGTGCCTATGACGGTCCGTCAGACTTGCCATCGAGGGTTGTGAAGAGAGCAGCAGAAGAAATTGCATAAGTATGGGACGACGGAGTCCATGACGGTCCGTCGTGACCACGACGATCCGTCGCGTGGTCCGTCGACCCAGCCGCGTTTTGGCAGATTTCTAGCAAACAGAGTCCTTGTTTAATTAGTTTTTTTTTATTTTTTATAAATAGTTCGAAAAACCTCGTTTTTGAGGTTAGACTCTATTACGTTAGACTCTGTTACATTAGACTCTATTAGATTAGACATCATATTCTTAGACTTTGTGTATTAGTGTTGGATTTTGAGATTCTTGCAAGTGATTTTTTGAGATTAATCAAGCAAACTTTTGGATTTTACTCTTTCTCATTGAAGTAAGTACATGAATTCTTATCTACTATATTTAAATATTGTGTTTTTGGCTATGAGTAACTAAACTCCATAACTAGGGTTGTGGGAACCATAGGCAAATAATGAGATAAACCCTAACTAAAATAACAATTCTAGAATAGTGTCTTGAATGTATTAATAATTCTTTCGCTTAGATGTCTTTTTAATGGATGGCCAACGTTATAACTCGCCTTAATGCTACTTGTCGGACCAAGGAGGTAGATAATAGGAAAAGAATTATTAACATAGATTTAGTGTATACTATCTAATAGGCTAGTATTGATTTGTACGAGGTAATAACTTAGTCAAATATCAAATACGATGATTAATATGAGGGAAGGATAAGGGTTAGGATAGCAACACACGTAGCCGGACCAAGGTGTGGAGTGAGATTTTCTAGATGCCGGACCAAGGATTTAGAAATACATAACTTATCACTTTGCATACAAGATACTAGGAAAGAATTGTTATAGTTAGAATTATCAAGTTATGAACCTGTGGGGAACACGTAAACCCTAGTTACTTTGATTAATTGATTAAAATCCAACTGTCAAAGCTGTTAAGTGTCTCTTTCACGTTCGTTATTTATTTTCACTCATTTAGAAATAGAAACCCCCCTTTTTAACTTTTTACTTTCCAAGGAAGTCATTGACCAAACAATTGTAATAACAGGTTGAAGTTAAGTCTAGACTATTTTTCTCGTGGGAACGATCCCAACCTCACTAGTTGGGTTATTTACTTGACACGACCGCTTCACTTCTTATTTGAGAAGTATGTTTGAGCGTATCAAATTTTGGCGCCGCTGCCGGGGATTATAGCTTTTAGATTTAACTTGAACTTATTACTATAGTTTAGTTTATATTTTATTGATTTTACTTTGTTTTATTGTTTTTGATTTTTTTAGAACTATCCTCCTTTTATGCCAAATACACGGAGAGGAAGACAACCCCTGTTTCCCTACGATCACGAGTTAGAAATATGAATCGAAACTTGGGAATAAATGATGATGATCCGAACCAGAACATCCCAGCTCCGGTTGATGTTCATGGTCAGATTTTACCCGATGCTCCGGGTGAACACCAACAGAGGGGACAAAATCCCATTCCACGGCCCCAAGCATACTACAGAGGCTATAATAACATAACAGACTCGGATGGGCCATTGGTTTTGCCTCCTCTACCCACATGCCACACTTTTGTGGTAACTAGTAGCCTGATGCAAATGCTCACTACCAGAGGTTTGTTTTCAGGGCTACCTTCTGAGGATCCAAATGCCCATATAGCTAAGGTAAGGGCAGTGTTTAAAAGTTGTGTAGGGAGGCCTGATTTGGATCTAGATGTAATAGGGCTCAGAGTATTTTTTCTCTCACTGACAGGAGAGGCTGCTATATGGTTCACTGAGCTTCCATACAACTCAATCTTCACTTGTAACCAATTAAGGGATGTTTTCTTAGCACGCTACTATCTAGTCAACAAGAAACTATACCAGAAAGACAGAGTGAACAACTTTGTGGCACTACCATGAGAGTCAATTAGTAGTTCTTGGGATAGATTCACCTCATTCTTGAGAAGTGTTCCAAATCACCGTATAGATGATGATTCACTGAAGGAATACTTCTATCGGGGAAAGGATGATAACAACAAAGCGGTGTTGGACACTATAGTAGGTGGATCTTATGGAGAATGCCCTTGTGCTGAGATTGTTGAAAAATTAGAGAAAATCTCCCGGAAAAACAAATATTGGAGTACTAGGAAGTCTGATACCGGGAGAAACACCTTCGCAGTACAGTCCACTCACAACCCAGCCACATATGAGATTCATGAAGAAATAGCTCAGATAAGTGCTGAGCTTGGGTTGGTACTAAAACATGTAACTGGGGTGCAGAAAAGATAAATGCAGTCAACTATTTGGCTAAACCACCACCTCCTAATGATGAAGGCTATTATGTGGAGGACACTGATGCAATAAATGAGCAAACGGGGGGTTTCTGGCCAAGCGCCCAAGGCTCAAATCAGGATAACTGGCGCCAAGGTCAAGGGAACCAAGGTCGAAAATATGGTAACTGCAACCGTGAGGATCATTATGTCTGATATGGAAACTACAACCGCGACAACAACTTTAACAAGGGTAACTATGCTAATAGAAACGACAGGAATGGGCCCTATGTCCCTCCTCAAAATCGTGAAGTTACTCCTAGGGATGGTGGAGATAGTATGGCGCGAGTTGAGGATATGTTGCACAAAATGATGAGGAGGTTCGATGCTAATGATGAGCACATTAAAGAGTTGAGGTGTGATTTAGCTAGTATTGGGCAAAAAGTAGATACACATGCAATTTCGATTAAGCAGATCGAGTTGCAAATGGACCAATTATCTTCGACAGTGAACACACGGCAACCGGGCACTCTTCCTAGCTACACTATCCAAAATCCAAAGAATGATACGCACTATATGGCAATCACTACTCGGGGTGGTAAGCAAACCATTGACCCACCTATTACATCTACTGAGGAAAATGTGAGAAAGGATAATGATAATGTGGAAAAGGGTAGTGGTGAAGCAGAGGAAAGTAATGGAAAAGATGCAGAAGTACCTATGAAGGTAATTACCATGCCTAGGCCACCACCACCTTTCCCTCAGAGATTAGTGAAAAAGACCGAGGATTGTAAATACCAGCGCTTCATAACAATATTGAAGCAGCTTTCTATCAATGTCCCTTTGGTAGAAGCTCTAGAAAAAATGCCCGATTATGCCATATTTATGAAAGATATTGTCACCAAGAAAAGATCGGTCACATTCGAGGATGATGATAGACTGCAGCATTGTAGTGCTATTGCTACAAGATCCCTCGTACAAAAGAAAGAAGATCCTGGTGCATTCACTATTCCTTGTATAGTTGGGTCATTACATTTTGCGAAAGCATTATGTGATCTGGGGGCAAGCATGAATCTCATGCCCCTCTCGATTTACAAGAAGTTGGGTTTGAGGATCCAAAACCCATTGCGATGCGGCTACTGATGGCTGATCGGACAGTGAAACGGCCTATAGGGATACTTCATGATGTGCTAGTAAAAGTGGAGTCATTCATCTTTCCGGCTGATTTTGTGAATCCTGATTGTGAGGTCAATTTTGAAGTGCCTATTATTCTTGGGAGGCCATTCATTGCTACAGGTAGAGCATTAGTTGACATGGAGAAGGGACATATGACATTTCGGTTGAATAATGAAGAAGCGAACTTCAACATTTGTAGGACCATGAGGCAGAGTGGTGAGCTCCAATCGGTATCTGCCATATCCCACAAACAAAAGATGAAGAAGGATAATGAAGAAAAAATTGCAAAACAAGAGTTTATGGTTGGGGATTTGGTGCTAGTAGACAGTTCTGGGTCGCCTTGTCTTCCGGGCAAGCTCAAGTCCAAATGGACTGGCCCTTACTTGATTACCCATGTATTTCCTCATGGAGCAGTTGAGTTAAAAGCCAAGGAGGGAGTGTGGTTTAAGAGGAATAGAGATAGAATAAAACTCTATTTTGGGCATAAAGCATCGGGGAATGAAGCGATAGAGGCATACCATCTTGATGAATTCTGAGTAATCAAGGGTCCCCAGTCGTGCCGCGACATAAAATCAAGCGCTTGTTGGGAGTCAACCCAATACTTATAGTCTTTTTAGTAATGGTAGCATTTTTCTACTAATCGGATTTTAAATTTGCAGGCACATCACCAGGAAATTTTGCAGAAAACTACTCTGCAGCAGTCAATGACGGACTCATCGATTGACCATTGCACTTGCGATGGACCGTCGTATGCCTCCGTTGTACAAGGTACGTCTTTCTGTTATTTTCAAACTAGGGCACACACGACGGAACGAACGATGGGTCATCACAACTGCGACGGACCATCGTCAAGGAACCGTCGCGTGATTAATGAGTCATACCCAACCCGACCCGGCTGGAGTCTTTTTCAAAATTAGACCGTTTAAACCCCCCCAACCCTTCATTTCACCCCATTCATTCATTATTCCTCCCACTTCCCTCTCGTTTCAACTTCCATATTCTCCCCCTCGATCATTGTTCCCCCAAAATTTTCCAAAGCCCTAAAAGTGTTAATCTACTAGTCGGAGCTGCTGTTGTGGGTGTTTGCCTAGACACCAAGTACTTGTCCAGTTGTTTTCTCCATTTCTAAGTTATGTGTCTCTAATTTCTACTCATTTATCTTGCATTTTTGTTTATTATTTAGTATTAGCTTAATTCTTCGTCATATGTTGTTTCTTTTATACGATTCTATCTAACCTAGGTTAAAAATGTTCGAAATTGCCATGTTTACAACCCTAGACATAGGTACTTTTTCATTGCTAGTTTCCTAGGTAGTTGGGTTATACAAATGTAGGTCAAAATTATTACAAGTCTGATGTGGGTTCATCAGGGATGCATGGGGTACCCCAAAGTCAGTCACTAGTACACAGAACGAGACCCCAACGACGAACCGTCGTACCCACGACGGACCGTCGCAGGGTCCGTTCCAAAAGCCCTAGCACCCTGTCACAACAGACACATGTGACGTACCGTTGTCTTCACGACGGTCCGTCCTGCACAACCATTCTGGTTGTCAGAGACCCTGTTTCTAAGGGTCTCTCATTTTTTTCCTAAGTGTTCCACAACGGACACATGTGACGGACCGTCGTCTTCACGAGGGTCCGTCCTGCATGACCGTCACGAAAATCAGAGACCACTCTCCTAAGGGTCTCCATAATATTTTTTCAAGTGTCCTACGACGGACACATATGATGGACCGTCGTATCTGTGACGGTCCGTCCTGCACATACCGTCATGCTAGTCAGAGACTCTCCTTCAGGGTTCTTTATACATACATAGACTAAGTAAAACATGACGGACCTCATGACGGTCTGTCACCAGGCCCGTCGTGTGTCATTGTTTCTCTACCAATGACATAATATTTTCAATGTTATATTTTTATGGTTTTGCTTGTCTTGTTTGCCACTACTCGTACTAATATTGATCCTTTACAGGTACTATCTATGATGGCACCCATGCAAGACCGAATCTACGCACACGGGCGATCAAAGTCTGTTGCCCCGTCTGCCCGCATGGTCATTGGCTCTGATGATGAGCGTGACCCTGAGTATGTGCCCCCAGGCACTTCCACACCTTCCCGTGATGCACGTGCTCCCAGAGACACACCCAAAAAGGTGGCGTCCGGCATAGTCACTGCCTCCAAGTCTGATGAGGAGCGCACACTGACCGGCACACCCTCTGGGTCAGCCACAAATGAAGAAGGAGCGTCTGGCTCCTTAAGAGTATCATGGTCCAAGGAAGCCTCCGGATCTGCTGAGGTTCCCGCACCCGCCATCGCTGCAGCGTCGGCCTCGTCTGATGAGGCTAACAGTTCAGAATCTCCATCAGGATCACCAGTACGGTACCCACCCCAGCCACTGACCAGCCCAACCGGTGGTGTGTCAACGAGCAATTTACAGTCTATTCCGACGCCAAGTTCCTTACTGATAAATGAGTGATGACTCGAACACTCACCTTGGAATGGAGGGTCCTTACAGGAAGTCTCCCGACGATGCCTGAGATCCACAATCTCTTTACCAGGCATCGCTTGGAGTAGACAGCACGTCTGTTGGGACGTTACAGTGAAGAAATGGTCCGATAGTTCTATGCATCCTACGTAGAGACTCTCCAATCACAGATAGATAGGCGGGCTGCCCCCGATAAACAGGCCCCACTGGAGCAGGTCCGAGTACGGGGCGTACAGGTTGACATTTCACTGCCTGCCATCCACCGGTTTCTATACAGCGAGGGTGTTGATGCTACTAGGACCCCTCTCACTACCGAGTTTGACTATCGCTGGCAGATAGTTAAAGATGGCCAGTTCCTGCGCGAGCCATCACTGAGAGAGACCACCAAGCGGTGGATGGCCCTGCACCTGTCAGTAGATGGAGAGGGTGCCGATTGGGTGACTGAGCTGAAGGGGGCCATCAAGAAGGCCAACCTCACTTTCACAATGAAGTTCTTGTGGATGCTTGTCCGTCACTGCCTTTCCCCCACAGCTGCAGATAATATCGTTATCTGGGATCGAGCAGTGTTGATGGCGGTGATGATAGCCGGGTTCAAGGTTGACTTCGCATGGCTTCTACAGGTAGTCATGCATGAGAGGGCATTCAAGGTCACTACTACCTACCCTTTCCCATGCATGATCTTTGCTGTCTGCAGGTCTGCAGGTGTGCCCATATGGAATGTAGATCAACTTAAGACCCCGCAGGGCACTGTTGACATCGGCCTCATCAGAGACGAGGCGAATGAGTTGGCTCCACGCAGAGGGCCCCGTCCAGAGCTGCCCCCACTTGTTGATGATCTTGCTGATACAGTAGCCCAGGCCCGCACGGCTACACAGGCGGCGTCCACTGACACTACCCCTGTCAAGCCTATCCCAGGTAGTAGCACTGCCCCGAGCTCCTCTCGCACAGCCCCTCTACCGGCACTTGTCCCGCTTGCTAGGGTCCAAAACTAGAGGCGCAAATGGCCACACTTCTGCATCTTATCCAGCCGTGGATGAAAAAATCTTTTACTGAGTCTGAAGAGCGCCTAGAGAGTAAAATGGTCCAGTTTACAGAGTGGAAGATCGCTGAGGTTAACCAGCGCTTGGAAGCCTTTGAGTTGAGTGTGCTAGCCCGACCAGCCCCTCCGGTGGATTTGTCGACTCTTCAGGCTGCATTCGACAGTCTTCGTGCAGATATCAACACGATCTTAGAGGCTAGGGTGCCGGAGTCTGAGGCCCCTTCTGTCGAGCCTGATGAGGACACACTGTTGGCGGCCCTTTTTGCCACTTCAAAAATTCCACCCCCCTCGAGAGAGTGCCAAGAGGCGTGGGGGTCGAGCAAAGGACGAGGGGCGAGCACGGAAGAAGGAGCGCCGAGAGATAGAGGCTGCGAGGAGAGCCTCACTTGCTGAGGAGGCGGCGCACCAGATCAGAGCATTAGAGTTAGTGGCTGGGGCGTCTAGATCCCGTACTGTAAAGATAGCAGGAGGCACTACTTATGGTGCAATTGTTGCTGAGGACACCACTGAGGGTGTCCAGATTGCAGAGGACGTGGGTTCCGGGGAACCGGACCCACCAGCTTGCTGATCGATTGCGCTTTGCGCCACATGTTTGCTTCACCTACCACTCTTGTATTAAGATTTTTATGCATTGGCGACCATTGCATGTTTTTTTGTTGGGGGTGGGGTAAATGGAAAGTGAGTGTTAGGGTGAAGTCTCAGTAGCCCAATTCACTATCCTCTTTTGGGGTTTTCTTGCTTGTGTTCTTTTTCCCCAAAAGACTGATTACTTTATCTGTTGAACCGGCATGTTTCTATCTTTTGTACATAGTTTAATTATGGGGCATGATGGCTAAAATGATATCCTGATAAACTGGAAAATGATGCATGATTAGGCATAGTAACTGATAATTGTGTGGCTCTAAACTAGAAAATTCGAACTAGGTGTTTGATAATCTTGTATAGTGATGAGATGTCAAGTGAGTGTGAGGAAAATTTTAATAGTCCACTATTGGTACTGAGCTAGAACTTGCCTGGCTAGTCCTGCTAAAAGTAAGCTGTAATAGACAATTAGGAAAGGATCATAGGCTCTTATTCAATATAGCCCATTTCTAGTCTAAATAAAATAAACCAAATGAAATTTATCCTTTTTTGATCCAAATAATCTGAGCTTAAAATTAGACCTTTCTTTTTCACCCCAACTGATCTTTTCTGGGAACAATGTGTTGGACCTGGTCCCTCCTTGGACATGTGCACCTCATCTTATGCTAAAAGCATACGTTGAGGGTGGCTAATGCATAAATAACCTTCGTTATGGCCCTGAACCAACTTTGGGTATTGTGTACGTTGACTCATGGCAAAGCCATGAGTTGAGGGTGGCTATTAGGAGGAATGCTCTGGAATGTGGGGTTGAAAGAACAAAGAGAGAGAAAGAACAAAAGTAGTGACTCAAGAATTCGTTGAAAGAAAAGTAAATAAAAAGAAAAATATACAAGAATTACAAACAAGAAAAGAAGAGAGTCACTTACACAAATGAAGAAAGAAGAGAAAATAGCAAGGTGAAAGAATATGAGAAACTGGGTGAGATAAAGTGATAGAAAGAGGAAGGTTTAGCCGATATGTCAAGGAGGCAAAAAAGTCAGAACCGTGATCCTAAGGGAAGTATAGCTATGTTACTAGCTACGAAAGTCCTATCGTGATCCTAAGGGTTGGATAGCGAACTTAAGGAAGTGAAAATAACGGCAAGCTTATGGCAATAGGTATGAATGAGTGTGACTTTGTTCTGAGAGCGAGTGTTGAAAACTAATCCTTATACTCGAACTGAAATCATTGTGTGAAAAATGAGGATTTTGTTTTCAAGCGAGGACACTCGTTGCAATACATGAATTGTTAGCAACTTGGTAAGAAATTGAAGAAGATAGGTGTTGATGCATGGTGAGTCTGTGTCATGTTCTGATCCCACAAAATTCAAGCCTAATAGTTATAGCATGTACAGATTTGATGAGATTAATCGGGATTGATATCCAAATGATTGCAAAGGATAAAACATGGATACTATTGTACAAAGATTGTGTAGTGAGTTATAGTGCGTCGCTTGAGGATGAACAACGAATTTAAGTTGAGGGTGTTGATATACCGTGGTTTCACGGTATATTTAATACTTTTTCCTTAAGTTTAGTGTGTACGAAAGTCCTTTTATGCTAATTTTTATATAAGTTTCTCTTTGTTTTGTAGAAAATCTGTCCAAAGCTGAATGCAGAGATTTTGAGCGAACAAATGCAGAAGAGACCACCAACGGAGCTTATGACGGTCAGTCGTGCTTGCGACGGTCCGTAGGTGGCAGCGTAGTGCAGCTGCTGAAGTAAGATGGGGAAGTCTGACCAAGTGTAGGGTTACGAAGCTTGTGACGGTCCGTCATGTCTATGACGGTCCGTCCTGCAGGTTCGTCATGAAGTTCAGAGAAGTGATCCCAGTACCCAGATTTCAAGAGTTGATGTGTTTTGGAACGAAGACCCTCGACGGACCGTTTTAACTATGACGGTCCGTCATACTTGCCATTGAGGGTGGTGAAGAGAGCAGCAGAAGAAATTGCATAACTATGGGACGACAGAGTCCATGACAGTCCGTCGTGACCACGACGATCCATCGCGTGGTCCGTCGACCCAGCCGCGTTTTGGCAGATTTCCAGCAAACAGAGTCCTTGTTTAGTTACGTTTTTTTTATTTTTTATAAATAAATTGAAAAAACCTCGTTTTTGAGGTTAGAATCTGTTAAGTTAGACTCTATTAAATTAGACATCATATTCTTAGACTTTGTGTATTACTGTTGGATTTTGAGATTCTTGCAAGTGATTTTTGGAGATTAATCAAGCAAACTTTTGGATTTTACTCTTTCTCATTGAAGAAATAACATGAATTCTTATCTACTATATTTGAATATTGTGTTTATGGCTATGAGTAACTAAACTCCATAACTAGGGTTGTGGGAACCATAGGCAATTAATGAGATAAACCCTAACTAAAATAACAATTCTAAAATAGTGTCTTGCACGTATTAATAATTCTTTCGCTTAGAAGTCTTTTTAACGGATGAGCAACGTTAGAACTCTCCTTAATGCTACTTGCCGGACCAAGGAGGTAGATAATAGGAAAAGAATTATTAACATATATTTACTGTATACTATCTAATAGGCTAGTATTTATTGGTACGAGGTAATAACTTAGTCAAATATCGAATACGCTTCTTAATATGAGGTAAGGATAAGGGTTAGGATAGCAACACACGTAGCCGGACCAAGGTGCGAAGTGAGATTTTCTAGATGTCGGACCAAGAAATTAGATATACATAACTTATCACTTTGCGTGCAAGATACTAGGAAAGAATTGTTATAGTTAGAATTATCAAGTTATGAACCTGTGGGGAACACGTAAACCCTAGATACATTGATTAAAATCCAACTGTCAAAGCTATTAAGTGTCTCTTTCAAGTTCGTTATTTATTTTCACTCATTTATAAATAGAAACCCCCCTTTTTATGTTTTTACTTTCCAAGGAAGTCATTGACCAAACAATAGTAATAACAGGTTGAAGTTAAGTTTAGACTATTTTCCTCGTGGGAACGATCCCAACCTCACTAGTTGGGTTATTTACTTGACACGACCGCTTTACTTCTTATTTGAGAAGTTAGTTTGAACGTATCAACTAATTACCACAAATGCGTGACCATGTTGTAGAGGAGGTAGGAAAAGAGGCCCATCAGAGTAAGTGATGTAAATGTTGCCCCTATAAAACTCTTTAGGGTGTGGGCTGGGAGGTTGCTTCCTCAAAGCAGCATCACAAGAATTCTCCACCATCACTTAGTTGAGAGCATCAACCAGCGGAGGAAGTCGACAGTTGATCCCATTACCTAGATTTGTGGGATTATATTGATTATTCATTTTGCGGAGTGTCCGATCAATTTAAGAATCGTATGGAAGGGTTGGTTCTCCTCAACTCTGCGTACTTTGAATACTCTAGAGCTAAACCTAAGGAAAAGAAAAAGCAAATCGAGAAAGTAAAACTAGATATTATTGACTAAAATTCAGTAACTAGTCTTAAATTTAATCTAAAAGCCACTTTCCCCGGCAGCAATGCCAAAATTTTATATGCTTAAATTACAATTTCCTAAAGAAGTATAAGCGGTCGTATAAAGTAAAGAACTAACAATTAGATCGGGGTTGATTCCATGAACAAAATGATTTAGACATAACTTTAATGTACGATTACCTCTATTTAGTCAAGTCCATTCCAAAAACTAGTAATTAAAGGGGGGGGGTTGTGAAACAAAAGTGTTGCAATGGTATGAATCAAACAAGTAGCAAGAGTGAATTGTTGGTGTTTAATAAGTTGTGAGAGAAGCTACGGTGTAAGTGTTGTCCATTGGTTCATAACGCCATAATCCCAGCTTATTACAATTCTTCCCTAATGTTTTGAATGCAAACTGATAAGTTATGTATACCTAAATCCTTGGTCCAACATTTAGATAATTTCACCCCGTACCTTGATCCAGCTACGTGTGTCTAAGTTACTAACCGTTACCTTTACTTCATATTAAGCAACATATTTGATGTTTGGCATAGTTATTACTTAACATCAATCGAAACTATCCTATTAGATAGTATCCACTAAATCTATGTCAATAATTCTTTTCCTATTAACTACTCCTTGGTCCAACAAGGAGAAATAACACGAGTTCTAGCGCGTGCACTCATTAAAAAGACTTCTAAACGACAGAATTATCGATGCATGAATTAACCTATTTGAGAATTGTTAATTAGCTAGGTTTATTTTATTAATCACCTATGGTTCGAACAACCTTAGTTGTGGATTTAGTTACTCATGCTTAGAAGATCACACCTCATAATTGATAAAGGATAAATCATGAACTTGCTTTGAAGTGTTTGAAGAAAATCGAAAAATTCAACTTGAAATCACACAATTATCTTCAACACCAAATCCGGAAATTTGAATTAATTGTAAAAACAAATCTCCAAGAACAAAAGTATAAATGTAGTAAAGGAATCCAACTCCCAAAACAAGGTTTTTTTCCCTATCAATAATAAATAAAAGTCCTAAATTAAAAGGGATTCAAAATAGAGAAAGTTTTGTCCAAAACATGGCTTTAATAGACAACCCCCATAATCAGTCCGTCGGTCAAACGACTGTCCTTCGACTACCTACATCGGTCCATACTTGGAATCTTTTCAAAGCCTGCACTTTGCATCTTTTCTGATTCAATCGATGGACAAACAACATGGTCCGTCGATGCTTATCGTCATTCTATACTTAGCTTTTTTTCAACATCGGGTTACTGGGATAGTCTCTGATCATATCGACAATTTTCCAGGCGGTCGGTTGATCATTTGATGGACCATCGATCCTTCTGTAGCCCACACTTAGTCTGAATTCCCCAGGTTTCTTCAAGATGCCTGATCCTTCAATAAACGGTCACCACCTACGGTTCATCGATGGATTCATGGGTCACTTCTGCACGTATTCTTCACAGCCTTCTGCATTTTTGTTTTGGACAACTTCCCTACAAAACAAATACAAAAAATATTAAAATTATTACAAAAGAGATCTAGACACACACAAATTTTAGGAGAAATCATTGAAAGTACTGTGGAACAACGGTACATCACTAATTCCTTTGAATATATTTTAAATATGTGAGTTGTTTTGGACATGCCCCAACAAACTCTAAAAAAATTTAAAAATTAAAGCGAAGACTAAAAGGAAAGCATGTCTATTGTCCTTGAAATATGAAGACTCACCTATGAACCTTTTGAATGCAGACCGAGAATCGATCTAAGCACGTTCTGGATGTTGAGTAACTTAACCTTCATCATAAGAGGATGTAGTGTAGAGTTTGTGCCAATACTTTTAATGAATTAAGCATGCATGATATAGATATTAAGCTGAACCAATGTATATAAGTTGAAAAATCATAGCTGAGCATTGAAGTACATTGAGCAGAATTCAAATACTAAAATATAACTTTAAAGCTAAATTGAATGCAATGACAAACTATATGTTCAACATAAATACTAAAGTATACAGAAAACTTGGTCAAATTCCCAAGAGCCTGACTGTGTGATCTTCTATTAACCGACATAAACCTTCTGAGATAAACGTGGAGTTCGATGTACACGTCCCATCGAGAGGACTCAATATACCTTGCTATGGGTAAAAAGGCATGACTTGCATGGTCACTAAAAATCTAATGCCGAACAGGGGAGACTTATACTACTATGGGGACACGCAGTTCTTGGACAATGAGGGGACACTAAACCCTAGTAAAACTCAGTGCTACGTCTACTCTTAACTTAATATGTTTATGGCAAAAAAGTAACTGAAATATTAAATAGCTCAAAATATTGACATGCAATCGAAGAATGCAACATTAATATACCGATAATATGACATTCTACATAAGGAGCATAATTATTTTCTTAATTGACCTAGCAAGTGTAATGCCTGGACTAAGGGAATCTTCACAAACTAGGGTTCTGATTTTTATACAAATAAATAAAAAAAACTTTCCATGAAAATATGATATTTCTTTTATAAATACTATAATAGCTAAATCACAACAAAACTCCAATGTTTTAGAAATCCTAGGTCTAAAAAATCTATATAGAGTCAAGGAACTAGATTAATTCTAGGAACCTAGTTTATCAAAGGAACCCACAAGTGAAATCACATGTACCAAGTGACGAAAACTACATAGAAATCTTTTTCATTGCGGGGCAAAATGTAATGCTCCATCTACACCCTGGACGTGACCAATACCCGACGATCATTTCTAGCCTTGTGCAGACTCTTGTCCTAGATTACTTAACTCAACAAAAAACTTAACTCAATAAAACAGTCTTATGATATATCATAAAGAAATAATAAGTTGGCCCAAATGACAGTTAAGTCTCATGACAAAGTATTTGAATTACACAAATAAGAGACTAAAAATTTAATATCTGACCGTCTATGAAGCCTCTACAATACTAACATGGTTGTTGGCGTAGAACACACAACATCCTGTAATTGAAATACTAAGAAGCGAATAAAAGTAATTGACGGAATGCAAGGAGTCTTACCACTGACTCTGAGTGCTCAAACTTGATCAACGAGGCATTGGATGTTGATCCAGGTTTCCTACGTCTGCATCATAAGACAAGCAGGACAATTTGCATTAGAACATTGAATGTACAAGTATGCCTGTTGGAATGCTAAACAACACTTAAGCATATGATAAGAATAATAAGAAAACTTACTGTGACTCTGCTCAACTCATGAAATACTAAACTTAATATAAAGCAATAAAGGCAATATATACAAAGCTTTCTAAAACGTCGAAGCAACTTAGTTCGTCAATGAAGACGTAATAACAAACTATTTTTACTTCTATATGAAAATTATATATTTTTTTGGGAGATTCTCTAACTGAAAACCATGGTTATTAGCCTAACCGATGGTACAACGTATTATCTCATGTTAGAAGAGGACCGTCCTATACCTTGTCGTCAGTATAGAACCTCAACTACTAAGTAGATCCACTAGTCTATGCTAAAAAACACTAAGGGATCATTTAAAAAGTATGACCCTTCTTTTGTCCATGTTAACTACATGGCTTTTGGTTCTTGATTTAATATGAACTCCCATCCCCATATCGGTTCTCAATAGTACTCCCAAAATACTTAGCTCATATGTTTTTGAAAAAACTTATTCTCTTGTTTGAGGTAATTTCTCAAATTTAGCTTTAAAATCTTTCTGAGAAATCATAGTTTCATTTTTACAAAAAATAGTCAAAGGATTTATTGGAAGTCTAGCTTCTTTTCTGCTCAAAATGTGAAAACATTTGTAACTCTTACTTAGTTCCCTTATAAATTTTGAGAAATAAATTCAACTCTTTAATATTTGATTAAGTTGTAATTAACTCTTAGGGAATACTTAGTTCCCTTATAACTTTTGAAAATTTAACTCAACTCATTACTCTTTGCTCAACTTATATCTCGAACCTTAAAACAAAGGTTAAATGATTCTTCATCATTCTTGAAAAATTTAAGAACTTACTTTGACTTGATTCTTAACTTTAGACTTAACTCTTAACTTCTTTGACTTTGATCTTAACTTTGCTTGAATTGGATTATGGATTCAAGGCTCGTGATCTCATGTTAATGAATGATTTCATGATGATTAGATGTACATTAGTGTGTTGGAATCAACCAAGAAACATGGGAACATCACTTAGAAACTAGTACGAAAAGATGGGGAATGAATGGGTTCTGCAAGAATGCTTGGCCCGTTATGAGGCGTGGCGTTCCATAACCTGACTAACTGAGGCTGTCCTAAGGAGCTCTGGATTGCACAGAGTGCCAAGGCCTGACGGACAGAACCTTTCCTGTGTGACTCTGGCTGGCGCGGCGCCCCAAGGCCTGAAGGACGGGAGTTTCAATTTTTCTTCTCTATTTTTCATATCTAAACCCCCTAAACTTCCATGTTTCTCCCCCCCCCCCAAAACTCAGGATCATTAATACCCTCAAAACCTAATAGATTCGACTAAAAATATAACCCGGAAACACGAATCATTCAACTAAAGGCATGGAACAACTCAACCAACAACAAATCAACAATCTTCTTCATGAACATCACTTTTCATCATTCAACCTACTCAAAATTTGCTGAATAAAACAAGTTAGTTTGTGGGTGAAATAGTCCAACACGTAAAGATCCCACATACATTGATAGGGATCACCCCCACAAATTCCACTCGCAAAACCTTAGCATTTTTTATCTTTCCCCCTTATCCTTCTTCTCTTCTCTTTTATTCCAGGGCCTAAGCGTGAATTTATTTTCTAAACTGACTTAATGCTTATTTTTGCCCCTAATAAGCCTTTAAAACGAATTAGGAAATAGATGGGTGAAAAAATTACTTTGCCCTTACTTAAATCCTGATTGGACTTTCTATACTTTAACATTCCAACTTCTAGAAGCCATATATCTCTCATAAGATATCAAAATCGTGACAACTCGGCACCGTTGTAAAGATTTTTCAAAGGGATTTCTAACCGTATAAATGACTGACTCTTACTCAACCTGATCAAGAAGTTATGGCCGTTTGAAAATTACCGAAAACTCACTTTCTTAACTATAGGAAATTTCCCAGATTTCCCCTTTTCATTCCAAAGATGATTTTTTTAATCATATAGCTTATTCATGGCTTTTTTGGGTTGCAAGATGTTACAATATCTCCCACTTGCGAACATTCGTCCTTGAATGAAATTTCTTTCACTAAGTTAAGAATAGTAACCCAAAATTTAACACTCAACAATTAAGAGCAAGTAACAACATAGTTACTCATAGTTTATAAAGTACTAAAGATAGAATTAGTACCTTGATTTGCATTCTTTCCGCATTGAATGAGATGTGGATATCTCTTATTCATATCCTGTTCAGCTTCCTAGGTCACTTCTTTAACAGTCGGTTCCTCCAAATGACCTTGACTGGCTCAACTTCCTTTGATATCAACTTGCAAACTTGGCGGTCTAAAATCCGAACTGGAATATATTGATCGGATAGTCTATCCTTATTCCCAACATTCTTAGTCGGTAAAATAAATGAAGGATCACCCATGCACTTCTTCAACATGGAGTTATGCAATACTTGATGAACCGCTGCTAACTCTTGTTGTAGCTCCAACTCATAAGCTAAATTCTCAATTCTATTGGATATCCTATAAGGTCTAATTTAGCGAGGGCTATGTGTCCCCTTCTTACCAAACCTTGTAACACCCTTCATGGGTAAAACCTTCAGACATACCCAGTCATCCACTTCAAACTCCAATGTCCTTTTTCTCAAATTTTTATAGGAATTTTAGATGGATTTTGTGCCGTCTTAAATATATGTTGAAGCACTTTCACCTTATCCATGGCTTGGTGAAGTAGATTTTGTCCTATAAACCCTGTTTCACCAACTTTGAACCACCCAATAAGAGTTCCGCATCTCCTCCCATAAAGATCTTCATATGGAGCTTTGGATGCTCGAATAGTAGTAGTTGTTGTAAGTGAAATCAATAAGAGGTAGGTGATAATCCCATTTCCCCTTTCAATCAATCACACAATCCCTCAACATATCTTCTAGGGTCTAGATAGTATGATGCTTGTCCATCTGTCTGAGGATGAAAAAAAGTGCTTCAGTTCACCTTCAAACCCAAACATTTCTAGAAAGACTTCCAAAACTGAGAAGTAAATTATACACCTCTATATGAAATAATGGAGACAAAAACTCCATCGAGCCTTTCCAATTCTTGAATGTACGACTTAGCATAATCCTCAGTCGAATGGGTAGTCTTTACCGGCAAAAAGTGGGCTGATTTTGTCATTCTATCGACAATTACCCAAATAGAATCATGCTTCCAGCAAGACTTGGCAAGCCTTTGATGAAGTCAATATTAATCATATCCCTTAAATTTCAGAAGTTCTATATTATGAGCCTACCACCAGGAGTTTTGTCTTCAACCTTTATTTTTTTGGATATTTGGGCATTTGACAACAAACTCAGCAATGCCCTTCTTCATGTCTTCCCAAAATTTTACCTATCTGAACTCGTGGCACATCTTTGTGGAATCCGGATGTATGGAATATCTAGAGCTATGAGTATCCTCCATGACCCTCTCTTGGATTCCATCCACCCTAGGTACACACAATCTACCTTGATACTTCAGCAAACAATCTCCCCCTTATTCAAAAGCCAATACTCGTTGCTTATGAACATTTGCCTTCATATCAAGAAAAATGGGGTGTTTTTCTGCTTTTCTTTCACCTTTGACAATACTGATGATTCAACCCCATTGGTCACCATTATTTTACCTTCTGTGGAATCCATAAGTCTAATTTCCAAGCAAGCAAGTCTGTGGACATCTTTGGCAAACTCCCTCTTCTCTTACTCCCCACGAATAACCTATTTATAGTATCATCAACCACATTGGACTTACCTAGTTGGTAAAGAATACTCATGTCACAATCCTTGAATAGTTATAGCCACCTTCTTTGTGTTATATTGTACGCTCTTGTGATCAGTTAATATTCAACCTGAATATTGTACAATAAGTGATGCTATATCTTCAAGAAGAATACCACAGCAGCCAACTCCAAGTTAATTCTTCTCATAAACTTTCAATTGTCTGGATGCATAAGCCTTTATTATCCAATTCTACATTAAGATACAACCTAAAATAACTCTTGATGCGTCATAGTACACCACAAAAACTTGAGTACCCTCTTGTAAGGTAAAAATCGAAGCAATAGTTAACCTCTTTTTAAATTCCTGAGAGCTTTTCTCATAAGCATCCTACCATTAAAACTTAAATGTCTTCTGAGTCAGCTTGGTCAAATGAGACGGGATAGATCAAAACCCCTCAATTAATCTTCTATAGTAGCCATTAAAACCCAAGAAACTCTTTATATTTGTTGGAGATGTTTGTCTAGGACAACTCTGAATTGCTTCTATCTTTTTGTATTAACGCTAATACCATCACCGAGACTATGTGGCCCAAGAATTCCACATACTTAAGCCAAAACTCACACTTGGAGAACTTGTCATATAACTCCTGATCTTTCAAATCCTGAAGAACTATCCTGAGGTGACTAGCATAATCTTCTTCATTCCTTGAATAGACTAGAATGTCATCATTGAAAACGATAACAAATATATCTGAATAATATTTGAAGACTCTATTCATAATATCCATGAATGTTTCAAGCGCATTGATCAAACCAAAAGACAATGACCAAAAATTCATAATGCCAATATCTGGTTGTAAGTCTTTGGAGTATCACATTCCCCAACTTTCAACTAATAATAACATGATCTGAGATCTATTTTCCAAAAGCAGGAAGCACTCTGAAGATGGTCGAATAAATCTTCTATCCTTGGAAGAAGATACTTATTATTGATAACAACCTTATTTAATTGGTGGTAGTCTATACACATCTTAAAGCAACCATCCTTCTTTCTCACAAACAAGACCGAAGTGCTCCAAGGTTATACACTTGGTCAAATAAAACCTTTCTCTAAAATATCTTTCAGCTGTTATTTCAACTCTTTTAACTCTTCTCGTGCCATGATAAATGTCGGAATAGAGATACGACGAGTATCTTGAATGGTGTCTATACCAAAGTCTATTTGTCTCTTAGGAGGGACTCTGATTCCATAATCAAGAAAATTTTATGGGAACTTCTTTACTATAGGAACTGAATGAAGGAAGGGTACCTCATCACTGGAGTCATTAACTCGGACTAAGTGATACATACATCCCATTTAAGCTAACGTTCTCTCCTTAAGGTACTAAATGAAATGACCCTTTGGAATTATTGGTCTAATACTCCACTTTATGACTCGTTCATCTTTAATTGGAAACTTGACAACTCGAGTTCTATAAAATATTAGTGTGTTACAGGCACGAAGCCAGTCCATACCTATAATGACATCAAAATCTACCACGTCTAACACTACTATATCAACCATAATGTTTTTGTTATTGATAGATATAATACAATCATGATAGACTCAATCCTCTATAATAGACTCTCCAAAAAAGTTTGAAGCACTGAAAGGTTCACAAAGTTTTTCAAGAAATATCTCAAACCGATATGCACCATAAGAAGTTACAAAATATAAATATGCCCCTAGGTTTAACAAACCATAAACAACAAAAGTAAAGACTTTAATCATACCAGTGAAAACATCTGGCGAGTTCTCTTTCTCTTGGAGGCTAGTTATTACATAGATATGGTTTGCTCCTCCGCCAATGCCCAAACTAGCTCCTCTAGGTGCAGTCCGGTCTAGTGGAGCAACTAATGAATATTGGGCTTAGTTTCTCAGATTTCCACTACCCTGCTTATTCTTAGGATACTCTTTAATGAATTGACACTCTTGACCTCACTTGAATCAACCTGATAGGACATCACGATACTTACTAGCATGGTTCCTACTGGCGTACCATGATTTCACAGTATTTTCAACAAATTTTACTTAAGATTTGTGTGTGTCTAGAGCATTTTTGTAGTAGTTTTAACAAGTTTTGTATTCTGTTTTACAGGAGAGATGTCCAGGTTGAAAGAACAGAAGGCAGCTGAAAAATTGCAGAAGATGAACTAGAAAAGCCATAGACGGTCCGTCGTCTAATTGACGAACCACATATGGTGATCGGCGATGATTATTTCATGAAATGGAGAACATTAGGGAAACCTGAACAATTGTGGAACCACGAGAGTAAAAGAGGGTACGTCGATTGATCGACGGACCGTAGTGGTGAACTATCAATTGGTGTAGAAAAAGGTTCTAGTGCATGACTTTTCAAGATTCTAAGTATGAAGCTACATAGGAGAATTGATGGACCGTAGAAGAATCGGTGCACTGTATTGGTGGTATGTCGTTTAATTCAGAAAGGGTGCTATCCGGTGGAGCAAAAATATTTCTAAATCTACACTAATGAAGGAAGTCGAGTGAAGTCGTCGATTGAAGCCATGTACCTGTATATAACATTCCTTATTTCAATTCCATTTTTAAGGAATATGGTTTCTATATATAGGGTATTAAAACCTCTTTTTTGGGTCTAACTACTATTGTTATTGTTATATTCTGTATCTTGGAGATAGGGTTTTGCAAACTTAGGCAATACATCAATTACAGATTTGTTTTGAAGAATGTTCTTAAAGCTTCAAGTTAATTTTATGGGTTTCTTTTTATTGTTATGTAAGTTCATGATATATTCATTCAAAACTATGAATTTTGATGTTGGTTGCATGGGTAACTAAACCCCCAACAAGGGTGGTGGAAACCAATGATAATTAAAAAAGTATAACTAGCAATTAAGAAATTTGAAAATAGTGTTTTTGCATGAATTGATAATTCTTTCACTTAAAAGTCTTTTTAACGAGCGCATGCATTAGTAAATGCCTTGTTGCTACATACCATACAAAGGAGGTAGAAATAGGAAAAGAATTATCAACATAGATTAAGTGTGATACTATCAAATAGGCTAGCGTCAATTGTTAACTAAGTCATACATAGATTATGATGTCTAATATGTGGTAAAGGTAACGGTTAGTAAATTATACACACATAGCCGCACAAAGGTGTGGGGTGAAATTCTATAGAAGTCAGACAAAGGATTTAGAGATACCTAACTTGCAACTTTACATGCAAATCATTAGGAAATATTTTATATTTCTAAAAATATGACGTTATGACTTGTGGGGAACACATATACCCTAGTTATTCTCACAACTTTATAAAAACTCAACATCTACTTTTGTTTACTTGTTAACTTAGATTGTTTAAGGAACTTGTTCCACAACCCCCCCCCCCTCTTTATTTACTTATTTTTGGAAATATATTTTCTAAATATACATAATTGTGAACTAAAACTAACTCGAAACCATTTTGCTTGTGAGATCGACCCCAACCTACTAGTTGGGTTCTCTACTTGATTACCACTGCCTATACTTCATTAGTGAGGTATAATTTGAGTGTATCAAGTTTTGGCACCCCTTGCCGGGGAATCTGACTTTTAGATTTATTTTAATTTACATTATTGAAATTACTGAACTATTTCCTGATTTTAATTTTTCTCTTTGTTTTTGTTTCTCTTAGGACTAGCTTTATCTTTGAGAAGGATGGAAAATCAAGGGTCCCAGTTAAACCTATTAGGGTGAATCCATGTGATGGAGCAAGCCATTAGCCTCCACTACCAGTTGAGGCACACAACAAGCCCTCGGTTAGAATTAACTTGGTGATGTCTTGAGCGCCCAATCTCCTGCAGCCCCACCACTTCAACACTACTGTAGGGGCAACTTTAACATTACAGACTCCGATGGACCCCTTGTCCTACCACCTCTGCCCCTTGGTCACACATTTGTCGTAATGAGCAGCTTGATGTAGATGCTCACCGTGAGGATCGTGTTTTTCAGGACTGCCATCTGAAGATCCACATGCCCATATTGCTAAATTGAGGTCTTTGTAAAAAATTTGTGTGGGTAGACCAGACTCGGACATGAATATCATTACGTTGCAAGTGTTTCCTTTATCACTGATAGGAGATTCCTCTATATGGTTGACCGAGCTGCCCTAAACTCTATCAATACTTGGGTTTCGTTGAGAGATGTGTTCTTGGAAAGGTACTATCCAGTGTCTATGAATCTCAACCATAAGGATAAGGTAAATAACTTTGTGTCACTACCAGAAGAGTTAGTGAGTAGCTCTGGGGCCAAATTTAGTGCGTTTGTGAGAGGTGTCCCAGACCATCGAATTGATGATGACTCACTTAAGGGGTACTTCCACAAATGTCAAGATGATAACAACAAAGCAGTATTCGATTCTATTGCGACTGGCTTCTATGGGGAATGTACCTATTTTGAGATTTAAGAGAAGTTGTAGAAGATATCTCATAACAACAACTCTTGGAACATAAGAAAATCGGGCACTAGGAGAAAATATTTGTAGTACAACTATTAACAACCCAGTTGCAGGTAAAATTCGTACAGAAATGGCGCAACTGATAACTAAGCTAGGGTTGTGCTTGAAACATGTGAGCGGAGGTGCAGAGAAGGTAAATGTGGTGAACTATTTGACAAACCCACCACGCCGGTAGATGAGTACCATTATGTTGAGGATTCCTATAAAGTGAATGATCAGACGGGGCGTTTTTGACCAAAATACCAAGGCTTTAATTGGGATAATTAGCACCAAGGTCAAGGAAATCAAAGTAAGAACAATAGTAACTACATCCGAGAGGGTCCATATGTCTGAGATGGAAGCGATAACCACGATAAAAACTTCAACTAGAATAACTATGGTTAAAAAATAATTAGAGGGGGCCATATGTTCCCCCTCAAAATCGAGATATTTCTCCTAGGGACGGTGGAGGTGGTATGGCACGAGTTGATGATATGCTTCAGAAGATGAGGAGGAGGTTCGATGCGAGTTGTGAGAATGTTAAGGAGATCAGAGGTGAACTAGCTAACATCGGAAAAAAGGTTGATGTACATGTGGTTTTGATAAAGCACATTGAGCTACAAATGACTTAGTTATCTAATAATGTGAACCCACGTAAACCTAGAAATCTTCTAAGCAACACAATGAAGAATCCTAAAAATGATGGGCATTGCATGGCAATCACTACTCATGGCGGTAAGCGGACCGTAGATCCACCTATATCGTCTGTAGTAGAAAGTGATATGAGAAAGGACGAATATGTAGTGGAATATAATGGAGAGTTGGTAGACAAAACAACGAAAGAAGCAGAGTTATCCAAGAAAGTTGTTCCCAATACTAGACCTCTACCACCATTCCCTCAGAGATTAGTTGAAAAAATTGAAGATGGTAAATACTGGAAATTTATCACTATGTTGAAATAACTTTCCATCAATTTACCATTGATAGAATATTTGAAAAAAATGCCCGGTTATGCTAAGTTTATGAATGACATAGTGACAAAGAAGAGATCGGTGAGTTTTGAAGATGATGACAGAATGTAACATTGTAGTGCTTTTTCTGCAAGGTCTCTTGTGCATTAGAAAAAAGATTCCGGCGCCTTCACTATTCCATGTATGATAGTGTTGCTACAATTTGCTAAGGAATTATATGATCTAGGTGCAAGCATAATTCTCATGACTCTATCCATTTATTAGAAGTTAGGCTTGAGTGATCCATGTCCTACTACGATGTAGTTATTGATGGCCGATCGAATTATGAAGAGGCCCATTGGTATACTCCATGATGTGCTTGCGAAAGTAGATTCATTCATATTTCTAGATTATTTTGTGATTCTTCACTGTGAGGTTGACTTTGAGGTAGCCACTATTCTAGGAAGACCATTTTATTTCGATAAGACATGCATTAGTCGATATGGATAAGGGAAGATAAAATTTACGTTGAACAATAAAGAAACAACTTTAAATATATGTAGGTCCATGAAGTAGAGTGGTGAGATACAAAAGGTATCACCTATATACTATAGGGTTGAGAGTGTATTTGAAATGCAAATTGAAGAGTGACTAGGTGTCAAGGAACTAGCAAAAATTATCATTAATTTTGAAAGTGATGACATTGAAGAGTATAGTTCTTTGGTGGCTGCACTTGAGCGAAATAAATATTACTCAAAGCCGAAGAAATTGGAGTTGGATATGGAGCATCGCGAGTCTCCACCTTCCAAACGATTTATTTAGAAGGACCCAAAATTATAGCTTAAGTCTCTACCACCCCATCTAAGGTTGTGTTCATAGGTAGAGATGAAACTTTGCCTGTGATAATTCCAGGAGATTTGAATGGGCAACAAGAATAGTTCTTAGTGACGGTATTGAAGAGGTTCAAGCAAGCCATTGGTTGGAAAATTTTAGACATTATTGGGATCCCTCTTGTTATTTGTTCCCATAAATTCAAACTCATGCTGGATAAAAAACAAATTATTGAGCACTAAAGAGGGTTGAATCCACAATGCAAGAGGTAGTGAAAAGGAAATCATCAAGTGGTTGGATGCTGGATTTTTTATCCTATTGCAGACATAAGTGTGTGTGACCTATTCATTGTGTGCCTAAATGAGGCTGGATGATTGTGGTACCCAATGAGAGGAACGAGCTTGTTCCGATGGCGCTAGTGATCAGTTGGATATTTTGCATGGGCTACCGAGATTTGAATGCTTTAACTAAGAAAGACCATTTTTTTCCATGCCCTTCATGTATAAGATGTTAGACATAATTGCAGGCAATGGTTGATACTTATTTCTTGATGGCTATTCGGGCTACAATCAGATCTTTATCCCATCAGAATATCAAGAAAAGACCATCTTCACTTGTCCCTATGGGAATTTTGTATTCAAAAGGATGTCGTTTCGGTTATGTAATGCACCAGCGACCTTCCAGCGTTGTATGATGTCGATATTGTCTGAGATAGTGGAGGACACGATTGAGGTGTTCATGGATGATTTTTCTGTAGCGGGAGACTCCTTTCATCGATGTTTAAGTAATTTGGCTGAGGTGCTCAAGAGGTGTGAGGATTATAATTTGGTGATAAATTGGGATAAATGTCACTTTATGGTGAAAGAAGGAATCGTGTTGGGTCATTGCATCTTTGAGTAGGGGATAAACGCTAATAGAGCTAAAGTGGAAGTGATAGACAGGATTCCTCCACCCATCTCTGTTAAGGATATGAGAAGTTTTGTCAGGATTACGGTTTTTTAATGGAGGTTTATAAAGGATTTTTCAAAACTTGCACATCCTTTGGCCAAACTGCTCGAGAAGAAATGTACTATTTCAACGGATCTTATTTGAAGGCATTTGAAGAGTTGAAAGAGCAATTGTTATTCGCTCCCAATATTATTTCACAATATTGGAGTGAGCCCTTTGAGATATGCTATGTGACGCGAGTGGGGTTTCACTTGGTGTGGTATTGGGACAGAGAAGGGATAAAATTCTTCACCCCATATACTATACAAGTAATGCCCTGAAAGAATCTCAAAAGAACTATGCGATAACTTTATAGGAACTTCTTGCGGTGGTGTTGGCATTCGAGAAATCTTGCTCTTATTTGCTTGGCACGAGGGTCATAATTCATTCTGACCATTCTACTTTGACGTACTTGATGGCAAAAAAGGATGTGAAGACAAGGTTAACCAGATGGGCATTATTGCTGCAAGAGTTTGATTTTTAGGTGAAAGATAGAAAGGGGACTCAGAATCAAGTTGCCGACCACTTGTCTAGACTGGAGGATGAAGCTACGCGTGAATTAGGAAAAAAGGATGAAATTGATGATGCATTTCCAGATGAACAAGTATTGGTTTGTTCTAAAGATTCGATCCCATGGTTCACAAAATTCATGAACTATTTGGAAAGCGATGTGGTCCCATAAGATTTGACCTTCCACCAAAGAAAAAAGTTCATGTATTATGTTAGAAAGTTCTTTTGGGATGATCCTTATTTATATAGGAGTTGTGCTGATGGGATTATCCGTGGTTGTGTACCTGAGGTCGAGATGTTGACTGTTTTAGAGGCATGTAACTCCTCGCCTGTGGGTGGGCACCATAGTGGTATCCAGACTGCGCATATGATCTTGCAATGTCATTATAATTGGCAAACCATTAAAAAATATGCTCACCATTTCTCCAAATGATGTGATTGGTTCCAATGAGATAGAGGAATATTGAAAAGGCAAGAACTTCCGTTGAATCATATTCTGGTGATCGGGATATTTGACGTATGTGGAATTGACTTTATTGGGTCGTTGTGAGTTCTCATGGGACTAAGAATATTCTTGTGGCGGTTGACTATCTTTTGAAATAGGTGGAGACAATTGCGCTTCCTAACAATGAAGTAAAGAGTATCACCACATTCTTGAAAAAAAATATCTTCTCCTGATTTCGGACACCTATGTCCATTATTAGTGATGGTGGTTCTCATGTCAGTAATAAATTGTTCAAATAACTATTGGAGAAGTATGGTGTTTTCCAGAATGTGGCTACTCCTTACCATCCACAGACTAGTGGGCAAGTAGAGGTGTCCAATTGTGATATCAAGCAAATTTCCGCAAAACTGTGAATGCTAATAAAAAATATTGGTCAAGGAGTCTTGATGATTCTCTTTGGGCCTACTGTACTACATAAAAGACGCCCATAAGCATGTCTCCGGACAAACTTGTATATAGGAAATATTTTCACTTGCTGGTCGAGCTAGAGCACAAGGCGTTATGGGTAACGAAAAAATTGAAGTTGGATTGGACTGAAGAAGTGGAACAAAGACTGCATTGGTTGAATGAGCTCGATGAGTTTAGCCTAAAGGCCTATGAATGTCTTTCCATCTACCAAGAGAATATGAAAAAGTATCATGACCAAAGGATTGAAAAGTGAGAATTTGCGGTTGGGGATTTGGTGCTTCTATTGAACTCTAGGCTACACTCGTTTTTGAGATAACTCAAGGCCAAGTGGATAGGGCCATTCCTCTCACTAAAATGTTCCCATATGGAGCTTTAGCGTTTAAGAATAAGGAAGGCACAAATTTCATAGTCAATGGGCAAAGGATAAAGATCTATCTAGGGCATGTAGAGACTATTCATGTCGTGGTTGAGGCCTATAAACTTTATGAAGTCTTAGTAATCAAGGGGCGTCTGTCATGACACAATGTTAAATCAAGAGCTTCTTGGGATGCAACCCAAGGTGTATCCTCTAGCCAACGATATGTTTTGTTTTCCTAGTAGCAATAGTCGTATTTTTTTTTAGTTTTTCCCATTAGTTAATTTTTTCCTGAGTGCTAGTGTTGTATAGGAATTAGTATAGGGTCCGTTTCTGAAAAGTAACCATAAAAACACAAAAAGAATGGCCTAACAGGTGTTACATATGCAGCCAGCAAAAGCAAAAAATGAAAAGAATTGTCTGGATCAGAGGTCTACGGATCCTATTGATGCACCGTCGTTCCATCGATGGATCGTCGATGGTGTCTATATATCTGAGGTGTGTTTCCAATTTTTTTCTAAGTCTTAAGTGATTGATGAACCATCTATAAACCTACGTACCATCGACTAGGTTTGTAAGTCCAAATCTGCTAGTGATTCGACCCGTCTTTGCAAGTAATATTAAAAGACATAACATTTCAAATTTATTTCCTCTTTCCATTTCTTTTAAAATTATTTTCCATAACTTTTTCAATCAATTATTTCCTTCCTATTTCACTCAAATTCAACCTCCCCAAATCCCAAATTAGTTACCTACCAGAATTCTTACTTCCAAAACTCTACATCTCTTGAAATTTATCTATTTCTTTATTCTCAACAGGCCGGTGATCGAGGTTAGACGTATAGGATACTTCTTCCAAGTCCCTCACAACCACACAATGGATAATAAAATTTCTTCGATCTCTCTTAAAACTTTGAATTCTCTTTCATAGTTAAAAATAGGAATTTGAAAGTACGTCTTGACCTTGGGGCTGAGCCAAGTAAATTTTGCATAATTGAACTTGCATGATGGCTCCCATAAGGATAATAGACAATGGTTGTGTTGCAATTTAACAATATAAAATGTTAGGTGTCTCAATGTGCCTAAAAATTTTGACCTAGGGTTCCATGTGTCTACTGAATTGGGTTAATAATTGCATTAAATCAAAACCTTATGAATGACGAAAAAATATTGGATGTGTTAAAATTTTAATGTTTATTGTGTAAAAAGGAAGCACTAAAGAAACTAAAAATTTGAACTTTCAAACCCCTGAATTATTTCTCATGCCAACAGCACGAGAGCCCGTCTATGGACAACTAATTGATTGACGAGCCGTTCATGGGGTCCATCGATCGGAAGACACTTAAAATTCTTAGATCAAAACGACGGAAGTGGACTATGATTCATCGATTCATCAACGGACAATTCTTCACATCCGTTGTTCCATTAAAAGAACATAATTTGATACTTTTCCTAAAATAAATCTATGTGTCAGATAACGGAATTCGAATACGGTCCGTTAATTCATCAATGGGCCGTATTTCATGTCCACCATTCCCTTCAGAAACCATGTTTTGAACCAATCATAAAAATAACTCTAAGTGTCAGACTATAAACATGTTCAACGGGTCGTCGATAGTGTCCGTCGATCTGACTTTGGAAAAATGACCTTCATTTCTTATCTTCAAGTTTATGTTATTTTCGTTACTTGTTGAATATTTTGTAAGGCTTCTATGATAGTAACAATTGCTTCACATGTTCAAATGTCCCCAAAGAAAGTCAGCGTCTAAACAAAGAAGGGTTAATCCAAGTCATTTACCCCGACATATCGGTTGATCTCGAGGACACCGATACGGAAAAGGACCAAGCCTATGTCCCTCCCGACACTACATAACTAATAACATCTGCAAGAGTCACTAGGGGAACCCCCCGCAAGGTGACTCCTGTTATAGTCACTACATATAAGTCTTATGAGGACCGCACTCTAACAAATTCATCTTCCGGGGCTGCTTCAAGTTCTGAAGGATGCTCAACATAAGACTCTGATTCTGCCTCTAATTCAGGGTCAGCCGAATTTTCTGGGTCAAAAGCAACCACTCATTCCGGTTCCACCCCCAGGGAGCCACTAGATTAGAGGGCCAAGGCCACTAAGCCTCGTTTGTTGAGGCTACTAGTTCAAAGTCTGACCCGCACCTCGACAAGATGACCCCGCACCGATTGTTGATGAACCAAACTGGTTGCTGTAGAGGAACAATACGAGCTGTATAAGGATGTGAACGTGTTGAATGAAAAGGGGGTAGTCACCCTTCTAGTTACAGTGGAGCGTCGAGTTCTCACGGGAAGTTTGCCTATGGTCCCCGAGGTGCACGGACTGTTCAATATGAAAAAATTTGATTGGATGGCTCAAGATTTAGACACATATAGTGAGGAAATTATCCGGGAGTTTTATCCCTCCTATGTGGTTACTCTCTTAGTATCTATAGACAGGCACTCAAGACCAGCCAAACAGCACCCTCTAACCTCTATACTAGTCTAGGGCTGCCGGTTTGACATATTAGAGTCTACCATCTCTCTTTTCCTATATGGCCCCACTACCGATGCATTGTGGACACGAAATACTTCAGAGTTTAACTACATGTAGGAAATCGTTCCGAGTGCTGAGTTTTAGCGCATCGCAAAGAATAAAGAGGCATTAAAGAAATGGTTGGCTCAATATCTAGCAACCGATGGTGAGAGGTCATAGGGTGATAGATCTCTGAGGGCTGTTCAAGAGGGCTACCATAACTTTTGTAGCCAAGTTTTTCTGACTGATGATCCGACATAAGTTATCGTGCACGAAAGGTGACAATGTACTCACATGGGATAGAACGCTAATGGTTGAATCTTTTCGCTCGGGTGCTTATAGCGGAGATCCATGAAAGGGAATATAAGACTTCAACCACTTATCCCTTTCTGTGTCTGATCTTTCAATTGTGCAGGGAGGCAGGAGTGCAATTTTTGCACTATGATACACTCTGGCAACCACTAGGACAGTTGATATAGGCCTTATCAAGTATAAGGCAAATGTAGCAGCACCACGCAGAGGGCGCATGATTGAGGTACCTCCACTTAGCGAGAACTTGGCAGACACTGTGGATCTAGATCAAGGTGTTGACCATGCCGCACCATTGCCTGCTAACCCCACTTCAACATCTTCTTCACAAGCAGCCATCAGGGCCCCCATCTTAGTGTACTACACCACCATCTACGATGTTGTTTCCTCTAGCTCAAATTGAGAGGTTAGAGGCACAAATGGTCACTCTGCTCCGCCACCGTCGGCCTTGGATGCATAAATCCATTGTTGAGGTGCACGACCGTATAGACAAGTAGGTGGTCATTCAAGCCGAGTAACATCTTAAGGCATTCCATAAAAGCCTCGATTCCTTTGAGCTACGAGTTCTATCACGCCCAACCCTTACTGCTGATCTCACTACCATCCTACCTGTGTTTTCCAGCCTACCAGCTAACATTGATGACATCTTGGAGATGAGGATGACTGATAAAGAGAGTTCCCCCAAATAGCTATAAGATAGCACGGTTCTAGATGCATTGTTTAATATCCCAGCTGAGCCAAAGTTTGAGCAGCGAGGTAGTACAAAGAAGCATTGCTCCAGCCACACCACTGAGGCCGGTTATGAGGCCTGTACGAGAAAGAGAGAGGACTAAGATAGAGCGGGCTAGGAGGGCCTTCATTATATAGAAGGAGAGACATCAAAGTAGACCATTAGAGATAGTTGTTGGATCATATAATTCTATAGCGGAGATTGCTGATAGGAGCACTACGGATTGTGTAGAGGGTGATGTAGTCACTATTGAGGGCCACCGAAGTGATAATCTTGTGGGTTATGAGAAATCGGACCCACCCTCATTTTGAGAGTTAATTGGCGCTATAAGCCACAAGTTTGCTTCACCTACCACTTTGTATATGTGTGTTTTATACAATGGGGACAATTTCATGTTTTTTTTGGAAGGGGTAAATGGAAAGTGAGTTATAGGGTAAATTCTGGGTAACCCAACTCACATTCCTCTCTTGGTATTTTCATGCATGTGTTCTTTTTCCCCAAGAGACTGCTTAATTTTCTGTTGAACCGGCATGTCGTAATTTATACAAGTTTTAAAGCATGAAAATGAAGCATGGTGGCTGATAAAAAATAAAACATGTGTAGATATTGCTTGCATGTATAGGTAAAAATATGTTGAATGTGTTGGCTATAAGCATGACATAAATAGGAACCCACTGCATGATCTTCAATTAACACCTAAACTGGGAAAGTTGATAATCTCATATTGTAATGATGTATTAACAGAGTGAGAGGAGATTTGAGTGTTCAACAATTGGTACCTAACTAGAACTTGCCTAGTTAGTCTTGAGAAGGGAATATGAGTTAGAATCTAGGAAGTGGTCATTGTTCCTTGTTCGAAATAGCCAATTTCTAGCCTAAAAGAATCTAATAAAATGAAAGAATTGTCCCTTTTGATCCAAATATGTTGATCTTGTAATAGAACAATATTTTTTATTCACCAACTCACCTTCCCAGGGTCTAATGATTTGGACCAACTCCTTCCTTGGATATGTGCACCTCCACTTAGGCCAAAATCCTAAGTTGAGGGTGGCTAATGCATTAAGTGGCCTCGTCTCGGGTTATACCCAACTTTGAGTATTGTGTACCTCAATTCATGAAAAACCATGAGTTGAGGCTGGCTATTATTAGTGAGGACAAAAAAATGGGTATGAAAAGGGTTGGATGTTGAAAGTTAAAGCTTAAGTGAGCGAAAGATGTGATCTTGTGAAATTATGAATTGATTAAAAAAGAAAAGAAAAATAAAATAAAAGAGATAAAAGATTTTAAGATAAAAAGATGCAAAAGAAGTGAAAGTCACATCCAAAAAGGGAGCAAGGCAAAGAAGAAACGAGAAGAGAAATTGGGGGTAAAGGTAATGAAAAGAGGTAGGAATCTTAGCGGTAATGTCAAGGAGGGAAAAAAGTCACAAAAATGTACCTTAATGTACCAAACCTGAACCGTAGCCTACGTTACAAGACAAGAAAGTATTACCGTGATCCTAGAGTCTAGTATGCTGAACCTAAGCAATGAAGATAAGGGCAAGACTATGGCGAAGAGTAATAATTGTATTTGAAATTGTTATTGAGCGTGAGTGTTGAAACAATGATCCTTGTACTCAAAATGCATAATCAGTGTGTAAAAATGGAGGATTTCTTTTGAAGTGTGGGCACTACTTGCGGTATCAAAAAGCTTGTACCTTGGAGAGAGGCAAAATAGTAGGAGTGTATGATGCTTTGTGAGTTTGAGTCTTGGTGTGATCCGCATGAGTTAGATTGTCGAGCCTTAGAGCGTAAACCTGCACTAAATGAAAGAAATAATTGGGATTGATAGCAATGTGATTTCTAGAACTTAGAAGTGTACACTTTTGTACAAATGTTGTTTTGAGTCATAGTGCATTGCTTGAGGACAAACAATAAAATAAGTTGAGGGTGTTGACATACAATTGATTCACGATAATTTCAATGCATTTAACTTCAGAGTTGTGTGTGTTTAGAGCCTTTTTGTAGTAGTTTTAGCAAGTTTTGTGTTATCTTTGCAGGAACGATGTAAAGGTTGAAAGCGCATAAGGAAGCTATAAAATTGTAGAAGATGACCTATGAAGGCCATCGACGGTCCGTCATTTTATTGACGAACCGTATATGGTGACCGTCGATGAGTAGTTCGGGCTATGGATGAATATCAGGGAAATTTGATCATGTATGGAACCACAAGACAAATAATACTCCGTCAATTGATCGACAAACTATACTAGTGAACTGTCGATTAGTTCAGATAAAGTTCCAGTACCTGGATTTTCAAGATTCTAAGTATTCAACTACGGAGGAGCAATGATGGACCGTGTAATAATTGACGATGGTAATACTAGTACTTCATATGATTTAGAACAGGTGCTATCCAAAGGAGAAAAAATATTTCAAAGTCTTGACTATGAGGCAGCCGACGGACCATCGATTAATCGACGATCCGTCAGTGAGGTCGCCGATTGAAGCTGCGTACCTTGACAGAACATTCCTTATTTCAATTTCTTTTTCTTTGGGACTATATTTTCTATATATAGGGTATTAAAACCTCCTTTTTGGGTTTAACTACTATTTTTATTGTTCTATTTTGTATCTTGGAGATTTGCAAACTTCGGCGATTAATTAATTCCAGATTTATTTTGATGAATTTTCTTACATTTTAAAGTTGAATTTATTAGTTCTTATTATTGTTAAGTAAGTTATTTATTTATTCATTCAAAGCTACGAATTGTGATCTTTCTTGCATGGGTAACTAAACCCACAACTAGGGTTGTGGGGACAATGGGTAATTAACAAAACATAACTAGCAATTAAGCAATTCTCAAATAATGTTTTTTATGTATTGATAATTCTTTCCCTAAATAGTCTTTTTAATAAGTGCACGCGTTAGATCTCGCCTTGTTACTACTTTTCCAACCAAGGAGGTAGGAATTGGACAAGAATTATCTATATAGATTTAGGGTGATGCTATATAATAGGCTTGTATCACTTGGTGCGAAGTAATAAGTAATTAATACATCGATTATGATGTCTACTATGATTTAAATGTAAGAGTTAGTAAATTATACAGACGTAGTAAGACTAAGGTGCGGGGTGGAATTCTCTAGATACCAGACAAAGGATTTAGAGATACCTAACTTGCCACTTTATATATAAAACACTAGGAAAGAATTGTTATTGCTAGGAATACGACGTTATGAACCTATTGGGAACACATATACCCTAGTTATTCTCACAACTTCATAAAAACTCAACATCTACTTTCGTTTACTTGTTAACTTGGATTATTTAAGGAACTTGTTCCACAAAATTTCCCCCTTTATTTTCTTATATTCGGAGAGATATTGACTAAATGGACATAATTTTGAGTTAAAGCTAATTCTTAACAATTTTCGTCGTGGGATCAATCCCAACCTCCTATTTGGGTTTTCTACTTGATTACGACCTGTTATACTTCTTTAGGTAGGTATAATTTTAGTGTATCACCTACCACATGCAGGAGCTCGACGACCTTCTTTTGCCACACTACCTTGGGACTTGGCTGGTCTAGCCTTGATGTTCTGTAAAATGTGGCCATTATGCTCACCTCTATTTCTGGGCGCAGGTGCACTAGAAGATGATGGTGCATGCACTTTTTGTTTCTAAAATTGTGGCTTATTCGAACAACTTTTATGCTTCCCACACTCATTCCTAGTCTTGGATTTTTCATTCATGTACTCCTCTCTATCCCAAAACTTCTCCTATTCAATTTATTGCACATAAACCATCAATCAGAAGGTGTCCATGTCACCAATCATCTTGACGCTCTGCCCTCCGTACTAGATGAATGACCCTAGCCAGTGACAAACAAACTTATTCTTCTCCTCATATCCTTAACAATCTCAGTAGCATAACGAGAAAGGTGGGTGAATTTCAACACATAATTATGAACACTCAAGGAGTTCTGTGTAAGATTAAGGAACTCTCATACCTTTGCCTCCTTACTTCTCGGGTAAACAAACGCCCCAAGAAATCCTCTTTAAAATAAGACCAACTCTGATATGGTACATCCTCATCTTTGACCTCGTTCCACTAGTCAAACCAAGTCCTAGACACATTCTTGAGTTGGTATGCAACTAACTCTACTCTCTAAACATCCTTGACACGCATCACATCGAAAACCTTTTTTAAATCATCCACAATGTTTTCCAGACCCTCTATTGTGCTCGACCAAAAAAAACATGGGGGATTCATTCTAAAGAATTCCAAAATTCTAGAGGTTTACTCCACTTCTTGTCGAGATCCTCTATGTTGCCCGACTTGGTAAGTCACCGCTTGGCTTCGCATTTGGATAGCCTTACGGAACTCAGCATAGATAACATATCCTTGAGGTTGCACTTCGGGTGCATTACGTAGCTCTTAATCCAGAGGTTCAACGTTCCTCCTAGTTGGATGAACCCTTGCGCATCTTCATGGATCATGGTATTCTGGAACATGCACAAGCACAAATTAGAGAGAGACTTTTAAAGATAAACTCTAACACAGGAAAAAGAAGCAGAGAATTCCTAAATGTTGTACACTCCAAATCATATATGTGACTCGCTTCACACCAATGACTAAGACTCTATAAACACGACTTCATTGACTCTCTAGGACTCTTGAACTCTAGGCTTTTCTACCAAGGTTGTTGCGCCCCGAACCTACACCCTAGACGTGGCCGGAACTTGAAGACCATTGCTGGACTGGAGATGACCCTTGGCCAGGCATACTTTACTCAACGGAAGACTTAACTCAATAAAAATAGTCTCAGGATAACTTAAAGAAATAATAAGTTGGCTAAAATTGCACTTAAGTATCATAAAAATTTATCTGAAGTGCAAATATAAGAGACTCAAAAGTGATAATATAATTGTCTATGAAGTCTCTACAATACTAAGATGGATGTTTGAACTGACCCCACAACATCATGTTATGAAATAATAAAAAGTGAATAAAAGTGTCCCCCTGAATACAAGGAGGTTCACCACTTACTCTAACTGCTCAAAATAGATCACTAAGGCGCTGGAGGCTAATCCTGGTTACCTGTATCTGCATCATAATACGATGTAGGCCAATTGGCGTCGATACCTTAAATGTACATGTATGTGAGTTGTAATTCTAAATAACACTTAAGCTTGATAAGAATAAGAAGAAAACTGTCCTTGGCTTGGCTCAACTTATGAAATACCTTATATATATATATATATATATATATATATATATATATATATATATATATATATATATAACGCTTTGTAAAATAGTAAAAAAACTTAGTTCATTAAATAAAATGCAATAACAAACTCAACTTTACGTATATATAAATGTAATATAGTTTCTGTGGGAGATTCTCTAACCAACAAACATCACCATGATCCTAACCGATGGTACATCGTCTTACCTCACATTGCAAGAGGAAAATCCTATACCTTGACGTCAATATAGAACCTGAACTACTAATTGGTTCCACTAGTCAATGTTAAAAATCATTAAAGAATCATTTAAAAACTTTGACCCTTCTTCTGTCCATCTTGACTACATTGTTTATGGGGGCTTGAGTCAATATGAACTTGCGTCCCCATATTGTTGATCATTACTACTCCCAAAATACTTAGCTCATGTGTTTTTTAAACAACTTCTTCTCTTGTTTGAGAAAATTTTGCAAACGTAGCTTTAAAAGCTCTCTTGGAATCATAATTTCATTTTTACTAAAACTGGCCAAAGGCTCTATTGGATATCTAGCTTCCTTTCTTGCTCAAAATGTGAAAACATTTGTAAATCTTAGGCAGTACTTGATTCCCTTATAAGTTTTGAGAAATAAACTATGCTCTTTACTCTTTTCTTAACTTGTAACTTAACTCTTACAGAATACTTAGTTCCCTTATAACTTTTGAGAATTTAACTCAACTCATTAATCTTTTCTCGTCTTATAACTTGAGACTTAAAACAAACTTAAAATGTTTGATTAAGACTCTTGAAAACATTAAGAACTTACTTTGAATTTATTCTTAAATTTTTTGACGTGACTCTTAACTTCATTGACTTTGATGTTAACTTTCTTTGAAATGCATTATGGATTAAAGTCTCATGATCTCATGTTTATGGATGATTTCATGATGTTTAGATGTAGCTTAGATTGTTAGAATCAACCAATAAACGTCGGTACATCACTTAGGATCTAGTAAAAAAATATGGGGAATGAATGGGATCGCCAGGCTTACTTGGCGCTCTAAGAGGCATGGAGCGCCAGAGCCTGACCGATAGAGGTTGTTATGAGGGGATCTAGCTGGCGAGATGCCTCAACGCCTGACGGATGGCAGTTTTGACTTTTATTTTCCATTTTTCATCTCTAAACCCTTGAAACATCCATGGTTCTTTCCCCAAAAGCTTAGGATCATAGATACCCTTAATAACCAATAGATTCAACTAAAAAAACAACCCAAAAACATGAATCAAATTAACTAAAGGCACGTAACAACTCAACCAATAAGAAGTCAACAATGTTCTTCAAGAAATTCAATTTTCATCATTCAAGCTACTCATTATGAATAAGTTGGTGTGTCGGTGAACTAACGCAACACGGAAAAATCTCATATACCTTCATAGGGATCACCGCTGACAAATTCCAATAGCAAAACCTAGCATTGTTTATCTTTTCCCCTCTCGTTATTCTCTTCTCTTTTCTCCCAAGCCATAATCGTGAATTTATTTTTCTAAACTGACTTAAGTCTTATTTTTGCCCCTAATAAACTTTTTAAACGAATAAGAAAATAGATGGGTGAAAATAATACTTTGCCCTTTCTTAAATCCGAATGGACTTTCTTTACTTCAACAACCCAACTTCCGAAAGGCATATCGCCCTCATACGATATCAAAATCATGCAAACTCGACTGTGTTGGAAAGATCTTTCCAAGCATATAATGAATTGACTCTAACTGATCCTGAGCTAGAAGTTATGGTCATTAGAAAAAGACCAAAAACTCACATTCTTAATTTTAAGAAATTTTCCAGATTTCCCTTTTTCTTTCCAAGAGTGAAAAAATTTAGTTTCTTAGCTTATTCTTCGCTATTTTGAGTTGCGAGAGGCTCCATAAAAACTTGCTAAAGGCCACCATGGTTCTTCACTTTGGCAACGGGCCTACTGGCATGATTTGACTATCCAATCAATGACTCATCAGTGGGACCATGGACTGTGGTGGGCATAATGGTCTACCACACTAGATAGATGAGAACCACAAGAAGGTCAACAGACCGTGGTCCCTTTCATGGTCGATGAAACCCTCTGTAATTCACCCTATTTTGTGCTCTTTAGTATGCTGGATTCCTCAGGTGTTACAATAAATTTACCTTTACAAATTCATATAAATTATTGAAAAAAAGTTTCTCTTTTGAATGCAAATAAATAGATAACTAGTTGTACGAAATTCATAAATTGCATGTGGTACTAACTTCATGGAATTTATAAATTGCATGTGGTCGATGAAGTTTATTTCATGCGTTTCTACTATGGACCTTAGAGATACATTAAAAAATTCTTTCATTTTCTCATATGTAATATTTGAATTGATAGCAAAAATTATTGCTTATTTGGTGAAACTAGATTTTTTTTGTCCTTTATATACTGATCACGAGCAATTTTCATTTTATTTTTTTAAAGAAAATTCTAAATAGATTTAATTTAACTTAAATAGTGAACTTTAAAAAGTCCATATGATACGAAAAAAACCCTACTTAAAGTATGCAAAAATTAGCCAATTTTTAGACTGACGGAAAAATTGATTGAGTTTATTGTTTGGTATGAATTATAAAAAATAATTAATTTTGATAGAAATTTTAGGATTACTTTGTCTTATATCTTATTGCAATAAAGAATAACAATAACAATTATGAAATAATCCATTTGGCTAACAATAGTCATCCACCGTTGATTTGACACAAACCATTAGAACTAATAAATCATAGGGGTGATTACTATATTTTCTTTTTGAATTTATTAAATTTAATAGTTTTGAAAATCAATTAAACATTGAATAGTATTTGTTAAAAAATGAGCTCTTCACTTTGTCACTATGCTTCTCACACTACGTACTCCTTCCTATAAAAGCTCCCATAATTCTTGTTTTTATTTCTTCACATATCCAGAACCTTGTGAGTCCTCTTCCATTCAAGAAAAAATCAACATCAATGTCTTCCTCGTAAGTCTTCATTTTCTTATTTTTTTGTATATTGTTCATCAAATTTGTCTATTTGTTCAAATGGTTTGTAATTAATAGTAGTTATTACGGAGGTACCGATTAAGAGATTGAGTTATGTTCGAAGTCCATTTGTTGTTTGAAATGTTGGGTAGGATAGCAAGGGATCTTTAAGTATCAAAAGAAATATTTTATGAAAAATAAAACAACAAAATAGCATGATACAAGATAAGTGCAACAATATATAGTGGTTTCCATATAAAATTCCCTTTGTGGGCTCGGATCCCTAAAATTAGAAGAGAAGGGAAGAGGAAATAGGTGATGCTGAACCAATAATTAGTGAACATGTCCTTATATTGGAAGCAATATGAAATTGTCCATGTTTTAGATTTCCAACTTTAGTTTTTTGTAATTTATTCATGAATGGTTTTCAAGATTAGTTGAGTTAAATACAAAGTTCATTTATTTATCCATAGGATATCTGAGTTGAGTATCTTGTATATGAAAAGAAGAAGATATAGTGATACCTAGTACTTGTTGTTGTTTGTGGTGGTTGGAGGTATCTCATTGAACTAGTCAATATACCATTAAAAAAAGATGATGAACCGGGATGTGGGGTTTGAGGTTTGTGTGTGTTTGTATGTGATACAGTAAAACCATTGATTTTTTACTTTGGATTATGTAATGATTGTACATCGATATTGTATGTAAATAGGTTTTTTTTGTTTGCTTTTGATATGGATGTTCATGGGGTTATTCTATTATTCATACAGAAGTGAGCAAGAACTTCTACTACCATCTCTAGATTCTACGTCCCAACCCCCATCACTCATCGATAGTGAATAATATTTTGTCATCATTAGACTTTTATTTCTCTGAGTGAAGAATGTGATGTGACTCGATTCTGTTGTGTGAAGGTTGTATATCAATTATCAATCCCCCTTTTCTTAAAGTGTGTGGATTACAAGGAATGTTAAGGTTCGCCTTTCTATCACTTCCTCCATTCTACCATATCTAGCTTTTCACTTTGCAGTTAGCTCTAAAAACACGGACAACTTTCTATATTTTGAGACTCTTTAAACTTGAACTTTCCATTTTACTTGCAGTTGAATATCTTTAAAGCTATAAAAATGTCATGACATGTGTAAGATCGAAAGTCGAAAGATACTTTTGACATAGGTTAAAAATCTTTATCTTTTTCAAATTTGACATCCAGTCAAGTATTGCCACTAAAATGAAAAAGAGGGAGTAGTTCTCAATTTTCTATCTCATATTCACTAGTATACTGCGAGATACAACAAGCATCCCCTTTACTAGTTTGAGAAAAGGCTTGTGCGCATTGACTAATGAAAGCAAAAACTTCCTAGAATTCAAATAGGGTTGGAAACCTTTACATGGGGCTGCTTGTTGCTCCACCGCATAGAAGAAATTTGTGTGAATAAATATAAGACCTCAACTCATTGTATAGATATCTTGTCTATGAAAAACCTAAAATCTTCTCTTGGCTTTTAATATTCGTTAAGACTTTAATGATCTTTAATTTAAATTTTCACAATATATTTGCAAAATATTCGGTTTGGCTGAACCCATAGTTCAAAAGCTCTATACACCTCAGAAAGTAAGTGCAGCGAATTAGAATTGTTGATTTATTGATGTCTTTTTTTAATTTCATTTTGGAAGTTATTTCTATTATTTTTTAAATTATTCAGTATGTGTCTTATTATACATGGAAACGAAGTAATTTCTAGCTTTTTGAATTCCATGGTTTGAAAGACAAGATCAAGTTAGTTCTAATTGATCTTCAGAACATGACTGATTGGTACAAGGAAAATGTTTACCACAAAAATAAGGTAATTTTCCATAATACCAACATTATTGAATCCAGTTATCTTTGAAATCTTGAGCTAAGATTTTGACAAAGACATTTCTCTTCCTCATTGTATTCAATGATTATTGACTCTAGTCTTATCTTTCATCTGATTATTGGAATCTTTAGGAGAGCATGCATCTGTTTTTATGCTTCTGGTTATTTTTATTTTCTATCCTGCACAAGTGCCATCACGAATCACAACAACAAAGTTCCTAGAGCGAGTTCGGAACTTATTAAATATGTCTACGGTAACTTTGAAGGACAATAGCTTTTGCCGGATTTAAGCTGTAAAATTTTATTATTGTCCTATCTGTGTAGGAAATCTTAAGCAGTAAATTGATAAATAGAAAATATTGGCCAAGAAGGACCTACAAAAGCGTAAATTTGCTAAAGAATGAATAGGTTTAGTGACACTTCATTCATCCCGGTAGTATATATATTGTTCTTGAAAGATGTACGGACACTGGCTGGTGAGATTTCAGCTTTTGTTCGTTGACACTCATTATGTTTTTTTATTCAATGTTTCATATATAAATTAACGGTATTCACACTTGTACCCGGTGAAATTTTTTGATTACCTAGAAAAAGCTCTCCACAAATTTGACGATGGGTCTTTCTTCATATGTCAATTAAGTCATGTTATTGCTAACTTTCAGTTTATTTTCCTCTCCGATGATTTGTCGTATGAGATGGTAGCTTTTCCGTAAAACATACTCGAAACAGAGTAGTGCGGTGTACTATTTTCATAGAATTTCAAACTTCAAAGAGAGTTTGTGCTAATATGAAAACTTTGTTGTTCTAGGTTGACATAACATATGCTCCATTTATTGAAAGATTCAAAATTTTTATGCCAGAGGGGTTTGACTACGACATCACAACCGGGAGGACATAAGAATTTTTATTATTCTTAATCTTAATTTGGTTGTATTAGATGTTGTATAGAAGAATGATCATCACAATGGAAAAAGGTCCATGACTTGCACTTAGAAGCATATACACTAAGACTTGTTAAAATTGCCTTTTTTTCTTTGTTGACAGCGTAAACTTCAACGGTACTTGGTTAGTGCATTTTTCATGTATCGTGTGCTTTATAATGAAGGAAATCCTTGAAACAACAATAAAGTTCTCTCTGTGTTACTAGTAGGTCTTTGAGTTGCACAGACTCTTCACTTCTGATGCACCTATTAACATTTTTTGATAGTGCAAGTAACATAACATGTTATATACAAAAGCTTCAAACAGTGAAATCAACCACTGATATTTGTGTTAGGGTACGCTACATACATTACATCTCTTTAGTGTACAATATTATCCTAGTCTTTCAGTGTGAAAGTATGATGCTTCCTACATCATTGTTTTATTTTAATTGTGCTTAATTACTCATCTTGCAGGAAAGAAATAAGCTGGATGGATAAAATCAAACAAAAGTCTTAGAGCAGGAGAAACTGGTTGAGTACTACAGCAACCGCTTTATCCGGTACTCACTTTGCAAAGAATCGATACATTTATTTTTATTCTTTTTTTGGTTAGAGAATTGTATATATAGCTACTAACATTACAATATAAATGTATATCTTTTTTTTTTACAAAATGCTTGAAACTTCAAAAATGCATATTCAATCTCAGGTGAAAGGTACCACTCTATCATAAACTTTATTGTTGTCCGTTTTCAATGTGAAAAATCTTTTCTTTCCTTCTGCTTTACATTCCAATAGTGAGTGACCACAAAAGACATCATGGCATCATCAAGAATAAATCTTCGAGGGAGAAATGCACTCTATGCGTTAGCAACAAAATACTCCAAGCAAAATTTCATGCAATTTGCCAACAACTTTCAAACTATACGATCAATAAGAATACATAAAGAAATCGATCTTTGATCAGAAACTATCTCAAGTTGCTTGCTTTTTTAAATAAAATTTTGTAACAGTTATTTTGTGTAATGACTCTATTGTTATTCACAAAACTGAGTATCACATTCGTCTTATTTTTACAATAAATTAATTCTCATTTCATAAGTAAGGATTGAATGCATTTTAATAAGTGGGTTCCCTTTTGAACATTCCATAGTGAGGTATATCAGATATACACGATCAATTTGTTGATTTTCTATCTTTGATCCAATGAGCTTTGGTGTATATCTAGACAATATGAGTCACACAATAAAACCTTCGAGCTTTGGTGTATACCTAAACAATAAAAGTGTCACATCCCAAAATCATACCCTAGAAGTTAGGGAACAATCTAGGATTGAGACGGGCGTACTCGACCTCTCAGCGGTCTTGTACAAGCCTTTTCATATCATTAATCGCATATACATAATGAAAAGTAGTGCGGAATTAAAAAATTTCACAAATCATAATATAATCTTTAAAACTCTTTCATATTAAAGTAATAGGAAATACTAAGTCTCAATATCATCATTTTAAGACACAAGAATACTTAAGACATGACCTATACGAAATATGAAAATAGAAATACGTAGTATATTACAATACTCCAAAGAAAACATAAAAGACATAAATGCCCTCGAGTCAAGTGAAGACATACTTCAACTTATCATGCACGATCTTCTAAGTCCAAGTCTTCAGTTCTCAAAAGCCCCTCACCATCCAAGAACTATAGATATAGATAAAAGCATGGAATTAATACAACCACATGCACTAAGTATGACATATGCATAAAATCATGAAAAAGGGACATTTATTGGAAATATGCATCTTTTCATTTTATAAACCATATTTTAATCATAATAACAACATTTAACAACTTAAGAACACATAAGGAAACAATTAAACCAATTAGCACATTTTTGGAGTCAGTTTACAGTGAACTCATTTCACTGTACAGTGAATAAATGCACTATTACAGTGAAGTTCTTCCCCTTTGTTTTGGACATCTCTTAGCATGTAATTCTCGCACTTAAAGCTATCCTAAGACCTTCTTAAACAACAGAAAGAGAGAACTACTTATAAGTAGTCACATACACACTTCAAGACATCAAACATATCAACATATGGACAATATGACATTCTCCTTCCAAAGGCTATCAAAAAGACATACTTGAGTAAATCAAGAAGATAACGTCTATAATGACCTCTTCAAGATTACCTAAATAGTCCTTAAGACTACCTAAGGCTTATATAATGTCCACAAAATCAACCAACTTCCCTAACTAGAGTAATCCTCAAGACTTCAAAAGATCAAACATGAAGAGATCATCCTTTATGCCCTTGTCACACTTTAGATAAGGAATGCTTAAGTCACTTTAGATAGGTACTCATTTATTTATATACTTATTAACATAAACCATTAGGTTATTAATTCATTAATACTCTACATCACATAAAGGAATTCAAGTAATGGTCTTAGACAAGACCAAGGAACTCCAAATAACACCTTCAAAGCCTATTGTGCAATGTCTAGATAGTGTCACATACCACCACCTAAACTCCATAAACTTCTATAATGCTAATAGGTAGCCCGTATAATGAGAATAGGCAATAATCGACATAGACCATGATACCGAGACATGGAATCCAGAGTTCAATCCTACTCCGATGAGGTTGTTCTACTTGCCAATGGTAGAACTTTGACACATCTCATGCAGGCACATGATTAAGGAATATGAAGGACTTTTTTTGTATTCTAGTTCCATAATCACTCGGTTCTAGCCTTCTTTCTCATAGAGTAATTCACTAATTCCGTTCACATAAGAGGGTTCCATAACAAGTTCATAACCAAATTACATTTACCCTACCAAAAAAGGTCCACTAGGGCTACCCCACAATGGCGACAAGAAGCTCATGATGACTTTCCTAAGGATTAATATGATGTCGTTCCAGCCAATTAACCTAAGTTCATCATTTCTTTACTTTGAAGGATACCATTACGGATTACATCTTTATCAATCTTAACCTTACCCTTAAGTCAAGGTTTTCAAATAAAAGACTCTCATAATATCATTTAAGGTCACATGTAATTCATATATTCAAGACTAAGATTTCTAACACCCTAAATCAAGACAACACATACTCATATACATCAAGTAATAGATATAAGTCAACCAAGTCAAGACATCACATACTTCACTTTTAACGCATAACATCTTCAAGTCATCTTATATACTATCATAAAATCATCAATGTAATCAACATAGACTCATAAAGTCAAGTAAGAATAACAAATACTTAACCCTAACACTATACTCATAATGTCAAAGTCATAGTCTAACATGATCACCTAAGACAACATGAATGGAAGAATACATATATTGCTTCACATGTAGATAGATACTGTCATGATTCACTTAATCAAACTACACAAATAGTCATAATTCTTAGAGTAGTTGCCAACAAGGCCAAGATCATCATATTACATAAAGTAACGCCCACAAGGCCACATCTATTGCAAGTAAAACACATAACACCGCGGTATAAATAATATCAAATTAAATGAAATGGGAAATCATACCTGCACTCAATCATCAACACTTAAATTCATTGCTAAATTACTCAATTCTATAACACAAGACCCTTATCCAAGGCCATAACCAACAATTCAACATAAAAACTACAATAATCAATAAATTAGGTAAATTCAATGTAACTTCATCAATCCAATACAAAATAGAAATCAATTTACTACAATAATACATCATCAGAAATCTCATAAGAAACTACATAAGATTTTATCAACATTAGATCAAGTAGCCCAAAACTTAGTCAAAAACTAGGGTTCATCAAATACATGATTTCATAAGTAATTTATGTTAAAATAATCAATACAATATCAATTAAATCACAATTCGATGTTTAGAAATCATTTATGCAAGAACTCATGGTAGAATCCCGAAATTGGACAATTCACTTTAGAAAACATTGAAAAACATCTTGAGAGTTGGGCTCCTTGATGAAACAAGATTCAAAGATCAAAAGTCATACCTAAAGGATGATATTTCCTCACTTTGATGAAGAATTTGCACTCAAAACCCACACCAAGATGTTTCTTCAGTTTGGACTTCAGCAGAGTCTTTGAGATTTCTTAAGGGATTTTTGGGTTTTTAATTGAAAGAATGAAATATTCAATGTGTTTAACGCTTATATGATCATTTAAATACCCAATATACCAATAATAAACCTCCAATTCATCCATGAAGAAGTGGGTTGAATTTAAAAGTTCATCCCTAGACTTGGCAATTAACTGCACGTACGCAGCATGCTCACAGACGACTACCCAATCGACGGGGCGTAAACCCATGCACCGACCGTGCTGGCAACCGTTGATGAGTTCAGAGGATTGTAAATGGCATATTATCTCGCCAAGATAAGTACCAAACTACGCCCACCACCTACGGGGTGTCGACAAGGCTACTGGCCATCGATTGCCTTCCGTAGGGGGACTGCCTTTTGGCAGTTTTGGCCATCTACTTTGTCCTTCTTCAAGGACCCCTGCATGGTCCTTGGGATAATTTCCCAAACTCTTCCAACCCAAATACGATAATCTATGAGTTTAACACGTCTCACATGAATTTCATCCAAAACGAACACGTAAAAATCGACGAAACACGCCTAGACACACAAGGTCATTTCAAGGCATATCTTTCGAACGTCATGGACGTTCTTGGACGTTTGACTTCCAAACTTCACGAAAATTAAAAAACTACCTATAAATGATATAATAACTCATTTAAATACCTTAAAACATCATTAAACAAAAATAAACATATAGAATAACATATGAGGCATTTAGGTGACTTAGTCGTCAAACTTTTTGGTCGTCCCTTAACGTTTGACTTCCAACACACCTAATACTTTAGCTACTGCCTCTATACCATATATTAGACCTATTTAGAAATTAATACAAACATTTTAGTCTCTATTTTACCTATGTCATTTTCGGGGTCTTACAATAAGTCAAAAAATAAACAATTGAACTTTTTTGGTTCTCATTGTTTGTTCATTTCAGCCATGAAGATGTCTTAGTTTATAAGTGAGTAGAGAACTAGACTTAATACATTCTCTTTGAAGTGGCTTAAACTTCACAGTCACATAGGTGGTTTATAAATATGTTATAATGTAGATTTACCATTTTACATACAATGTATCAAACATAGGAATCGTAAAAAAGTCCTACTTAGTCATCATTGTTACTTAACATTGTCTTGTTATGAGAATGGACAAAAAAACATCATTTTGACAATGTTTTACCGTCATCAATGACTTTGTTTGATCTCCTTGAACCTTTATTTTTGGATCTCCAGTCTTATAGATAGAGTTGTCGACGACTTGCCCTCGGCCTTAGTCCCCTTCATTGGAAAATCTATAAACTTCCTCTCTACTAAGACCATTTGTAATTATATCTAGCACATAATCCTTTGGTTTTACATAGTCAATTTGGATAATTCAACTAGTTCTCGAGAGATGTTAAGCATATGTCATAAAGGACAAGACTTTCCATTATACATCATGATCCATGCCCTACCTATTGAAATTAATTCTCATAGTGTATGCACACTGGTCCTAAAGTTTTTTTGACCTATATATTGAAAATTAACTCTCACATTTTATGCATATTGGATCTTAAGATTTTGGACAAAAATCATTCAATAAATTTCTGAGTCGTTCAACTTTTTCATTGTCCTTATTTAGAATGATAAACTCATATTTCGTAGCAGAGCGAGCGATATAGTTTTGTTTGTAAGATTTAGAAGAGTCTTCTCCTCCACCAAGAGTAAGTACATTTCCACTTGAGTATTTTACTTTATTTGACGTGGTTATTCAATTTTAATTTGTATATTCTTCCAATACAGTTGAATATCATGTAAAATGTATATATATAAAAGAGAACCCTAAGCTTCCCTACGTGGCGTCACCACAAACAAGGATTCCCTATTAATTTTTTTTATTTCCAATCTAGCCTTCTCCTTTCATGAAAAGTTGTGACTTTTATGAAAAATTTATGACTTTTATGAAGAGCTGTCACTTTTATGAAAAGTTGTGCCTTTTATGCAAGTTTGTAACCTTTCCAAAGGGTTGTAACTTTTCTAAAGAGTTATAACCTTTCCAAATAGTTGTTAATATTATGAAAAGTTATGACTTTTTTGAAGAGTTGTCACTTTTATGAACATTTGTGAATTTTATGAAAGGTTTTGACCTTTTCGAAGGGTAGTAACTTTACCAAATAGTTGTAACCTTTCGTGTAAGACGCAATAATCATTTGTTCACACAATCTTTTGTTGTCTATAAATAGTGGACTTTCCGATCCTACCTTTAAAGTTTTACATAGGTGGTGATTTTTATTCAATAGACCTTTAAATTTTTATATTTGAACTTCTATATATTTTAACTTATATTTTTTCATCATCATTTGTAGGCTGCAAAATTTGTTTGATAGTAATTTATGATTTGAGAATTGTGAAACATAATCATAATTGTAGATTCCTTGTATGCAAAACAAGATAAAGATATGGACATGCAAAGCTACGGAACAAATTGTAAGTGTGGTATGTCCTAAAAGGATCAAGATTGTTGGAATTCCGAAATCAAGTGAGTAATCATATATTTATGCACTTTCCATGTTTCTTAAACTATGACTGCAATTAATTTGATTCGTATGGACAACTGTAGCATTCTTTCTTGATTTCTTCAAATCCTTTTATTGATTAAAACTTATCTTGTATTGAAACAACCTTTCGATTCTCCAAGATAGAAGTAGGCTATGTGTCCACACTACTCTTCTCATACCTCAAATGTGATATTACAATGGAATAATCATTTATGTGAATCATTTTAATTTTAGTAGTTTAAAATCCTTAATAAGAAAACAAAGATTGTGAATAAAATTAATGTTGACTAGCATATGATGTTTTGAAGTTTTTTACTTCCAGATTAATTTAGTAGAGCAAATGGAGGCATAGAGTGTGATCTGTATGACAAATAAGGTGTATAAAATCACTCAATTTTAATCTAATTATTTTGCGTTACATTCATTTCAATGAATTAAGTATATATAGCATAATTTTGTATAGTGATAATTTAAAGAAGAGGGTTGTATGGGTAGAAGATTTATTTGTATCACCAATAAAATGGACAATTACACCGTCTAAATTATATATGTTCAGGTCTGTCGTATGATTTAGAGTCAAATAAATTCTTGGTTATTATATTTAAAAAGAATTCATGGAATGTATACAAGTTCACACTTTTAAATTTACTTAAGAACATTGGAAACAAAGCATTTTACCTTGGATTTTCAATCATTACCCTTGAATCATAGTTTAATTATCTTAAAATTGAACTTATGTATTTTCGGTCTTTCAGACATTAAAATAACCTTAGGTGAAGGTACTGGGGTCTTTTAATAGAGTGTGTAAGAATACTATCGGATATAGTGTAATACTAATTTGACATTAGTTATGCTATGAATTTTTCTTATATATTATTATCTTCTATCCCAAGCCATTGATCAATCCTCCTTTTCCTGATTTATTAAATGTAGCAAGGAAATACATGGAAAAACTTTATTGCCTCCTAATGCAACTAACCAAAGAGAAAGAGTAGTAAAGGATACGAATAGTAGTCTCATGTCAAATGGAATCAAGGAAGAAATTCTTCTATGATTGCGGTTAAACTTTCAAAATTTCATCATGAGACCTATGTATGACATTATCTTTGTTAAGAAAGATTTATGATTTGGTATCTTAAGGGTGGGTTTATTTTTACTCATGCTTATCCATATATTTACAGTCATTCAATGTTGATGCCATAGTTTTTCTATATATTTGATATACATGATAGGAAATATAATATTCTACATATTAGTAGTGCACCCTATAATATTGCATATGTTGTATTTCACTAATACATGTACTAGATTTCTTATTACATCTTACCAAATGTCTCCCAAGTGTATTCTAATTTGTGGTCTATAGTATTCAAGAAATAATGATTAAAGAGTTGGTAACACTTAATTCATTTAGTTTTTCATAAAGAAAGATATTTTGAGTAAATCTAATTTTCAGTGGAGGATGATATTCAACTCATGGTTGCCCTGAGCTTAACACCTCTTATCGATTGATCTAGATTTATTCCTGGTAGGCTGCTATTTTTTTGCTTTAATTATTATGTGAAAAAAATACATATATTTTTGGTTTATTTTCGTCCCGTTTGTATTGTGATGGTTCTCTTATTAGATTGAAAGGGACCTATAAATTCAATACGACCTTAAAATTTACGACAATTACATTTATGATCTTATTAGCCACAATCATAATGAATTTTCATTATAAGAATTACAGCATTGGAAAATACAGTACATTTTGCTTATTACATATACATATTTGGGAGAAAAAAATGAAAAATTTCCAAATTACCCTTACAAGTACACTAAAAATACTTGCATATCTTTTAATATTGCAGGTATTCAACCATAGGTTATGTTATTTTATTGTGATCAAGAATAAACATTGAAGTTAAATATGGGAGTTGGTTGAATCGAAAGATTGTGTATGTCTATAGTGTATTCGTATCCTTTTCAAGCATACATTAGATATGATAACTTAGAATTTCCTATTAACCATAGGAAAGGGTTAACAACATAAATCTTAGGAGAATTATATGTGTAACGACCTGTTTTGTCGTTTTGAGCAGCAGATTTTATTTCTGGAAAACTGGCTGAGACGACGGATACCACGACGGACCGTCATGGGAACGAAGGACCGTCGAGGGTGTCTCATCCCAGAACACTTAGAATTCTGAAATTTGAGTACTAAAATCGACTCTCTGTAATCTGTGACGGACCTGCAGGATGGACCGTCACAGCTACGACGAACCGTCGTGAGGCCCCGTTTCAAAACACTTTAACTCTTAAGAATTTGGTACAGGGAACGATTCTCTGAACGTCGTGACGGAAGTGCAGGACGGACCGTCACAGGCGTGACGGACCGTCACAGACTCTTTAGTGAAAAATGGAGTTGCTGATCCTTGCGACGACCTGTATGACGGACCATCGCAGGCACGACGGGCCGTCACAAGTTGCGTAATCCCAGTCGGAGTTGGATTTCTGGTTAAGTTTTAAAGGGGCGTTTTGGACTATTCCTGCTTTAATTATAAAGTTAGAGGGTTAATGTTAATAAGTCTAATTACTTGGGGGTTAAAAAAGGTAACCTTATGTTAATATTGGGTTATTATTGCCATCTTTTATGCTTAATTATATGCTAATTAGGGTAAAAGAAAGAGGGTTTGGAATAAGAAAAATAGAAAGAACAAGAGAGAGAGAGAGGAATCGATCAAACAGGAAGAGAGAAAACAAAGCTTGGGAAATTGCTTGTTGATCACTAATCTTCGGTGGAGGTAGGTTATGGTTTTGTTTCTATGATATTCGTAGTAAACTCTTAATAGCGAATGATATGTATTGGTAGAATTGTATACCATTCTATATGCTTAATTGTATGCTTGCATGAATATGATTATGTAATGGTGATAAAACAAACATGATGAAGCTATTTAATCCCAAATCTTGAAAGAAACTCTAATCTACGTTATTAATGATGATGCCTTGGTATAAAAGAAGGCTTGATGAATTAAAGTAATGGGATTGATGATGCCTTGGTGTAGAGAAGGCTTGATGAATTGACAGAATGAGATTAGTGGATCGGAGTGTCACGTTCCGACACATAGTATTAGTGGATCGGAGTGTCACGTTCCGACACATAGTATTAGTGGGACGGGTGTCACGAACCGACACATATTATTAGGGGATCGGGTGTCACGAACCGACACGTAGAATTAGGGGATCGGAGTGTCAAGTACCGACACATAGTATTAGGGGATCGGGTGTCACGAACCGACACGTAGAATTAGGGGATCGGAGTGTCACGTACCGACACATAGTAGTAGGGGATCGGAGTGTCACGTACCGAGACAAGAGGAAGAAAGATAATGAATCTTGAAAGATGTTAATATACTCAACATAATGAACTTAATTCCCAAATGAATATGGTGTTGAGGCTTGAGCCCTCATGGATGAACTTGATGGTACTTATTGATGACTATAGTACTTGTTGTTGCTACATGTTAAGTTTTATAGTTGATTTATGATATTAACTGATATATACTGTTTTCTATTTTGAGTTGGCCGATGATATCTACTCAGTACCCGTGGTTTGTACTGACACCTATTCTTATGTTTTCTTCTTTGTTATTTGTGGAGTGCAGCAAACGTGCCGTCATCTACAATTCAACAGTGAATCTAGCCAGTCTTCGTCACAGCGGATCTTCAGGGTGAGCTAATGCTTCTAGCTTGGACTGGATCTTCTTCTTCAATTCTTGATGCCTTGAACTTCCGGCATGGACTAGCTTTTTACTTTTTTTAGCTTCTTAGAATACTCTTAGTTTAGTAATTTGACTATAGATGTTCTTATGATGATGACTTCCAGATTTTGGGGAATAATAGTTGTTGAATTTTAGTAGTTATTGAATTGGTTTTTATTAATGAGTTAAGTCTTTCGCATTATTTTCTGTTGTTATACATTGAAATGTTAAGGTTTAGATTGGTTGGTTCGCTCACATAGGAGGGTAAATGTGGGTGCCAGTCGCGGCCCCGATTTAGGTCGTGACAAACTTGGTATCAGAGCATTAGGTTCGTTGGTCTCATCACACAAGAACGAGTCTAGTAGGGTCTTAAGGAACGGTAGGGGGACGCCTTTACTTTTCTTTGAGAGGCTATAAGACTTTAGGAAAATTCCATTCTTTCATTCTTTCTTTCGTGCTACTACTTGAGTCCAATTGGTATCTAGGTGATACAAATTGGTATCTGACCATCTTCACTCTATTTCGCAGATGGTTAGAACTAGAGCAACGACCGCGCCAGCAGTGACCACGGCAAGACAAGAAACGTCTGAGCCAGCCACTTGGGCTGTAGCTCGAGGAGGATCAGTGGTAATAGGCCGTGGAAGAGGTTGTGGGAGGACGTCCTCTAGAGGGAGAGGACGAGCACCTAGCCCATCTGGTACTAGGGCGGTGACTCCTCCACCGACTGAGGAAGTAATAAGAGAGGGTGAGGAAGGGGAGAATGAACAAGTGCAGAATGAAGAATTACCACCCCAACCTACCCCAGAGATGATCAATCAGGTTCTTGCTTATATTAGCGGGTTATCAGATCAGGGTCAGGCACCTCCAGTGTTTTCTGCACCAACACCTCCGGTTTCAGAGGTACAACATGCGGCTACTGTGGCTCCCCGCATGGATGCCTCATTGGAAATAGGCACATTTCTGCGTCTGACTACAGGGCCTATAATGACAAATGATCAGCATGAACTTTTCAGTAAGTTCTTGAAATTGAAACCTCCAGTCTTCAAGGGTGCAGAATCTGAGGATGCTTACAATTTTCTAGTTGATTTTCATGAGCTACTACACAAGATGGGTATAGTAGAACGGTTTGGTGTTGAGTTCGTGAGTTATCAGTTTCAAGGGAACGCCAAAATGTGGTGGCGGTCACATGTTGAGTGTCAACCAACAGAGGCACCGCCTATGACTTGGGCATCCTTCTCTAGCTTGTTTATGGAGAAGTATATCGCAAGGACTTTGAGGGATAGAAAAAGGGATGAGTTCTTGAGTCTAGAGCAAGGTAGGATGACGGTTAATGCATATGAGGCTAAGTTCCGTGCATTATCCAGGTATGCCACCAAACTTTGTTTCAGTCCACAAGAACGGATTCGCCGTTTTATGAAGGGGTTGAGGTCAGAATTGCGGATTTCAGCCTTACAGGTAGCAGCCACGGCAAAATCCTTCCAAGAGGTGGTAGACTTTGTGATAGAGGTGGAAGGAGTGAAGCCAGATGACTTCACCACGACATCGACATCAAAAAGGTTTCGAAAGGGAGGTGAGTTTAATGGTTCTTACACTAGAGGACAGGGTTCTGGAGGTTACTCAGTCCGACCCATTCAGTCTTCACTACAGACTGTAGTTGGGGGTCTACCTCAGACCGATCAACACTTCTCCGAGAGACCTATGCCCGACTCCAGAGAGTGTTATGGATGTGGGGAGACTGGACATATTAGGAGGAATTGTCCAAAACAGAGTTACAGACCCCCAATAGCTAGAGGTAGAGGTGGTCATGGTAGAGGCCATTTTTCTGGAGGACGTGGTGGTCGAGGTAATAGTGGTCACCAAAACGGCCTAGGTGATGGGCAAACTAGAGTCACTACGGCACAACATGGTAGAGGCAACAGACAGACTGGTGATAGGGCCCATTGTTACGCTTTCCCTGGGAGATCTGAAGCGGAGGCGTCTGATGCTGTTATCACAGGTAATCTTTTGGTTTGTGATTGCATGGCTTCTTTATTGTTTGATCCCGGATCCACATTTTCATATGTATCTTCCTCATTTGCTAATGGTCTTAATTTACATTGTGAATTGCTTGACATACCTATTCGTGTTTCTACTCCGGTGGGTGAGTCTATGATAGTTGAAAAGGTATATAGGTCTTGTTTGGTGACGTTTGTGGGGAGCAATACTTATGTAGACTTGGTTATCTTAGAAATGGTCGATTTTGATGTAATTCTGTGTATTACTTGGCTTTCTCCGAATTTTGCGATCTTGGATTGTAATGCTAAAACTGTGACGTTAGCCAAGCCTGGGACAAATCCGCTAGTGTGGGAGGGCAACTACACTTCCACTCCAGTTCATATCATCTCATTTCTTCGTGCTAAGAGAATGATTAGTAAGGGTTGTTTAGCTTTCTTGGCACATCTCAAGGATGACACTACTCAAGTACCTTCAATCGAGTCGGTATCGGTAGTTCGCGAGTTTCTGGATGTGTTTCCTGCAGATCTTCCTGGCATGCCACCGGATAGAGATATCGATTTTTGCATTGATTTGGAACCAGGTACTCGCCCCATTTCTATACCCCCTTATAGAATGGCTCCCGCGGAGTTAAGAGAGTTAAAGGCCCATCTTCAAGAGTTGTTGAGCAAAGGCTTCATTAGACCAAGTGCATCTCCGTAGGGTGCTCCGGTGTTATTTGTGAAGAAGAAGGATGGGAGTTTTCGGATGTGCATAGACTATAGACAACTGAACAAGGTAACTATTAAGAACAAGTATCCTCTTCCTCGCATTGATGACTTGTTCGATCAGTTACAAGGTGCTTGTGTCTTCTCTAAAATCGACTTGAGATCCGGTTATCATCAATTGAAAATACGGGCAGCGGATGTGCCAAAGACTGTTTTTCGAACTAGGTATGGGCACTACGAATTTGTGGTAATGTCTTTTGGTCTTACGAATGCCCCTGCTGCTTTCATGAGCTTGATGAACGGGATTTTTATGCCATATCTGGATCTCTTCGTGATCGTGTTTATTGACGACATACTGATATACTCAAAAAGTAAGAAGGAACATGAGGAGCATTTGAGAATGGTGTTAGAGTTGTTGAGGAAGAAGAAGCTCTATGCCAAATTCTCCAAGTGTGAGTTTTGGCTAGATTCAGTGTCCTTCTTGGGACACGTGGTTTCTAAGGATGGAGTGATGGTGCATCCATCTAAGATTGATACAGTGAAGAACTGGGTAAGACCTACTAATGTGTCAGAAATAAGGAGTTTTGTTGGGTTAGCTAGCTACTACCGCCGATTTGTCAAGGGATTCTCTTATATTGCTTCCCAATTGACGAACTTGACTAAGCATAATGTTCCATTTGTATGGTCGGATGAATGTGAGGAAAGCTTTCAGAAGCTTAAGACCTTGTTGACTACCGCACCAATTCTTACTTTGCCAGTAGAGGGTAAGAACTTCATTGTTTATTGTGATGCATCCTACTCTGGTTTGGGTGCAGTGCTAATGCAAGAGAAGAATGTGATTGCGTACGCTTCGAGGCAATTAAAGGTGCATGAATGTAACTATCCGACCCACGATTTGGAGTTGGCCGTGGTAGTATTTGCACTAAAGCAATGGAGACACTATTTGTATGGGGTTAAGTGTGAAGTCTATATAGATCATCGTAGCTTACAATATGTCTTTACTCAGAAAGACTTGAATTTGAGACAGAGGAGATGGATGGAACTACTTAAGGACTACGATATCACTATCTTATACCATCCGGGAAAAGCTAATGTTGTGGCAGATGCTTTGAGTAGAAAGGCGGGAAGCATGGGAAGTCTAGCTCATTTGTAAGTCTTTAGACGCCCGTTGGCTAGGGAAATCCAGAAATTGGCTAATGACTTTATGAGGCTAGAAGTAAATGAGAAGGGAGGATTTTTGGCTTGTGTGGAGGCGAGATCTTCTTTCCTTGACAAGATCAAGGGAAAACAGTTCGAAGATGAGAAACTAAGGCGAATTCGGGATATGGTGTTGCGAGGAGAGGCTAAAGAGGCCATAATGGATGAGGAAGGTGTTTTGAGGATTAAGGGAAGGGTATGTGTGCCCCGTGTTGATGATTTGATCCACACTATTCTTACAAAGGCTCATAGTTTCGGATATTGTATGCATCCTGGTGCAACCAAGATGTACCATGACCTAAAGCAACACTTTTGGTGGAGTAGAATGAAGCGAGACATTGTTGATTTTGTTGCCAAATGTCCAAATTGCCAACAAGTAAAGTATGAACACAAGAGGCCCGGAGGAACACTTCAGAGAATGCCCACTCCTGAATGGAAGTGGGAGAGAATTGCAACGGACTTCGTGGTTGGTCTTCCAAAGACATTGGGTAAGTTTGACTCTATTTGGGTAATTGTGGACAGATTAACTAAGTCTACTCACTTCATTCCGGTCAAGGTGACCTACAATGCAGAAAAGTTAGCCAAAATGTACATCTCAAAAATCGTTCGATTGCATGGAGTTCCACTTTCCATCATATCAGATAGAGGTATGCAGTTTACTTCTAAGTTTTGGAGAACATTGCATGCTGAATTAGGTACTAGATTGGACCTTAGTACTGCATTTCATCCTTAGACCGATGGGCAGTCTGAGCGGACGATTCAAGTGTTGGAGGATATGCTTCGTGCATGTGTGATAGAATTTGGTGGCCATTGGGATAACTTCTTACCTTGGCAGAGTTTTCATACAATAATAGCTATCACTCAAGTATTGACATGGCTCCATTTGAAGCACTGTATGGGAGGAGATGTAGGTCTCCCATTGGTTGGTTTGATGCATTTGAGGTCAGACCTTGGGGTACGGATCTGTTGAGGGATTCATTGGAAAAGGTGAAAGCTATTCAAGAGAAGCTATTAACGGCTCAAAGCAGACAAAAGGAATATGCGGATCGAAAGGTTAGAGACTTGGAGTTCATGGAAGGTGAACAAGTCTTGCTGAAGGTTTCACCCATGAAATGGGTGATGCGGTTTGGAAAAAGGGGTAAGCTAAGTCCAAGGTATATTGGACCATTTGAGGTGCTTAAGCGAGTAGGGGAGGTGTCTTATAAATTAGCCTTGCCTCCAGGGCTGTCTGGGGTGCATCCGGTATTTCATGTGTCCATGTTGAAAAGATACCATGAGGATGGAAACTACATCATCCGTTGGTATTCAGTTTTACTTGATGAGAATTTGACTTATGAGGAGGAACCGGTTGCTATTTTAGATAGAGAGGTTAGCAAGTTGAGGTCGAGAGAGATTGCATCCATCAAAGTTCAATGGAAGAATCGACCGGTTGAAGAGGCTACTTGGGAGAAGGAGGCAGATATGCAAGAAAAATACCCACATCTGTTTACAGATTCAGGTACTCTCTTTCGCCCTTGTTTTTCTTCTTTTGATCGTTCGAGGACGAACGATGGGTAAATTGGTATCTATTGTAATGACCTGTTTAGTCGTTTTGAGCAGCAAATTTTATTTCTGGAAAACTGGCTGAGACGACGGATACCACGACGGACCGTCATGGGCACGACGGACCGTCGAGGGTGTCTCGTCCCAGAACACTTAGAATTCTGAAATTTGAGTACTAAAATCGACTCTCTGTAATCTGTGACGGACCTGCAGGACGAACCGTCACAGCTACGACGAACCGTCGTGAGGCCCCGTTTCAAAACACTTTAACTCTTGAGAATTTGGTACAGGGAACGATTCTTTGAACGTCGTGACGGAAGTGCAGGACGGACTGTCACAGGCGTGACGGACCGTCACAGACTCTTTAGTGAAAAATGGAGTTTCTGATCCTTGCAACGACCTGCATGACGGACCGTCGCAGGCACGACGGGCCATCACAGGTTGCGTAATCCCAGTCGTAGTTGGAGTTCTGGTTAAGTTATAAAGGGGCGTTTTGGACTATTCCTGCTTTAATTATAAAGTTAGAGGGTTAATGTTAATAAGTCTAATTACTTCGGGGTTAAAAGAGGTAACCTTAAGTTAATTAGTGGGTTATTATTGCCATCTTTTATGCTTAATTATATGCTAATTAGGGTAAAAGAAAGAGGGTTTGGAATAAGAAAAATAGAATGAACAAGAGAGAGAGAGAGGAATCGATCGAACAGGAAGAGAGAAAACAAAGCTTGGGAAATTGCTTGTTGATCACTAATCTTCGGTGGAGGTAGGTTATGGTTTTGTTTCTATGATATTCGTAGTAAACTCTTAATAGCGAATGATATGTATTGGTAGTATTGCAAACCATTCTATATGCTTAATTGTATGCTTGCATGAATATGATTATGTGATGGTGATAAAACAAACATGATGAAGCTATTTAATCCCAAATCTTGAAAGAAACTCTAATCTACGTTATTAATGATGATGCCTTGGTATAAAAGAAGGCTTGATGAATTAAAGTAATGGGATTGATGATGCCTTGGTGTAGAGAAGGCTTGATGAATTGACAGAATGAGATTAGTGGATCGGAGTGTCACGTTCCGACACATAGTATTAGTGGATCGGAGTGTCACGTTCTGACACATAGTATTAGTGGGACGGGTGTCACGAACCGACACATATTATTAGGGGATCGGGTGTCACGAACTGACACGTAGAATTAGGGGATCGGAGTGTCACGTACTGACACATAGTATTAGGGGATTGGGTGTCACGAACTGACACGTAGAATTAGGGGATCGGAGTGTCACGTACCGACACATTGTAGTAGGGGATCGGAGTGTCACGTACCGACACAAGAGGAAGAAAGATAATGAATCTTGAAAGATGTTAATATACTCAACATAATGAACTTAATTCCCAAATGAGTATGGTGTTGAGGCTTGAGCCCTCATGGATGAACTTGATGGTACTTATTGATAACTATAGTACTTGTTGTTGCTACATGTTGAGTTTTATAGTTGATTTATGATATTAAATGATATATAGTGTTTTCTATTTTGAGTTGGCCGATGATATCTACTCAGTACCCGTGGTTTGTACTGACCCCTATTTTTATGTTTTCTTCTTTGTTATTTGTGGAGTGCAGCAAACGTGCCGTCATCTTCAATTCAACAGTGAATCTAGCCAGTCTTCGTCACACCGGATCTTCAGGGTGAGCTAATGCTTCTAGATTGGACTGGATCTTCTTCTTCAAGTCTTGATGCCTTGAACTTCCGACATGGACAAGCTTTTTACTTTTTTTAGCTTCTTAGAATACTCTTAGTTTAGTAATTTGACTATAGATGTTCTTGTGATGATGACTTCCAGATTTTGGGGAATAATAGTTGATGAATTTTAGTAGTTATTGAATTGGTTTTTATTAATGAGTTAAGTCTTCCTCATTATTTTCTGTTGTTATACATTGAAATGTTAAGGTTTAGATTGGTTGGTTCGCTCACAAAGGAGGGTAAATGTAGGTGCCAGTCGCGGCCCCGATTTGGGTCGTGACAATATGTTCATAGAATGTTGCTTGAATACTCATCTGCAATGAAAACGTACACGAGAAATTCTATACTATTTGCCAGAAATATGTTCCCGTCGCTGCCATAGTAACTCTTTTGCTTTTATGTTGGATTGAACTTTTTTATTATCTCTTCCCAAAAAGTTATTTTTTAGTAAATTTATTTTTTAAATTTTTATTATCTCTTCCCAAAAAGTTATTTTTAGTACATTTGGTTTCTAATTTTTTCATCTGAATGTCAACATAATAAAACTATAAAACTAATTTATTTTTTTTATTATCTTTGGGTTTTAAAAATTGTGTAAAACCTATGTTTAGCCAAGTTAGTTCTAATGCAAAGCAATATGCTTTTATTAAGTTTTAAATGCTCCAAAACTCTTTTCATTGTAATTCAATGAGCTTGATTAAGATTACAGTGAAGTGACTCAGGTTAGTAATATCACATGCTATATCACATAGCTAACATTTACTAGAGTCTTGTCAATAGTAAAATCCAAATAATTGAATTTGTCAAATACCTTTTCGAACACATCAGTAAGTGCAATGTCTTTCATATTGAAGCTACTCTCTAGCATATGCTTAGTAGCATTTATGAAAGAAATGTCTTTGTTGATGATAAACATGTCATCAACATGAATCCAAACAATTACCTTGTAGTTTAGAGTGTATTAAATTTACAAACATTTATCACATTTATTAATCTTGAATTCATTTGTCAACATATTTCAGTCAAACGTCAGATGTCTTAATTTGGGCACTTGGTTTTAGTCCACAAACTGACTTAGCTTGTTTATAGACTTTTTTTTATCACCACGAACCACAATGCCCTCGGGTTTTCATGGTATAGACTTTTTATTACCAGAGACTACAAATCGCTCAAAATTTTCCATGTATATTTCTCCGTCAAATTCTCCATTTGAATAAAATGTTACACATCCATTTTGCAAATATTGAAGGTCATATACCACAACTAGCAAAATTAACATCTGAATTGATTTAATCCTAATTAGGGGCTATATTGTGTCAAAATATTCAAGGATTTATCATTTTCAAAATCCTATGACAACATGTCTTTCTCTACATTTGTCAATAGTTTCATCAACTTTCTTTTCCTTTTGTAGATCCACTTTGAACTCAAAGGTTCATTTCCTAGAGGAAGATCAATTAACTCTCAAGTATGGTTTCATAAGATTGAATCTATCTTACTATTGACAACGTCTACCAAAAAATAAAGAATTTATAAGACTCATTTTCAAAAAGAAATGTAATAAAATCTCAAATGAAGTAATTTGACAATTGACATTTATGACGCCTCTTAATATCTTTATTCAGTACATCCATCAATGTTTATTTCCAAGGTCGTTTAGATCCTTCACTTGACTATTCGATAGTTCAGACTTATGAAGCATAAATCAGCATGATTTACTATTTGTAGCATATCCAATGAACATACATTCCACAGTCTTAGATCCTATTTTGACCCATTTGGGAATAGTTCCCTCATTTCCACTTCTCATATGGAATATATTGTATTGGAAATCGCTAGATCCCTAGTTTTGAAGAGTTAATTATTGTATATGCTTTAAGGAACGACAAACAATACTCTATTAGGATACAACAAAGCATGAAAAAACACGTCTTTTTGTTGCTCTGCTTCTTACCAAAAGAAATTTTTATTTGTTACACTCTTTACTAACAAACCAAAAAAATCTCTCTTTCTAAACATACAAACCTTTTTTTCTTTCTTTTGTTATGATGATAGCACCCCTACAGATTTAGTGGAAAATCTGAATTTGTAAGTAGGACATTCAATATATCGTTCAAAGTTCAATTTTTCCTATCATTAATATCATTAGATTGAGGTGAGTATGTGCAGTAATTTGATGGATGGTTCCATTTTCCAAATATACTTTTGCAAAAAAAAGATTCATACTCTCCACATATACCACTTCTAATCATGATTATCTTTTTATAAAACTAATTTTCAACTACAATTTTATATTGCCTATATGTTTCTATTGATCCATCCATACAATTTAGCAAATAGACATAACAATATTTAGTGCAATTGTCAATAACATTTAGGACACTTTTTCCAACAAAGAGATGATGTTGACGTCATATAACAAATATCAGTGTAATTCAATTTAAGGTATTAAAATTTCTTTCAAAATAATTGTAAGTATGATTAACATACTTTGATTCAACACATACTTGACATTGTGATTTAGTGCACTACAAGTTGGCCAGAACTTCTAAGTTGATCAATATTTCCAAGGTTTTTCAATTGACATGTCACAAGCATTTATGTTACCAATAATTTGATACAAGCAAGTAATACAAAACGAAAATACAATGTTTTAAAAGACCTTTTGGCAGATAACTTTTCCCACATATATGTTGTTCTTTATTTTTTATAACTTTCTCAAATACAAATATTGTTTTAGTGTCAACACCTTATCATATGTCCTTTTTAGAAGGATATTTCTTTAACATTCTATTTGTTATAATATCATAGTCTCATCGATTCAATAAGGGTAATGTCACCCAAATGTTTGCGTTTAAGACAAAAACATAAAAGATCTCTTTTAACCAGTGCTCATGTCTATACAAATATAAATATTTTATTAGACATATGTTTTAATGAAAATTCATTATCTTCTAAGAGACACATTCATCAAAGAGTGTAATTCATCTGAACGAGTAATATAATTTTGTTATTTTATACTAGTCATATCATATAATATAAAATAAACACTCAACCAACACAATATCAAATATAATTAAAGATTTTTGTGGGTCTAACATAATACAAGAATGTATTTAAATTTCATATCTTGTACATTCAAATTTAAATTAGATAGTAAGTCTAACTTTTTATTTATCACAAGTAAAGAACCCCTCTCCCCCCCCCCCCCACATACAGATTTTAAATACGTTCTTAAAATTAATTTCAAGTATTTTAAAAAAAAATTCATATATTTTTCTTATACTTTTAAATTGTGTACTGTAAAAAAAAACATTGGAAACACGAAGCATTCTATTGGAAATTTAATCCATAGAAACACCCATTGCAGGTAAAAAAATCACTAAGCTTATGTAAATGGTTTTTTATTTCCTTTGTGTCACAATTAGACCAACCACTTAGTATTTAGAACAGTAACAGTAAAGATTCAATCTTTATACAACTTGTTTCTAGTTTAACGATGAAGTTTTTATGTTAATAAAGATTTTTGGTTCATCTTATTGTCTTCATCTTGTCATTGTTATTTAGTTTATATGTTATTTTTTTTTACTTATGAGGCATAATGTTAATTTAGATTGTGTGCTAATTTTACTTTAATGGAAAAAAAAGTTTTGCTACTTATTTATTTGCTCAGTGTATATTTTACACTAATTTAATTGTTTTCTATGATAGTTATCATGTCGAATTAATCAAATCATGAGTTCGTGACACTCGACATTTCTGAAAATAATTACTTTTCATGGGTATTCGACACTGAAATTTTCCTTGATGCTAGAGGTCTTTGTGCCACTTCTACAAATGGTAATACAGCATTGAGTAAGTACAAAGGGAAGGCAATGATTTTCCTTTGTCATCATCTGGATGAAGGATTGAAGGTTCAATACCTTACGGTAAAAGATCCACTTGAATTGTGGACTGGTTTAAAGGAAAGGTATGACCACCTTAAGATAACGATATTTCCGAGGGCTCATTATGAATGGATTCGCTTACGCTTACAGGATTTTAAAACTATATGTGAATATAATTTTGTTGTATACAAAATTACTTCCCAATTGAAATTATGTTGGGAAGATATAAAAGGTGAGGACATCTTAGGAAAAACTATAACAAATTTTCATTCCTCAAATTTTTGTATTACAGTAGCAATACAGTGAAAGGGGGTTTAAAAAATATCCTGAGTTGATGTCATGCCTTCTTGTGTCTGAGCAACATAATAATCTTTTACTAAAAAACTATGAAGCCCATCCTACGGGAAGTGCTCCATTACCCCAATCAAATGAGGTTGAAGCACATGACCAATCTGAAAGAAGACAAAACAAAAAAAAAACATCAAAATAATGTGCGTGGACGTGGCAATGGCAGAGGACGATATAATAATCATCATGGTGTTGTTCGTCACAAAAGGGAGAACAATATGGGTTCTCAAAGTAATCCTTCTAGAGGCAATTGTCATTGTTGTGGCATGAAAGGGCATTGGAAGAATGAATGACGAGCGGTTGAGCATTTTCTTAGGCTTTATCAATATTCTTTGAAATAAAAAGGAAATAAAAATGGTGCATCTTCTTCTAATGATCAGGTGGAGTCACACTTGACTTGTAAAACTGATGTCGAGGCAGGGCCTTCAAAAAAAATATGATGACAATATTGAAGCAAATTTGGCTTTAAAAGATGATAATTTTTATGACCTTGATGATATTACTCATTTAGAAGTTGAAGACTTCTTTGGAGATCAAAACTAATGTTTGATTATTTTTTTGGGGAAAATAATTTTAAAGTAAAAAATTATGTAATTTTATTTTCCTGCAAAGTTGTTGATTTTTAATATTTCATATGATGTACTTTTATTTTATAAAGATAAATAAAATTCCCCAATCTTCAATTGATTCAAGATGAGAAATGGAGAAATGTGTCTTCTTGATAGTGCTACAACTCACACTATTTTAAGATATAGAAAATATTTCTCTAATTTGATTATGAAAAAGGCTTATGTTAATGCAATATTTGGTAGTGCAAAACTAATTGAGGGCTCTCGAATAGCGACTTTACTACTATTTGGGGGATAATATTAACATTGAATGCATTGTATTGTAGCAAGTCTAAAAAAACTTATTAACTCTCAAAGTTATTCGCCAAAATGATTATCATGTTTAGACTGCCAATGAAGGAAAGGTTGAATACCTTTATATTACTACAATAAAATGGGGGCAAAAATATGTGCATGAAAAATTACCCGCATTTTCTTCTCGATTGTACCATACAAATTTAGCATGGTTGAATCACATGTCATAGTAAACAAAGGGTTTACAAATCCTAATGATTTTATCATTTGGCATGACCGGTTGGGTCATCCCGTTTATAATATGATGCGCAAAAATATTGAGAATTCACATGGGCATACTTTGAAGAATCTAAAAATTCTTCAATCAAAGAAATTCTCCTGTACTGCTTATTCTCAAGGACTGTTAGTTATTAAACCATCAGCATCTAAGGTTGGGAAAGAATCCCCTGCATTTCTGAAATGTATAAAAGGTGATATATGTGGGCCATTTCACCCCCCATGTGGGCCATTTAAATATTATATGGTCTTGATAGAGGCATCAACAATATGGTCACATGTATGCTTATTATCAACTCACAATATGACTTTTGCGAGGTTGTTAAATCAAATAATTGTAAGATCCCTAAAATGACTTAGGTGAACTAGAGACTAACATGTTGGTATTGATAGTATAAGGTCCTTCATAGGTCTATTATGTGCTAAGAAGGCAGTTTCTGAGATTTTAGGTGCATTGGAAGTCAAACGTCAAGGGACGATCAAGACGTTCGACGACTAGGTCACCTATGTGCCTCATATGTCGTTCTATTTTTTACGAGTTATTCATTAGGTTGTAAGTTTCTTATATGATTTATTATGATGTATATAAGTATCGTGTTGAGTTTGATGGAATTTGGAGGTCATACGTCCAAGAACGTCCATGATGTTTGAAAGTGTTGCCTTCAAATGACCTTGTGTGTCTAAGCATTTTTCATCGAGTTTAACATGTTTGTTTTAAGTGAAATTCACGTGACAGGTCCTAATATCATATACAGTCATTTTTGGGTTGGAAAATTATGGAAAAAGATCCCCAAGGACCATCCAATGGTCCTTGAAGAAGGACCCAAAGTTGGTGCCCAAGCCTGCCCAAGACAGCGAAAACCATAGAGGCAATTGACACCCCGTTGGTAGGGTTTTGTCAGTTTGCACTTAGACATTCGAGAGTAGAGGCCAACGACCAGCCTCATTCACAAACCATGAACCAACAAGATGGTGCATTGGTCAATGGACGGGCCGTCATTTGTCGACCGTCATTGGGGTTGTGTAGCGTGCAACTTTACTGTTAAGTGAGGGGTGAAGTTGTAATTTCACCCTACTTCAAAATAAGAGTATTGGAGGTTCCTTAAATGTCTTATGGGTATTTTAAGTGTGTATATAATTTGTTAACACTTAGAAAATTGCATTCTTCCAAATCCAAATCCCTTAGACATTCCTTAAGACTCCATTGAAATCAAAAGTCAAGGAAGAGCTTGGATTGTTGAAAAAATGGAGATTCTTCATCAAAGTGAAGAATTAGCTTCATCAAAATATGGATTTTGATCCTTGAGTTTTCAAAATTGAATTATTAAATTTCATGATTCTACCATGGATTCTTGTATCCATTGTTTTTAAATGTTTAATATGGATTAAATTTTTATTGTATTGACGATTTTGACCTAAATTACCTATGACCCCATGAATTGGATGAACCTTACTTTTTGACTAAGTTATTTCTTAGTTGATATTGATATAATCTTGATGAATTATGCTGTACATTTCTATGAGTTGACTAATGATGTAATAATTGTGATAAATAGATATCTAGGTTGTATTGGATTGATGAATATGTAGTAGTTTGACCTAGTTTCATGAATATTGTTATAATTATGTTGAATTGATTGTTATGGCCATGGGTAATGGGCTTGTGATATCGAATGTGATGATTTGACATTGGATAGAGGTGTTGAGGACGATGTGGTGGTAAGCTTCCCTATTTCCTTTACTTTCATAATTATTAAACTTCAACTGTGTTGTGATTCGTATGGTCCACTTATGGTTGTGGTGTTATATGCATTAGTTGGAATTGTGGTGGCCTTGTCGGCGTTATTTTAAGTAATATGAGGATCAAGGCCTTGTTGGCAAAATACTTGAAGTAATATGACTAATTGTATAGTTCATTATGTGAAGTATTATGATATCTACTATATGTGTTCTATTGAGGTAATGTAGATGATCATGTTAGACTATGGCTTTGACCTTGTGTGTATAGTCTTAGGGTTTATACTTGGTTATTCCTAATTGACTATATGATTCTATGTTGGTCACATTGTTTATGGTCTGATAGTGTATAAGATGACTTGAAGTCGACACGGTTATGTCTATGTGTTTCTAGAATGACATGTATTATGACTTAAAGTGAAGTATGTGGAGTCTTGTGTTGGTTGACTTGTGTCCCTTGCTTGATGTATGTATGAATGTTAATATGTGATGTCTTGACTTACGATGCTACAGTCTTTTAGTCTTGAACGTATGAATGGCATGTGACCTTAAATGTAGTTAAGAGGGTCTTTTATGTGAAAACGTTGAACCTAGTGGTAAGGTTATGAATGTTGAAGTAGAAATTCGTAATGGTATCTTCAAAGTAAAAGAATAGTTGACTTAAGGTTGATTGGATGGAATGGCCTTATATCAAACCTTAGGGAAGTCATCATGAGTTTCTTATCGCCATAGTAAGGTAACCCTAGTAGACGTCTTTGGTAGGGTAAATGTAATTGGTTATTACCTTGATATCGAACCCCTTTAAATGAACCTTAATGTTAATAACTCTATGAGAACAAAGCCTAGCACTGAGTGAGTATGGCAAGGAAAGTAGATTTATTCAAAGAATGAGACTAGAATACAAAGCATGCCCTTCATATTCCTTAACCATGTGCTTACATGGGATGTGTCTAAAGTTCTACCATTTGGCAAGTACAACAACCTCATCGGAGTAGGATGCAATTCCGAATTCCATGTCTGTCTATCATGGTCTATGTCGGTTATTACCAATCTCATCATATGGAATATGTTTTAGCATTAGATAAGTTCTATGAAGTTTAGGTGGTGGCATGGGACTCTATCTAGACATTGCACAATAGGCTTTGAAGGTGTTAATTGGAGTTCCTAGGTCTTGCCCAAGATTATTACTTGAATGTCCTTTTGTGTTGAATTTATCCTAAATGAACTAATGAATATATTGACTTAAGTTAAGAAAGTATGTTAAGTGAATAAGTACTTATCTAGAGTAGTTAAGTGTTGTCTAGTTAAGGTGAGAAGGGGGCATAGAAAGGGTCACTTTGTATCTTACCTAGATGTGTCTTAAGAATGACTCTAGTTAGGGAAGATGTTGATTATGTGGACATTATCTAAACATAGGAAGTCTTAAGGATTATTTAGGTAATCTTTAAGAGGTCAGTCATGGACGTTAACTTCTTGATTTACTTAAGTAAGTCTTTTGATATCCTTTGATACGAGAATGTCATATTATCTATATGTTGATATGTTTGATGTCTTGTTAAGTATGTATGTGTCTTATTATAAGTAATCTTGAGGGTCATTTAGGTATTCTTAGGAAGGTTCTATGGGCGGTCTATCTTTGTGTTGCTTAAGTGGGTCTTATCATAGCTTTTAGTGAGAAGACTACACACTAGGTATTGTTAAAAGGAAGGAGGAAAATACTTCACTGTAACAGTGACGCAATTCATTGTACATTGAATATAACTCACTGTTATGTTAGATAAAATTGTGTTAAGTTGTATAAATGTTATCTTATGTGTTTATAAGTTGTTAAACGTTATTCTTATAAATATAATATTATTTTAATGAAAAGATGCATATTTCTAATAAATGTTCATTTTTATAACTTTCATGCATTATGACATACTTAGTACATGTGGTTGTACTAATCATTGTTTTTATCTATCTCTATAGTTGTTGGTAGGTGAGGAGCATTTGGGAAGGAAGACTTGGACCGTAGCATCGTTCAAAAGAATTTGAAGTATTTTATCATTTCATTCGAGGGTACAAATGTTTTTGCTGTTTCTATATAAAGTATTGTAATAGACTAAGTATTTCTATGTTTTAAAGTATGGGCCGTGTCCCAAGTATTCTCATGTATTAGGTTTGATGAGATTCAGACTTAGTATTTTCTATGACTTTATATGATATAGATTTTTAAAGACTGATATTTTTTGGGAAAAGTCTTAATTCTGCACTACTTTTCATTATGATTATGCGATGAATGATGTGTACATGATCGTACAAGTCCTCCGAGAGATCAACTATGCCGGTTACAATCTAGGATTGCCCCTAAATTCTAGGGTGTGATTTAGGTAGGTGAGAAGCTTGGTATCAGAGCAAGGTTATGAAAGTAATATTAGGAATCAATATGTCTCATCAAGTCATATGTAGTAGAGTCTTGACCATCGGTTTGAGTCGCGACACATCTATGGGCGAGCGACTATAGGATGCTAGAGTTTCCCTTCTTATGTTTTTTCCTTGTGTTTCTAGGAATATGAATACGAGGAGGACACCAGCTAAGAGAGTTGAGGAGAATGATGTGCAAGAAGAGATTCCTCCTCAAGTTCAGAAAGTTGAGCAAGTTCTTCAAGGTGATCAAGATGACCAAGTACCTATTGTGGATGGAGGTGATGATATTCCGAAGCTACATAATACGGATATTAGAGAGGCTTTCCTTGCTTTAACCCGAGCCGTCACTACTCAAGTGAATTTGAATATGGTGCCGAGGGTGAATATTGTGGAGAGCACTATGACATCTAGGTTGAGAGAATTTGTGAGGATGTATCCTCCTATATTTCTTAGCTCTAAGGTAGGAGAGGATCCCCAAGAGTTTCTAGATGGAGTGTACAAGGTGTTCAGTGCTATGGGGGTTACATCTAGGGAGAAGGCAGAGTTGGTTTCATATCAATTGAGGGATGTTTCTCAAATATGGTAAACTCAATGGAAGGATAATAGGCCGGAGGAGTCGGGTCCTATTGAGTGGGAAGAATTTTAAGGAAGTTTTTCTTGGTAAGTACTTTCCCCGTGAGAGGACTGAAGTTAATGGAGAGGAGTTTATAAATCTCAAGAATGGCAATATGGGTATTGAGGAATACTCTTTGAAGTTCTCTATTTTATGTAGATATGACCATTCCCTTGTGTCTAATCCAAGGGATGAAATGAGTCATTTTGTGATGGGTGTGGCCGACTTAGTGAGGGAGGAATGTCTTACGGCGATGCTACATGATGATATGACCCTAGCTAGACTCATAAAGTATGCTCAATCAATTTAAGAGTCTAAGCATAGGAGTATGTCTAAAATCTTGAAACGAGTGGTTCAGTTACCAAGGAAAATCTAGGTTTAAGAATAGGGTCCAAGGTCAAGAAGAACCTAGAAGTGCTAAGGTGAAATTGGAGAAAAGAGGTGGTTCTCAAAATGTCAAACCTACATGTGTCACTTGCGGAAAAATGCATTATGGTGAGTGTCTAAAGGGTACCGGGAGTTGCTATGGTTGTGGCAAGGAAGGACATAGAGTGAGAGATTGTTCTAACATTACTTCTAGAGGAAGAGAGAGTAAGCAAGTTGATCCTAGTGCTCAAAAGGATGATGCCCCCAACAAAGAGATGTTTCTATGCACTCCGGACTAGAGGAGAAAAGGCGAGTAATGGTGATGATGATGAGGGTATGTCCTTGTTTTTCTCTTAGAAATATGAGTTCCTTCTAAGTGGGGGAGTACGGTTAGAAGATGAGATAGAATGATATAGAAGTATGTTGTATGTGCATAATGTTTAGAAGTTTTGTTGAAATTAAATTTCATGAACTTCTTGCATTGTGTATTTTAGTAAGCCATGAATATGTTGTTAGGCATGTTTATATGATTTTATCTTGCATATTATCTTGTTTCTATCTTAAATTGTCTAAAATATGCATTTTTGAAAACTTAACTAAATTCAATGTAATGCATTGTCTACTCACTGTTGAAATTTTAAAAATTTGACTAATTGATTCTTTGGTCTAAAATTTTTGTAATGTGGTTATCAATGATGTATATGAGTATAATATTGAATATAAAATGAGTTTTCGTTATTTGGAATGAAGCATGTGAGTTTTATAGCATAATGAGTTATAGAATTATTTTCTAGTTTCTTGTTGTGTTGTGAACCTCTTGAATATGTTAAATTGATGTTTTATTTTTTATTATGTGTTACATGGTATGGTCATGAGCTGCTTTTTTAATATCTATTCTTGGAAGTGTTCGTAGAGTGGCAAGTGTCATTCAAGGACGAATGTTGTCCATGTTGAGGAGATTGTAAGATCCCAAAAATGACTTAGGTGAAATGGAGGCTAATCTATTGGTATTGATGGTCTAAGGTACTAAATAGGTCTATTATGTGTTAAGGAGGAAGTGTCTAAAAGTTTAGGTGCATTGGAAGTCAAACATCAAGGGACGATCAAGACGTTCGACGACTAAGTCACCTATGTGTCCATATGTGGTTCTATGTGTTTTATTTGATTAATGAGTTTTTAAGGTTCTTATATGAGTTATTATTATGTATATAGGCAGTATGTAGAGTTTTGTGGAATTTAGACGTCAAACATCCAAGAACGTCCATGACGTTCGAAAGTGCTGCCTTAAAATGACCTTCTGTGTCTATGCATGTTTCATTTAGTTTTACATGTTTATTTTGGGTGAAATTCATTTTATAGGTCCTGAAGTCATGTACAATCATGTTTGGGTTGGAAAAGTCTGGGCAAAACATCCCTAAGGACCATCCAGGGGTCCTTGAGGAAGGACCCAAAGGTTGTGCCAAAGGCTGGCCAAGATAGACCAAACCATGGAGGCAATCGATGCCCAGTGGGTTAGTTGACGCCCCGTTGGTAGGTTTTCATCGGTTAGAACTTATTCATGGGAGAGCATAGTCCAACGAGCAGCCTCATTCCCCAAACCACGGCCCAACCAGAATGTCCGTTGGTCAAGGGACGGGTCGTCGTTTGGCAACCATCGTTGGGGCTATGCTCTTCGAGCAGCTTTATTGTTATGTGAAGGGTGAAGTTGTAGTTTCCCACTTCCAAATAATAGTATTGGAGGTTCCTTAAGGGTCTTTTGGGTATTTTAAGTGTTTATATAAGTCTTTAAAACATAGAAGATTTCATTTTTCGAAATCAAAACCCCAAAATCCCTTAGAAATTCCTTAAGACTCCATTGAAGTAAAAATTCAAGAAAGAGCTTGGATTGTTGAAATGAGTGTATATTCTTCATAAAAGTGAAGAATTAGATTAATCAAGGTATGAATTTTTATCCTTGAATATCTCTTCATCAAGGATCCCAACTCTCTCGAAGTTTTCTTAAGTTTTCGAAGTTGAATTGTCCAATTTCATAATTCTACCATGGGTTCTTGCATCAATTGTCTTTCAACGTTATTTATGCTTTAAATTGTTATTATGTTGATTAGTTTAACCTAAATTACCTATCAACCCATGAATTGGATGAACTCTAGTTTTTGACTAAGTTATGGGTTACTTGATATTGATCTAATGTTGATGAATTGTAGTGTAGATTTCCATGGGTTGTCTAATGATGTAATAATTGTAATAAATTGATATCTAGAATATATTGGATTGATGAATATGTAGTAATTTGACATATTTTCATGAATAATGTTACAATTATGTTGAAATATTAGTTATGGCCATGGGTAAGGGCCTTGTGATATGCAATGTGATGATTTGACATTGGATTGAGGTCTTGAGGACGATGTGGTGTGGTAAGATGCCCTATTTCCTTTATTTTCATAATTAGTATACTTAATTGTGTTGTGATTGGTATGGTCCATTTATGGTGGCGGTGTTATGTGCTTTACATGTAATTAGTGTGGCCTTGTCGGCGTTATTTTAAGTAATATCATGGTCAAGGCATTATTGGAAAAATACATTAAGTGATGTAACTAATTGTATAGTTAATTATGTGAAGTATGATAATATATATATGCATGTTAAGCAATGCGAAAGTATATGTGTTATATTGATGTTATGTAGGTGATCATGTTAGACTATGACTTTGACCTTGTGTATTTAGTCTTAAGGTTTATACTTGGTTATTCCTAATTGACTATATGAGTCTATGTTGGTCACATTGATACTGGTATGATAGCGTATAGGATGACTTGAAGATGATTTCTAGAATGACATGTATTATGAGTTAAAGTGAAGTATGTGGTGTCTTATCTTGGTTGTCTTGTGCCCCTTTCTTGATATAAGTATTAATGAATATGTGGTCTCAAGACTTAGGATGAAAAATAATCTTAGTCTTGAATGTATGAATGACACGTGATCTTAAATGAAGTTAAGAGGGTCTTTTATGTGAAAACTTGAACCTAGTGGTAAGTTTATGAATGTTGAAGTAGGAAGTCGTAAAGGTATCCTTCAAAGTAAATTAATGATGGAATTAAGGTTGATTGGATGGAACGGCATCATATCAAAACTTAGGGAAGTCAACATAAGCTTCTTGTCGCCATTGTAAGGTAACCCTAGAACACCTCTTTTGTAGGGGAAATGTAATAGGGTTATGAACTTGATGTGGAACCCCTTTATATGAACCTTAATGTGAATTCAATTATGAGAAGGAAGGCTAGTACAGAGTGAGTATGGTAAGGGAAGTAGTTTTAGTCAAAGAATGAGACTAGAATACAAAGCATGCCCTTCATATTCCTTAACCATGTGTCTACATGGGATGTGTCTAATGTTCTACCATTGGCAAGTAGAACAACATCATCGTACTAGGATAGACTGCGAATTCCATGTATTGATGTCATGGTCTATGTCCGTTATTGACTATTGTCATCATATGGAATACTTTTTAGAATTGTGTAAGTTCTATGAAGTTTAGGTGGTGGTATGGCACGCTATCTAGACTTGGACAATAGCCTTTGAATGTGTTAGTTGGAGTTCCTAGGTCTTGTCAAAGATCATTACTTGAATGTTCTTTTTGTGTTTAATATCTCCTAAATTAACTAATGAATATAAACACTTAAGTTTAGAAAGTTCATTAATTGAATAAGTACTTATCTAGAGTAGTTAAGCGTTGTCTAGTTAAGGTGTGAAAGGGGCATAGGAATGATCACTTCATATCTTACCTAGATGACTTTTAAGAATGACTCTAGATAGGTAGATGTTGATTTTGTGCACATGATCTAAACTTAGGAAGTCTTAAGGATTATTTAGGTAATCTTGAAGAGGTCAATCATGGACGTTATCTTCTTGATTTACTTACGTATGCCTTTTGATAGCCTTTGATAAGAGAACGTCATTTTACCTATATGATGATATGTTTGATGTCTTGTAAAGTATGTATGTGTCTTATTATAAATATTTTGAGGGTCATTTAGGTATGCTTAGGGAGGTTGTATGGGCGGTGTCTCCTTTTATTGCTTAATTGTGTCTTAGTATAGCTTTTATTGAGAAGACCACACGCTAGGAAGTATTAAAAGGAAGGAAGAAGATACTTCACTGTAACAGTGAAGCAATTCACTATACAGTGAATATAATTCACTGTTAAGTTAGCTTAAAATTGTGTTAAATCTTTCAAATGTTATCTTATGTGTTTCGAAGTTGTTAAATGTTATTCTTATGATTATAATATGATTTTTTAATGAAAAGATGCATATTTCTAATTAATGCCATTTTCACGATTTTGATGCAATATGTTGTACTTAGTACATGTGGTTGTACTAATCCATGCTCTTATCTATCTCTATAGTTTTTGGTAGGTGAGGAGCATTTGGGAAGGAAGACTTGGCCGTAGCATTGTTCAACAGAAGTTGAAGTATGTCCTCATTTGATTCGAGGGAATAAATGTCTTTTGTGTTTCTATTAGAAGTATTGTAATAGACAAAATATTTGTATATTTTGAAGTATGGGTCCTGTACCAAGTATTCTCGTATCTTAAGTTTGATGAGATTGAGATTTGATATTTCTTATGACTTTATATGAAAGAGATTTTTAACGACTATGATATGTTGTGTGAAAGGTTTTAATTCAACACTATTGTTCATTATGTTTATGAGATGAATTATATGTAAGGACTTGTACAAGACCTCCGAGAGGTCAAGTACGCCAGTTTCAATCCGATGTTGCTCTAACTTTTAGGGTGTGGTTTCGGGTTGTGACAATAATAAGATTGACAGCAGAATTTCCAGATTATGCAATTAACACAATTCCTCTTGATAATGTTGGTGAGTTTACATCGCAAACCTTTAATGATTATTGTTTGTCCACATGGATAACAATTGCACATATAGTTTCTCATGTTCATACTCAAAATGGTCTAGCAGAATCTTTGATTAAGAGTCTCCAATTGATAGCTAGACCATTGTTAATGAGGACAAATTTGCCTCTTTCAATATAAGGGCATGCTATTTTTCATGCAACAACATTGGTTCGCATATTTCCCGTCTTAGAATTATAGGGTGGGCGGTATAAGTTCCAATTGCCCCACCGCTACGCATAAAGATGGGTACCAAAAGAAGGTTGTGTGTGTACGTTGGGCATCAATCTCCTTGTATTATAAAATATTTTGAACCTATGATAGGAGATATATTTACGGCAAGGTTTGATGATTACCATTTATATGAATCAGTATATACAACATTAGGGGAAGAACATAAACAATTGGAAAAAGAGATAGATTGGAATTCATTATCGCTATCTCATTCGGATCCTCAAAAAAATGAATGTGAGCAAGAGGTTATAAAGATGATTTATTTGAAAAATGATGCAAATCAACTGCCAGAAGCATTTACTAACCTTCGAACGGTTACTAAATCTTATGTCCCATCTACAAATGCTCAAGTTTGAGTAGATGTCCCAATAAGACAAGTTGATAAAGCAAACGAGTCTAAACCACGTTTAAAACGTGCTAGGCCTATTTGTTCAAAGGATGAAAATCCTCTAAAAAGAAAAGGAACAAATGATCATAAAGATCATATCTTGGAGGAAATTTCTCAAGAAGAGATCTTGGACATAACAAGTTACAAGACCACTGATAATGTCAAAACAACTGAAAATAATGAGAACGAAGAAATCTCAATAAGTTATGTCTTCACTAGAAAAAGGTAGAATCGAAATAATATTGTGGTGGATAATATTTTTGCCTATAATGTTGGCATTGAAATAATGCAACAAGGTTAGGATTATGAACCAAAATCTGTTAATGAATGCAGAAAGAGAAATTATTGGCCAAAATGGAAGGAGGAAATTCAAGCAAAATTGAATTCACTTCAAAAACGTGAATTTTTTGGACCAATAGTCCAAACACTTGAAGGTTTCAAGATAGTGGGGTACAAATGAGTTTTTGTTCAAAAATGAAATGAAAAAGGTGAACTTGTTACATATAAAGCATGACTTGTGGCACAAGGTTTTCCGCAAAGGCCTTACATAGATTATGTGGAGACATATTCTCTTGTAGTGGATGGAATTACCATCAAGTATCTAATAAATTGGTAGTTCATGAAAAGCTTGAAATGGGTATAATGGATGATATCACAACCTATTTATATGACTCATTGGACCACAATATCTTTATGACAGTTCTTGAAGCATTAAATGTGCCTGAAGCATATAAAAGTTCGCAAGATAGTTGTTTGATAAGGCTTTAAAAATCCGTATATAGATTAAAACAATAAAGACGGATGTGATACAATCGTCTTAGCTAATTTTTGCTAAAGGAAGGGTACAAAATGACCTTATTTGTCCTTGTGTTTTTGTAAAAAGGTGTGGATGTGGTTTTTTTAAATAGTTGTGTATGTTGATGATTTAAATATCACTGGCATTCCTAATGAGCTTTAAAAAGTTGTTGAGTATTTAAAAGAAGAATTTGAAATAAAAAATCTTGGTAAGACAAAAAAATTTCTTAGCCTGCAGATTGATCATTTGAAAAATGAAATATTTTTCCATCAATCAACGTACATAGAAAAACTATAGTAAGAGGATCTGCAAGATTTGACTTAATAAACATTAAGGGTACCATTTGTCAAATACGATCTTACATTAATGTGTTTCCTCCTTTTAGGGCTGGATTTACTGTTACAATAACGGTTTTGATCTCCACCAATTGTAGCACTGCTATCACAATGTATGATAGAGTTAGCAATTATATTTTCCTTTTTTCATCTCCAAAGAATATCACCACCACCTAAATTAAAAACATAAACCGTGATAGAACATGATTCACCTGCTAAAGTGTTCCAATCTATATCACAAAAGTCTTCAAGTACAACAGGATATTTTTTAAAGAACAAACCACAATTTTTCATTCCAATTTAAATATCTCATAACTCTTGTTACAACATCCCAATGTTCAATACCTGTCTTTCTTGTAAACCTATGAAGTACTCTTACTGTATATGCAATATTTGGCCTAGTGCATTTAGTCATATATCTCAAACTTCCGGTTATACTAGCATATTCCTTTTAATTTTTTTACATAATTTTCACTTTCAACAAGAAATAAGTGAAGAATTGAATCAAAAGGAGTAGCAACATGCTCGTAATCATGAAAGTTATATTTTTTAAAAATATTCTCGACATAATGTAGTTGGTTAATGAAAATTCCTTCACATGTTCTTGTTAGTTTTATTCCAAGAATAAAATTTGTCTCACCAAGATCTTACATATTAAAATGGCTTCTAAGAATATTTTTAGCTTCACCAATAACATTCATGTTAGAGCAAAAGATCAACAAATCGTAAACACGTATGCAAATATTTACATGTGAATTATTCGAAGACTTATCATTTATGCACTTATCACACTAATTTGTTTTAAAACAATTTTCAATCATGAAGGAAACAAACTTTTCAGTCTACTATTTTTGTGCATGTTTCAATCCATATAGGGATTTAGTAAGATTACATACTTTCCTTTCTTGGCCTACTTCAACAAAACACTCGGGTTGATCTATAAAAATTTCTTCGTTTTGGTCTCCATTTAGAAAAGCAGTTTTTACATCCATTTTATGAATTTGCAAATCAAAAATTGTAGTCATAGCCATTAAAAGTCTTACGGATGTAATTATTGTTACCTGAGAAAAATTATCCAAAAATTCTAGGCCTTCTAGTTGTTTAAAACCTTTTGTAACTTCCTAGCATTGTATTTATTAATTAAACCATCCGATTTCAACTTTTTCATTAAGACCCATTGGTTACCAAATATTTTAAAACCCAATGGTAAATCAACTAGTTTCCAAGTTTTATTAGATATTTATTATTCAATTTCATCATTTACAGTCTCTTTCCAAAAAATTGAATCATATGAAGATATTTTTTTTTTGAAGTTAGAGGGTCATCTTCAACATTAAACACATACAAATCAGGACCAATATGTTTTTCTGCTCTAACTCTTTTACTTCTTATTAACTCAAAATAATTAACTTCTTTATTTTTCAAAGTTAAAGTAGAAGAACTAGGTAGTGACAAAATATTTTTTTCAATCCATTGACACCCATTATTGTAAGAATCAAAAGGAAACTTATTTTCATGAAATATAGCATCACCAGATTATATTACAATATTATCTTCAAGATTAAAAAATCTATAAGGTGTACTATTTGAAGCTTAACCAAGAAAAGCACAAGTAGTAACTTTCTTACCCAACTTTGTAAACTTGGGATCCATTAGGCTTACAAAGTCTAGACAACCTAAAACTCTTAGATATCTTAAACTTCACTTGTAATATTTCCATAATTAAAAAGGTGTCATTTGACTGTCACGATTGGAGTCTAGACCCAGACGAGAACGGCGTCGTGGACCTCTCAGTGGTCGTAGACAAGCCTACATACGTCATCATTACTTCATCTAGGTTAATTTTAGTAGAAAATTTGTACTTTTTGTTACTTATCATTCATATAATACATTCTACTAAAACTCATAAATGTTCACAATCAACCATCTAATATTAAGATAATCAAATGAAAGATAGTTTCATACTGCAAAAAGTGCATACTTGCAAAAATCGCACCAATACAACGTCTGAAAAAAAAAAGAGAAAAAAACGCTAGTGGAACATACTCCACTAACTCAAACCTATATCTAATATAGAATATAATGGTCAAGCGTCCTCGAAAGAATGAGGGCTTACCAACTCCAGATGAATGTTGCATGTCCGGATAGCTGCAGTGTCGTATCGTAAGCTCTAGTATCCGCCTGTGCATGCACCTAAAAGCATAGAATTGTATGGGATTAGTACACACTTAAACTAAGTATGGGTATATGAAAACACACACTAAGGACATGCATGATTAAGATGAGCTCTTTCCTAATGATATATATTATGGAAAGTCAAGTCATTGGACTTGCCAAATTTGGATTAGGAAATACATGCCATGAGAGTAACATGCATCATCATACTTATCATTTTGCACACAGCACATAACATATTGCACATATCATATAACATAGTTCATATCATTCTTTCTTATGCCATAAGACCTTGGAATCATGGACTTGGCATTAATACTTCCCAAAATGAGGGCTCAACTAGGGAGACTTCTTTAGCAAACATAGAGTCTACTTCATTCATTCATATGTACTTCATTTTTCATTCTTTCATGTACTAGTGCAACAACCTGTCATACCGAGGATGTAGTTTCAGACTCTCATTGGGTTCGCTATGTAATCACCAAGAATAAACTAGTGTTATTACTTAAGTCTAGCTCACCTCTTGATTATCTTATCCTAACACCTTTGGTATCATTCATTTCAATATGTGCATTCATTGAGGCTGGACTCATTATTTCTTTGGGAACTTCAACCTTAATTGACATAGATCATGCGAGCTTCATTAAATCCAGTGTGTAATCCCCACACCGAGAAAAGGTTGAATCTCTAGCCAAAGTGAACTAAAACATGCTAGCATATATAGAGAATTGAACCCTGCTAGATCCCTATATTGGCAGTATTGGTTCAAAGACGAGGAAAAATAAGGAGACCCATACCTGGCATGCCGGACCTTCTCATCGCATGAGAGTTATGTGAACCTCCGTCCTTCCCGAAGGAAGGCATCACTACTCATATCTAGCCTATTGGTGCTAAGTATAAAGTACCATTACATTCAACTCATACATCATGGAAGCTGGCTTATATCATGAGGACATCATATCTCATTAGATGATTTCTCATCTCATCATTAGTATTAAGCATGAATTAACTTCAATACTTTCATCAAAACGTTCTTAGAGACATGTCTCTTCATTAGCTTTACACTCTCATAGGTGAGTATGTTTTGGTAACATTTACCTAGGATCATTTTAGAATGCTCTCATCTTTCACATTAGCCTGTTATCATATTTTCACCTTATTCAATAACTTTAACACATTCGCTTTTCATAATTACTCACCCCTTCACGTGAATGTTAGTTTCATCATATGTCAATGCATTTGGCCATATATTGTGTTTCACACACTTACTTAACTCTTAAAGGGTTACATCATTTTATCACATACATCTTAGTCTCACTTACTTTTAAACGTATGCTAGACTTATGAGTCCACACATACAAGCCATGAGGCTTCATTCATAGTTTATCAAAGTGATTCATGTTTACCAAAGATTATGTTGTACAAGACATGCATCTTTTAGATATGTCAAGATATTTATTTTGATCTTTAGAGGCAGCATTCATTAGATATTTACTTACGTATGACGTATCTGTCAATACGGATTTGGGCAAGGGAACCCAATTTCCAATCCCTTGGGCAACACTTAATCTTATTTTAAACTTGATAATTGCATTTTTCAGATATGGGGGACCCTAGTTTGATCCCCATCAACCCATAATATTTCCTTTCTTTTTCACCTCTCCTTTCTCGTTGAAATCAAGGAGGTTGTGGGTTCAATTCCCCACAAGCTCTTTATTTTTCTTTTAATTTATATATTAACTTTCTCACCTATCCAAAAGGTAGTGGGTTCAATCCCCGGTCTCCACATTTATTTTCTCCTTTATTTTTCTCCTAACTCTGTCATCCATTCAAGAGCTTATTGGTTCAATCCCCACTCACCACATCTATTTTTCCTTGCATCTTTCTAACAAAATTTTGGTGAAATTTTTATTTGTTGAGGTGATGGGTTGAATACCCAATGACCACACATTTTTAAAAAAAAATTAAACGAAGTTCATTTTTTAAAAAGTTGGCCAAATCTAATCCATTTTTGTCATAATCTTTTGTTGATTTTTTTTGTACCTTTCATGTAATTATGTCTTGGGTTCGATCCTTAGTGATTTCACTTATTTTACATTTATGTTTCATTGCATTTTATACCACGTTGATTGGCCTAACCCAACCTACCAAATGCTTGAAATTTGTTCACTATTTTCAGCTCCTTATTATCATCATTTGTACATTAGATCTTAGTACATTTCATGAATCATTTGGTGCATATTTTAGTATATTTTTTTATGGTTATATTCAGCTGTGAATTACCATTAAATCCAGAAAAATTACACCATTTTTGCACATAATGATTTACAGAAACATTTGCACAAAGATACTTTTCACATACTTTCGGTTGACATAAATTAATATGCTTATAATTCCACACACATAATTATGATCACATTATCACAAAAATCAAACATCATACATAAACTACCAGCAAACATACAAACAACATGATATCAAACCTATTTCATATTGAATTCAGAAGGATGCTAGGGACGATGAGTTCAACAAGAACGGGAACAACCCTAGTTTCAAAATTTGTTGAATTCGTTTAAAGGAAATTCTCTTGGAGAAAGGAGTCAAGGAGAGAAACCTATACCTGACTTTGGTGTTGTTCAACACTCAAACTTTCTGCACAAAACTCTCTCAAAACTCACGTCCAAATCCCACAACTTCAACACAACTCCACTGAAACCTTACTTTTTGCTTTACATTTTTGGTTAACTTGTTTGTTTATTTTTTTTATATGTTCTTCAAGTGTGAAGAACTTTTGGTTGTGTTTTCTGTTCTTGTACTTTGTTAGAAGATAGAACATGAAAAAAGAAAGTTTTGATCGTGAAAGTGAGAAGATAGACGTGAGAACTGAATGGTTCCTTACGATTAAGTGTTTAGTTTTAGACTTAGTAAAAATTAAGGTTTTGTTAAATTGTAAAATCTGATTTAATTTATTTACATGTTAAAGGACCATTATGCCCTGAATGAAATCATATTTTAAACCCCACTTTAATTTACTTGGGTATCACTTCCGTCGAGGATCAAACCTATGACGTCCCCATCGCAAAAACAAGTCCTTCTGGGTCGACCGGACCCAAACCGCCTCATTAATTAATTAATTAATTAATTAACTAATAATCTGATTTTCCTTTTTCTTAGATCAACATTTAAATATTAATTAATTAAATTAATTCACCAACATAAATAATCAAGTTAAATCATTGCTCCCACCTAGGTTCGAACCTAGGTGGACCAAGATTTTGCTCAATGGGCAATTTTGGCCCTTTCGGCCCGAAATGCCCCTCCACCGTACTAATTAAATAATTAATTACATATTTAGGGTAATTACACCCTTATCTTGGAAAAGGACCATTTTACCCCTAGACCCTCCAAACATAAGATTTCCCCTTTTTAAGTCCGGTAAACACTCATCTGAGTAAATCTTCATATTCGGGAGCTTTACATGGCTGGACCCAACCTTTCCTAGCTTAACTTACTCCCCAAGTTAGTTGGCTTGGCTGTTGCAAGGGTTCTTAGGTCTGGTTCTACGCGCATCAATCCGTGTGAATCCGGTCTAATCGTAGGCATTCTAGACACATTAAGCATTACTTAGCATATCCATATTTAGGGTTGTTACATTATCCCCCCCTTAGGAACATTCGTCCCCGAATGACACTTCTTATAATCTAGCACAACGTTAGTCATATCATAACGTATTCACTATGCATAGTCAAGCAATAGCAACAAAGAATGAAGAGATAAGGAAACCTTGACTTAATAGTAGGAAATCAAACATCAAGGACTGAAAAGATAAGGTTAGAGGGATATCATATCGGCTTCGACATCCCACGTAGCACCCTCAACAAGATGGTTCCTCCACAATACCTTTACTATGGCAACCTTTTTGTTCTTCAACCGCTTGACCTGTCTGTCTAAAATCTCAACAGGTAGCTTTTCATAGGACAAGTCCTCATCAACACCCAAACCTTGAACAGATAGAATTAATGATTGATCACCTAGATACATGAAAGACGTGATGAACAGAATCTAGCTCCGCAAGCAATGCCAACTCATAGGCCACTTCACACACACGCTATAGGATCTCATATGGCCAACCATACCTCGGACTCAACTTCTCCTTCCTGCCAAACCTCATCACCTCATTCATAGGTGATATCTTTAACTAAACCTGGTAAACAACATCAAACTCTAAGGGACATTTTCTATTGTCTACATACGACTTATAAAGACTGTACGCAGTAGCAAACCAGTCCCTAATCACCCTGAACTTCTATATGTCTTCATGAATGATATCTAGACCCAAAATGGATGACTCTCAAACCTCAAACCACCCAAATGCAGACCTATACCTTCTATTATACAGTGCCTCAAACGGTGCCATCCCAATGCTTGAATAATAACTTTCATTATACGAGAACTATGTCAAAGGCAGATGGTCGTCGAAAATATTTTTGAAGTCAATCACACACGCTCTCAACATGTCCTCCAATGTCTGAATTGTGCGTTCTAACTGTCCATCAGTTTGAGAATGAAAGGCAGTTGTTACCTTAACGTGCGTGCCTAAGGTCTGCTTGAAGGATCTCCAGAAATGTTAAGTGAACTGAGCTCCTCTATTTGAAATGATAGACAAAGGAATACCATGCTATCTAAAAATATCATCAATGTAGAGTCTTGCATAGTCCTCGGCTCTATGAGTAGACATTATAGGGATAAAATGTGCAGACTTAGTCGTCCTGTCCACAATAACCCATATGGAGTCATGCTACCTCCTAGTCTTCGGATGACCAACCACGAATTCCATATTAATGTCCTCTCACTTCCAAGTTGGAACCTCGATAATTTGAGTAAGACTTCAAAGATTAAGATGTTCTACTTCATCTATATTAAATTAGGACACTTGGCCACATATTCAACAATGTCCTTCTACCATCCCACCAATAGATCTTCTTAAGGTCATGATACATCTTGGTGGAACCTGGATGTATCGAATATACGGAACCATGGGCCTCGACAACAATTTGTGTCTGCAAATCATCCACATTCGGTACACACAGCCTGTCCTGGTACCTAAGTATGTCTTCACCTCCCAAAACAAAAGACTCATTCATATTTACCAACACTGAGTCCTTCAACTCCATCAACACCGGATCAAGATGTTCACCCTTCTTGACTTCAACTACCAAAAATGATTCAGAACTAGGATGAACTTAAACACCCTCACTAGTAGATTCAACAAACCGCACACCCATTCTGGCCAGTCTGCGTACATCTTTCACCAACTCCTTCTTCTCATCTTCAACGTGGGTTGTACTTCCCATGCTCATCCTGCTCAAAGCATTAGCTATAACATTAGCCTTACCCAGATGGTAGTGGACATTCATGTCATAGTACTTCAACAGCTCCAACCTCCTCCGCTGACGTAGATTCAACTCCCTCTATATGAACACCTACTAGAGACTTTTGTGGTCTATGAACACGTCTACATGCACTCCATACAAGTAGTTCCTCCACAGTTTCATGCAAACACCACTGTTTTCAACTCTAGGTCTTGAGTGGGATAATTCTTTTCATGAACCTTGAGCTGTCTTGACGCATAAGTTATCACCTTACCACCCTACATAATAAAACATCCCAAACCAACCCTTGATGAATCACAATAAACAATTTAATTCTCACCAAACATAGGCAAAGTAAGAAACGGGGCTGAAGTGAGTCTGTCCTTGAGCTCCTGCAAACTCTTCTCATAAGTCGTCGCTTATTAAAACTTGAATTTCTTGTTAGTCAAAGCTGTGAGTGGGGCAGCAATGGATGAAAAACCCTCCATGAATCAGGGATAAAAACCAGCCAATCCCAAGAAGCTATGAATATCTGTGGGAGTAAGAGGTTTCGTCCAGTTCTTAACAGCCTCAGTATTCCTCGGGTCTACCTCCACACCTTTGTCGAACACAACATAACCGAAGAAGGTCACTTATCTAAGACAGAATACACACTTGATCAATTTGGCATACATCTGATGTTGTCTAAGTACCTACAAGGTTAGTCTCAAATGTTGTTCATGCTCTTCCTTGGTCATAGAGTAGATGAGAATGTCATCAATGAATACTATTACGAAAGAGTCACATATTCATGGAAGAATCTGTTCATGAGATCCATAAATGCAGCAGGTGCGTTAGTGAGACCAAACGACATAACAAGAAATTCATAATGACCATAACGGGTACGGAAGGCTGTCTTTGGGATATCTCCATCCCTAACCCCCTCTATACATGAATGTGAAGAATCGTTGATCCTTGGGGCCTTTTAACTTGAACCATTCAGTTGAACTTTCTTCTCCTTTTTTTCTCGACCTATCATATACGGATAATCCTTCATCATGTGACCCGGTTTGCTGGAACTTTAACAAGCGTTAGAGCCCCTCTTACACTCTCCTCTATGAAGTTTTCCACACTTCCTACAAGGTGGCCTCTCCAGAGGTGTACTTCACAGTTTCTCTTAACTCTCGGCTCGGAATCCCTATCGTAGCGACCCTTGAATGAACTTGACTCCCTTTGGTGGGAGAGTCCATTTATTAACATAGGCTTATCTCTGATTTTAGTTCAACTCTTACTTGAAATATTTTGCTCAGCTTGCCTTGACCTGTTCCCTGTCCTAGTGTGCTTCCTCTTTCTATTTTTTTCCATTTGTTGGACATGTACCATAAGCCTTGAAAGGTCCATGCTATCATGCATCATAGATACCCTACACTCCTCCTCGAGATCCTCAACAATGTTAGATCAAGTGTAAATGGGATGATTCATCCTCGTGAAGTCCCTAAACCTTTTAGCCATGGTGATGGTAGGTGGGTTCTCCTTGAGAACACCTTGTTGCTCTGCCTGGGCTGTCATAGCCTGAGCTTGTAAAGTGATAGCTTTGGACATCTCTACCCAGGCTATCCTCACTTCTCCATCTGTCAACGCAGTTGGGTTAACATGCATCTCCATTCCACCAGCTGGAGCTTGGGAAGGAACTTGATTTACCCCCGGCAGCTTCTCCTCCAATCTCTCCGCCTACATTTCTCCTCATATTCATCTTTCTGAATCTCAAGAATTAATGTTATATATGCTCTTAACACGAAGAAATTAGACACTAGAGAAGGCATGATATGATAAGAAGAAGGGAATCTTCCTAAGCATCAGCATTATTTAATTTACGATAGTGGTGCACTTCACTACCATTGCTTAAAAACTACTCAATATGGTTGATGTGAACTTATTATCCTCGAAATTTAATCTAGTTCTCTAATACAATTTTTTTCACACTCCGAGTCTAGACCTCAAACGCGACTGGTGATGTTGACCTCATAGAGGTTGCAGACAAGCCTACATAAATCATCGTTACTTCATCTAGGTTAATTTTAACGGAAAACTTTGAACTTTTTGTTTCTTAACATTCATATAATACATTCTACTTAATCTCATACATGTTCACAATCAACCATCTAATATTAAGATCATCAAATGAAAGAAATAGTTCCATACTGCATTAAGTGCATAGTTGCCAAAATGGCACAAATACAATGTCAGAAATAAGATGAGAAAGAAACGCTAGTGGGACATACTCAACTAATTCAAACTTATATATAATCTAGAATATGATGGGATAGTGTCCCTGAAAACATGAGGGCCTACCAAGTCCGGATGAATGCTCCACATCCGGATAGTTGCAGCATCGTATCCTAAGCTCTAGTGTCCGCTTGTGCCTGCACCTAAAAGTATAGAGTTGTATGGGATTAGTACACACTTGTACAAAGAATAGGTATATGCTAGTACACATAAAGGTCATGCATGATTAAGAAGAGCTCTTTCCTAAAAATATGGATTATGGAATGTCAAGTCAATAGACTTGCCAGATTTGGATTAGGAAAGTCATGCAATGAGAGTAACATGCATCATCATACTTATCATTTTCACATAGTACATAACATATTGCACATATCATATCACATAGTTCATATCATTCTTTCATACTCCATGAGACATTGGAATCATGGACTTGACAATAGGATTTCCCAAAATGAGGTCTAAACACGTGGGCCTCAACTAGGGAGCCTTCTTTAGCAAACACAGAGTCTGCTTCATTCCTTCATACGTACTTCATTTTTCATTCTTACATATACTAGTGCAACCACTAGTCATACCTAGGATGTAGTTTACGTCTCTCATCGGATTCGCTGTGCAATGACCATGAATAACCTAGTGTTATTACTTAAGTCTAACTCGCCTCTTGATTATCCTATCCTAACACCTTTGGTATCGCTCATTTCATTATGTGTGTTCGTTGAGGCTAGCCTCATTATTTCTTTTGGAACTTTAACCTTAACCGATATACATCATGTGAGCATCATGAAAAATAGTGTGTAATCCCCACACAGAAAAGAGGTGGAATCCCCAGCTCAGCTGAACTAAAGCATGCTAGCGTATATAGGTAATTGGACCCTGCTATATCACTATATTGGTAGTGTAGGTTCAAATACTAGGATATATAAGGAGACCCATAACCGGAATGTTGGATAGTATCATCTCATGAGAGTTACGTGAACCTCCGGCCTTCCCGAAGGAAAGCATCACCACTCATTGCTATCCTATCGATTCTTCGTATAAAGTTCTATTACATTCAACTCATACATAATGGAAGCTGTATTCTAGCATGAGAACATCATAGCTCATTAGATGATTTCTCATCTCATTATTAGTATTAAGTATGCATTAATTTGAATATGGCCATTAGAGTGTTCATAGAGACTGGTCTCTTCATTAGCTTTACACTCACATAGGTGAGTACGTTTTGGTAACATTTACTTAGGCTCATTTGAGATTGCTCTCAAATTTCATATTAGCCTCTTATCATATTGTCATCTCATTCATTAACTTTAACACATTTGCTTTTCATAATTAGTCTCCCCTTCATGTGAATTTTTATTTCAATGCACTTGCCCATTTAGTGTGTATCACACTCTTATTTAACTCTTCTAGGGTTACATAATTTTATCACATACATCTTAGGCTCGCTTACTTTTATACGTATTCTAGACCTAGGAGTCCACACATACAAGCCATGAGGCTTCATTCATAGTTTGTCTAAGTGATTCAAGTTTACCCAAGATTATATGGTACAATACTTATGCATCTTGCAAATAGTCCAAGATATTTATTTCGATCTTTAAGGAAGCATTCATTAAATATTTACTTACATATGACGTATATTTCAATACGAAATTGATTAAGGGAACCCGATTTTGAATCCCTTGGACAACACTTAATCTTACTTAAACTTGATAATTGCATTTTTTGTGATTTGGGGGACCCTAGTTCGATCCCCAACAACCCATATTATTTCTTTTCTTTTTATCCTCTCCTTTTTCGTTTAAGTCAAGGAGGTTGTGGGTTCAATCCCCCACAAGCTCGTTATTTTTCCTTTAATTTATATCTTAACTTTCTCATATATCCAAGAGGTTATGGGTTCAATCCCCACTCTCCACATTTATTTTCTCCTTTATTTTTCTCCTAACACTCTCATCCATTCAAGAGATTGTGGGTTGAATCCCCACTCACCACATCTATTTTTCATTGAATTTTTCTCACGAAATTTGAATGAAATTTTCATTTGGTGAGTTCATGGGTCCAATCCCCAATGACCTCACATTTAAAAAAAATAAGTTAGTTTTTTTAAAAGTTGGCCGAGATTACAATTTCCAACAAGCTTGAAATTTACTCTCCTCCAATTAACTTTTGTCTTAATCTTGTGTTAATTTTTTTTGTAGATTTCATGTAATGATGTCTTCAGCTCAATCCTTAGTGAATTCTCTTATTTTACATTCATTGTTCATTACATTTTATGCCACTTTGATTGGACGAACCCAACCTACCAAATGCTGGAAATTTGTTCACTATTTTCAGCTCATTGGTATAATCATTTGTTCATTAGATCTTTGTACGTTTCATGAATCATTTGGTGCACCATTATGTTTATTTTTCTCATGGTTATATTCATCCAAGAATTACCTTTAAATCCAGCAACATTACACCACTTTTTAACATCATGATTTACACAAACATTTGCACAAACATCACTTTGCACATACATTCGTTAGGCATAAATTAACATGCTTACAATTCCAAACACATAATCATGAACATATTATCACGAAAATCACACTTCATACTTAAACTAACAGAAAACATACCAACAACATGATCTCTAACCTCTTTTATTATAAAATTAGAAGAATACTAGGGCAAGGAGTTCGGCAAGAACAGGAACAACCCTAATTTCATAATTCGTTGAATTCGTTTAAAGGAAATTCTCTTGGAAAAAAGGAGTCAAGGATAGAAACCCATACCTGACTTTGGTGTTGTTAAATACTTAAACTTGCTGCCCAAAATCCTCTCTAAAATCACGTCCAAATCCCACAACTTTGACACAACTTGATGGAAACCTTACTTTTTGCTTCACATTTTTGGTTAACTTGTTTTTTTTTGTAAGTTCTTCCAGTGTGAAGAACTTTTGGTTGTGTTTTCGGTTCTTATACTTTGTTTGCAGATAGAACGTGAAAAGAAAAAGGTTTGATCGTCAAAGTGAGTAGATAGACGTGAGAAGTGAGAGGTTCCTTAGGATTAGGAGTTTAGTTTTAGACATAGTCAAAAATAAGGTTTTGTTAAATTGTAAAATCTAATTTAATTTAATTACATGTGAAAGGACCATTATGCCCTCAAAAATATCAGATTTTAAACCCCATTTTAATTCACTTGTGTGTAGCTTCCTTCAAGGATCGAACCTATGACGTCCCCATCGCGAAAACAAGACCTTCCGGGTGGACCGGACCCAAACCGCCGCATTAATTAATTAATAACAATCTGATTTTCCTGTTTCTTAAATCAACATTTAAATATTAATTAATTAAATTAATTCACCAACATAATTAATCAAGTTAAATAATTGCTCCCACATAGGTTCGAACCTGGGTGGACCAAGATTTTGCTCAATGGGCAATTTTGGCCCTTTCTGCCCAAAATGCCCCTCCACCTTACTAATTAAATAATTAATTACATATTTAGGGTAATTACATCCTTAGCTTGGAAAAAGACCATTTTACCCCTAGACCCTCCAAACTTAAGATTTCCCCTTTTTTAAGTCCGGTAAAGACTCATCCGAGTAAATCTTCATATTCGGGAGCTTTACATGGCTAGACCCAACCTTTCCTAGCTTAACTAACTCCCCAAGTTAGTTGGCTTGGCTGTTGCAAGGGTTCTGAGGTCTGGCTCTACCCACATTAATCTGTGTGAACACATTTTAATCGTAGACATTCAAGACACATTAAGCATTAATTATCATATCCATCTTTAGGGTTGTTACATTGACTTTTTATCAGGAACACGATTCAACGCATAACAGGAAGTTAAAATATCTTAGCCCCAATTTAAAGGTGCATGTGTCTCAATAAGCATGACATTTATAAATTAGACCAAATTTTTATGTTTCTTTTCCGCTACTCCATTAGATGATGGATAGTGAGGAGGAGTAGTTTCATGAATTATTTTTAATGATATAACAAAAGAATTAAACTAATTTTACTCATATTTACGGCCTCAATCACTTCTAATTCTTTTTATTTTTCTTCCAAACATATATTTAACCTCATGGAGAGAAGTTTTAATATTCTCAAAAGCATCACTTTTTATTGTCATCAAGTAAACATATGTAAATATAGAAAAATCATAAATGAATGTGATAAAATATTAACTTTATCCATGAGGTTCAACCAAGTTCACAAATATCAATATGAACTAATCCTAACAAATAAGATTTTCCTGCAACTAGAAAATGATGTCTTTTAGTGAACTTGACTTTACTATAAGACTCACATTTTTCAAAATTCTTTTTAACCATTAGGATCAATCCTAAACTTCTCATGGTTCAAACATAACAATCATTAATATGACACAAATGAGCATGCCAAAAATTGGTAGAATAAAGCATATAAGCTGAAATAGAAGTTTTCTTTATTTCAACATTCAACTTAAACATCCCATCACATGCATACCCCTTCCCCACAAATATACCTTTCTTAACTATTACATATTGATCAGATTCGTTAATCTATTTAAACCCTACGTTATTTAGAAGAAAACTAAATATCAACTATTTTCTCATGGAAAGAGTATACATTACATCTTTTAACGTTAATACTCTTCCATATCTAAAACACAATTCAGCATCTCCATTTCCAAGCACTTGAGTAGTGTGAGAATCACCAAGCATGATGGTTTTGGGCTCCTCAAAATGAGTATATTTTCAAACCATTGTTTGCCATAACAGACATGACGGTTTGCACTAGAATCTACCCACCATCCATCAACATTCTCAACCATGTTTATGTATCTAATAACCACCACAAAAGGTTCTTAGGTAACATTTGCCTGAGTGTTAGGAACACTTTTTCAAAATCTGCTAAATCAAGCAATGTGACCACTCTTGCCACAAACAAAGCATGGTCCCTTTTCTTGAACTTGTTGATTTTGTGCGTGGTTATTTTCACAATTATTTTTCTTGTGAGGTCTACCATTATTTTCTTGATTTTTTTTATATCTTAGGATTCAAAGAAAAATTTTAGTGAGTTTTAGGAGTAGCATTATTTGAAGTAATTAAATTTACCTTCATTGTGATGTTGTTTTCTTCTGTTTTTAAAATTGTTCTTGGCCCCTTGGTTCTTCTTCCATGCGGATTTTCATTATCAAGGTTTCAAGAGAGGTTTCCTTTTGTTTGTGGGCCATAGTTTCTTAAAATTCCTTCTAAGAAGGTGGAAGTTTATCTACTATGCCACAAACAATAAGGTTATCTCAAATTTTAACCTTTTATGACCTAAGCTCTCCAACAATCATGATAAAGTCTTGAGCTTGGTCTACTACTGATTTATTGTCTACCATTTGAAACCCAAAAAATCTAGTAGCTGCATATTTTTTCGCTCTCGCCTCTACGGTATAGTACTTACTTTGCAATGCTTTCAAAATTTTCTTTGCACTAGAGTAAGTTCTATCATAATAATCATAAAAATTATAAGATAAACAAATAAAAATATAGTACCAATACTTAGAGGACTCACCATCGTACTTTCCCACTTTCTCTAGATGAGAAATACTTTCATCATCATTCATAGAGGTGATGTCTTCTTTATTTGGGTTCTTCTTGGTTAATACATAAGAAACATTGAGAAGACTTAAGTACAAAAGTATTTTACCCTTCCATCTCTTGCAATGTTTATCATTGAATAGAAATGGCTTGTTAAGGTCTCCCATCTTGACATCCGTGGATTTTTCAATTGTAGCTATGATGAATCTCCTTAAAATTGTTAGATTTAAAAGATAATAATAATTTACAATATTACAATTTAAAAGAAAATGAAGAAATAAAATCTCTTCAAGCTGAGGCGCGGATATCTCGCTCTCTTTAAGGAGATTCAAACCCACTATAGCAACTATTTTGACCGGTCCAGCAATAGTCCTCTTTGGCTTGTCCCCTCTAGGATACAACAATCTTCCCAAAGTATAAATCAACCACTATGAACAAGAGTTGAGTCCAAAGCTCCAAAAAAAAACACCTTCCTTCAACTAATAAAAACTCTCTTTTTGACTAACTCTTTCACTCTATATTTCTCTTGTGTGGTGTGTGTTCCAAACTAAATAAAGACCCACTATATATATTATAAGATGTCTTCCGAGCAATGAATAGGAAGATAATGGTGTAGTAAACAGTGAAGATAATGGCCTTACAAGTTACATAGGTTACAAACTAATGGAGGATAAATAATGGGTTTTCAATATGGGCAAGTAATGGTCAAAGAATAACCACTACTTATTCTGCCACGAAAGCCAAACGGATAACTTACACTTTACTATTCATTTACAATGGTAATAAAGATGACATAAAATGTCATCAACTGCCAACGGTAGTATTGCACCATAATAATATAATTAGGAAGAAAGAAAATGGGAATTTAACGAAGTATAATAATATTAAAATTCCACAACAATCCCCCACTCATTTTAAATATCAGACAAGATAGTATATCAGTTGAAGGAAGATTACTATGCATAATGAAGGTGTGCTCCGAATTGAACCTCCACTTAGTGAAACAGTAAATTTTACTCAAGAGTCGCACAGGTCTCAAACTTGAACTATGACTACATAAAGGAAATAAAATATCAATGTCCACACGTAATATTAAACGTGTTGAAATAAGCTTTAAAAGCCAGCACGTTATGGTCATGTACTATCCCGGTTTCATGAGTGGATTTGAGAATAAGCCTCATTCTCATAGGAAGCGACCTACTTCCACGCATCACATAGGCGAAATTTGTCGAGAGTGCTCCTATTAGATTAACATTACACCCATATGGGCTACAGATATTCATTAAGAGTTTTACCAACTCAACTTTCACAAACTACTAAAAACAATGCACTCACATCATAGGGAGGAAATTTAAAAAATAGTTCATTTTGCATAACAAGTGATCATATGATTAATTTTTCCCTTTCAACATGTTTATAGGATCTCCAGTCTCAAGGTTGGGTTTTCTCATATTTTACTCAAGGATTTATAGGCTTCAACCCATCCCCTCGATGTGCTCCAGATCTTTTCTCTTGTTGAGGCCTTAGTAAGAGGATCTGCAAGATTATCACAAGATTTGACATAATCAACATTAATGGTGAAATTTGTCAAATATGATCTTACATTACTGTGTTTCCTCCTTATAGGTAAAGATTTATCGTTGTAATAACGGTTTTGAAATTTCACCAATTGCAGTGGTGCTGTCATAATTAATTAAAATAGGAGAAATTGGTTTTTCAAAATAAGGAATTTGAAACAACAAATCTCTAAACCAATTCTCTTCCTCATTAGTTGAAACTAAAGCAATTATTTCAACCTCCATGGTAGCTTGAAAGTATAGTTGTTTTTTTTATTCCCAAAAAAATCACCACCACCTAAAGTAAAAACATAATAAGTGATAGAACAGGAATCACCTAATAAAGTGTTCCAATCTTTATCACAAAACCCTTCCTATAGCATGATATTTTTTAAAGAAGTAACCACATTTTTTTGTTTCAATCAAATATCTCATAACTCTTGTTACAACATGCCAATGTTCAATACCTGGATTTCTTGTAAGCCTTCCAAGCCCTCCTACTGCACAGGCAATATCGATCCTAGTGCAATAAGTCACATATTTTAAACCTCCAATTATAGTAGCATATTTCTTTTGATTTATTACATCATTTTCACTTTCAACAGGAAATAACTGAACACTTGAATCAAAAGGAGTAGCAACATGTCTTCTAAGAACATTTTTAGTTTCAGGATAACATTCATGTTAGAGACAAAGATCAACAAATTATCAAGATATATGCAAATAATACAATGTGAATTATTCCAAGACTTATGATATATGCACTTATTACACTCATTTTTTTAGAACCATTTTCAATCATGGAGGAATCAAAAATTTCATGACATTTCTTTGGTGCCTATTACAAGACATGTAGGGATTTAGTAAGTTTACATACTTTGTTTTCTTGGCCTGCTTCAACAAAACACTCGGGTTGATCCATATAAATTTCTTCATCTAGGTCTCTCATTAGAAAAGAAGTTTTTACATCCATTCATGATACTACTCCTCCTTACACTCCATCTAATGGAGTAGCGGAAAGGAAAAATAGAACTTTGGTTGAATTGAATAATATCATGCTTATTAAGTCACATGCACCTTTAAATTTTGGGGGTGAAGCTATTTTAACTACTTTTTATGTGTTGAATCGTGTTCCTCATAAAAAGTCAAAACTGATACCTTTTGAATTGTGGAAAGGTTACAAGAAAAGTTTGGGATATCTAAGAGTTTGGGGTTGTCTACACTTTGTGAGGCTACTGAATCCCAAGTTTACAAAGTTGGTTAAAGAAAGTTACAATTGTGCCTTTCTTGGTTATGCTTCAAATAGTACAGCCTATAGATTTTTTAATCTTCAAGATAATATTGTAATGGAATCTGGGATGCTATTTTTCAAGAAACGAAATTCCCTTTTGATTCTAAAAATAGTAGGGGTCATATAATGAAACAAAATATTTTGTCACTACCTAGTTCTTTTACTTCAACTTTGAAAAATAAAAAAGTTAACGATTTTGAGTTAAGAAGAAGTAAAAGAGCTAGAGTAGAAAAAGATTTTGGTCCTGATTTTTATGTGTTTAATGTTGAAGATGACCGTCTAAATTTAGAAGAAGAATTATCTTCACGTGATTCTATATTATGGAAAGAGGTTGTAACTGATGAAGTTGAATCACTAATTTCTAATAAAACTTGGAAACTAATTTATTTACCACCGGGTTGTAAAACAATTGGTTGCAAATGGGTCTTAAGTAAAAAGTTGAAACGGGATGGATCTATTGATAAATACAAGTCTAGGGTAGTTGCAAAATGTTATAAACAACTAGAAGACCTAGAACTTTTTGATACTTTTTCTCCAGTAACAAGAATTACATTCATAAGACTTTTAATGGCTATCACTGCAACTTTTTATTCACAAATTCATCAAATAGATGTAAAAACTGCTTCTCTAAATGGAGACCTAAATAAAGAAATTTATATGGATCAACCTAAGTGTTTTGTTTAAGCAAGCCAAAAAAGCAAAGTACTTAAACTTATTAAATCCCTATATGGCTTGAAACAGGAAATAAAGCAATGAAATAAAAAGTTTGGTTACTGCATGACTGAAAATGGTTTTGAAACAAATGAGTGTGATAAAGGCATATATCATAAGTCTTGGAATAAATCACATGTGATTATTTGCCTATATGTTGATGATTTGTTGATCTTTGGCTCTAACATGAATATTATTGATGAAGCTAAATATGTTCTTAGAAGCCATTTTGATATGAAATATCTTGGTGAGGCAAATTTTATTCTTGGAATAAAAACAACAGGAACATGTGGGGGGATTTTCTTGACCAATCACATTATCTTGAGAAAATTTTGAAAAAATAGAACTTTCTTGATTGCAAGCATGTTGCTACTCCTTTTTATTCAAGTATTCACATAATTCCTGTTGAAAGTTAAAATACGCAAAAAAAAATCAAAAGGAATATGCTAGTATAATCGAAAGTTTGCGATATGGGACTGATTCCACTAGGCCTGATATTGCATATGCAGTAGGAGTACTTGGAAGATTTACAAGCAAGTCAGGTATTGAACATTGGCATGTTTTAACAAGAGTTATGAGATATTCAATTGGAACGAACTATTGTGGTTTGTTCTTTAAAAAATATCATGTTGTACTTGAAGGCTTTTGTGATGCAGATTGGAACACTTTATCAGGTGATTTTTGTCCTATCACTGGTTATGTTTTACTTTAGGTGGTGATGGTGTTTGTTAAAGATCATAAAAGCAAACTATAATTGCTAACTCTACCATGGAGGCTGAACTAATTGATTTAGCTTCAGCTAGTGAGGAAGAGATGTGGTTAAGAGATTTGTTGTTTCAAATTCCTTATTTTGAAAAACCAATTTATCCATTTTAGTTAATTATGATAGCATTGCTGCAATTGGTGGATTTCAAAACCGTTATTACAACGGTAAATCTAGACCTATAAGGAGGAAATACAGTAATGTAGGATCGTATTTGACAAATTGCACCATTAATGTTGATTATGTCAAATGTTGTGATAATCTTGCAGATCTGCTTACTAAGGCCTTAACGAAGAAAAGGTCTGGAGCACATCGAAGGGGATGGGATTGAACCCTCTAAATCCTTGAGTCATATATGAAGAAACCCAAACTAAGGACAGAAATCATATAACCAGTTTCAAAGGGAAAAACTAATCATATGATAATTTGTTGTGAGAAATGCACTATTTAGTTTTAATTCCCTCCAATGATGTGAGGGCATTGTTTGTTGTAGTTTGTAAAGTTTTAGTTGGTAATACTCTTAATGAATGTCTGTAGCCCGTATGGGTAGACTGTTAATCTTACAGGAGCACTCTTGATATATTTCACCTATCTGATGTGTAGAAGTAGGTCGCTTCCTTTGAGAATGGGGCTTATTCTCAAATGCACTCATGAAATCGGGATAGCACATGACCATAATGTGCAGGATATTAAAGCTCATGACAACACCTTGATATTATTTGTGCACATATTTTATTTCCCTGAAGCAGTCATAGTTCAAGTCTGAGACCACTACGACTCAGAGTAAAATTTACTGTTTCACTAAGTGGAGGTTCATTGCAGAGTGCACCATCATTATGGATAGTAGTCTTTCTGCAGCTGGTATACTCTCTTGTATAATAATTAAAAAGAGTGGGGGATATTTTAATATTAATCATATATTTATATAAAAGGGAATCTTAGGTCCGCCTATGTGGCGCAACCACAAATTAGGATTCCCTTTTAACTTATTTATTTTCAAAATTAGTTTTCCCTTTAATGAAAAGTTGCCACTTTTATAGAAAAGTGTGACTTTTACAAAAAATTGTCACTTTTATAGAAAGTTACGACTTTTACAAAAAGTAGTGACTTTTTATTAAAAGTTGTGACTTATGAATAAAAGTTTTTACTTTTATGAAGAGTTGCAATTTTAATGAAGACTTGCGACATTTATGAAGAGTTACATGTTTTATCAAAAAATTTGACTTTCATGAAAGATTGTGACCTGTCAAAGGAGTTGTGCCCAACGATCAACACAAATTTATTCACACTTCCCTTTGTTTTCTATAAATTGAGGGTTTCCTCTCATTTTTAACACAACAAAGATTCTGAACTTCTTCTTCTTCTTCTTCTTCTTCTTCTACACAATTAAACATTTGTGCACTTTGCTCCTGTTGATTAGCCCACTGATACCATTGTTTTTGTATCAACACACTCTGGGTAGAATCTTTTGTCCCGAGAAAAACTATTCCTTTAAACCTCAAGTACTAAAATTATATAATTTCCTTAAGGGAACAAGGTGCATTCAGTGGCTCGATTTTTTGCATTGTGTTTCATTTTATTATTAAAGATCATGACATATTTTTTACAATTATTTTTATGATTACTTTATTTATTTTTATTTTTGAGTACATATGTTAAACATTGTTATTTATATTTATTCTTTTGATCATTATGTTGAAGTTAATATATCTTAATAAGGAGTTTAATGTAATCATTAGACTATTGGTGTCATATCAATTAGAATTCTAAACTTGTAAAATAAATTATTTTGATATTTATAGAATTTTCAGTGGATAAAAGATCCATGGGATTTTGAAAGAGGGTCAATTTATTTTTACCGAACATTACCCTAGGCAGTTTTGCAAACATCTGCAACACTCAGCCTATTTTACACCCACGAATTTGACTAAGTATAAAAATACTTTAACAGCAAAGCTAATCAACAAATTGACTTTACAGGAACTCGTCGCAACCTTTATTATTCCCATAATTAATACAAAGGAAGGCTTCACGAATTTGTCGAAGGCTAGAAAACACTCTGTCTGAGCCTTAGACGAATTTCCACCCTTAATAAAATTTCTGCACTTGGCAGTTACATGCAACAGTTACAAATGACACCTGTCTGACACTTATCATCAAATGATTCAAACTAGTTTCAAACAGCTATATTTCTAACAGATAGAATCTAATTCAAATTACATTCTTATCTACACGAAATACTAATATTCTAACACTTAGAATATTTCAGACTACATTCCAACATTTAGAATATTTTAGCCAGCTTCAAACACTTAGAATATTTTAGTTGTCCTCCAACACTTAGATTTATTTAAGTAATTCACGTGAACTGCCTTTGTTCTTGCCATTGTCAAGTCTTCACAACTTTACCTTGTCAAGCCAACATGTTGTGTTGCTAATGACTCTAGCCCGCACGTAAGCCTTGCATGTTCAAGCTTCCTTGCCAACACCCAAGAACCTTGAACCTGTGTTGCACTGTTTTGCCCCCATCCATGTCAAGACCAATGCCCAAGTCCTTGACATGTCTTCACGTAGTTAGATCAAGTAGTTTACGGGTCTATGAAACAACCCGCACCACTTGAACTCGATGTTCTCATCAAGATTGTTTTATGATAGTCCTTGATTTTAGCATCAAACTGCCATAAGTCATTTGCCTTCTCCCAACCTGCATCAGCAACTTCGCCCACTTGTTTCACCACTTCGAATGGACCATCATACTTCGGAATCAAACCCCGATGTCTGTTCTTACTTACAATTTGTTTCCAAATTTTTGGAGTAAATTTCAGTAACACCTTGTCACCCACATTTAACTCAACTGAGCGACGATGTTGATCACCATACTTCTTCATGCACCGGTGAGCCTTGCGCAAGCTATCCTATGCCTCAGATAAAATTTCAAGTCTGTCCCTTGCAACCCTGTATGATGCTGGACACTTTCCCTGATTTTTAGATTTGGCAACATCTAATGGCGTCATAGGCTGTTTGGAATTGAAAAACGCAGGAATCGACTTGTTTTGCATTAATGGGGCTTTGAGGGATGTCTTCTCCTTCCCTTATCAAGCAAGTCACACCTAATCGCCCTTGATGCAATCTTGATAACAGGATAAAATGTCTCATCATAGTTGAGGGCTACTTAAGCCACTTAAGTGTAAACCAGAAGGACTGGAACTGTTGGATGTTGCTCAGTCCTGCTATAACTTAACAACCAAAAAGCTCTGCATCGAACTTTAGCGCCCCCTTTAGAGATAGGGGAATGATTTGCCCCAGCTTGGCGAATCGCATCCCGTGCAACGAATTGCATTGACAACCTCCTGATTGTCTTCTTATCATTTTCCGTTGCATGTTTGGAATACGTTTGGTGTTTAATATATTCCCTGATGTCAGTAAACCAAACTTCCATCGAAGAGAAGCAAATGAAAGGCTTTCATAAAAATTCTCGTAGAATCGAGAATGAAGTTTTCATTCTGTACATGCCAGATCATGAATTAGTAACTGCTTCCAATTTCAAAAAAAATACCAATTGTGTCGAACATTGTCTAAAAAGATTGCAAAAGGGATCATTTCGGTTGCAGACGACTTGTGCAGATTATAGCAGAACTGCGCAGTATCTAACAATGTCACCCAATTCTGTTGACTTGCTACACATAGTGCCTCAAGTATTCTTCCAACAAGTGATTAATTCTTTCCGTCTGTCCATCTGTTTGTGGATGATTTGCAATAGAAAATTTTAACTCGATTCCCGTCATATAAAACAAAGTTGTCCAAAATCTACCAGCAAACCTTGTATCTCTATCATTCACAATGTCAGCCGAAACACCAAAATACTTAACCACATATTTGTAGAACAAATCAGCAGCAACTTCAGATGAACATAGTTCAGGTGCAGGAACAAAAACAGAATATTTTGAGAACCTATCAACTACCACCATGATAGATGCTTTACCGTTGACCTTAGGGAATACAGAAATTAAATCCATGCTTATTGATAGCCACGGCCTTTTAGGAACAGGCAAAGGTTGCAACAAACTTGCTTCCTTTTTACGGTCAGTATTGTAAACTTGACAAACATGACAAGTCTTGACGTATGCCTCTATATCGTCTTCCATCTTTGGCCAAAAATAAACACGGGACAGTAAAGCTAACATCCTTTCAACACCTGGATGTCCAACCCAAGCAGAATTATGCGCCTCTTTCATTAAGTCTTTGCGCAATCCGCCCTGATTTGGTACAACGATTCTCCCCCTTTTAAAATAGAGCAGATCGTCCTCGTTCCAATACCGTCTCATTGTGCCATCTTGTACTTGACCCATTCACATAACATATAATAAATCATTTGCAGCACACAACCTGATTCTATCATACAAATTTTTTTCGAGTTATGAAATTGAATATACTGCAACAAACACTTCTTTTCTACTCAGCGCATTAGCAACCTGGTTGTGTTTTCCTGGTTTATGTTCCCACATGAAATCATATTCTGCCAGGAATTCTTGCCACCGTGCTTGTTTAGGACTCAACTTTTTATGTATCGTGAAAAGTGTATTTGCTACATTATCAATTCTTACTACAAATCGAGTACCAGGAGATAAACTCTCCAAACATGCAAACAGTGTACCACCGCACCCATTTCTTTTTCATGTGTTGAGTATCGCTGTTCAGTATCATTCAATTTCCTACTTTCAAAGGCCATTGGATCACCTTCCTGCACTAATATGCCACCAATTGCTTTGTCTGACGCATTAGTGTGCACTTGAAATGTTAACTCAAAATCAGGTAACTTGAGTATAGGTTCAGATGCAATAGCATTCTTCAAATTCTGAAATGCTTCATCACATTGTTCAGACCAAACCCACTTTGTATCCTTCTTCAACAAATCTGTAAAAGCCGCTGCCTTTTTGAGTAACCAACAATGAATTTTCTGTAATAGTTAGCCAAGCCAAGAAACGACCTCAAATCCTTCACATGATGAGGTGCCTGCCAATAAACAATTGCTTGCACTTTCTTAGGATCCATTCGAACTTGGTTTTTACTAACAGGATTCCCCAAAAATTTTATCTCATATTGAGCAAACTCACACTTTTCCATTTTAACATATAGTGTGTATTTTCTCAACTGATACAGAACCAAACTTAAGTGATTAACATGTTCCTCCAATGTTCGACTATAAATGACAATATCATCTACATAGACAACCAAAGTCATCAAGATAGTCAAACATTATGTTATTCATTAAGTTGAAAAACGTTGTCGGAGCATTAGTCAGCCCTAATGGCATTACAAGGAATTCATATGAACCATATCTAGTTACACATGTTGTTTTTGGTTCATCACCTTCTGCTATCCTAACCTGCCAATAACCCACCCTGAGATTAAGTTTTGTGAACCAGCATGCCTTACTCAACCTATCCATCAAACCCTGCACCAATGGAACCGGATACTTGTTCTTTATAATTGCCTTGTTCAGCGCCCTGTAGTCTACACACATTCGGATCGTCCCATCCTGTTTCTTTAGAAATAAAACAGGGGTAACATATGGAGCCTTAGATGGCTGAATCAATCCAGCATCCAACAACTTGTTCAATTGTTTGCGTCATTCAACCAATTCCTTAGCAGCCATACGATAAGGACCCTGTGCAGGAGCAACCGTACCAGACAACAACTCAATTTTATGATCAATATCCCTCCTTGGTGGTTATTACTTTGGTAATTCAGGCGGCATAACATCAGCATACTGTTTAAGCAATTCAGCAACACAATCAGGCACTTCAATCTTAACATTAGTTTTCACTTCAACCAAGGCAGCAAGTATAGTGTCATCACCTTTCTTCATCCCTTTGTCGATTGACATAGCAGACAAGAACATTCCTTTGTCTTTCTTCTTTGCAACGGTATTAATGTTCCCAAATGGATGAACTCCTTTATGAAATCCTGCATTGCTTCCATTCATGACCATCACTCAATCTATGTGAGGAAACGGAACAAATTGGAATTTTCTTAGAAAATCAATCCCAAGTATGATCTCAAATTCACCAAGCGGCATCACCATTAAATTATGTTTTCCCACCCAACTTCCAGTAAACATAGACACACCATAAGTCATACCCACAATGGCTTGTGCCTTAGCATTGACTGTTTTGACGTAGGAAGGGCTTTTAGACAACTTCAGCCCCAATTTTGTAGCAATTCTCACATTTACAAACGTATCAGTGGCTCTTGTATCAACCATTGCCATCACACATTGTTCTTTCACTGTCATTTCTATATGAATTAGGGAAGTATGAGCATTCGGAGTACTAGATGTTTCTCCAACATTATTAATCCTTGTAATATGGTTGAAGGACAATCCCAATGGGTTTTCCATTGCAGCCACGATTTCCTCATCTTCCTCCCTTTGATTCATATTTCAAGCAAGCAAAGCATTTACCTTTTCGCGGTTCGCACAAGACATGGCCAAATGAGGACCACCAGAAGTCCAACAGCCCTTAGAATTACCATCTTTGTTCTTTGGTTTGTCTTTTCTATCCTTCATTTGTGCATTCCCTTTGTCATTCATACCGTCTTAACAACTATCCTTTTTCCATTCCCATTTCTTATCGTTCTTTTTCCTAGTTTTTGAAGTGGAGGGAACATCTGTCAAAGGATGAGTCATCCGGAAATCAACCAACGAATCTGCAGTAGTAATTGCACCAGGCAGATCTTTAACATTCTGCCTCTGAAGTTTGTTTTAAGCCCAGCCTTGCATACCCAAAATGAAGTTGTGTATTTATCCTTATCAGACATATTTTGTATGTCTAACATCAAAGAGGTGAATTCTTTAATGTATTCCCTCACCGAACCCGTCTGCCTTAGCCTTTTTAATTTATCCCTTGCAAGCCAAGATGCGTCTCTAGGAAGAAATTGGTCACGCATTTCCTTTATTAACTTATCCCATGTATAAATTCTAGGACGACCAGCACTTACATCATTTGCATTTCGAGTTCTCCAAAAAATTTTGGCATCACCCGTTAAGTACATTGTGGTAATGTTTAACTTATCGGCGTCAGGCACCCTTGCAGCAGTAAAATACTATTCCATGTCCCAAATGAAGTTTTCTAGTTCTTTAGAATTTCTTGCACCACTAAAGGCCTTAGGTTCTGGAATTTTAACCTTAGATGATTCAACACGATTTTAACTCAACGTAGGCACAGCCCAACACAATACAAGGAGCTCTACACGAAGGTTCTCATTTTCCTTCTGCAGTCCCTCAAGTTGGTACGTAGTTGTGGTACAAAAATCCAAGATTTCACTAATATGATTATCAACATTCTATCGATATACTCCAATCTACCCATGAACTTTCTCAGCGTCAAGTCTCAAATCAATGACTTGTGTAAACAAATCTACAAACGTAAGGTATCCCAAAATATCATCTGCAAACCCAACGAATGCTTCAATTTTTCGTGCCAGTTCTTACAGTTTTGCATTTTTCACCATCCTTCAACCGTTCTCTATTACTAATTGAAAGAGGGTCGATTTATTTTTATCGAACACCACCCTAGGCAGTCTTGCAAACGTCTGCAACACTCAACCTTTTTTAGACCCACAAATTTGACTAAGAATAAAAATACTTTAACAGCAAAGTTAAACAACAAACATACTTTACAGGAACTCGTCCCAACCTTTATTAATCTGATAATTAATTCAAAGGAAGGATTCATGAATTTTTCTAAGGCTAGAAAACACTCTGTCTGAGCCTCAGAGGAATTTCCACCCTTAATAAAACTTCTGCACATGGAAGTTACATGCGGCAGTTACAAATTACACCTGTCCGACACTTGTAATCACAGGATGCAAACTAAGTTTCCAACAGCTATATTTCTAACAGATAGAACCTAATTCAGATTTTGTTCTAATATACACGAAATACTAATATTCTAACACTTAGAATATTTCAGGCTACATTCCAACACTTAGAATATATCAGCCAGCTTCCAACACTTAGAATATTTTAGCTATCCTCCAACACTTGGTTTTATTTCAGCAATTCACGTGAACTACCTTTGTTCTAACCATTGTCAAGTCTTCACAGCTTTGCCTTGTCAAGCCAACACGCTGCCATGCCAATGACTCTAGTGCGCACGTAAGCCTTGCATGTTCAAGCTTCCTTGCCAACACCCAAGCACCTTGAACATGTGTTGCACTGTTTTGTCCCAATCCATGTCAAGATGAATGCCCATGTCCTTGACATGTCTGCACGTAGTTAGATCAAGTAGTTTACGGGTCTAACATATTTCCAAGAAGGGGCTTTGAGTGCTCAAAAGTTATGGCGGTTCCATGCTACCTTTGAGTTTTATTTATTTAACTTTCTATCATATTGAGGCATTCAATCGATTAGTGACATCCAATAAATAAAGGAATGTAGTTGAATGGTAAGTATTATACTCAACCAATCAATCGTTTGGGGTTGAAATGTTGGATTGGAGTTAATGAATTACCCCTAATGTAAGATGAATCTATATGAATCAAATATTAAAGAAATAATTATATCTTAAAAACATTAGATTAAAAGTCTCAAAAAATAAACTTTAAACCATATTGATCAAAACATAAAAAACAAAATATGTCTTTGTCTATAAATGTAGTATCAACGGCTGCGTATGATTTTGCATAAGGGACTTGCCAAGATATTATTTAATACAATTATTAAATTTACATACATTATTTAATTGAAATCCAAGAGATGTACTTTAAAATTTTAATAATCTTATCACGTACACAACTAATTATATAAGATGTAGAATAGTTAGATTTATTATGTTGATGCCTTGAATAGGAGAAACACTCTTGCAGTTGATGAATAAAATGTTTGTACCACTTTTTGAAAACACAAATATAGACAATGAAATAATTAGATATCTTTTCGGATGACTTTGGCGAGGAACAACTATAGTAAAATGAAGAATTAATAATAAAATCCATAAACACTATGTTCAGGAGTAGATTATTGATGTAATTTACCTCCACACGAAGAGCGGGCATTTTACCTAGTATTTAATATATTAAATTAATTTATTTTAGAGTTATAAGAACGGTCATTGGTAGCCATGTAATGCCATTACTTTTGGATTTATTGGTTGAATTCATTGTGAGATAAAAACACTCCAATGAACGTTTAAATGGATAACTTCTACATCAACCATTAGCTTTGGTTATCCCTCACTTTATTTCATTCCTAATTCCTCCATTATTCTTTGTACCCTATATAACATATGTAACTCCTAAGGCCATTTATCTTCACTATTTACCACTCCATTGTTTTCCTATTCATTGCTAGTAAGACTTTATCAACTATAAATAGTGATGGTATTCGTTTGGTTTGAGACACACAAAATACAATAAAATATAGTGTATAAAATTTGTCTAAAGAGAGTTCTTATTTGTTGAAGGGAGGCGTTCCTTTTTGTGGAGCTTTGGACTCAACTCTTGTCCAGAGTTGTTGAGTTATATTTTGTGAAGGTTGTTGTATCCTGGAGGGGACACGTCTAAGAGGACTACTGCAGCACCGGTAAAAATATTTTCTGCAGTGGGCTTGAATCTTCTTAAAGAGAGCAAGATATTCACGCCTTAGAGATTTATTTTCTTCATTTCATTTTCAGATGTAATCTATCTTGTAAGTTTTCACTAACACGTCCAACAAAGTATACTCCTATGGGGGCACGTATTTCATAGACAATGAGGGTACTTAATACCCCAGTCTAACTCGGTGCTAATTCTACTCCCAAATTTATATTTATATGCTAAAATGTAACTGAAATACTTAATAACTCAAAATATTGACATAAAATCTGAAAAATGAAACATTAGTATACTTATAATGTGACATGGAAATCTGGAGCATGATAATATACTTAACTGACCTAGAGACTGTAGTTCATGCACTAAGGGAATCTACACAAACTAGGGTTATGATATTTATACAGGGAAGTATACAACCTTCTTAATAAAAAGTCATGTTTCTATTAAGGATATTATAAAAGCTAAATCATGACAAATATCCAATGTTTTAAAAACTCTAGGTCTAAACAAGCGATATAGAATCAAAAAACTGGATTAATTCTAGGGACCTTGTTAATGAAAGGAAGTCACTAGCAAATGACGAAAACTACGGAGATAGCTTTTGCATTTTGGAGCTGACTCTTTAAGAACATGATGCTTTTTCTTGAAAGAAATTCTCTCCTCTTTCTCCTCTTTTATATCTAACATAGCAAGTGACAAAAACTACGGAGATATCGAGGTGAATTTGTTGTTTGAAATGTTGGCTAGGGTAGAGAGGTCTCTTTCCTCCTCTAGACTCAAAATAAAAGTATCTAAAACAAGATTTTATGGAATATAAAACACCAAAATAGCAAGACACAAGATAAGTGCAACAATAGATACTAATTTTCATATAAAATTCCCTTTGTGGGGGTCTAACCCTTGCGAGTTACCAGAGAAGGGAGAGGAAAGAGGTCTTGGTGAATCATCATATTTAGTTAGGTGTCCTTATATTAGATGTCATTTGAAATTTTCCATGTTTTATATGTCCGTTGATTATTAATGATTGGTATTCTGAGGAGTTGAGTTAGCTACGAAGTTCATTTATTTATCCATCGGATATTTGAGTGGAGTACCTTTTATATGAAAAGAAGAAGATAAAGATGATGAAGTGGGAGGTGGGCTTTGGGGTTTGTGTGTGCATATGTGATACAACAGGACCATTGAATTTAGATTTTGGATTAAGTAATGTTGTATAGGTATGTTGTAGGTAAATTGTTTTTTTAAGTTTTCTTTTGATATGTATGTTCATGTGGTTATGCTTTTATTCCCACAGAAGTGTACAAGAAATTCTACCAGCATCTCTGGATTCTACTTCCTCACCCCCGTCACTCTTTGATTGAACTACTAGGTTTATTAAATAATTTCTCTTATTTCTTTCTTCTCTAACTTAAGAAAATATGTTTTTTGTCTGCCTTATGAATATTGTGTTATTTGTCATCATTATGGTTTTATTTCAACGATTGAAGATTATGATGTGACTCGATGTGTTGACTGAAGGTTGTATATCAATTATCAATGCCCCTATTCTCGACGTGTGTGGATTACTAGGAATGTTAAGGTTTGCCTTTATAAAAATGTCATGACATGTGTAAGATCGAAATTCAAAGATACTTTGGATATAGGTTCGAAATCTTTTTTCTTTTTGGAATTTCATGTCCAGTCAAATACTGCCACATAAAATAAAAAGAGAGAATAATTTTAATTTTCTTTTCGTATTTACTAGTACACTGTACGCTACAAAAAGGAGACCCTTTACTAGGTTGAGAAAAGGCTAGAGCGCGACGACTGATGAAAACAAAACGTCTTAGAATTCAGATAGGGTTGGATAACTTTACAAGGGGCTGCTTGCTGCTCAACCAGAGAAGAAATTATCGCGAATACATATAAGACGTCAACAAATCTTTTACAACTCTTTCTACGAAAAGCCTTGGGTCTTCTCTTGGATTTTATTATTCGTTAAATTTTTTATGATCTTTCATTTGCATATTCACATTCTATGTCCAAAATATTCGATTTTGATGAAGCAATAGTTCTAAATTTCTATCCACCTCAAAATGGAAGAACTCCTAATTAGAATTGTCTGTTTTATTGATGTCTTTTGTTGATTTCATTTGGATGTAATTTCTATTATTGTTGAAAAAGAAAAGGTTCAAATATGTCATCGAATCAGAAAAGGCTCTTTTATACCATCCGTTAAAAGTTTGGCTCATCTATGTCATTACCGTTTAAGAAAAGGCTCTATCATGCCATTATTTTTTAATGATAGTTTTGCAAAACAATTTTTAACAAGTGGCAAAAAAAGAGTTTGTTTTCAGTAAATATTTTCAACTTCAAAATTTCATTTTTTCACCCCTACCCTCGACCACCAGCCCCCTACCACCACCACCACTTCCCCCACGCAAAAAAATTTAGTTATGTTTTTAAAAATATTTTTCAACTTCAAAAAATAAATTTCACCCATACCCCTCCTCTGCCCCCACCATCCTACCATCCCCCACCCCTACCCCAACTCGCAAATAAATTTTCATTTAATTTTTTTTAAAAAATATTGTCAACTTCAAATTTTGTTTTTTAACCCCTACCCGCCCCTACCATCCCCTACCACCCCCAACCCCTCTAAAAAAAATAATTCTATTTTTAAAAAGTATTATTAAACTTTAAATTTTTATATTTTTCACCCCGCCATCCCCCCTACAAGCCCCCCACCCCAAAATAATTTTTGTGTTTTTGAAAATAATATTTAGTATCAGAAATTATTTGCTACTATACTAAAAAAAAGATACTCCCTCTGTTTCAAAAAGAATGACCCTATTTCTTTTTTAGTCTGTTTCAAAAAGAATGACCCCTTTCCTTTTCTGGCAATATTTTAACTTTAACTTTCCATGTGGCATGTTTAACACCAAAAGATTAAATGCCATTTTGGTACATTTAATATAACATTTATTTAGAACCACAAGATTAAAAAGTCTTCTTTCTTTTCTTAAAATCCGTTCCAAGTCAAACTAGGTCATTCTTTTTAAAACGGATGGAGTATTTTTCAAAAATTTCCTTTGTTTGTTTTGGTGATAGCATAAACTTCAACGCTAGCTGGTAGGTGAATTTACGATGCATAATTAATGTGTTTTATCATGAAGGGAAGCCTTGGAAGAACAATATAGTTATCTTTGTGTTACTAGTAAGTCTTGAGTTGCACAAACTTTTCACTTCTGATGCACCCATTGACATTTTTTAAGAGTGCAAGCAATCTAACATGTTACATATTACATGTTCAAACTGTTGAATTAACAACTAATATTTCTATTAGGATAGACTAATAAATTACACTGCTTTGGTGTGCAGTATTATCCTTAACCTGCAACGGAAAGGAGGGATGCTTCCGGCATCATTGTTCTATTTTAATTGTGCTTAATTGATCATCTCGTAGGAAATGAACAAGTTTGACGGATACAAGAAAACAAAAGTCACAAGTCACATCCAGGGAGCACCCTTTTGACGTAACCGACATCGGTGTCCTCTTTGAGGACTAAGACTAGCCTCTTAGCTTACATCATTACATTCATAGGTCAAAACGCGGAAAAATTAGAGCTTTTCTCTATCTATGTTGGGGTTTACATAGACCTCACACATACACATAATAAAGTCATATCTAGTATACATAGACCTTTTGTATAGGAAAATTACTTAGTCTTCTACTTTTATTTCACATAGATATATAAAATATAACAGTCTTAAAACCGGATGTCTCATCTCATAGCCATCTGAAATAATAGTATATCAATTTGGCATATCCCATACATCAAGGTAATAAAGCCACTTATAGTCTATCCAATGTTTAGTACTGAAATGAAAAGGAAAGAACTAGAAGTCTTATAACTAGAACAACATCAAAGGCTTGATAGTGTCATTGCCCTCGGAAAGTGAGGACCTACCCAACTTGGATGAGTGAGAATTCCAAGTCTTCCTTCAAAGTCGTCTCAAAAGCCCTTCAACGACTGGAACCTAAAATGTTTGGGAAAAAAGGAGAAAATGGGGTATAGTACACCACTTGTACAAAGTATGAGACCATATCCACCCCTAGTATTATAAAAATGCTTAAAGGATACATTTCATTGAAGTATGCAATTTACCTTGAAAAAATTTATGTACAATGAAGAAGATCATGCCAATCAATAAAACATATTCATTAAGCAGGATCATGTATATCACCAGACCAACGATACTAAGTCTAGTTAAGCCAACATGCATATCACATTATTGAGCACATAACCAAGACATCTCTACAATAAAGCTATAACATCAACAAGCATGGATAAGAATTCAATACATCATAACCACAGCAAGATAATTACCCATGAACCCTCATTAAGTCAACTAGTACAATGACTAAGCAAAAACCCATAATCTTACTCAATCAAGTAAACCCAACAAGATCCATAACCAATGTCCAACTTCACATAGCATATAATCAAGAGTACTTAATATCATTCTTTAGCAATAGAGACAAAAAACATATTCATAAGTGAAACCAATCATCATAGTATCAGCAATGTGCAAGATCATCATATACATACGATGTACCATTATATGCATATACATATATAAGAACATCCTCCTAAGACTTTCCTCATTGATAACTAGTGCAATTTTCAGGTAAGTCTCATCCCCCTACTTAGACTAAGCTAAACCCCTAAGGTTATCCTAGTTAGAGTTCATTCCTTTTAGTTCATTTTACCTTATGGGAATATCTTGCCTTAACGGACATAGACCACATGAGCTAATATGGAATTTAGTGTCATAGAACCCTACACCTAAGGAAGGATAACTATATGCCAAGGTAGTACCAAAACATGAATATAGCAACTACATGGATCCACTAGCTAGTATTCTAATAGGGGAAACATAGCTCAAGAACTAGGAGATATAGTTGGGACCCTATTTATGTTCATGCATTATAGTCTCCAATATCATGAGTACATTAGTGATCCTACCTTCCCTATGTTGGAAGGGGCACTCCTCACTCTAGCTCACTCGGTGCTAAGCTAGAGTCCCTTTTGAAATGTCTTCATTAATCATCATAGATTAATGTAGGTCATAGGTTCTATCCCTTGTATAATCATAATCATCATAGCTTAATAAGAATTTAATGAATATTATACTTTTATTACAATTCATATAAGTGAGGTTAGCACATTTACATAGTCACGCCATAATAAGGAACATTAGTAAGTTATCACCATCCTTATAACATTTACATCTTAGCGAACAACTCACAATAAATAGTTCAAGATATTTCAATTCAACATCATACCAACGTTGTCGATCTTAATATAATGTATACTTCAATACAACATCATCACTTACTCACAAATAACCATAACTGAAGTAAAGAATAGAGATCACAAGACTTACTCAATCTCCTTCACAATACCATCACAAGGTCTTACCATCAACCCTCAACTCAACCCAACAATAAGTGTAATATAATCAAAAAATAAAAACCAACATAATAACAAGTCCAATTGAATCATTATACAACAACTCATCACTAGTTCATAGCCTACAATTAGAGACTTAGATCAAGTTCATAGTCTAGTTCACAATCTAGGTCAATTAATCAAGAACTAGCATGGTAGGACTAAAATTCATATCAATATATTCATAAATTAGCACAATAACATTATAGGATAGTAATTCACACATTAACCAAGAGATTTACATCAATAATAGATAGCACAATTCAAGATCACAACCTAGTGTTAAGGGGAAAAGGTCATCTTCTACAAACGAGACCAATCCATCAATAAGTAGTGTAATATAGATTATGATGAATTATGAGTAATCTCATACCTTTATATTTGATGAATATTGATGGAGAAACTTTGAGTTTTGCAAACCTAGAACCTCCTTGAATTTGACATCGATGGTGTTCTTCAACTTGGGAGAGAGAAAGAAGAGAAAAGGAAGAGCTATTTGGGTTTGGGAATTATGATGGCATAGTTTAGTTTAATTAGGTTATAGTATATATAGAGAGGTCATTAAACAACTTAATATACCTCCCTAAACCCCTATATAATTAAGTAATCAACTAATTCATTAATTTAGCCAACCTAAAAACGAGCAGCAAACCGTCCTGTTGGCCCGTCGTTTGTGACTGAGTCTGTCCAAGATGACCCCTTGGACAAATTAACTAAGTGTCCATCGATGGAAACCATATACACCCCGTCGTTTAGACAACGAGTCTTCGACTGGTTCCATTTGTGGATACTGCCTCTTGGCAGCTTTCGTCATTAATTGCAAGGGTCCTTCTCAAGGCCCTTGGTTGGTCCTTGGGGAGTCGTACCATACGTTTCGACTATGAATTAATTCTAATACATGTTAGATACCCTTTCACCAAAATTCATAATTTCTCGACTCTTAAAACTTAGTCAAATAGGCTAAGGCACACTAGCACCTTCTTGAACTAGTTTCCGGACATCATCGACGTTTCTTGACATTTTGATTTGTAAAATACCTAAATGACTTATATACATTAAAATTGACCTTAAAACAATGTCTATACCTTTTAACACCTATATTAGGATCTAAAAAACGTCTTAGACTTTTGGAGTATTACATCATGGAACAACATAAAATGGTTGAGTACTACAAGAACCGCTTTCTGCCGGTACAGAGTTTGAAAAAACAATAGATACAATTCCTTTGGTATCTCAGGTAAACGTTACATGGGCTAGTAATTTGGTATCATATATGTTATGTAGTTCTATAATATTATGCATCATAATAAATGGGCTCTGTATTTTTTTTAATCTTTAGTCTTTGGGATTGTAATTTCCTTCTAGAACCTAGAGAGACTTATACTTTTATTTTATCATAGATGTAACTGTCATGCAGTCAATTTGATTTCGATAAAAAAGGTGTTTTATAATTTTTTGTCATTTTAAAATAATATTTTGGTCCAATAAATTGTATACATATTTTTCTAATATACTTTACTAAATTACAACAGTGAGCTTGATGATAAGATATGGTGACAGAGGATCCGCCCGTCAAATGCCTCGTGATGGATGATATGACAAGAATGGTTACGAACATGAGATGCAAACCATTTTCATAATCTTTATAATCAAATCCAATGAAATCTCATGTTTATGAGCATCTTTCTCAAAAAGTTCCACTCCACTCTATCATAAGTTTGGCTAATGTCCATTTTCAAAGTAAAAAATCTTGTCTTTTTTTGTGTTTCTCCTTTTAAATAGTGATTGACTCAAAAGCGATCATTACATTAGAAAGAATAAATCTTCCGAGGATATATGCACTCTGAGCTTCAGCAACAAAATCCTCCAAGTAAAATTCATGCGATTTGCCAACATCTTGCAAAATATACGATCAATAAGAATACATAGAGAATTCACTCTTAGATAAGAAACTAGCTCACATTCCTTCTTTTTTGAAAGGAAAATAATTTTTGTAAAAATTATTTCCACAAAATTGAGTATCGCATTAGTAACATCTTCATCGGTTACAGCCCAAAAACTCTGAATGCATTGAGAAGACAACTTCTTTCACCTCATTAATAGCGAAAAGTTATTACAAGGCTGCATTCTGATATGCTTTGTTTTCCCCCTTAATCCTATCATGAATTAGGTTCATGTATCCTTACTCAGGCGTGTATAATGATTGAAAAATCTATAGATCATGCCCTCCTAAGTACTACTTCCAACAGTGTTATCTCTTGTATTAAGATTAGCAATTAAAAAATAATAAAATATGAAATGAAAATATAAAAGAACTATTCGAGTCCTTATAACTCATTGTGTGTCCTTAAGAAATTTAATCCCCAAGTACCCGATATTGTAGATTAATTCCTCTCAAGATAAAATGGATTAACCATTAAAGAAGTAGTGGTACCTCAAACTTCAATAATTTCAATGAACTCTAATTGACAGCAACAAATCTCATACACAGACACAATTGATAGATTTTGTTTTGTTATAAATGTACATAAGAGAAAAGATAACTTCTACACAAAAAAGAGCGGAATCCTCTCTATTTATAGACAACAAAGGGAATAGGTCACAACTTTTTTTAAAAAAAAACCTTTCGGGAAGGTCACAACCACTTGGAAAAGTTACAACCTTTCGTAAAGGTCACAATCCTTCGGTAAAGTGACAACCTTTTGTGAGAATCACAACCCTTCATTTCATGTTCACACATTTCAAAATGAATAGTCTCCCACATTTATAGGGAATGACAATTGTTAAAACATACGTATGAAAACTATGTGATTCATAACTAAGGATTGATTTTATCTGGATTAGTGGAACTTTTTGAACTTCCTGTAGTGAACATATATCAGATACACTTGATAAATTTATAGATTTTATATCTATGAACCGTCGATCTTTTGTGTATACCTAGAAATATAAGTCACACCATCAACCCTTAAACTTTTTTGGTTCTCATTGTTGAGTTCATTTCAGACATGAACATGTCTGGGTTTATAAGTGCGTACAGAACTAACCTTACCGAATTCTCCTTGAAGCGACTTACACTTCATATATATATATAGGTGATTCATAAATGTGTTATACAGTAGATACCCCATTTTCCGAACCCTATATCAAACTAAGAAAACATTGAAAAGTCCTAATGGTTTAACTTATTATTTAATATAGTCTTATCATAAGAATGGATAATAAAAATTATTTAGACAATGTTGGACCGTCATCGCTGACTTTGTTTGATTTCTTTTAACCTAGATCTTGGGATCTCCAGTCTTTTAGGTAGAGTTACCGTCACAATGACTTGTCCTCAACCATTGTCCCATTCCTTGGACAATCTATAAATTCCCTCTCTAGTTAGGCCTTTTTTAAGTGGATACGACACATTATCCTTTTACTTTATATAGTCAATTAGGATAATTCCACTAGATATTAGTTCTCTAAAGAAATTATGTATACATTATATATGTCAAGATTTTCCACTATACATCATGATCAATGCCCTACCTATTGCACAATAACTCTCACAGTGTATGCATACCGGAGCTTAAGGCTTCAGCCAAAAATCTTTTATAAAAATTTTGAAGTCATTGAACTTCTTCACCAGCCTTAATTAAAGTGATAAACTCATATTTAATAGTAGAGTGAGACATACATTTCTTTTTGGATGATTTCCAAGAGATTGCTCCTCCATCAACAGTAAGTACAAATACACTAGTGTATTTTATCTCATTTGACCTGGTCATTCAATATAAATTTCAATCTTCTTCCAATACGATTGAATATTAGTTAAAATTCAAAACAATAGTTTTTATGTGTGTTTTAAATACTCTAAAACACTTTTCAGTGTCATTGAATGAGCTTGATAAAGAATACTCGCGAATCGAGTCAGTAAGTAATATCACAGGTTATTTCTCATCGCATAAAATTTATGATATATATTATACTTCTCAATTCTCTATAATAATCTAGTGTCGCTTTTGTCTGCATTCTTTTGAACTACATCATTATTGGAGTCTTGTCAATATTAAAATCCAAATAATTTGAACTTGTCAAGTATCTTTTAAAACACATCAGTAGCTTCAATGTCTTTCATTTTAAAGCTATATTCTAGCATTTGTTTAGTAGCATTTATGTCATAAAAGTCTCTTTTGATGATCAACATGTCATCAACATGAATCCAAACCATGACCTTGTGATTTGGAGTGTCTTTAATGTAAAAACATTTATCACATTCATTAATCTTGAATTCATTTGCAAGTATTGTTTGGTAAAACTTCAGATATCATAATTTTGGAACTTATTTTTAGTATAAAAAGTGACATAACAAGTTTATACACTTTCTTTTTATAAGCAGGAACCACAAAGTACTCACGTTGTTCCTAGTATAGATTTTTATTACAAGGAACCACAAAGCCCTCAGATTGTTCCATGTATATTTCTCCCTCAAATTCTATATTTATAAAAAAAATTCACATCCATTTTGAATAATTTAAAGGCCATATACCGCCACTAGCACAATTAACATCTTGATCAATGTAATTCTAATCATTGACTATTTTGTGTGAAAATATTCAAGTGTTTATTATTGTCTAAAGTCGAACAAGTCATGTTTTACATTGTTAATAGTTTCATCAACTTTGTTTTACTTTTTTATATTCACTTTGAACCCAACAGCTTATATCCTGGAGAAAGATCAAACAAAGCTCAAGTAAGGTAGCTCAAGATTGAACCCATCTTATTGTTGATAACCTCTTCCCAAAAAGAATGAGTTCACAGAGAATATAATTTCTTCGAATTTATGAGACTTGTTTTAAAAAAAAAATGTTAAAAATCAAAAATATAATTTGTCAATTCACATTTAGGAAGCCTCTGAATCTCATTATTAAGTACATCAATCTTTGCCCTTTCAAAGGTCTTTTAGACCCTTCACTTGATTATCCAATAGTTATGACTTATGAGCCATAAATACAAATGCTTTACTTTTGTATCATATCAAATGAACATACAATCTATACTATTTTTCAAGAGTTAATTCTAGTATATACTTTAAGAGACTACTAACAATTTTCTATAAGGATACTACAACAAAGCCTGAACAAACACGTCTTTTTGTTGCTCCTTTTCATAACAAACAAAATTGTATATTTGTCACTCCCTTTCTTATTAAACAAAATAAAATTCTGTATTTCTGAACAGACAAACATGTTGTTGTTTTCTTTGGTTAATGATAGCACGCCCCACAAATTTTTTAGTAAACCTGACTTATATGTAGGACATTTAATATTTCCTTCAAAGTTTGGTTTTTTCCTGTTAACAATTTCATTTGACTTAAGTGAGTATGTGCAGTATTTTAATGGATGATTCAATTTTCCAAAAATATTTCCTTAAAAGAAGATTCAAATTCTCCACATATACCACTTTTAATCATGATAATGTTTTTATCCAACTTATTTTCAATTTCAGTTTTATATTCCCTATATGTTTCTATTGCTTCATCCTTACCATTTAGCAAATAGACATGACAATATCTAATGCAGTAATAAATAAAATTTATGAACATTTTTTCAACACAGAGAGATGTTGTTTACTTCATCTTACAAATGTTAGTGTAAATCAATTTAAGGGACTAAAAGTCCTTTCAAAATAATTATAAGTATGCTTAACATACTTCGTTCATTACTTACTTGAAATTTTGTTGCACTAAAAGTTGTGCATAACTTCTATGTTGATTAATTTTGCAATCTTTTTTAATTAACATGTCCCAAGTATTTATGTCACACATAGTTTGACTCAAGCAAGTAATAACAAGCAAATTCTATGTTTGAAAAGACTTTTTGTAAGGTAACTTTTGACCACATATTTTTTTTCTTTACTTTTTATAACATTCATAAATACAAAAATTGTTTTAGAGTCAACATCTTTCCATACTTCCTTTTCAGAAGTATGGTGCTTATCGTGACCAACAACACTTAACTACTTTATGAGTGTCTACGATCATCGATACTTTAGCAACTTAAACAAGGGTTGGGGTCATGTCCTAACGGAGAATTTTCGAGAAGATTTAGTCATTTATAATTTCATTCTAATTATTCCTAGGTAATGATATTAACGAATAAAACATTGTAAGTCAATGGGGTGACAACAAAGTGTCAAATATCAAAAGGAGTTTTTGTCACAAGTAAAGTAAAAATGATAAAAATGCAAAAGGGGATCAAGTATGAGTAAACATTCTTGGGGTGTGACCGTAATAAAAGTTGATATAGGTAGTTGGGTACATTCTTTTGATAGTAAATTTGCAAGATAATTGTGACTAGGCTAAGCTTTAAATGGAAATAAGTTCCCTCTCAGGCAACTTTCCCCGTTTCAAATGTGTTTCTCTAGGACACCCATTTGTCGCATGAATACCAGCCTAAGCTTACCCCACTCACTCTCTTTAGATGAGTGTTAGGATGTGGGACTAGGACTCACGCTCTCAGGCTAAACCTCATGTCGACCCACTCGTTCGGCCATCAGTCTAGTGATCTTTGTTTTGCGGCCTCCCTCTAGGGAAATCAGAAATAGCATGGCTGAGTTTCTAATTGCAACTACATACCCATTAAGTTAAACCACAACCATGTGAAATCATTATTAAAATACATCTAACCTATCAGCAAGTAAGTCCAAACAAGAATATCAACTCATATTTGTGAAATAAAACCCGAAGAATGGGGATTTTTAGCCACACATCAAGCAATAACAAATTACACCTAAAATATTAATGAAATAAGATGGTAGATACGCTCAAACTTACTTCTCAAATGAGAAGTAAAGCGGTCGTGTCAAGTAAATAACCCAACTAGTGA
>CM064967.1:52277720-52355719 GCA_032847665.1 Solanum chilense
ACTATGTTCAGGAGTAGATTATTGATGTAATTTACCTCCACACGAAGAGCGGGCATTTTACCTAGTATTTAATATATTAAATTAATTTATTTTAGAGTTATAAGAACGGTCATTGGTAGCCATGTAATGCCATTACTTTTGGATTTATTGGTTGAATTCATTGTGAGATAAAAACACTCCAATGAACGTTTAAATGGATAACTTCTACATCAACCATTAGCTTTGGTTATCCCTCACTTTATTTCATTCCTAATTCCTCCATTATTCTTTGTACCCTATATAACATATGTAACTCCTAAGGCCATTTATCTTCACTATTTACCACTCCATTGTTTTCCTATTCATTGCTAGTAAGACTTTATCAACTATAAATAGTGATGGTATTCGTTTGGTTTGAGACACACAAAATACAATAAAATATAGTGTATAAAATTTGTCTAAAGAGAGTTCTTATTTGTTGAAGGGAGGCGTTCCTTTTTGTGGAGCTTTGGACTCAACTCTTGTCCAGAGTTGTTGAGTTATATTTTGTGAAGGTTGTTGTATCCTGGAGGGGACACGTCTAAGAGGACTACTGCAGCACCGGTAAAAATATTTTCTGCAGTGGGCTTGAATCTTCTTAAAGAGAGCAAGATATTCACGCCTTAGAGATTTATTTTCTTCATTTCATTTTCAGATGTAATCTATCTTGTAAGTTTTCACTAACACGTCCAACAAAGTATACTCCTATGGGGGCACGTATTTCATAGACAATGAGGGTACTTAATACCCCAGTCTAACTCGGTGCTAATTCTACTCCCAAATTTATATTTATATGCTAAAATGTAACTGAAATACTTAATAACTCAAAATATTGACATAAAATCTGAAAAATGAAACATTAGTATACTTATAATGTGACATGGAAATCTGGAGCATGATAATATACTTAACTGACCTAGAGACTGTAGTTCATGCACTAAGGGAATCTACACAAACTAGGGTTATGATATTTATACAGGGAAGTATACAACCTTCTTAATAAAAAGTCATGTTTCTATTAAGGATATTATAAAAGCTAAATCATGACAAATATCCAATGTTTTAAAAACTCTAGGTCTAAACAAGCGATATAGAATCAAAAAACTGGATTAATTCTAGGGACCTTGTTAATGAAAGGAAGTCACTAGCAAATGACGAAAACTACGGAGATAGCTTTTGCATTTTGGAGCTGACTCTTTAAGAACATGATGCTTTTTCTTGAAAGAAATTCTCTCCTCTTTCTCCTCTTTTATATCTAACATAGCAAGTGACAAAAACTACGGAGATATCGAGGTGAATTTGTTGTTTGAAATGTTGGCTAGGGTAGAGAGGTCTCTTTCCTCCTCTAGACTCAAAATAAAAGTATCTAAAACAAGATTTTATGGAATATAAAACACCAAAATAGCAAGACACAAGATAAGTGCAACAATAGATACTAATTTTCATATAAAATTCCCTTTGTGGGGGTCTAACCCTTGCGAGTTACCAGAGAAGGGAGAGGAAAGAGGTCTTGGTGAATCATCATATTTAGTTAGGTGTCCTTATATTAGATGTCATTTGAAATTTTCCATGTTTTATATGTCCGTTGATTATTAATGATTGGTATTCTGAGGAGTTGAGTTAGCTACGAAGTTCATTTATTTATCCATCGGATATTTGAGTGGAGTACCTTTTATATGAAAAGAAGAAGATAAAGATGATGAAGTGGGAGGTGGGCTTTGGGGTTTGTGTGTGCATATGTGATACAACAGGACCATTGAATTTAGATTTTGGATTAAGTAATGTTGTATAGGTATGTTGTAGGTAAATTGTTTTTTTAAGTTTTCTTTTGATATGTATGTTCATGTGGTTATGCTTTTATTCCCACAGAAGTGTACAAGAAATTCTACCAGCATCTCTGGATTCTACTTCCTCACCCCCGTCACTCTTCGATTGAACTACTAGGTTTATTAAATAATTTCTCTTATTTCTTTCTTCTCTAACTTAAGAAAATATGTTTTTTGTCTGCCTTATGAATATTGTGTTATTTGTCATCATTATGGTTTTATTTCAACGATTGAAGATTATGATGTGACTCGATGTGTTGACTGAAGGTTGTATATCAATTATCAATGCCCCTATTCTCGACGTGTGTGGATTACTAGGAATGTTAAGGTTTGCCTTTATAAAAATGTCATGACATGTGTAAGATCGAAATTCAAAGATACTTTGGATATAGGTTCGAAATCTTTTTTCTTTTTGGAATTTCATGTCCAGTCAAATACTGCCACATAAAATAAAAAGAGAGAATAATTTTAATTTTCTTTTCGTATTTACTAGTACACTGTACGCTACAAAAAGGAGACCCTTTACTAGGTTGAGAAAAGGCTAGAGCGCGACGACTGATGAAAACAAAACGTCTTAGAATTCAGATAGGGTTGGATAACTTTACAAGGGGCTGCTTGCTGCTCAACCAGAGAAGAAATTATCGCGAATACATATAAGACGTCAACAAATCTTTTACAACTCTTTCTACGAAAAGCCTTGGGTCTTCTCTTGGATTTTATTATTCGTTAAATTTTTTATGATCTTTCATTTGCATATTCACATTCTATGTCCAAAATATTCGATTTTGATGAAGCAATAGTTCTAAATTTCTATCCACCTCAAAATGGAAGAACTCCTAATTAGAATTGTCTGTTTTATTGATGTCTTTTGTTGATTTCATTTGGATGTAATTTCTATTATTGTTGAAAAAGAAAAGGTTCAAATATGTCATCGAATCAGAAAAGGCTCTTTTATACCATCCGTTAAAAGTTTGGCTCATCTATGTCATTACCGTTTAAGAAAAGGCTCTATCATGCCATTATTTTTTAATGATAGTTTTGCAAAACAATTTTTAACAAGTGGCAAAAAAAGAGTTTGTTTTCAGTAAATATTTTCAACTTCAAAATTTCATTTTTTCACCCCTACCCTCGACCACCAGCCCCCTACCACCACCACCACTTCCCCCACGCAAAAAAATTTAGTTATGTTTTTAAAAATATTTTTCAACTTCAAAAAATAAATTTCACCCATACCCCTCCTCTGCCCCCACCATCCTACCATCCCCCACCCCTACCCCAACTCGCAAATAAATTTTCATTTAATTTTTTTAAAAAAATATTGTCAACTTCAAATTTTGTTTTTTAACCCCTACCCGCCCCTACCATCCCCTACCACCCCCAACCCCTCTAAAAAAAATAATTCTATTTTTAAAAAGTATTATTAAACTTTAAATTTTTATATTTTTCACCCCGCCATCCCCCCTACAAGCCCCCCACCCCAAAATAATTTTTGTGTTTTTGAAAATAATATTTAGTATCAGAAATTATTTGCTACTATACTAAAAAAAAGATACTCCCTCTGTTTCAAAAAGAATGACCCTATTTCTTTTTTAGTCTGTTTCAAAAAGAATGACCCCTTTCCTTTTCTGGCAATATTTTAACTTTAACTTTCCATGTGGCATGTTTAACACCAAAAGATTAAATGCCATTTTGGTACATTTCATATAACATTTATTTAGAACCACAAGATTAAAAAGTCTTCTTTCTTTTCTTAAAATCCGTTCCAAGTCAAACTAGGTCATTCTTTTTAAAACGGATGGAGTATTTTTCAAAAATTTCCTTTGTTTGTTTTGGTGATAGCATAAACTTCAACGCTAGCTGGTAGGTGAATTTACGATGCATAATTAATGTGTTTTATCATGAAGGGAAGCCTTGGAAGAACAATATAGTTATCTTTGTGTTACTAGTAAGTCTTGAGTTGCACAAACTTTTCACTTCTGATGCACCCATTGACATTTTTTAAGAGTGCAAGCAATCTAACATGTTACATATTACATGTTCAAACTGTTGAATTAACAACTAATATTTCTATTAGGATAGACTAATAAATTACACTGCTTTGGTGTGCAGTATTATCCTTAACCTGCAACGGAAAGGAGGGATGCTTCCGGCATCATTGTTCTATTTTAATTGTGCTTAATTGATCATCTCGTAGGAAATGAACAAGTTTGACGGATACAAGAAAACAAAAGTCACAAGTCACATCCAGGGAGCACCCTTTTGACGTAACCGACATCGGTGTCCTCTTTGAGGACTAAGACTAGCCTCTTAGCTTACATCATTACATTCATAGGTCAAAACGCGGAAAAATTAGAGCTTTTCTCTATCTATGTTGGGGTTTACATAGACCTCACACATACACATAATAAAGTCATATCTAGTATACATAGACCTTTTGTATAGGAAAATTACTTAGTCTTCTACTTTTATTTCACATAGATATATAAAATATAACAGTCTTAAAACCGGATGTCTCATCTCATAGCCATCTGAAATAATAGTATATCAATTTGGCATATCCCATACATCAAGGTAATAAAGCCACTTATAGTCTATCCAATGTTTAGTACTGAAATGAAAAGGAAAGAACTAGAAGTCTTATAACTAGAACAACATCAAAGGCTTGATAGTGTCATTGCCCTCGGAAAGTGAGGACCTACCCAACTTGGATGAGTGAGAATTCCAAGTCTTCCTTCAAAGTCGTCTCAAAAGCCCTTCAACGACTGGAACCTAAAATGTTTGGGAAAAAAGGAGAAAATGGGGTATAGTACACCACTTGTACAAAGTATGAGACCATATCCACCCCTAGTATTATAAAAATGCTTAAAGGATACATTTCATTGAAGTATGCAATTTACCTTGAAAAAATTTATGTACAATGAAGAAGATCATGCCAATCAATAAAACATATTCATTAAGCAGGATCATGTATATCACCAGACCAACGATACTAAGTCTAGTTAAGCCAACATGCATATCACATTATTGAGCACATAACCAAGACATCTCTACAATAAAGCTATAACATCAACAAGCATGGATAAGAATTCAATACATCATAACCACAGCAAGATAATTACCCATGAACCCTCATTAAGTCAACTAGTACAATGACTAAGCAAAAACCCATAATCTTACTCAATCAAGTAAACCCAACAAGATCCATAACCAATGTCCAACTTCACATAGCATATAATCAAGAGTACTTAATATCATTCTTTAGCAATAGAGACAAAAAACATATTCATAAGTGAAACCAATCATCATAGTATCAGCAATGTGCAAGATCATCATATACATACGATGTACCATTATATGCATATACATATATAAGAACATCCTCCTAAGACTTTCCTCATTGATAACTAGTGCAATTTTCAGGTAAGTCTCATCCCCCTACTTAGACTAAGCTAAACCCCTAAGGTTATCCTAGTTAGAGTTCATTCCTTTTAGTTCATTTTACCTTATGGGAATATCTTGCCTTAACGGACATAGACCACATGAGCTAATATGGAATTTAGTGTCATAGAACCCTACACCTAAGGAAGGATAACTATATGCCAAGGTAGTACCAAAACATGAATATAGCAACTACATGGATCCACTAGCTAGTATTCCAATAGGGGAAACATAGCTCAAGAACTAGGAGATATAGTTGGGACCCTATTTATGTTCATGCATTATAGTCTCCAATATCATGAGTACATTAGTGATCCTACCTTCCCTATGTTGGAAGGGGCACTCCTCACTCTAGCTCACTCGGTGCTAAGCTAGAGTCCCTTTTGAAATGTCTTCATTAATCATCATAGATTAATGTAGGTCATAGGTTCTATCCCTTGTATAATCATAATCATCATAGCTCAATAAGAATTTAATGAATATTATACTTTTATTACAATTCATATAAGTGAGGTTAGCACATTTACATAGTCACGCCATAATAAGGAACATTAGTAAGTTATCACCATCCTTATAACATTTACATCTTAGCGAACAACTCACAATAAATAGTTCAAGATATTTCAATTCAACATCATACCAACGTTGTCGATCTTAATATAATGTATACTTCAATACAACATCATCACTTACTCACAAATAACCATAACTGAAGTAAAGAATAGAGATCACAAGACTTACTCAATCTCCTTCACAATACCATCACAAGGTCTTACCATCAACCCTCAACTCAACCCAACAATAAGTGTAATATAATCAAAAAATAAAAACCAACATAATAACAAGTCCAATTGAATCATTATACAACAACTCATCACTAGTTCATAGCCTACAATTAGAGACTTAGATCAAGTTCATAGTCTAGTTCACAATCTAGGTCAATTAATCAAGAACTAGCATGGTAGGACTAAAATTCATATCAATATATTCATAAATTAGCACAATAACATTATAGGATAGTAATTCACACATTAACCAAGAGATTTACATCAATAATAGATAGCACAATTCAAGATCACAACCTAGTGTTAAGGGGAAAAGGTCATCTTCTACAAACGAGACCAATCCATCAATAAGTAGTGTAATATAGATTATGATGAATTATGAGTAATCTCATACCTTTATATTTGATGAATATTGATGGAGAAACTTTGAGTTTTGCAAACCTAGAACCTCCTTGAATTTGACATCGATGGTGTTCTTCAACTTGGGAGAGAGAAAGAAGAGAAAAGGAAGAGCTATTTGGGTTTGGGAATTATGATGGCATAGTTTAGTTTAATTAGGTTATATTATATATAGAGAGGTCATTAAACAACTTAATATACCTCCCTAAACCCCTATATAATTAAGTAATCAACTAATTCATTAATTTAGCCAACCTAAAAACGAGCAGCAAACCGTCCTGTTGGCCCGTCGTTTGTGACTGAGTCTGTCCAAGATGACCCCTTGGACAAATTAACTAAGTATCCATCGATGGAAACCATATACACCCCGTCGTTTAGACAACGAGTCTTCGACTGGTTCCATTTGTGGATACTGCCTCTTGGCAGCTTTCGTCATTAATTGCAAGGGTCCTTCTCAAGGCCCTTGGTTGGTCCTTGGGGAGTCGTACCATACGTTTCGACTATGAATTAATTCTAATACATGTTAGATACCCTTTCACCAAAATTCATAATTTCTCGACTCTTAAAACTTAGTCAAATAGGCTAAGGCACACTAGCACCTTCTTGAACTAGTTTCCGGACATCATCGACGTTTCTTGACATTTTGATTTCTAAAATACCTAAATGACTTATATACATTAAAATTGACCTTAAAACAATGTCTATACCTTTTAACACCTATATTAGGATCTAAAAAACGTCTTAGACTTTTGGAGTATTACATCATGGAACAACATAAAATGGTTGAGTACTACAAGAACCGCTTTCTGCCGGTACAGAGTTTGAAAAAACAATAGATACAATTCCTTTGGTATCTCAGGTAAACGTTACATGGGCTAGTAATTTGGTATCATATATGTTATGTAGTTCTATAATATTATGAATCATAATAAATGGGCTCTGTATTTTTTTTAATCTTCAGTCTTTGGGATTGTAATTTCCTTCTAGAACCTAGAGAGACTTATACTTTTATTTTATCATAGATGTAACTGTCATGCAGTCAATTTGATTTCGATAAAAAAGGTGTTTTATAATTTTTTGTCATTTTAAAATAATATTTTGGTCCAATAAATTGTATACATATTTTTCTAATATACTTTACTAAATTACAACAGTGAGCTTGATGATAAGATATGGTGACAGAGGATCCGCCCGTCAAATGCCTCGTGATGGATGATATGACAAGAATGGTTACGAACATGAGATGCAAACCATTTTCATAATCTTTATAATCAAATCCAATGAAATCTCATGTTTATGAGCATCTTTCTCAAAAAGTTCCACTCCACTCTATCATAAGTTTGGCTAATGTCCATTTTCAAAGTAAAAAATCTTGTCTTTTTTTGTGTTTCTCCTTTTAAATAGTGATTGACTCAAAAGCGATCATTACATTAGAAAGAATAAATCTTCTGAGGATATATGCACTCTGAGCTTCAGCAACAAAATCCTCCAAGTAAAATTCATGCGATTTGCCAACATCTTGCAAAATATACGATCAATAAGAATACATAGAGAATTCACTCTTAGATAAGAAACTAGCTCACATTCCTTCTTTTTTGAAAGGAAAATAATTTTTGTAAAAATTATTTCCACAAAATTGAGTATCGCATTAGTAACATCTTCATCGGTTACAGCCCAAAAACTCTGAATGCATTGAGAAGACAACTTCTTTCACCTCATTAATAGCGAAAAGTTATTACAAGGCTGCATTCTGATATGCTTTGTTTTCCCCCTTAATCCTATCATGAATTAGGTTCATGTATCCTTACTCAGGCGTGTATAATGATTGAAAAATCTATAGATCATGCCCTCCTAAGTACTACTTCCAACAGTGTTATCTCTTGTATTAAGATTAGCAATTAAAAAATAATAAAATATGAAATGAAAATATAAAAGAACTATTCGAGTCCTTATAACTCATTGTGTGTCCTTAAGAAATTTAATCCCCAAGTACCCGATATTGTAGATTAATTCCTCTCAAGATAAAATGGATTAACCATTAAAGAAGTAGTGGTACCTCAAACTTCAATAATTTCAATGAACTCTAATTGACAGCAACAAATCTCATACACAGACACAATTGATAGATTTTGTTTTGTTATAAATGTACATAAGAGAAAAGATAACTTCTACACAAAAAAGAGCGGAATCCTCTCTATTTATAGACAACAAAGGGAATAGGTCACAACTTTTTTTAAAAAAAAACCTTTCGGGAAGGTCACAACCACTTGGAAAAGTTACAACCTTTCGTAAAGGTCACAATCCTTCGGTAAAGTGACAACCTTTTGTGAGAATCACAACCCTTCATTTCATGTTCACACATTTCAAAATGAATAGTCTCCCACATTTATAGGGAATGACAATTGTTAAAACATACGTATGAAAACTATGTGATTCATAACTAAGGATTGATTTTATCTGGATTAGTGGAACTTTTTGAACTTCCTGTAGTGAACATATATCAGATACACTTGATAAATTTATAGATTTTATATCTATGAACCGTCGATCTTTTGTGTATACCTAGAAATATAAGTCACACCATCAACCCTTAAACTTTTTTGGTTCTCATTGTTGAGTTCATTTCAGACATGAACATGTCTGGGTTTATAAGTGCGTACAGAACTAACCTTACCGAATTCTCCTTGAAGCGACTTACACTTCATATATATATATAGGTGATTCATAAATGTGTTATACAGTAGATACCCCATTTTCCGAACCCTATATCAAACTAAGAAAACATTGAAAAGTCCTAATGGTTTAACTTATTATTTAATATAGTCTTATCATAAGAATGGATAATAAAAATTATTTAGACAATGTTGGACCGTCATCGCTGACTTTGTTTGATTTCTTTTAACCTAGATCTTGGGATCTCCAGTCTTTTAGGTAGAGTTACCGTCACAATGACTTGTCCTCAACCATTTTCCCATTCCTTGGACAATCTATAAATTCCATCTCTAGTTAGGCCTTTTTTAAGTGGATACGACACATTATCCTTTTACTTTATATAGTCAATTAGGATAATTCCACTAGATATTAGTTCTCTAAAGAAATTATGTATACATTATATATGTCAAGATTTTCCACTATACATCATGATCAATGCCCTACCTATTGCACAATAACTCTCACAGTGTATGCATACCGGAGCTTAAGGCTTCAGCCAAAAATCTTTTATAAAAATTTTGAAGTCATTGAACTTCTTCACCAGCCTTAATTAAAGTGATAAACTCATATTTAATAGTAGAGTGAGACATACATTTCTTTTTGGATGATTTCCAAGAGATTGCTCCTCCATCAACAGTAAGTACAAATACACTAGTGTATTTTATCTCATTTGACCTGGTCATTCAATATAAATTTCAATCTTCTTCCAATACGATTGAATATTAGTTAAAATTCAAAACAATAGTTTTTATGTGTGTTTTAAATACTCTAAAACACTTTTCAGTGTCATTGAATGAGCTTGATAAAGAATACTCGCGAATCGAGTCAGTAAGTAATATCACAGGTTATTTCTCATCGCATAAAATTTATGATATATATTATACTTCTCAATTCTCTATAATAATCTAGTGTCGCTTTTGTCTGCATTCTTTTGAACTACATCATTATTTGAGTCTTGTCAATATTAAAATCCAAATAATTTGAACTTGTCAAGTATCTTTTAAAACACATCAGTAGCTTCAATGTCTTTCATTTTAAAGCTATATTCTAGCATTTGTTTAGTAGCATTTATGTCATAAAAGTCTCTTTTTATGATCAACATGTCATCAACATGAATCCAAACCATGACCTTGTGATTTGGAGTGTCTTTAATGTAAAAACATTTATCACATTCATTAATCTTGAATTCATTTGCAAGTATTGTTTGGTAAAACTTCAGATATCATAATTTTGGAACTTATTTTTAGTATAAAAAGTGACATAACAAGTTTATACACTTTCTTTTTATAAGCAGGAACCACAAAGTACTCACGTTGTTCCTAGTATAGATTTTTATTACAAGGAACCACAAAGCCCTCAGATTGTTCCATGTATATTTCTCCCTCAAATTCTATATTTATAAAAAAAATTCACATCCATTTTGAATAATTTAAAGGCCATATACCGCCACTAGCACAATTAACATCTTGATCAATGTAATTCTAATCATTGACTATTTTGTGTGAAAATATTCAAGTGTTTATTATTGTCTAAAGTCGAACAAGTCATGTTTTACATTGTTAATAGTTTCATCAACTTTGTTTTACTTTTTTATATTCACTTTGAACCCAACAGCTTATATCCTGGAGAAAGATCAAACAAAGCTCAAGTAAGGTAGCTCAAGATTGAACCCATCTTATTGTTGATAACCTCTTCCCAAAAAGAATGAGTTCACAGAGAATATAATTTCTTCGAATTTATGAGACTTGTTTTAAAAAAAAAATGTTAAAAATCAAAAATATAATTTGTCAATTCACATTTAGGAAGCCTCTGAATCTCATTATTAAGTACATCAATCTTTGCCCTTTCAAAGGTCTTTTAGACCCTTCACTTGATTATCCAATAGTTATGACTTATGAGCCATAAATACAAATGCTTTACTTTTGTATCATATCAAATGAACATACAATCTATACTATTTTTCAAGAGTTAATTCTAGTATATACTTTAAGAGACTACTAACAATTTTCTATAAGGATACTACAACAAAGCCTGAACAAACACGTCTTTTTGTTGCTCCTTTTCATAACAAACAAAATTGTATATTTGTCACTCCCTTTCTTATTAAACAAAATAAAATTCTGTATTTCTGAACAGACAAACATGTTGTTGTTTTCTTTGGTTAATGATAGCACGCCCCACAAATTTTTTAGTAAACCTGACTTATATGTAGGACATTTAATATTTCCTTCAAAGTTTGGTTTTTTCCTGTTAACAATTTCATTTGACTTAAGTGAGTATGTGCAGTATTTTAATGGATGATTCAATTTTCCAAAAATATTTCCTTAAAAGAAGATTCAAATTCTCCACATATACCACTTTTAATCATGATAATGTTTTTATCCAACTTATTTTCAATTTCAGTTTTATATTCCCTATATGTTTCTATTGCTTCATCCTTACCATTTAGCAAATAGACATGACAATATCTAATGCAGTAATAAATAAAATTTATGAACATTTTTTCAACACAGAGAGATGTTGTTTACTTCATCTTACAAATGTTAGTGTAAATCAATTTAAGGGACTAAAAGTCCTTTCAAAATAATTATAAGTATGCTTAACATACTTCGTTCATTACTTACTTGAAATTTTGTTGCACTAAAAGTTGTGCATAACTTCTATGTTGATTAATTTTGCAATCTTTTTTAATTAACATGTCCCAAGTATTTATGTCACACATAGTTTGACTCAAGCAAGTAATAACAAGCAAATTCTATGTTTGAAAAGACTTTTTGTAAGGTAACTTTTGACCACATATTTTTTTTCTTTACTTTTTATAACATTCATAAATACAAAAATTGTTTTAGAGTCAACATCTTTCCATACTTCCTTTTCAGAAGTATGGTGCTTATCGTGACCAACAACACTTAACTACTTTATGAGTGTCTACGATCATCGATACTTTAGCAACTTAAACAAGGGTTGGGGTCATGTCCTAACGGAGAATTTTCGAGAAGATTTAGTCATTTATAATTTCATTCTAATTATTCCTAGGTAATGATATTAACGAATAAAACATTGTAAGTCAATGGGGTGACAACAAAGTGTCAAATATCAAAAGGAGTTTTTGTCACAAGTAAAGTAAAAATGATAAAAATGCAAAAGGGGATCAAGTATGAGTAAACATTCTTGGGGTGTGACCGTAATAAAAGTTGATATAGGTAGTTGGGTACATTCTTTTGATAGTAAATTTGCAAGATAATTGTGACTAGGCTAAGCTTTAAATGGAAATAAGTTCCCTCTCAGGCAACTTTCCCCGTTTCAAATGTGTTTCTCTAGGACACCCATTTGTCGCATGAATACCAGCCTAAGCTTACCCCACTCACTCTCTTTAGATGAGTGTTAGGATGTGGGACTAGGACTCACGCTCTCAGGCTAAACCTCATGTCGACCCACTCGTTCGGCCATCAGTCTAGTGATCTTTGTTTTGCGGCCTCCCTCTAGGGAAATCAGAAATAGCATGGCTGAGTTTCTAATTGCAACTACATACCCATTAAGTTAAACCACAACCATGTGAAATCATTATTAAAATACATCTAACCTATCAGCAAGTAAGTCCAAACAAGAATATCAACTCATATTTGTGAAATAAAACCCGAAGAATGGGGATTTTTAGCCACACATCAAGCAATAACAAATTACACCTAAAATATTAATGAAATAAGATGGTAGATACGCTCAAACTTACTTCTCAAATGAGAAGTAAAGCGGTCGTGTCAAGTAAATAACCCAACTAGTGAGGTTGGGATCGTTCCCACGAGGAAAATAGTCTAGACTTAACTTTAACCTAGTATTACTATCGTTTGGTCGATAACTTTCTTGGAAAGTAAAAATATAAAAAGGGGGGTTTGTATTATCTAATGAGTAAAAATAACTAATGTAATTGAAAGAGACACTTGACAGCTTTTAATATTGGGTTTTAATCAATGAATTAAAGTAACTGGGGTTTACGTGTTCCCCACAGGTTCATAACTTGATAATTCTAACTATAACAATTCTTTCCTAGTATCTTGCATGCAAAGTGATAAGTTATGTATTTCTAAATCCTTGGTCCGGCATCTAGAAAATCTCACTCCGCACCTTGGTCCGGCTACGTGTGTTGCTTTCCTAACCCTTATCTTTACCTCATATTAAGCATCGTATTCGATATTTGACTAACTTATTACCTCGTACCAATCAATACAAGCCTATTAGATAGTATACACTAAATCTATGTTAATAATTCTTTTCCTATTATCTACCTCCTTGGTCCGGCAAGTAGCATTAAGGCGAGTTCAAATGTTGATCATCCGTTAAAAAGACTTCTAAGCGAAAGAATTATTAATACATGCAAGACACTATTATAGAATTGTTATTTTAGCTAGGGTTTATCTCATTATTTGCCTATGGTTTCCACAACCCTAGTTATGGTGTTTAGTTACTCATAGCCATAAACACAATATTCAAATATGTTAAATCAGAATTCATGTACTTACTTCAATGAGAAAGAATAAAGTCCGAAAATTTGCTTGATTAATCACCAAAAATCACTTGTAAGAATCTCCAAAAATCAAACACTATTACACAAAGTCTAATCTCACAGAGTCTAACTATAAGGAATTTAATAATCTAAGAGTCTAACCTCAAAAACGAGGTTTTTCGAACTATTTATAAAAAATAACAACCTAAGTAAACAAGGATTCTAATTGCTGGAAATCTGCCAAAACGCGGCTGGGTCGACGGACCACGCGACGGACCATCGTGCTCGCGACGGACCATCGTGTACTCCGTTGTCCCATACTTGGTCATTTCTTCTGCTGCTCTCTTATTCCCCTCGACGGCAAGTGTGACGGACCGTCATAGGCACGACGGTCCGTCGAGGGTCTTCGTTTCAAAATACTTCAACTCTTGGAATCTGGGTACTGGGATCACTTCTCTGATCTTCACGATGAACCTGCAGGACGGACCGTCATGGCCATGACGGACCGTCACAAGCTTCGTAATCCCACACTTGGTCAGACTTCCCCATCTTCCTTCAGCAGCTGCACTACGCTGCCACCTACGGACCGTCACAGGCACGACGGACCGTCATAAGCACCGTAGGTGGTCTCTTCTGCATTTTTTCGCTCAAAATCTCCGCATTCAGCTCTGGACATATTTCCTGCAAAACAAAGAGAAACTTATATCAAAATTAGCACAAAAGGGCTTTCGGAGACACTAAACTTAAGGAAAAAGTATTAACTATACCGTGAAACCACGGTATATAAACACCCTCAACTTAAATTCGTTGTTTGTCCTCAAGCGACGCACTATGACTCACTACAAAATCTTTGTACAATAGTATTCATGTTTTATCCTTTGCAATCATTTGGCTATCAATCCTGATTAATCTCATCAAATCTATGCATGCTATCACTATTAGGCTTGAATTTTGTGGGATTCAAACATGACACAGACTCACCATGCACTAACACCTATCCTCTTTAATTTCTCACCGAGGTGCTAACAATTCCGGTATTGCAACTTGTGTCCTCACTTCAAAACAAAATCCTCATTTTTCACACAATGATTTCAGTTTGAGTATAAGGATTACTTTTCAACACTCGCTCTCAGAACAAAGTCACACTCATTCATACCTATTGCCATAAGCTTGCCCTTATTTTCACTGCCTTAAGTTCGCTATACAACCCTTAGGATCACGATAGGACTTTCTTAGCTTGTAACATAGGCTCAGAGTCAGGTAGGGTATATTTAGGTATACTTTAGTGACTTTTTGCCCTCCTTGACATATCGGCTAAACCTTCCACTTTCTATCACTTTATCTCGCCCAGTTTCTCCCATTCTTTCATCTTGCCATTTTCCCTTCTTTCTTCATTTGTGTAAGTGACTCTTTTCCCTTTTTTTTTTATTTATTTCTCTTTCAACGAGTTCTTGAGTCACTTTACTTTTGTTCTTTCTCTCTCTTTGTTCTTTCAACCCCACTTTCCAGAGCTTTCCGCAAAACAGCCACCCTCAACTCATGGCTTTGCCATGAGTCAAGGTACACAATACCCAAAGTTGGGTCAGGGCCATAACGAAGGTTGTCTATACATTAGCCACCCTCAACTTATGCTTTTAGCATAAGCTGAGGTGCACATGTCCAAGGAGGGACCAGGGCCAACATATTGTTCCCAAAAAAGATCAGTTGGGGTGAAAAAGAAAGGTCTAATTTTAAGCTCAAATTATTTGGATCAAAGAAGTATAACTTTCATTTGGTTTCTTTTATTTAGGCTAGAAATGGGCTATTTTGAATAAGGGCCTATGATCCTTTCCTAATTGTCTGTTACAACTTACTTTTAGCAGGACTATCCAGGCAAGTTCTAGCTCAGTACCAATAGTGGACTATTCAAATTTCCTCACACTCACTTGAAATCTCATCACTATACCAGATTATCAGACACCTAGTTTGTCTTGAAGATTTAGGGTAATGCAATGGTGTAACTCTATTTCATGTTTAGAGCCACACAATTATCAGTTACTACGCCTAGTCATGCAACATTTTCTAATTTTATGAGGATATCATTTTAGCCATCATGCTTCAGAGTTAAACTATGTACAAAAGATGTAACGTGCCAGTTCAACAGAAAAAGTAATCAGTCTTTTGGGGAAAAAGAACACAGGCAAGAAAACCCCAAAAGAGGATAGTGAGTTGGGCTACTCAGACTTCACCCTAACACTCACTTTCCATTTACCCCACCCCCAACAAAAATGCATGCAATTGTCCCCAATGCATAAAAAATCTAAATATTAGAGTGGTAGGTAAAGCAAACCTGTGGCGCATAGCGCCGTCGATCAGTAAGCTGGTGGGTCCGGTTTCCCAGAACCCACGTCCTCTGCAATCTGGACACCCTCAGTGGTGTCCTCAGCAGCAACCGCACCATCAGTAGTGCCTCCTGCTATCTCTACAGTGAAGGAGCTAGATGCCCCAGCCGCTATCTGCGATGTTCTGATGTGCTGTGCCTCCACCTCAGCAAGTGAGGCTCTCCCCGCAGCCTCCATCTCTCGGCGCTCCTTCTTCCTTGCTCGCGCCTCATCCTCTCATCGATCCCTACGCCTCTTGCCACTCTCTGGAGGGGGGGATGGTGGAATTTCAGAAGTAGTAAACAGTGCCGCCAACACTGTGTCCTCAGCAGGCTTGACAGAAGGGTCCTCACAATCCGGCACCCTCGCCGCTAGTATCGTAGCGATGTCTGCACGAAGACTGTCGACTGCAGTCTGAAGAGTCGACACATCTACCGGAGGGGCTGGTCGAGCTAACACTCTCAACTCGAAGGCATCTATGCGCTGGTTAACCTCAGCAATCTTCCACTGCATCATCCTCTCTGTACGCGCTTCCGACTCAGTAATAGACTTCTGCATCCATGACTGGATATGATGCAGAAGAGTAGCCATTTATGCCTCCAGTTTTTGGACCCTAGCAAGCGGGGCTAGTAACGGTAGACGGGCTATGTGAGAGGAGCTCGGGGCTGTGCTACTACCCGGGATAGACTCGACCGGGGTAGTGTCAGTAGATGCCTGTGTAGATGTCCGGGCCTAGGCAACCGTATCCACAAGATCATCAGCAAGAGGTGGCAGCTCTGGACGGGGCCCTCTGCGTGGTGCCAACTCATTGGCCTCGTCTCTGATGAGGCCGACGTCAACGGTGCCCTGCGGGATCTTCAACTGATCTATGTGCCATACGGGCACACCTGCAGACCTGCAAAGGGCAAAGATCATACACGGGAAGGGGTAGGTAGTAGTGACCTTGAATGCCCTCTCGTGCATGACTGCCTGGAGAAGCCATGCGAAGTCCACCTCAAACCCGGCTATCATCGCCGCCATCAACACTGCTCGATCCCAGGTGACGATGTTATCAGCAGCTGTGGGGGAAAGGCAGTGACGGACGAGCAGCCACAAGAACTTTGCGACGAACGTGAGGTTGGCCTTCTTGATGGCCTCCTTCGGCTCAGTGACCCAGTCGGCACCCTCTCCGTCGACTGATAGGTGCAGGGCCATCCACCTCTTGGTGGTCTCTCTCAGTGCCCGCTCGAGCAAGAAGTGTCCATCCTTTACTATCTGCCAGCGATAGTCAAACTCCGCAGTGATGGGGGTCCGCATAGCATCTCCACTCTCGCCGTATAGGAACCGACGGATAGCTGGCAGGGAAATGTCAAGCTGCACGCCCCGGACTGTGATCGGAGAGTCGCTACGTAGGATGCGTAGAACTCTCGGACCACCTCCTCACTGTATCGTCCCAACGGATGGGCTATCCACTCTAACCGATGCCTGGTGAATAGGTGGTGGATCTCCGGCATCGATGGGAGACTCCCAGTAAGTACCCGCCGCTTCAAGGTGAGTGTCCGAGTCATTACTCCTTTATCAGTCAAGAATTTGGCGTCGGAGTAAACTTGAAACTGGCCTTCGACACACCACCGGTTTGGCTGGTCAGCGGTTGGGGTGGGGACCTGGGTTGGAGCACCGGATGTAGAGTCTGAACTGTCAGCCTCATCAGACGAGGCCGACGCTGCAGCAGTGGCGGGTGCGGGAACCTCAGCAGAGCCTGAAGCCTCCTCGGACCATGACACTCCTAAGGAGCCAGACGCTCCTTCCGCCATTGTGGCTGACCCAGAGGGTATGCCGGTCAGTGTGCGCTCCTCATCAGTCTGGGAGGCAGTGACTACGCCGGACGCCACCGTCTTGGGTGTGGCTCGGGGGGCACGTGCAGCACGGGAAGGTGCGGAAGTGCCTGGGGTCACATATTCAGGGTCCCGCTCATCATCAGAGCCGATGATCAAGCGTGCAGACGGAGCGCCAGACTTAGATCGCCCGCGTGCGTAGGTGCGGTCTTGCTTGGGTGCCATAGTAGATAGTACCTGCAAAGGATCAATATTAGTATGAGTAGTGGCAAACAAGACAGGCAAGCCCATACGACATAAAACATTGAAAAAAGTGTGGTAGTGATACTAAAACCGTATCACACGACGGGCCAGATGACGGCTCGTCGTGGCTACGACGGACCGTCATGAGGTCCGTCATGTTGTACTTAGTCTATGTGTATATAAAGAACCCAGAAAGATGGGTCTCTGACCATCATGACGGTCGAGCAGGATGGACCGTCGTTGGTACGACGGTCCGTCGTAGGAAACTTAGAAAATGTTGAGAGACCCTTATCAGAGGGGTCTCTGACCATCATGACGGTCGAGCAGGACGGACCGTTGAGAGGACGACGGTCCGTCGTAGGTGTCCGTGGTAGGACACTTAGAAAATGTTGAGAGACCCTTATCAGAGGGGTCTCTGACCATCATGACGGTCGAGCAGGACGGACCGTCGAGCGAACGACGGTCCGTCGTAGGTGTCCCTGGTAGGACACGTAGAAAATGTTGGGAGACCCTTAGAAGAGGGGTCTCTGACCAGTACGACCGGCATGCAGGATGGACCGTTGTGGGTGAGACGGTCCGTCACATGTGTCCGTTGAAGGACACTTGGAAAAAAAATGGAGACCCTTGTGAGAGGGGTCTCTGACCGGTATGACGGTCATGCAGGACGGACCGTCGTGGGTAAGACGGTCCGTCACAAGTGTCCGTTGAAGGATACTTGGAAAAAAAATGGAGACCCTTGGGAGAGGGGTCTCTGACCGGTACGACGGTCATGCAGGACGGACCGTCGTGGGTTCGACGGTCCGTCACAAGTGTCCGTTGAAGGACACTTGGAAAAAAAATGGAGACCCTTGTGAGAGGGGTCTCTGACCGGTACGACGGTCATGCAGGACGGACCGTCGTGGGTAAGACCGTCCGTCACAAGTGTCTGTTGAAGGATACTTGGAAAAAAAATGGAGACCCTTGGGAGAGGGGTCTCTGACCGGTACGACGGTCATGCAGGACGGACCGTCGTGGGTAAGACGGTCCATCACAAGTGTCCGTTGAAGGATACTTGGAAAAAAAATGGAGACCCTTGGGAGAGGGGTCTCTGACCGGTACGACGGTCATGCAGGACGGACCGTCGTGGGTTCGATGGTCCGTCACAAGTCTCCGTTAAAGGACACTTGGAAAAAAATGGAGACCCTTGGGAGAGGGGTCTCTGACCGGTACGACGGTCATGCAGGACGGACCGTCGTGGGTTCGACGGTCCGTCACAAGTGTCCGTCGGACAGGGGTGCTAGGGCTTGTGCAACGGACCCTACGACGGTCCGTCGTGGCTACGACGGACCGTCATCGGTGTCTCGTTCTGAATGACAGAGATAGAACTGTAGGTACCCTAAGAAACCCCAATGAACCCACATGGTCTTGTAGTGTTGTGGACCTATATGTGTCTACCCCAACTACCTAGGAAACTATTAATGCGAAATCACCTAGGTCTAGGGTTGTTAACATAGCAAATTCAAACATTTTGAGCCTAGGTTTAGACATAATCATATAAAGGAAACAAGATACGACTAAGAACTAAGCTAATACTAACTAATAAAAAAAAATACAAGATAAATGAGTATAAATTTAGAGACACATACCTTGGAAATGTAGAAAAAGCAAATGGAGAATGATTCAGTTGGCAAGCTAGACACCTAAAGCAGCAGCACCGACTAGTAGATGATAATTATAAGGCTTAGGAGGATTTTGGGGGCAATGATCAGTGGGGTGAAGTGTGGATGTTGAAAAGAGAGGGGAGATGAGAGCAATAAAGAAGTAATGGGGGAAATATGGAGGGGTGGGGAGTATAAACGTTCAGATTTTGAAAAGGGTCCAGCCGGGTCGGGTCAGGTAGAATTCATTAATCACGCGACGGTTCCCCGACGACGGTCCGTCGCAGATGTGACGCCCCGTCGTTTGTTCCGTCGTGTGTGCCCTAATTTAAAACTGACAGAAAAACATACCTGGTGTGACGGATGCTTAAGAGGGTCCATCGCATGCGCAACGGTCTGTCGATGTATCCGTCAGTGGCTGCTGCGGAGTAGTTTTCTGCAGAATTTCCTGGTGATGTGCCTGCAAATTTAGAACCCATTAATAGAAAATGCTACCATTATTAAAAAGACGATAAGTATTGGGTTGCCTCCCATCAAGCGCCTGATTTAATGTCGCGGCACGACTGGGGCCACTTGATTACTCAGACTTCATCAAGATGATATGCCTCGATTACTTCATTTGCCGATTCAGCTTGCCCAAGATAGATTTTTATGCGCTGTCCATTCACCTTGAACCGCAAATTTTCCTTAGTTTCCAACTCAACTGCTCCATGAGGGAATAGTTGGGAAACCGTGTAAGGACCAGTCCATTTGAACTTGAGTTTCCCTGGAAACAAGCGCATTCTGGAATTGAATAACAGCACCAAATCCCCGACCATGAACTCTCGTTTTTCAATTTTGTTGTCATGATACTTCTTCATCTTTTCTTTGTATAGGGCTGAGCTTTCATAGGCTTTCAAGCGAAATTCATCAAGTTCATTCAACCCATTTAACCGTTGCTCTGCAGCTTCGCTCCAATCCATTTTTAACTTCTTCATAGCCCACATGGCTTTATGCTCTAACTCAACCGGAAGATGAGACATAAAAGAACATGGGGATATTGTCCTCGAATAAATGAGGACTAACCAATACTTCATGTTCAACCTTTAGAAACTGACCCATCATCCATGGCATATCAAGACTTCCAATTCCCTACACTTTAGTCAAAAAAGGAAGAGAAGGGTTAGCACATTAGATGCACTAAGTATGGAAGTCATGCAAAAACAATGAAAAAGAGACATTCAGTAAATATCATGATTTTCATGAATTTTGATTAAAACATCATACAATAAGCATAACAAAAACATTTAATACCTTAGAAACACATAAAATATCATTTAATCAATTTATCACATTTTTAAAGAACACTTTGCAGTGAGATAATGCACTATTACTGTGAATTCCTTTGTTGTTACAGAAAAGTCTGTTATCCTCACTTTAGACACTTTCTAATATGTAATCCTCTCGCTAAAAGCTATCCTAAGACTCACTTAAGTAAGACTAAGAGATACCTCCCATGCAACCTATCTAGGCACACCTAAATAATTCTTAAGACAACCTATAATGAGTTATACACACCCACAATAGATCCACCACATGAACATGAGATTCTCCTAAAGTGATTCTAAGTCTCATTTGAGTGAGTTATGAAGTGAACGCCCATACGACAATAACATTCACCCTACCAAAGGGGCCCTCTAGGACTAACTTCCAATGGAGACTAAGATAGACCATCATGACTTCCCTAAGGATGATATGATGTCTTTCCATCCAATAAACCCTAATTCCATCAACCTTTAGATAAATATTACCATTACAACTCTCAACTTCAAAGTTCGTAACATAACCTTACCACTAGCTTTACAGTTCCACATATATAACCTTCTTATAATTTAAGGTCTCACAATTCATTCATTCATACATGACAAGTTTTAATTAAGCTTACCTAGTCAAGACATCTCATATTGACATATCATTCATACTTGTATCAAGTAAGGGACATAAGTCTACGAAAATAAGTCACAACATTCTTTACTTTATCCCATGTAGCATATCACCATTCTTTGAAGCATTTAGGAATGACCCTTATCATCTTTATGTAATCCTATACATTAATATAACATCATTAATGCAAACATCATAGACTCATTTAGTAAATTAGGAATAATCATGTATCAACTCTAAGACTACACACATAAGACATAGTAATAGTCTAACATGATCACCTAACATCAATAGAACACATTCTTACACTTAATAACATGTAGATAGATATCCTCATACTCCACATAAATTAACTACACAAATCATCATAATACTTAAAATAAGTGCCGACAAGGCCATGATCATCATATTACATAAAGTAACGCCGACAAGGCTACATCATTTTAAAGTAAAGCACATAGCACCGCTACAATAAGTGGAAATTACAAATCATCATTGTAATACAAAAGCTATACATAATATCAAGAGAGTTAGGGCAGCATATCACCCATTAGATCTCACCTCTTCAATCCAATGCTAAATCATCCAATTCATTACCATAAGCCTTTACCCATAGATATGAACATTAATTCAATAAATAAACTATAATACTCATTGAATAGGTAAATTCAATATAGATTTATCAATCTAAGACCAATTAGACATCAATTCAATATAATTCTTACATCATTAAATAGCCCATAGAAAACTAATCTAGAATTCATAAGCATTAAGTCAATATAAATTCAATAAGCTTAATATTCAATGGATATAAGAATATACAATACTCAATTGATCAAATATAAGAATCCTATAAACCATACAATCATAATCTATACATAAATCATGTTCCCATAACAATCTACACATGGAGTCATTAATATCAAAGCATGATCTCATAACACATATTTTAGTCAAATTGACAGATTTGAGAAGGTCACCGTTTCATGGAGAATTTCATTGGAAAACATCAATTATACATCAACAATATCATATCTCAATTTTTTTTAAATTTTCATGCAAGAATCCAAGACTTAGAGTAGAAATTGGACTTTTTCTTCATATTTCATCTTTGAAAATCATCTTTGAAATTAACTCTAAGGTGATAGACGGACTTAGATGAGGAACTCTCATACCTTATTATAATAATTTAATGATAATTGAAGAAGAAACTCCATTGGAGATTTATCTTCAATCTCTATCTTCACGTTCAGCTGTCATTGAGGTTTTTACTGAAACTTTGGGAAAGAAAAGGTTTTGATTTAAGTGATAGGGTTTATATGAGAGTTTTATGACTTATATGCGCTTAAAATACCAACAAAACACCAAAAATAACGTTCCTCCTATTTAACAAGACTTGGGGTGAATCTCCTAAAAAACCCCAAGTCATAACTCAAAAGTTGGCAGATTTCAGCACTATCGAAGCCCAAGCATCGACAGTACGTGGGTGAGACCTCGCTCCGTCGATGGGTTCGTTGGTAACTTATGAAGCTCCTCAACCAGCAGACTACATGGATCAATTTACGCCATCCATCGACGGGCCATTAAATGGTCGACTAACCGTCGTTTGGGGCAATCGATTGCCATTACTTTGTATTGTTGAACTCCAAGTTGGGGTACTCCTTCTAGGGCCCCTTATGAGTCGTAGGTTGAGTCTTATGAAGACCTTGAACTTCTAAACACGCACTTCTAGGTATTTGAAATATTTCCACACAACTAAAAGATCAAACAAGCCACGAGACATGCTAAAACACATCCAAACTCACAAGGACGTCAAATGGCTATCTTTCGAACGTCATCGGACGTTCTTGGAGATTTGACCTCAAAACATTACCAAACTCCACATGCCTACTTTAAGCACTATAGTAAACCATTATAAGTACCTCATAAACTCATTAATCTCACATATGCAGATGAAATCACATAAGACGTATAGGTGACTAGTCGTTGAACATTTTGGTCGTCCCTTTATGTTTGACTTGAAACATAACCTAATTCTTTAGCCACTGCCTCAAACATAATTTTAAACCATATTTGGACTACAAGAATTTATTTAACACACACTAGGCGCTAGTTTCACCTAAGTCATTTTTGAAGGTGTTATATTGTCCCCAACTTGGACAACATTCATCATCGATTGACTCTTGTAACTCTTCGTACACTTTCAAGATAAGAGACACAACTTAACGGCTTATGCAAATAGAATTCAACAAATTATACAACAAACAATCAAGGAGAAACATCAATTTCACATAATTAAGAGAATCACAACACAACAAGAAACTAGAATAAATTCTACAACTCATTATGCCATAAAACTCACATCCTTCATTCCAAATATCAAAAACTCATTTTATATTAAATATTATGCTCATATAAATAAGTTCTAAATACATTATAAAAAATTTTAATCAAACAATGAATTAGTTAATTTTTTGGCAAAACCTTATAGTGAGCAACAATCCGGGCAACTTTATAGTGAACATGCTTCGCAATCTAACAATGCAACACTTGAGAAATTCCATATAAATTCTCAATAAACTAATATAATATAAAAATTTAGTATGCTCACTATCCATCTTCTCGAAACAATTAGCAACCTACACTAGATACACATGAACCATGATGAAGATACCATGCATGAAAACTCATTTTCTCATTCAACACAACTTCAACCAAAACATGCATATCATAAGGAGAATGCTCACTATCCATATTCACGAAACAATTAGAAACCTACAGTAGATGCACATGAACCACGAGGAAGATATCAAGCATGAATACTCATTTTCTCATTCAACACAATTCAACCAAAACATGCATATCATAAGGAGAGTGTTTGGAACTCATTTTTTTCAAAAAAGAGTCCTACATAAATCAAGTTACTAAGAACTCTTTCTTTTAGGCTCGAATAAACACATAAAAGAAGGTTAAGGGTACCTCACCTCGACAACCATACTCTTTAGCATACTCCCCCAGTTAGGTGAAACTCATTCTAAGGTCAACATAACATCTACTACAAGAAAATCCCTCGAGAAAACCTTAAACCTTACAAATACATTCTCACCAAATTCTATGTCATTAAAACTAATGACTCTAAAAGGTCTAACCATCTATTTACTACATCCCCCTTACTAGGAGAAACTCACCTTTACTCTTTCAAATCTCATCACCTTCCTTTCTATGGTTGGGTCTTAAGCCTCTTCAAACAATCTCAACAACTACTCCTTCACATTTCTAACACTATACCTTACCATTCTTTCAAACTTTACTACCCTCCAAAAGGTAACTAGACCAACCTAAGCTCAAAAACACCATCTATCTCACCTCATCTAACAAGTCACATATCATCTTTTTTCTCCCTCCCAAAAAATAAGGGGAACAAGGAAAAGACGCCATATACAAAGATCTTAGGCACGATTAGTTGAATGAAGAAGCAAAACTTTTCCAATCACACAATAACCTCCTATTAATATTCTGGTGCGCTTCACATTATGAACAAGACTCTACTAGATGTGGTTCATGAGACAACTAATACACTTCCAAATCTCATGCTCTGATACCAACTTTGTAATGACACGCAAGTACACCCTAGAAGTTACAACATTCTTGTGTCACCACACGGTAAATGAGACTACAAAAAGTCTCACCGAAGTCACTCGTATCATTCATTGCATAATATACATTCTAAAATGAGTAGTAATTCAAAACTTTCTTCACACACGAAGAACTTGTTCCATAATCATTATTAAAGCGGAAAACATTAATTTAAAACATTAAACTTTACAACATATCATTGAACCATCTAAACATTGGAGTATACAACACTTGGGACAAATCCCATACAAGACATAAAATAAAGTCTAAGACATAAATAAACATGGGGATATTGTCCGCGAATTGGTAAGGACTCACCAATACTTCATATTCAACCCTTAGAAACCTATGCATCCTCCGTGGTATATCAAGACTTCCAATTCTCTACACTTTAGTCAAAAAGAGAAGAGAAAGGGTTAGCAAATTAGATGCACTAAGTATGGAAGCCATGCAAAAATCAAGTAAAATGGACATTTAGTAAATAACATGCTTTTAATGTATTTTGATTAAAAAATTATACTAGTAGCATAAGAACAACATTTAACCCCTTATAAACACATCCAAAACTCATTTAAGCAATTTATCACATTTTTATAGAACACTTTATAGTGAGCTAATTCATTGATATAATGAATTCCTTCACTGTTACAATAAGGTGTCTTATCCTCACTTGAGACTGTTTTCTAGGATGTAATCCTCTCGCTAAAAGCTATCCTAAGTCTCACTTAAGTAGGACAGAGTTAACGCCCATAAAACCTCAATAGGCACACCTAAATGATCTTTAAGACCACAAATAATGAGTTACACACACTCACAATACATGAACCACATGAAAATCAGATTCTCATACCAAAAGTAATTCTAAGTCTCACTTGAATGAGTTTTGAAGCAACCACCCATACAATTTCTTAGATACATACTAATGAGATCATATAAACTACCTAAGATAGAATCACTCTCACTTAATACAACATTATACATATACTATGACGTTCTCCTTCCAAAGGCTAACAAAAGACTTACTTAAGTTAATCAAGAAGATAACGTCCATGATTGACCCCTTCAAGATTACCTATATAATCCATAAGTATACCTAAGACTTAGATCATCTCCGTATAATAAGCCATCCCTAACTAGAATCGTTCTTAAAAATTATCTAGGTCAGATACCAAGTGACCATTCCTATGTCCTTTTCACACCTTAACTAGACAACCCTTAGCTACTCTAGATAAGTACTTATTCATAAAATGCTTTCTTAAATTAAGTCATTACATTCATTAGTTCATTTAAGACTCATTCATCACATAAGGACATTCAAGTAATGGTCTTGGAGAAGACCTAGGGACTCTCACGAACATCTTCAAAGCCTATTGTGCAATGTCTAGATAGAGCCCCATAACAACATTAAACTTCATAGAACTTCTCTAACGCTAGTAGGTATCCCATATGATGAGAATAGAAAATAACCTACATTAACTATGATAGGTATACATGGAATATGGAGTTCTAACCTACTCAAATGAGGGTGTTCTACTTTCCAAGGGTAGAAGTAGGACACATCCCATGTAGGAACATCGTTAAGGAATATGAAGGGCTTTGATGCACTCTAGTCTCATTCTCAATAAGAGTTACATTCTACTCTTGTCTCCTTATCAAATAGAGATACTTAACATACTCACTCGGTGCTAGGCTTTATTCTCATAGAGTCGTTAACACTAAAGGATCACATGAAAAGGTTCCATATATAGTTCATAGCCCAATCACATTCACCCTACAAAAGATATGCACTAGGCTACCTTTGAATGGCGACTAAGATAGCTCATCATGAATTTCCTAAGGATTATATGATGTTGTTCAAGACAATAAATCCTAAGTCCATCATCCTTTACATGAAGGATACCTTTACGACTCTCGACATAAAAGTTCGTAACATAACCTTACCACTAGGTTTAAGGTTTCACGTATATGACCTTTTAACATCATTTACATTATCACATATCATTCAATCATATATGACAAGGGTGAATCAATCTTACCTAGTTAATACTTGTCATATTTACATATCATTCATACATGTATCAAGTAAGGGACACAAGTCTACAAAAATAAGACACAACATTCTTTACTTTATCCCATCTAACATATCATCATTCTTTGAAGCGCTTAGGAATGACAGTTATCATCTTTATGTCATCCCTATACTTTACTATAACATCATCAATATAACTATCATAGACTCAAATAGTCAATTAGGAATAATCATGCATCAACTCTAAGACTACACACATATAACATAGTATTCTAACATGATGACCTAACATCAATAGAACACCTACTTTCACTTAATCACATGTATATAGTTATGCTCATACTCTACATAAATCAACTACACAACTTATCATAATACTTAAAGTAGTGTTGATAATACCATGATCATCATATAACATAAAGTAACACTGACAAGGCCACATCATTACCAGCAAAGCACATAGGACCACCACCATAAGTGGACTATACCAATCATCATTGTACAAAAACTATGCATAATATTAAGAGAGTTAGGGAAACATATCACCCATTCAATCTCACCTCTTCAATCCAAAGTTAAATCATCCAATTCATTACCATAAGGCCCTTACCCATGGATATGAACACCAATTCAATATATAAACTATAATACTCAATGAATCTAGGTAAATTCGATATAGATTTATTAATCTAAGACATATTAGACATCAATTGAATCAATTCTTACATCATTCAATATCCCATAGGAAACTACTCTAGAATTCACAATCATTAAGTTAATATAAATTCAATAATCTTAATATTCAATGGATATAAGAATATACAATCTCAATTTATCCAATTGAAACAACCTATAAAGATAAAATCATAATCTATACATAAATCAAGTGCCCATAACAATCTACACGTGAATTCATTAATATCAAAGCATGATCTCATAACCCATATTTTAGTAAAATTTAGATATTTGAAAGATCAAGGTAAATGGATAATTTCATTGGAAAACATCAATTATACATCGATAATACAGTATCTCAATGTTTATAAATGGTTCATACAAGAACACAAGACTTAGAGAAGAAATCAGACTTTTTCATCTTTGTAATTCATCTTTTGAATTGACTATGAGGTCATAGAAATCCTTATATGAATATCTCCCATACCTTATTAGAAGAATACAATGATAATTGAAGAACAAATCCCATTGAAGATCTATCTTCAAGCTTTTTCTTAAACTTGAGCTCTCATGAAGGTTTTTGGAGAAACTTTGGGAGGGAATGGGTTTTGATTTAGGTGCTAGGGTTTAAAGGAGAGTTTTATGATTTATATACTCTTAATATACCCATAAACATACAAAATAACTGTCCTCCTATTTTATAAGTCTTGGGGTAAATTTCCCAACAGCCCCCAAGTCTTAACAAAAAGCTGGCAAATTGTAGCACCATCAACGCCGTAGAATCGACGGTCCATGGGTAAGACCACACCCCGTCGATGGGATTAGATTGTTTATTATGAATCTCCTAAGACTGAAGAGTACTTGAATCAATCAACACCACCCATAGATGGGTCGTCGTCTGGTCGACTGGCCGTCGTTTGGGGCAGTCGATTGCCACTGCCCGATAGTGTTAAGCTCCAAGCTGAGGTCCTCCTTCAAGGGCCCCTTAGGGGTCCTAGGTGGAGTCGTTCCTGAACGTTAAACCTCTAAACACCAACCTCTAGGTATTATGAACATCTCAAAATAAGTAAAAAATCAAACAAGCTACGCAATATTCTAAACCACATCCAAACTCGCAAGGACGTAAATGGCTATCTTTCTAACGTCATCGGACATTCTTGGACGTTTGACTTACAAACCTTACAAAACTCAACATTGCGAATTTAAACATTATTATCAACTATATAAGGACCACATAAACTCATTGCACATACATAAGCTTATGAAAACACATAAGTTTATAGGTAACTAGTCGTTGAACGTGTTGGTCGTCCCTTGACGTATGATATTAACTTAAGACAAATCTTTAGACAAAAACTTAAACATAATTTTAAACCATCTTAGGACTAGAAGACTGCATGTCACACACATTACGCCCTAGTTTTACCCAAGTCATTATTGGAGTTTTTATACTTTGTGGAACTCGCTAGCTACTACCAATCGATTTGGTGAAGAATTTTCTGTCTATTGCTAGTCACTTTACTAAATTGACTAAGAAGAAGATACCATTTGAATGGACTGAAAAAGTTTAGGAGGGTTTTCAAAATGTGTAGACTCTCTTTGGTACTGCGGCTATCTTAGTATTACCGGTCGAAGGGAAGGATTTCATACTTAATTGTGATTCTTCTCATTCAGGGTTGGGCACGGTGATAATTTATGATTAGAAAGTGATAGCCTATGTATTATGCCAATTGAAGGTACATGAGAGAAATTATCGAACCAGTGTTTTGGAGTTAGCAGTAGTAGTGTATGCCTTTAAGATTTGGCGTCATTATCTGAATGGCATTAAGTGTGAAGTGTTCACCAATCATCATAGTCTGCAACATGTATTCACCCAATAGGATATGAACTTGAGATAACGAAAATGGAGGGAGTTACTCAAGGATTCTAATGCAACCATTCGGGCAAGGATAATTTTGTGGTAGACGCTTTGACTATAAAAGTTATAAATATGTGTGGCTTATCTTACTTGAGTTTAACCAAGCCTCTTTAGCCACGGAAATCCAAGCCTTAGAGGCTAAATTCATGTAGCTTTGAATCTCTGAAAGTGGTGGGCTGCTAGCTAGCATTGTAGCTAAGGCCATATTCATTTGTGGGGATAAAGGAAAAATAACTTGAGGATAAAAATTTCAAAAAACCCAAGGAGAAGGTGGTGAATGGTAAGGCACAAGAGACCAATATTGACGCAGATAGTCAAATTAGAGTTAAAAGTTGTATTTGTGTTCAACAAGTTTAAGGATTGATTGAAAAATTATTGGCGCAGTGTCATGGTTCACAATATTCTAGTCGTCCAGGGTTGACTAATATGTATAGAGATCTGAAAAAATTTATTTGTTGTCGAGCATTAAGAAAGACATAAAGGACTTTGCGGCGAAGTGTTAAGATTGCCAACAACTGAAATATCAACATCAAAGGACTGCATGTTTACATAAAAGATTGCTTATATTAGAAGGAAAAAGGGGAAGAACAACCATGGATTTTGTGGTTGGTATTCACAAGACCTTGAGAATGTATGTTTCTATTTGGGTTGTGGTTGATAGATTGACTAAGTCAGACCATTTATTCCGGTAAGAATAAGTTATAATGTTTAACAATTGGCTAAGTTATAATTGAAGGAGATAGTGAGGCTGCATGGAGTTCCCCTCTATATCATCTGTAATCGGCGTACCGAATTCACCTCCATGTTTTGGAGGATATTGCATGATGAATTGTGAACCCAACTTAATTTTAATACAACCTTTCATTCACAAACGAATGGACAATCCAAGACGACTATCCATGTGTCGGAAGATATATTGAGAGAAGGTGTGATTGATTTTATAAGGTATTGGGAAAAGTTCTTATTTTATGCAAATTCTCTTATAATAATAGCTATCACTCTAGTATTCACATGCCACCATTTGAGGCACTATATTGGAGGGGATGTGGATCACACATATGTTGGTTTGAGGCTGGAGATGTTAAACCTCAGGGCTTGTCGTAGTGAATGATGCTCAAGATAAAGTGAGGCGTATTCAAGATAAACTTCAATCCACTCAGAGTAGACAAAAAAAATTATACATCTCATAATGTAAGAGGCATGAAGTTTTATACAGGTGAAATGTTTTTCATAAGGTATCACCCATGATGGGGGTTATGACATTTGGTTAAGGACAAGCTAAGACCTAGGTACATTGGTCCCTCAAAGGTTCTCAAATGTGTAAGGTCGGTGGCGTATAGATTAGCTCGACCCCAAGATACATCTTGTATACATTCCGTATTTCATGTGTCTATGTTTAAGAGATATCATGGTGACATGGATTAAATCATTAAGTGGGACACAATCGTGCTAGACAGACCTCAAGATAAGGAGGAACATGTTGATATTCTTGATCCTGATGAGAATAAGTGTAGGAAAAAGGAAATTAAATCTATGATATTTTAATGGTAGTGTTATCAAGTTTAATAAGCTACTTTTGTAACAAAGAGGGATATGTGAGAGAAGTAACCCACATTTTTGGTCTAATCAGGTTCTACGTTGTTCTTTTCTTATCCTGCTTTTCCTTAAAAATCTCACTCGAGGATGAATGATGGGTATATTAGTATCTAGTGTAACGGTATGGTTCCATCATTAAAGAAATATCAACGAGGGAAAAAGTGGAGGTTTAAAAACTTTTTGTATCATTCAAGCTTTCCCTAACCTTTTGTCCACATTTCGAGGAAATCATAGTAATTGTGGTGTAGTAAATTCTTGTATCAATCTATTGATTTAACTATTTTTTGATTTCATGAGGTGTTACAGAACTTGTTAACAAAACCATACAAATTTATGAAATTGAAATTGACTGAGTAAAGCTCCAATAATTTAACTTAGCGTGAAGGGTATTTTTTGAGTGCAGTAAGTGAGAGGTGTGTTGTAAAAAGGGGGAATTAAATTTTTTTGGGAGGGTTATTTTAGGGTTTATGCCACTACAACGGGTTTATTACCGCTGTAGAGGGATTATTTCCACAGTATCGGGATGGTGTCTGTTGTGGTGGGCGAGATGGGAGTCAAAATCATAAGTTATAGAGAGGAGTGTTCTATTAGTAAATGTCATTGTAGCGGGATGATAGGCCGTTATAGAGCCTCCTCTACAGTGGGATGAGTGTCGGTGTAGTGAGATATGCGCGAATTAATCAATAATAAAACTCCTAAATGACTTATTTGACAATTTTCAACTTTCAAAGCTAAAGAAAGCCCTAGGAGATTATATCACATTTTTCTCCATTCTTGAGGCTAAATATAAGCTTTTCATTCCCTAAATCTGTTTTTTAATTCGTGAAAAATAATAGAATGGGTTAATATTGATGGTAAGGGTTTCTTTAAACATTTTATGGTGGAGACAACCTTAATCAACATAGTAGATATTTGGTATGATCAAAGGTTGTGAGCATTGTTAGTAATTTATGTAATTAGTTATTGTTTATTGATTTCCATATGTTATTAAATGTATGTACATCGATAACAAGTAGAACAAATGTGGAAAGGGAATGATAATATTTGTTATGGATTCAAGCTTGTTTTAACATAGGCGATGTTTGTGATTCTATGTTTGTGTTGTTTATGCATGTTCTTGCTTCATGTGATACTTGTATATATATATGAATGATCCAATATTGATCACACTTGTTGTATATGAATTATATGAATTATGTACCATGAAATCATGATGTAAATGTATGATCTTGTTTATATGTGTGTAGTTGTGCTTGTGATGTGTGAATAGGGATCGGAAGGCCACATTGTGACCTAATTGTATCTCCATGTTTGTTTGTCTATTATTGTGTGATGTTTTTTAGTTGATTCACATCAATCGATGATGCATACCAATATATTTTTTGTCCTAATGCTACTCTTGTTATGTAACTTGACATATTATGGTTGTAGGGTCATTAATGTTTCTTAGATGAAAGCAAATATGATCATCCGACAACTTTTACTCATGATGTCCCTTATAGCATGAGATGACTATTATAATTTTAGCCTCTTAGAAAATTCTTCTACTATTTTAGATTAGTTCCCTGGGAGTAATCAATGTATTTCTCAAAGGTACTTATTTTAAATAAATTTAGACCATCTTCAACCCATCTCTACATTATTCTTCATTCTCTATATATGGAGAGTCAAATAGAGAATATCCTCTCCAACCCCTCTCCATAGCGCTTTTCATGCTACATGTTTAGAGAGATGAATAGTGTTTCTCCAAATCTCTATTTTCCTTTTTAATTATTCTCTTATTATTTTTATGATATCATAATTACGTCTTTATCATATGTAATTATTTTCTTTTGCAATATAACACCTAAACAATATATTATTAAAAAGCTACTACTTCCATTTAAATTAAAAATTTTGTATTTTTTTAAAAAATAAGACTATCAACATATATTTAAGGTTATATTAATATTACTTATATTATACAAGACTCTATTAATATAATATCTAAAAATATATTATGGATAAATATACTACTTCCATCCTGAATTATTGTAATTTAAAATTGTAATTATTTTTCTTTATGAAGAATGCACAATTTAAAATGGTAATTCAAACAATCCACTTTTATGCTACGGTGATAAATGATTAAACTTCACTTTTTAATGAGCATGAAGATACTTGATGCAATAGTTTTTAATGGAATAGGAGAAATAAATTAGTATACAAAATAATGATACAAGATGAAATCGTTTATTTAAACAACTTTTAGCTTTAAATAAAAAAGTAAGATCAAAAAATTTTCTTATTTTGAGCTCCATAATGCATTGATAGAGCATTTATGGGACAAATGTAACAGTCATAAAATTTGAATATTTATGTGAAATTTAAAATAAACTTTTACGATAATGTAATATTGACTATATAATTGAAGTTCATTCATAATTTCACTTTGATTGAATCTTTTGCCAATATGTATTATACATAATATTTGTTTCATTTAAGTTATTTAGAATGAAATATTTTTTTATCAAATGAAGAATTCGAAAAGAATAAAAATTTATATTACATGACGATTATGTGGATTATAGAGTGATTATTTGTAGAAAAAAATTAATTATATTAAAAAATGAGGGAAAAATTAAATAGAAATAAAAATATTATATTAAGGAAAGATACACAGATTTCTTTTTGGAGGATTAAATAGGAAAATGGGTTGGAGTTGATTGTTTTGGATAAAAATAGAGTGTTGTACATTTAAAGGGTAAAATAGAAGGTAAGGTTGGAGACGCCCTTAGAAGAATTAGGTGATTCATTTATATATTTTTTAACATTTTCATAACGGAGGGTAAATTTCTTCACGGTCCTTCAGATTTTGGATCATAAAAATTATGTCGAAGTAGTTTTATGTACTAATCACCTTATAAACAGGGATCTATGTATTTCTTATGTTTATCATAAAATATTGGGTAAATATATGTAATTGTAGAATCTGTGATAATGACATGTCAAATGACCAATTTAAGTAAAATGGTTAATATAATAAATATATGCAAAGTTAACTTTATTGGGTGTCAAAATAAAGACTCTAAATATTTGGGAGTATCAAAGTTTAATTAAGTAGAAAATATCTTCAAAAGAGAAAAAGTTATCTACGTTTTAAATGTGGGATTCCTAAATTAATTTCTTGAAACATATATATTTGTTTTTAACAAGACATTAGTCTAATATATATTTTTGGCAACTTGTTATATTCTTACACTTTAAAATTATACAAAAAATCGAAGGGACATCCCTTCAAGTGATGCAAGAAAATCTTGAGGCATAATTTTTTCAATTTTTATACAATCTCAATTATGTATTATCTTTCACTTGTGTTTTCTCTATGTTACTGATTTTTTAAGAAATAATTTTCTATGTATTATAGTAGTAAATAATTCTTCTCGATGGTTTATAAATTTTGTGCACATTTGAAAGAAATTAAAATAAAAGGAATCCTTATAATTAATAAATATTTTAGAAACAATATTAACTTAAATAGTATAAATTTAAGAAATTATTCATTTATAAAATAAGTATTGAATTCAATTCCATATCTAACATGGTCCTGCATTATGAAATATATTTGATCTAGCATGAGATGAATATAATCTTTTTAATATGCCCAAACATTAAAACCCGTGTTCTTTTAAATATTTTAATTAACTATCTAAATTTTTATCTATATTAACGACGTACCAAATATGTGTGGATTTTCTATGTGTATTAACTAAAACAAATTGTCTAGGTGAGTCCGATATTTTTGTTTTTCTTCTGAATAAAATAAAAGTCCTCTTTAGACTATAAATAATTTTTAGAAACCTTTAGTCTATATCTTCCAACTACATCTTCATTTTCTTAATATATAAACTAAAGTTCTACTTAGCTTGTTTTATGTACAAAATGGTGAACATGACTAATTGTGGAAAAGAAGTGATCATTATAGAGGATGTAGTTTTTTTGACTTTCAATAATTAAAATCAAGTTTAACTTATATATATACTGATAGTGAGTTACCTTTAAGTGTTCTAGTAGGTAATCTATCTTTTTTCAATATTATTAGTTTAACTTGGTTACCAAGAGATATTTGTTAGAGATTTGATAGAGCAAAAAATATTTTATACTTTCATTGTATATAAGCTAAAAACATTATACAGTTTAACCTATATACACGTATCGACATTATTACAAATTTTAAACACCATTAATATCGTTATATATCTCCAAGTAATATTTTATGCTAATAAAATTTATAAAATTACTATCCTTATTTTTTCTCGTCTTTTTGCACCATATGAATTTCTATAGATTGTCAATACCATGGGTGAAAGAAATATATATTACATTGAAGATCATTTGGAAGGTCGAAATTGTGTTGACATGCAATTTGAGAACCTTGAATTGGTGGAACCAAGAAAGTTTCACGGGACAAAATGTGAACACATTTTCTTAAAGCTCATTATGGCATATTCCCCTAGGCTTTCAAGAATTATTTTTGAACCTTCTGATGAATATTATGTAGTCAGGGTATTGAGTTTGAATGAACAACTCAGAATGTCCTTAAAAGCATCACCAAGAGTAAAAGCCATTATAGCACCACATGGTCAAGATGTATAACTTTTGTTCATATGTACATTCAATATCTAAATCTATGGATTCTTTACCCGAATATCAACAGTAGAATCATAAAATTTGTTAAGTTTATGGATTCATAGGTTATTATTTCAAACATTTTTAGTTACTTTTACTTTTAGGTAATGTGGACATTATGGATGTTCTATTATTTATTTTTATTTTCCCAGTTGAGGACTTATTGTTGTTTCAAAATTATGTCAGATACTCCCTGTTTATAGAAGAATGAACTTATTCTTTTTAGTGTATTTAAAAAAGGCCGACTTCTTTCGTTTTTGGCTAATTTTAATTTCACTTTTATGCATGACATATTTCAGACCAAAAAAAAAAAAAAATTATTTAGGAGAGAGAAAGTGATTTTTTTTAGAGGACAAATAGAGAATAAGCTATAGTTGATTGTCTAAAAAATAGAGTATTATATATTTAAAGAGGAAATTAAAGGGTTGGGTATGAGATGCCCTTTGGAGTATTAGGGCTTAGTTTATAATTTATTAAATTTTATATAACGGAGGGTAAGTTTCTTCATGGTCCTTCAAATTTTGAATCATAAAAATTATGTCTAAGTAGTTTTATGTACTAAACACCGAATAAACAGGAATCTATCTATTTCTTTTGTTGATTCTAAAATATTTGGAAAATATATGTAATTAAAAAATCTGCGATAATGAGATTTTAAATGACCAATTCAACTAAAATGGTCAATATAATAAATATATTAAAAGTTATGTTGATTGGGTGGCAAAAGAAAGATTCTAAATATTGGGGAATATAAGAGTTTTATTAAGTAGAAAATATCTTCAAAAGAGAAAAAGTTATCTACGTTTAAAATGCGGGATTCATAAATTAATTTCTTGAAACAAATATAAAAAAAAAATTATAAGTCAAAGTAAATATTTTTTTTCCATGGGGCCCATTTCTTATATTTTTTGTAACAAGACATTAGTGTTATGTATATATTTTTCAACTTATTGTATTCTTATACTATAAAATTAAATAAAAAAAAACTAAGGGACATCCCTTAAAGTGATGCAAGAAAATCTCGAGGTATGAATTTTTTGATTTGTATACAATTTCAATTATGCATTATATTTCACTGATTTTTTCTTTCTGTTGATTTTTTCATAAATGAATTTCTATGTATTATAGTTATAAATAAATTCTTCTTGATGGTCCATGATGTTTTGTGCACATCTATAAGAAATCATAATAAAAGGAATCCTTATAATTAATAAATATTTTATGAAATAATGTTTTCTCAAATCGTATCAATTTAAGAAATTCTTAATTTATAAATTAAGTATTGAATTCCATTCCATATCTAACATAGTTCTACATTGTGAAGTATATTAGATAAAGCATGAGATTAATATAATCTTTTTCATATGTAAAAACATTAAAAAAAAGTGTACTTTTAACAATTTTAATTTACTATCAAAAATTTTACCTACGTTAAAGAGATACCAATGAAGTGTGGATTTTCTCTATGTGTATTCAGCATAAACAAATTATCTAGGTGAGTCCAATATTTTTTGTGTGTTTTCTTCTTAATAAAATTAAATCCTCTTTGGACTATAAAGAATCTTGAAGACCTTTAATATATATCTTTCAAATACATCTTTGTTTTCTTAATATATAAACTATAGTTTGACTTCGCTTCTTTTATATACAAAATGGTTAACATGACAAATCGTGGAAAAGAATTAATTATTATATCGAGGATGTAATTTTTTCTTTCCTTCAATAAATTAAAATCAAGTTTAACTTATATATATATATATATATATATGTACTGATATTAGGTAATCTATTTCCTTTTCAATATTATCAGTTTAACTTGGTTACCAATAGATATATATTAGAGATTTGATATAGATAAAAACATTTTACACGTTCATTGTATATAAGTTAAATACTTCACAGAGTTTAACCTACATAAATGTACCGATAATGTAATGAATTTTAAACACCATTAATATCGTTATTCAAATTAAAAAAATATCTACAAGTAATATTTAATTGGAATGAAATTTGTAATATTACGAACCTCCTTTCTTTGTTTTTTTTCACCATATGAAATTATATATTTTATCAATATCTTGAGTGAAAGAAACATAGATGACGTTGCAGATCATAGGGAAGATCAAAATTGTGTTGACATACAATTTGAGAAGCTTGAATTTGTGGAACCAAGAAAGTTCGAGTGGACACAACTTGAACACATTTTCTTAAAGCTCATATTAGCATATTTCCCTTGACTTTCAAGGAAGATCATTTAACCTTCTCATGAATTTGACATAGTTGGGTATTGGGTTGGAATGAACCACTGAGGATGTCCTTAAAAACATCAGCAAGAGTAAAAGTCATTGTAGCACCAACTTTTGTTCAGCGACACATTCAAGATATAAATCTATAGATTCTTGACCCGAATATCAATAGTAGAATCGTCATCTTAGTTATGTTTATGGGTTCATAGGTTAATATTTCAAACAATTTCAGTGACTATTACTTTTAGGTAATGTGGAGATTATGGATGTTCTATGATTTCTTTGTATTTTCCCATTTGTAGGCTTATTGTTGTGTCCAAATTAAGTCAGATACTCCTTGTTCATAGAAGAAAGAACTTATTTTTTTCTAGTCTGTTTAAAAAAGACTGACTTCTTTCCTTTTTGGCTATATTTTATTTTATTTTTCTATTTGACATGTTAGGACCAAAATATAAAAGAGTATTTTATTTAATTTGATATATAAATTTGAAGTGTTGATGCATGCTGTGCCTATATTGTTTTAGAATATAGGATCTGACGCGCCTCTGGCTAGTCATGGATAGTTGGATTGCTCTGCTACTACACTTGAATTGGTGAGTCATTATTGATCGAGGGTAATTCCATTATGAATTTTAATTATTTTATTTTATTTTTTAATTTAGATTTTACACATAGGGTTTGTCCCACATAGATGTTAGTAGAAGGCTTATAACAGACTTAGTTGATGTTCTACGTGTTCTTTATGTATTCTCTTTTAGTATCTTCTATGACTTAATTATTCCAAAGTTCTAGTGTCCTTATGATTCAAATACCTTCATGTCAAAAATGTTATCTAAGTTCATGCAATAGTATAGATTATTATTTTAAGTTGTTAAGTGGTGTGTTCCTATTCTATTAAATTTATGTTGAGTCTAAGATGACAAAATGAGACTTAGTGTCGAAACTATGTACTTATGATTTATATATGAAGTTTTCCAGCATTAAGTTATCCAATGAGAAGTTCTAAATTTTCTAATAAATTTGTATGACAATGCGATGAAAGATGTCTATGAGCTTGTATAAGACCTTTGAGAGATCAAGTACGTCATGTTACTTCTAGGGGGTACTCACCGATCGTGAAAAAAAGACATCTAATCCTGTTGGTAAGAAACACCCAACAATAACATCAACACATATTTGCTAAATCACACCCCAATAATGTGTTTTTTAGACACATATCAAGCAACCAGTTATACTTAAAATAATAAAGGAATAAAGTGGGTATTAGAGATCAAACCTTAAAAGTAGCAAAGGAAGGTAAATGGAGAAGACCCACTTCAAAAATTTGAAGAACTTCCTTCAATCTTTCTCGAAATCCTCTTCAAACATGAGAGAAAACATAAAAACAAAGTTTCTAAAATAAAATATCAAGTGTGTAATGTTTTACACTCAATATTATTTTATTTTTCAAAATAAAAAAAGAGTTCAGTAATTATAGACTTTAGATTTAGTGTTGGTTGATCCATTCGGCGTCTTTAGTCATGAATCGCTGATTTATTCAGCGATTCCCCCTTTCTCTGGATCGTCGTCATATTTCCTTGCCTTTATATCTATGCATTCTATAACATCTGGTGGAATCACTCGCTTTGCAGAACTATTAGGCGAAATGCCGACTATTTCTTTTTGTCGCCTTGTCATCCACTTCCTTCAAGACTCACTTGTTGTAACAAAAGGTAGAACTTGTCTATGTGGAATATAGCCAAGTTTTCTTGACGATGAACACTTTTCATCTCCAACTCTTTGCTTCCATTTTGCGTCTAAGGGTACATACTCCTACAAAATTCCTCAAATACCTAAAACTTAGAAGTTTTTATCAGATATCGATATAAATATACAACTCATGACACTAGTTGCATTAAAATAAGGCCATAGATGAGTTCAATTTAAGGCTCATAATCGTCCATGTCCAATCCAATTAATAGTGGACTACACCACACAAAGTGTGTCAAATCTACTGAAACAGAAGGTTGATGTTTAAGACAGTCAGGATATAAGAAGTGGCTTCTACATTGCCCAGTACTTTATTTATAGCTTAGGTAAGACAGACCTCCACGCCTCGCAGTGTTACAAAATGAGTAAGCGCATTAGGTTTCAAATTGGCGTATAATTTTTGAATGACTTACATAATACTCTGAAGGGTCCTGAAAGATTAATCTCGCGCATAGGTGTTGCAGGCGGACCATAATTTTAGGAAACATCCTCTCCAGTTGTACATAATAAAGTATCACATCATAAAAGTACTTGTGTTCTCTAGGTGATTTACACCATTTTTTCTCTAGGATGTGACTGCCTTATCCCCGTATCGTTAAGTTTGCCCTCATAGGAGTTCCATTGCGGGGGAATGGTTGTTCTAGTACTCACTCTCTTATTGCTGCTAGAAGATATGCCATTTCTAGATCTTTGTGTTCTAGATATGATATCCTGCAATGACAAAATTACCTCACACTTGATTTCAAGCACAAATTTCAAAAACAACACGGTACTCAAACATCCCATTGTTAATTTGAGCATATTATTGTCAAGGTCATAACAATTTAAGAATACATACCCCTTTTACTTTGATTCTACTTTAGAATTCAAACCAACAACCCTGATTTTACTCAATCATTCCCCATATAACATTTTGCTACTCAAGACTTCACAAATAACCAAATTTCACACAACTTATTTAAAGTATCCACTTTTTAGTTCATTTACAATAATTCTACAAGGTATATAGACATTGTTTAAATAATTTATGTTAAATAATTAAATCATTTTACATATTAAAAGAATTTGTAAAAGTAACTATCAATTTCAAAAATGTCACTCATCCATCCCCTGGCCTTTTTGACTTACATCAAAATTTAACCACAAAAAGAGAAGCAAAGGATGAGAGGAACACATCTCGAGTGTTTAAAAAGAATAAATATTTAAGAACTCAATAATGATCTTTCAACTGGATGACACAGATGTGATTGAGAAACAGAGTTAGGGTACAAAGTGAAAGAAAATTTATGAATTTATGGGGAGAGACTAGGGTTAAAAGGGAGGGTTTCCAAATAAAAAGAGAAAGGTGGTCAGATTTTAACATATAATTGGATAATACCCATTTTTAATGAAAAGTTTGGGACTTAGCATGTCTGTGATGTAGAGATGTTGCGGACATGCTTTATGATTTCTCATTTTACACGAGGAATGTTTTATGGGTGATGGGATCAAGTCCGCTATGCGCTCAGGTCACAGACTCATCTAATCAGTCACCATTGTAATAATTTCATGAAACGGTTCACAACATTTAGCATTCATGATCTTTCCTTGCAATCTTGAACCTTTGCCTAAGGCATCCATTAGTGTATAGAAACAACCCCACGATGCGGTCTTGTTACGGACTCATCTATTTTCACCCTAGATTGTATTTTACTAATCACAGCTTCTTATATAAATAAAATAACCTAAAACTAAATATAAGAAGAACTAACCTATTAAAATAAAATAAAAAATAAAATATCCTCTAGAGTAAAAAGTCACAAGTAGCACAAGATTTAACATTGCAGAAACACGGCACTACTAAGATTCCCATCATTCGTTGCTCAAATCTAACTCTCTTCTTCTTGATCCACCTCTTGTCTGAAGTAATGCTTCATTCTCTGTCTATTTAGTATAAAAGTATATTGTTTTGCTTCATTCAATAACACTACAACTACATTGTTTGTCATGCACACCACCTGGAATAGACCACTACTTTTGGCCTTCAAATTACTTGGAAACAACCGCAATCTAGTGATAAGGAATAATACCTTTTGACCGGGCTCAAAGAGTCGGATCACAATACGTTTGTCCCACAATTTCTTAGTCATATCTTTTTAGAGTTCCTCATTTTCATAGGCATGAAGTCTGAATTCCTGCCAATAAATGTAGCTGACCCATCCTTTTTCTTCCCGCTGATTCCAAATAATGATTCAACTTTTCCAATAGCCAGTATATATTATGTTCGAATTCAACTGGAATGTGACATGTTTTACCACACACCAAGTGGTAGGTACAAGTCTCTATTGGTGTCTATATGTTGTCCTATATGCCCCTAATGAAACATCAAGTTTCATTTCCAAATCATTCCTAAGGCTATTCATTATTTTTTTTATAACATGCTTCAGCTCCCAATTTGACACTTCTACATGGCCACTAGTTTGAGGGTGTACATTGTAGCTACCTTGTGCCTGAATCCATGTTTAGCTTAGATATTTTCACCAATTAAGTTATTATGTACGTCTCTCCATCACTAATTATTTCTCTAGGAATTCATAATCTAGTTAAGATACGGTTCTTTCTTCAAAAACATTAGTACAACTTTAGCATCATTTATGGGAAAAACTACTATCTTAACCCACTTTGACATATAGTCGACAGACACAATTGTAAATTTTTTACCATTGGATGCAGGGATTGGTACCATGAAGTAGATTCACATGATATCAAATTATTTGACCTCACAGATATTATGCAATGGCATCTCATGTCGTCTTTAAATAGTCACCATCCTAAGGCATTGATTTCACCTTTTCACATACATTGCAATATTATTGAATAGAGTAAGACATAAAAACTTATTAGATCACCTTATTTGTAGGGTGTTCACCTCCATAACAACACCATATGCAAACGAGTGGAAACTGGCCATTACTTTTCTCATCTCACATTCAGTACACACCTTATCATCAATTTATTAAGGCATTGATTGAATAAATAAGGCTCATACCATATGTAGAATCGATCATTATAAATCAACCTCTTCTTTTGATGTATGGTTGCACTCGTTTGGAAAGATTCGCTTACCGAATAATTTTAATATGTGCATACCATGGTAATTTTGTCACTTCTAGTTCCAATAGTTGTTCATGAGGAAAATCTTCCCGAATGTCACCTAGATCACCCCCATGTGACGAACTCCCCAACCTGGATAAGTGATCTACAATCTAATTTTCAGAACCTCTTCGTCCTTGATCGCTGTGTAAACTTCTTCCAACAATAAAATACACCTAATTAACCGTGACTTTGAATCCTTCTTATTGAACAAGTACTTGATAGTTGCATGGTCAGTATAAACTACATCTTTTGTCCCTACAAAGTAAGATCTAAATTTGTCAGAAATCATAGACTAAATATAGGATTTCTTTCTCAGTAACTTTGTAGTTTGTTTGACCTGCAAACAATGTTTTGAATGCATAATAGATTGTGTTAAAAACCTTTTTTCCTTTGACCTTATACCATTACTACAACTACATCACTTGTGTAACACATCAACTTAAAATGAAGCTCCCAATTGTGTGAAGTTGGGATTGGAGATTCCGTCAAGTTATTCTTCAAGGCTTGAAAAGCTTGAATGCTCTTCTTATCGAAGACGGATTTAAAACCTTCTGTACGAAACTGCAGATGGGTCTTGTAGTCACACAAGAATCCTTAGAGAATCTACTTTAGAAATGAACATGAACCAAGAAATTTCTCACCCCTTTAATAGAGACTGAGGGAGGTAGCTTTTTAGTGACTTCTACTTTGGCACGATCAACTTCCATCCCTTGCTTTGAAAAATTATGGCCCAATACAGACCATTCTGACACTATAAAATGTCATTTTTCAGGTTTTGATAACGTTAGTTATCTCGCATCTAGCCACCACCTTGTCCATGTTTTCTAGATACCTATCAAAAGACTACCAAAAGATTGAGAAGTTATCCATGAATATATCCAAAATATCTTCATCCATATCAATAAAGATGTCCATCATGAATCATTAGAAGTTGGTTGGGGTATTTCATAGCTCAAACAACATTTTCTTGAAGGCATATGTGCTATAAAGACAATTGGAAGTAGTTTTCTTCTTGTCCTCTATTGCAATATCGAATTGGTTGTATCCTTAATCTCCATCCAGAAAACAATAATATTCTTTACCATCTAACTTGTCCATCATCTGATCAATAAAAGGATGTGGGTAGTGACCCGTTCTGGTGGACTCATTTAATTACTTGTAATCCATACATATCCTCCACCCTTTCACTGTCCTTTTTGGAATCAACTCATTCTTTACATTTGGGATCACTGTCATGCCTCCATTCTAACGCATACACTTAAGAGGGCTCACACACTTGCTTTGTAAAATTGGGTATACAAAACATTCATCTAGCCATTTAATAACTTCCTTCTGCACAACATCTTTCATCATTGGTTTTAATATGCACTATGGTTGTAAACTTGACTGGTGGCCCTCCTCCTTAAATATCATGTGCATGTATAAAATCTAGGCTGATGCCATGTATCTCAAAAATCATCCACCCTATCCCCTTGTTTCTCTTCCTCAATATTTTCATAGAGGCCTCAACCTGCACTTCAAAAATTAAGAAGAATCCAGGTACCAATTAATTATCACCTAAGAATGTATACCTAAGGGGAGACCGTAGATATTTTAACTCCAACTTCAGTGATTCCTCAACTGATTACTTACGAGGTGGTCCTAAGACTTTGTTTAATGATCAAGAAATTAGCGAAGCATAAAAACATTTTCGGCATGTAAAATGCTAGAAAACTCATGGTCTTCACTGTATCCCTCAATGTACTGCACAATAAACACTTTCTTTTATGGGTCTTAAACTTCAACATATATAGCATTTGTTTCCTCACCAATGACTATAATTGCTGATAGATCCTCAAATATTGCATGCAACTTCATTTCCATGTACACATAAAAGATCTCTACCTTGTCATGTGATCTCATTATAAGTGTAGCAACATGCACATATATTAACGCACCATTAGTTGCTAAGAATTGGCATCCCAAAATCAATGGGACCTCTGGGTCATGCTCAAGTTCAAAGATTACGAAGTCTACATGGAAAAGCAGAGTTTCTAGTTAGAACAAGACATCCTCAATAACTCCATCTGGACTTGGTACCAAACTGCCGACTAATTGCAACATTATGGTCGTGGACTTGTGCCTTCCTAGTCTAACTTGAGAAACACTGACCTACGGATCAATTTAATACTTGTGCCAAAATTGTACAACCCTCTTTCCGTAATGCACATACTGATTTTTATTTACACCATAAACTTAATGGATCTTTAAACTTGGTTCGGACCTTATTCTTAATTCAAGAACTACACTCCTAAATGTGTGCCACTTTTACCTATTCCACCAATCTACTCTTATTGGACGAAACATTTTTCACATATTTTGTCATATTTAGGAATGACATGCAACACATCAATCAAAAGCAAGTTAACATGTACTTGTTTAAGTAATACAATAAGTTTACAAAATGATGTTTCTTTTGGTTTATTATCTACCCTTTGCTTAGTTTGTCCAGATTCGTCTACTTATTTTTCTTTTTCTTCAACAAATTTAGTCTTTGGCAGTAGCTCCTCCAAAGGATGGACACTATGAGTACTAACGATATTTACCTACTTTGTATTTGTATAAGTATTTCCAAACGAATCCTCTAGTTGTCGGGGATTCTGAGCACTAGCAAACTGCCCAAACTTCTTCTCAAAATTTTGAGTCGCTAGTTGATTGTTTCGGACATCGGCTGCCAATTTATGTTTTTTAACCTTCATTTTTATCATGTACTTTACACTTATATCACCTTTCCAAGATTCATGGTGATTACCATGACTTTTTCGGTTTTTATGCCTTTGTGTATTATAAATTTTCCACTAATTTGCAGCCTATATAGGTCTTGTCCTTTGTTTTTGTTTTGATTACAACCCATGAAATGTTTGGGTGGTTCCTCTATCTTTGATAGTAGATATTTCCATAATTTTAGTGACTTCCTCCTCGTTGGCTTTAGATGAAGGTGGAGTGTTTATGTCAACGTATGGAGCCAGGTTCCAAGCTTTATCTAAATATGCTAAGCATCTAGTCACTATGGAGGAGGAGAGAATCCAATTTTTCATTTGTGGTTTGAATTATAAGCTAAATGTTATCTATTCATATGACTTCTGCATGAAAGAGATATAATGAAGTGACAGAATATGTTAAGAAAGATCAGGGCTCTAGGTGAGACGCTCATGATAAGGCATTGGCAAAAATAATCAAGAATTTGGGAAATTTTCAAGGTTCTAATCATAGGGGATGGGAGAGGCCAACACCTATGGCCAGGTCAATTGAGTCCGCCAAGCCGTCCCCTACAGATAGCTTGTTATTGTATTTACTATAACTATGGAGAACTTTGACATAAAAAGAGAGTCCCCATCAACGTGTGTTAAATTTAGCACACTAACAATCCAGAGTAATGGTACTCGGAGGGAATGGTAATAATGGTCGAGGGCTTCCACATATTGGTAATTGAGGAAATTAGAGAGGACTTGGAGGTAGAGAAAATAGAAATGGTAATGCGGGCAAAGGTAACATTCAACTAGGCAGGGAAGTAACTGATGTAGATTATCAGGCTCAATGTTATTGCCACATCCTGAAAACAAACCCTAGAAGTTAGGGTCAATATCGGATTGCAACACGGCGTACTTGACCTCTTCGATGTCTTGTACAAGCCCTTACATATCATTCATTGCATATACATAATGTGAAGTAGTGTGGACTTAAAACTTTTCACAATACAATTCATAGTCTTTACAAACTATTTCATATAAAATCATAGGAAATACTAAGTCTCAGTCTTATCAAACTTATGATACATGAATACTTTTGGGACACTGCCCACACACAATACTAATACAAAAATATTTAGTTTATTACAATACTTTGAAATAAAAGACATCTATATATGCCCTCGAGTTAATTGAGGACATACTTCGACTTCACTTAAATGATGATACGATCCAAGTCTTGCTTCCTAAATTCTCCTAACCGACCAACCACTATAGAGATAGATAAAAGCAGGGATTACTACAACTACATGTACTAAGTATGACATAATGCATGGAATGAAAATCGTGAAAATGGACATTTATTGGAAATATGCATCTTTTCATTTAAAAATCATAAGAACAATATTTAACAACATAGAAACACATAAGATAACATTTAAGTTAATTAACACATTTTTGAAGCGACTTTACAGTAGGTTCACTTCACTGTTACATTGAAGTTACTTTCCTTTCACTCAAGACATCTTCAAGTATGTAATTATCCCACTAAAACCTATCGTAAGTCTCACTTAAGAAACACAAAGAGAGACCTCCCATACACCTCTCTAAGCATTCGTAAAGGATCCTCACGAATACCTATAATAAGACACATACACACCTACAGACATCAACACATCAATATATAGATAATATGACATTTTCATTCCAAAGGGTATAACTATTTAACTAAATCAAGAAGATAACGTCCATGGTTGACCGCTTCAAAACTACCTAAATAATCGAGAAGACTACCTAAGTTTAGATCATGTCCATACCTTAAATAAACAACCCTAAACTACTCCAAGTAAGTACTTATTCATTTAACATACTTTCTTAATTAACTTAAGTCATTACATTCATTAGTTCATTTAGGAGGTTCATAGAAAGTAGATGCAGTGGATTACTTGACGTAACCACCACCACTAGCGTATGAATACTATTATGAAGAGTATCCTTATGTAGTGAATTATCATGCGGGGTTTTTTTTACCAAACACCCAAGGCTTGAGAATTGGTGCTAATTCCAAGGAAATCAATGTCGGAACTATGGGAATTACAACAGAGAAGGTCATTATGTTAGAGATGGAAACTACAACCACGACAACAACGTCATCCGGGGTAATAGAAAAAATCGAAGTGGGTCCTATGTTCTGCCTCAAAATTGGGAAGTTGCTCCTAGGAACGGTGCAGGTAGTATGGTGCGACTTGAAGATATGTTGCAAAATATGATGAGAAGCTTTGATGCTAGTGACGAGCACGCCAAGGAGTTGATAGGTGATTTGGCTAATATTGGGCAAATGGTGGATGCACATCCAGTCTCAATCAAGCATCAGAAGTTGAAAATGGCGCAATTGTATACTACTGTGAACCCATGTCAACCGGGCACTCTTCCTAGCAATATCATTAAAAATTCAAAAAATAATGGACACTACATGGCAGTCACTACTTGAGGGGGTAAGAAAACCTTTGATCCACCTATGTCGTCTGTAGTAGAAGATGAGGTGAGAAAAAATGTAAAGGTAGTTGAAACTAGTGGTGATTTGGTGGACAAAGCGGTGAAATAAGAAGTGGTACCGCAAAAAGTGATCCTCAATCCTATAACACCACCACCATTCCCTCAAAAAATTTTAAAGAAGAATAAGCATAGTAAATACCAGCGTTTTATCGCTATGTTGAAACAACTTCCATCAATTTCCATTTGATAGAAGCTCTAGATCAAATGCCCGATTATGTCAAGTTCATGAAGGATATGGTTAAAAAGAATAGATCGGTCGAGGATGATGATCGAATGTATCATTGTAGTGCTATTATTGCTACAAGGTCCTCTTGTGCAGAAGAAGGAATATCCTGGTGGTTTCAGTAATCCATGTATCATCGGTTTTTAAACTTTGCTAAAGCACTATGTTATCTTGGTACAAGCATAAATCTCATACCTCTATCAATTTATAAGAAATATTGTTTGGGTGACCCCAATCCCACTGGAATGTAGTTACTGATGGCCATACTCCATGATGTTCTAGTGAAGGTGGAGCCACTTATATTTTCGGCCGAATTTATGATTCTTTACTATGAGGTGGATTTTTAGGTGCCTATTATTCTTGGGAGATCATTCCTTGCTACTGGTCGGGCCTTGGTTGATATGGAATAAGGAAGATAAAGTTTAGGTTGAATAATTAAGAGGAAACTTTAAACATTTTTACATCCATGAAGCAAATTGGTGAGCTCCAAATTCTATTTGTTATATTCTACATGTTGAGAGTACATCTGAGGTACAAATCGGAGAGAGCCTTGGTATTGAGGCACTAGAGGCAGTGATCATGAATTTTAATAGTGATGGTATTGAAGAGTATGCGTCTTTAGTTGCAGCACTTGAACGAGGTGAATTTCGGTCAAAACCAAAGAAATTGGAGTTATATTTGAAGCATCGCGAGTCTCCACCTGCGAGACCATCGACTGAAGAGGATCCAAAATTAGAGCTTAAGGCTCTACCACCTCATCTGAGGTATGTATTCTTTGTTAGATCTTACATTTTGCCGGTAATCATAGCATCATATTTAATTGTGAAACAACTAGAGTGTTTGGTTGAAGTTTTGAAGATGTTCAAACATGCCATTTGGTGGACTATTGCGGACATTATTGGGATCCCACCCGGTATTTGTTCACATAAAATTAAACTCATGCCCGATCATAACCCAAGTATTGAGCACCAGGGACGTTTAAATCCACCTATAAAAAAGGTAATAAAGAGGACATTATTAAGTGGTAAGATGCCGGATTCATATATGCGATTGCCAGTAGTAGTTGGGTGCCCCTTTTAGTGTGTGCCCAAAAAGGAGGGGAATGACAGTAATGCTCAATGAGAGGAACGAACTTTTTCAAATGAGGCTGGTGATTGGATGGACAGTTTGTGTCGATTACCAGAAGCTGGATGCATGGACTGACTAGGACTACTTCCCTATGCTCTTCATGGACCAGATGTTAGATAGACTGTAGGAAAAGGATGGTACTATTTTGTTGATGGTTTTCGGGGTACAATCAAATCTCTATTGCATTGGAGGATAAAGAGGAAACAACCTTAACCTCTAAAAATGTCAATTTGATCAGATAATGTCCCAGTATCCTATGTTGAAGAAAAACTAAGAAATGAACAATGATAAGCATTGACGGATCGTAAGTGAATCGACGGACCTTGGTTTGGATCCGTCAATTGGATCAGAGAATATGCAAAGTGAAGGATGAGAAAAAATGCTAAGTATGGACTTACAGAGGTAGTCGACGGTCTGTCATTTAATCAACGGACCGTTTGTGGGGTTCGTCTAATGAAGTCGCATTTTGGACAATTTTTCCTTATTTGAATACCTTTTAGTTTAGGACTCTATTTTTTTTTATAAATAGGGTTTAAAACCTCATTTTTGTATTTAGATTCTATTACTTGTTTCTTTGTTTTGTTCTTGGAGATTTGTCTTTGCAACTTGGGTATTAATTCAAATTTATGGATTTGATTTTTAAGATAATTGTGTGATTTCAAGTTGAATTTCTAGACTTTCATTGAATTTGTTAAAGTAAGTTCATGATTTATTATTTATAAACTATGAATTGTGTTCTTATATGAACGGTTGACTAAATCGACAACTAGGGTTGTGGAAACCATGGGTCATTAAAAAAATAAACTTAGCTAAATATAAATTATGAAATAGGTTATTGCATGCATCAAAACTTCTTTCGTTTAGAAGTCTTTTTAACAAGTGCACGCGTTAGAACCCTCCTTATTGCTACTTGCCGGACCAAGGGTTTAGTTAATAGGAAAATAACTATCGACATAGATTTAGTGAGATACTATCTAATAGTCTAGTTTCGATTGGTGCGAAGTAATAACTAAGCGATACATCGAATGTGATGCTTAATATGAAGTAAAGGTAAGGTTTAGTAACTTAGGCAGACGTAGCTGGACCAAGGTACGGGGTGAAATTCTCAAAATGTTGGACCAAGGATTTAGAGATACATAACTTATCACTTTTTATGCAAAACACTAGGTATGAATTGTTACAGCTAGGGTTATGGCGTTATTAACCTATGGGGAACACGTACACCCTAGTTTCTCTCACAACTTAATCAAAACCAATAATTCACTCTTGCTTATTTTTTATTTTGCAATATGACAATGGTTTTGTTTCAACCCCCACCCCCTTAAAATACTAGTTTTCGGAAAGTACTTGAATAAATAGAAGTAATCATATATTTAAGTAAAGTCTAAACCATTATCCTCGTGGGATCGACCCCGACTAAATAGGGTTCTTTACTTAAAACGACCGGTTATACTTCTTTAGGGAAGTGTAATTTGAGCGTATCAGAGACATTCAACACATAAAGGACATTCAAATAATGATTTTGGACAAGACCTAGGAACTCAGACTAACAATTTCAAAGCCTATTATGCAATATCTAATAGCATCCTATACCACCACCTAAACTTTATAGAACTTCTAGAATGCTAGTAGGTATTACATATTAGGAGAATCAACAATAACTGACATAGACCATGGTAGCAAGACATGGAATCCGAAGTTCTAATTTACTCCAATTAAGGAGTTCAACTTGCTAAATGTAGAACTTAGACACATCCCATGTAGGCACATGGAAAAGGAATATGAAGGACATGATTCGTAATATAGTCTCACTCTTTAACTAGAATAACTTCCCTTACCATACTCACTCGGTTCTAGCCTTCGTTCTCATAGAGTAATTCACACTTAAGGTTCATATAAATGGATTCCATATCATGTTCATAACCCAATCACATTTATCCTACCATTGAAAGGTCCACTAGGGCTACATCCCAATGGGTACAGGAAGCTCATCATGACTTTCCTAAGGATTAATATGATTCTGTCCCATCCAATTAACCTTTCTGTCATTCCTTTACTTTGAAGGATACCATTGCGGCTAACGACATCAACATTCATAACATTACCACTAGGTTCAAGGTTTCACATTAGAGACCCTCTTAACTTCATTTAAGGTCACATATAATTCATACACTCAAGACTAAGAGACTTTAGAATGCTAAGTCAAGACATCACATATTCACTTTCATACATATATCAAGCAAGGAACACAAGTAAACAAAGACAAGACACAATATACTTCACTTTAAGTCATAATACATGTCAAGTCATGTAGGAATAACATACATCGACCCTAACACTATACCGATAAAGCCACATTCATAGTCTAACATGATCACATACATAACTTCAATAGAACACATATAATTTAACATTACTTATCATGTAGATATATATTATCATAATTCACATAATCATCATAATACTTCAAGTAGTTTACCGATACGGCCATGATCATCATATTACTTAAAATAACGCCGACAAGGGCACATCAATTGCAAGGAAAGCACATAATACCGCCACCATAAGTGGACCATACCAATCACAATATAATGGAAGTATAATAAATATAAAATAAAGTAAATAGGGAAGCGTAGCACCACTCCATCCTTCATAACTCAATCCAATGCTAAATCACCCAATTCGATATCACAAGGACCTTACCAATGGCCATCACACAAAATTTAATACAATTATAACAATATTCATGAAACTAGGTCAATTTACTACACATTCACCCATCTAATTCAACCTATAGATCAATTTACTATAATTATTACATCAATAAATAGCCTACATAAAACAACATTAGAATTCATCAACATTAGATCAATATCAAGTAAACCCATTACTTTGTCAAAAACTAGTGTTCATCCAATTCATCGATTCATTGATTATTTTAGTTTGAAATCATCAAGACAATAACAATTCAATCATTCTTCAATGATTAAAAACAATTAATGCATGTACACATGGAATAGATCATGAAATTGGACAATTCAACTTTGAAAACTTTTTGAAAGTTGGGCTCCTTGATTGAGAGAGTTTCAAGGATCAAAAATCATACCTCAATGAAGCTAATTCTTCGATTTGATGAATAATCTCCACTATGTTATTCAATCAAAGCCCTTCTTTGAGTTTTGAGTGCAACGGTGTTATACGAAATGTCTAATTGATTTGGGGTTTTGATTTAGAAGAATGATATCTTCTAAGTGTTAAAGACTTATATACATGTTTAAAATACCCAAAATACCCCTTAGTAACCCCAAAATCCCTTATTTTGAAGTAGGGTGCATTTACAAGTTCACCCCTCACTTGGCAGTGAATTGAATGCAGGAGACGGACCCATCGACAGTTGCCCATCGGCGGTCTGTCCCTTAACCAACGGACCGTCCTGTTGGTATGTGGTCTTGGACTGAGAGTTGTACTTCGATCACTTCCCCATATGCCCAAGTTTCCATCGATGGTGAACTATCAACGGGGCGTCGACTAACCCACTTGGCGTCAATTGTCATCCATTGGTTGGGTTGTCTTTGGCAGCCTTGGCACCAACTTTTGGTCCTTCCTCAAGGACCCTTGAATGGGCCTTGGGATATTTTCCCAGACGTTTCCAACTCAAACATGCTCGTATACAAGTTTAGGACATCTCATATGAATTTCACCCAAAAAAACACGTAAAACTCGGTGAAACATGCCTAGACAACACAAAATCGCTTCAAGGCAAAACTTTCGAACATCATGAATGTTTTTGGACATTTGACCTTCAAACATTACGAAACATGAAACACTGACTATATAAACAATAATAACTCACTTTAGGACCAAATAACCTCATGAATCACACAGAAACACATAAAACCACATATGAGTCACATGAGTGACTTAGTTATCGAACGTCTTAGTCATCCCTTGATTTTTGACTTCTAATGCACCTAATCTCTTAGACACTACCTTAATAGCATATATTAGATAACATTAGGACATTATACCACCATGACCAACATGTTAGACTCTAGTTCACCAAAGCCATTTTCGGGATCTTACATTCTCTACAACTTGGACAACATTCGTCCTTAGTGACCCTTGTGGGTCTACGAACACATCCAGCAATAGATATTTAAATTAGAGCTCATGATCATACCATATAACACATAATAAATAATAAAACATCAATTTCACATAGTCAAGAGGTTCATAACACAACAATGAAACTAGAAACAAATCTACAATTCATTATGTTACAAACCTCACATGTTTCTTGCAAAATAACAAAACCTCATTTATATTCAATATCATATACAACAATTTTAGACGAAACAATGAATTTGTCAATTATTTAAAAATTTAACAGTGAGCAGTTTCAAAGTTATAGTGATTTTGGCAATTTTTCAAAAAATCAACTTTTAGGCAATTCATGATACAAACATAGTACTATGTAAATTAACATCATATGAACACATATAAAAACATAATCATAACCTCATAAAATACACAATTCAAGAATTAAATGAAATTCAATTTCAACAAAACTCCTAAACATCATGTACATGCAACATACTCCTATGACTTTCTATCCCATCTACTAACCATACACCCCCACTTAGAAGGAAATTATATCACTAACATGAAAAAGCAAGGACTTACCCTCATCATTTTCACCACCATACGACTTCTCTCTTCTAGTCTGGAGTGCATAGACACGTCTCTTAGTTGGAGCATCATCTTTTGGAACATTAGGAACATCTTTCTTACCCTCTCTTCCTGGAGAATCAATGTTAGGACAATATCTCACCTTGTGTCCTTCTTTACAACAACCATAGAAACTCCCGGTACCTCTTATACACTCACCATAACTCCTCTTTCCACAAGTGACACTTGTAGGTTTGACATTTTTAGAACCACCTTCTTTCTCAAATTTTACCTTAGTACTCCTAGGTTCTTCTTGAATTTGAGCCATGTAACATCGTCGTACGTCATTCCTCCCTCACTAGATTTGTGACACCCATAACAAAATTCCACATATCATCTCTTGGATTAGACACAAGAGATGGGGCATATCTACATAACATAGAGAACTTCAAGGAGGATTCCTGAACTCTCATATTCCCTTGCTTGAGATTGACAAAATCCTCAACTTTAACTTCCATTCTATCACAGAGAAACTATTATCCAACAAAATCTTCCTTAAATTCTTCCCACTCAATAGGAGCTGACTCTACCAGCCTATTGTCTTTCGATTGAGTGTACCAAACTTGAGCAACCTCCCTCAACTGATGCAAAGCTAACTCCGCCTTATAAATAGATGCAACCCCCATAGTACTCAACACCTTGTACACTCCATCTAGGAAATCTTAGGGATCATCTCTAACCTTAGAGCAAAGAAATTTAGGAGGATTTATCCTCACAAAGTCTCTTAACCTAGATGTCCAGGTTCTATCAACAACATTCACCCTAGGCACCATACTCAAATTCACTTTAGTAGTCATAGCTCAGGCTAGAGCGAGCAAAGATTCTTTAATATAACTATTACTCAACTCGGCGGAACCACCGGAACATCATTCTCTCAACTCACAATAGGGACTTGTTCATCTTGAGCACCTTGAGAAACTTGCTCAAATTTAGGAAGAATCTCCTATTGAACATCATTCTCCTCAGCTCTCCTAGTCGGTGTCCTCCTCGTATTAATGTTCCTTGAAACACATGTAAAAGCATAAGAAAAGAGTACTCATAACTTTAATCTATGTCATGAGATAGGAGTACAAAAAAGGGAAACTATATTGTCTAATAGCCTCTCACCCATAGATGTGTTGTGGCTCAGACCGATGGTCAAGACTTTACTAGACGTGACTTGATGAAACTTTTTGATTCCTAATACAAATTTCATAACCTATGCTCAGATACCAAGCTTTGTCACATCACGAAACCACACTCTAGAAGTCGGGGTCAATCTCGGATCGCAAAACGGCATACTTAACCTCTTGGAGATATTGTAGAAGTCCTTACATAATGTTCATCGCATATACATAATGAAAAGTATTGCGAAATTCAAACTTTTCACAAAACACTTCATATTCTTTAAAAACACTTTCATATAAAAGCATAGGAAATACTAAGTCTCAATATGATCAAACTTAAGACAGGAGAATACTTTTGGGACACTGCACATACACCATATCAATGTAGAAATACATAGTCTATTACAATACTTTAAAATAAAAGAAATCCATATATGCCCTCGAATAAATTGAGGAAATACTTCGACAACACTTGGATGATGCTACGATCCAAGTCTTGCTTCCCAAATGCTCCTCACCTACAAATGTAGAGATAGATAAAAGCATGGATTAGTACAACTACATCTACTAAGTGTGGCATAATGCATGAAAATCATAAAAATGGACATTTATTTGAAATATGCATCTCTTAATTTAAAAATAATATTATAATCATAAGAGCAAAATGTAACAACTTAGAAACATATAAGACAACATTTAATCAAATTAAAACATTTAGAAAGCGACTTTACAATAGCTTCACTTCACTATACAATGAAGTTCTTCATTGTGATTGGAAAGTTACTTTCCTTCACTCAAGACATATTCTAGTATATAATTATTCAACTAAATGTTATTCTAAGGCTCACTTAATCAACACAAAGAGAGATCGCCCATACACCCTCTCTAAGCATGCCTAAATGATCCTCAAGAATACTTAAAATAAGACACATACACAACTACAAGTCATCAACACATACACATATAGATAATGTGACATTTTTATACAAATGCTATCAAAAGACTTACCTAAGTAAATCAACAAGATAACGTCCACGATTGTCCTCTTAAGGACTACCTAAATGATCCTTAAGACTACCTATTTTTAGATCATGTCGACATAATATATATCTTCCCTAACTAGAATCATTCTTAAGACTCATCTAGGTAAGATACAAAGTGACAATTCCTATGCCCCTTTCAAACCTTAACTAAACAACCCTTAACTACTCTAAGTAGTTGCTGATTCATTAAACATACTTTCTTCATTAACTTAACTCATTAAATTCATTAGTTCAATCAAGAGACATTCAAAACATAAAGGACATTCAAATAATGGTCTTGGACAAGACCTCGGAACTCCAACTAACACTTTCAAAGCCTATTGTGCAATGTCTAGATAGCATCCCATACCAGCACCTAAATTTAATAGAACTTTTCTAATGCTAGTATGTATTTTATATGATGAGAACAGGCAATAACCGACATAGACCATTGTAGCAAGACATGGAACCCAAAGATCTAACCTACTACGATTAGGGTGTTCTACTAGCCAATAGTAGAACTTAGACACATCCCATGTAGGTACATGGTTAAGGAATGTGAAGGACACTCTTTGTAGTTTAGTCTAATTCTTTATCTAGAACTACTTTCCTTACCATACTCACTCCTTCCTAGCCTTCGTTCTCATACAATTATTCACACTTAAGGTTCATATAAAAGGGTCCCATATCAAGTTTATAACCCAATCACATTTACCCTACCAAAGAAAGGTCAGCTAGTCTACATCTCAATGGAAACAAGAAGCTCATCATGACTTTCCTAAGTATTAATATGATTTCATTCCATCATATTAACCTTAAGTGTATCATTCGATTACTTTAATGAATACCATTACAGATAACGACTTCATCATTTTTAACCATACAACTAGGTTCAAGGTTTCACATAAGAGACCCTTTTAACTTCATTTAAGATCACATGTCATTCACACATTCAAGACTAAGAGACTTTAGCATCCTATGTAAAGACATCACATATTCACTTTCATACAAACATTAATTAAGGTACACAAGTTAACCAAGACTAGACACCATATACTTCACTTTATCTCATAATACATGTCATTCTTGAGGCACATAGAAAATAACTCTTATAATCTTTAAGTGATCCTATACACTATCATATCAACATAAATATAACCATCATATACTCATATAGTCAAGTAGGAATAACATATATCGACATTAACACTATACACACAAAGCCACATACATAGTCTAATATGATCACCTACATAACATCAATAGAACACTTATACTTTTACATTACTTTTCATGTAGATAGACATTATCATACTTCACAAAATCATCATAATATTCATGTATTTCAACTAAAAGGCATTGATCATCATAATACCTCATGCATTTCAACGAAAAGGCATTGATCATCATATTACATAAAAAATCGCAGACAAGGCCATATAAATTGCACATAATACCACCACCATAAGTGTACCATATCAATCACAATATAATTTAAGTCTAATAATCATAAAATAAATTATATAGGGAAGTGTTCCACCACTCCATCGTTCATTCTAAATCCAATTCCAAATCACCGAATTCGAAATAACAAGGCACTTACCCATGGCCATCACAACCAATTTAATACAATTATAACAATATTCATGAAACTAGGTCAATTAGCTATATATTCACCAATATAATTGTCATGACCGAAATATAGAACCCAGATGAGACCGGCGTCGTTGACCTATCAGAGGTCGCTGACAAGCCTACATACGTTATTCTTACTTCATTCAGGTTGATTTTAGCGGAAAATTTAAACTTTTTGTTGCTTAACATACATGTATACATACTACTTAACATCATAGGTATTACCAAATCAACCATCTAATCAAGAGATAATCAAATGAAATAATTAGTTTATAATTTTATTAAATGTATTTTTGCCAAAATGACACTAATAGAAAGTCTAAACAAAAGTGGAAAGAAACACTAGTGGAACATGCTTCACTATATATAGAGTACATCTAATAAAGATAATAATGGTAGACATCCTCGAAAGCATGAGTGCCTACCAAGTTCGCATGAAAGCTCCACGTCTGGATAGCTGCAACGTCAACCTGTAAACTCTAGCGTCCACATGTGCGTGCACCTAAAATTGTAGAATTGTATGAGATTAGTACAAACTTGTACTAAGTATGGGTATATAAAAGCACACACCAAGGACATAAATGACTAAGAACAACACTTTCCTAACAACATGATTATGGAAAGTCAAGTGAGTGACTTGCCAAATTGGGATTAGGAAAGTTAGTGAGCTTTCCAAATTTGGATTGGGAAATTGAGTGAACCTTCAAAATTTTGATTAGGAAGGTCATGCGATGAGATTAACATGCATCATCATACTTATCATATTGCACACAACACATAACATCTTGCACAAAGCACATAACATATTTCATATAGCACATAATGTATAGCATATAACACATAGCATTTTTCATATCATTCGTCCATATGCCAAGAGACCTTGGAATCATGGACATTACATCAAAACTTCCCAAAATGAGGGCTCCACATATGGTAACTCAACTAGGGAGCCTTCCTTAGCAAACACAGAGTCTGCTTCATTCAATCTTACGTACTTTATTTCATTTTATTCATAACCTAGTATGAACACCATCTATACCTAGGATATAGTTTGAGGCTTTCATCGGGTCCGTTATGCAATGATGAAGAATGACCTAGTGTCATTTCTTGAGCCTAGCTCACCTCTTGATTAGCCTATCCTAACACCTTTGGTATCACTAATTTCATTATGTGCATCATTGTAGGCTGGCCACTTTCATTCATGGAACTTTAACTTTAACCAACATAGACAATGTGAGCATAATGAAATCTAGTGTTTCCCCCACACCAAAAAGATGTGGAATCACCGGCCAAAGTGACCCGAAACATGCTAGAGTATATAGGGATCAAACCCCGACAGATCCGTATATTAGCAGTATAGGTTCAAAGACTAGGAGATATAAGGAGACCCATACCCGGCATACCGGACAATCTCATCTCATGAGAGTTACGTGACCCTCCGCCCTTCCAAATAGAAGGCATCACCGCTCATAGCTAGTCTATCGGTTCTCAGGATAATGTTCCATTACATTCAACTCATACGTCATGGAAGTTTGATTCTAGTATAAGGACACCATATCCTAATAGATGATTTTTCATGTCATCATTAGTATTAAGTGTGTTAATCTCAATACTTTCATTAGAGTGTTCATAGAGATTGGTCTCTTCATTAACTTTACACTCTCATAGGTGAGTACGTTTTGGGTAACATTTACTTAGGCTCATTGGAGATTGCTCACATCTTTTACATTAGCCTCATATCATGTTATAACTACATTCATTAACATTTGTTGCTTTTCATAATTAGTCAACCTATTTTACGTTAATGTCCATTTCATCATATGCCAATGCACTTGGCCATTTAGTCTGTTTCACACTCTTACTTAATCCTTCTAGTGTTTCATTATTTCATTGTTCATTTCATCATTTCTTTGTTCATTTTATCATTTCATTATTCATTTCATCATGTGCCAATGCATTTGGACATTTAGTGTGTTTTACACTCTTACTTAACCATTCTAGGGTTACATCATATCATTACATATATCTTAGGTTCACTTATTTTTTAATATATATATACTAGACTTATGGGTCTATACACACAAGCGATGAGGCTTCGTTCACAGTTCGTTTAAGTTATTCATATCGTCCTAAGATTATGTGGTAAAACAATTATGGATCTTGTATGTATTCCAACATCTCGATTTCAATCTAAGTTGGCAACATTATTCTTTAATATTTATTCACGTCTGATTTATGTATCAATACATAATTTGGGCAAAGCAACCCGGTTTTCAAACCCCTTGGACAACACTTCAGAGTTTTCTTTTTATTTAATTTCGATCCACATCACATTGGGACCCTAGATCGAGCCCCAACATTAAGGTTTCCTTTTTATTTCTATCCTTTGAAAATTCTCTTCCTTGGCCGAGGGGTTGTGGGTTCGAACCCCCACATCCCCTTTTACTACCTAGAGGTCGTGGGTTCGATTCCCACGCCTCACATTTCTTTTCTATTCACATTTCTTCTAATTCTTCTTTACTGCCTAGAGGACGTGGGTTCAATTCTCATGCCTCACATTTATTTTATTTTTGTTTTTCTTACGTTCTAACAGAGAGGTTGTGGGTTCGAATCCCACTCCTCTCATTCTTAATTTTGTATTTTATTTTCAGCCAAATACACCCGAGATCGAATCCCTTTAACCCTCATTTCTTTTCATGTTATTAGTGTGTCTAACGAGTGAGGTCACAGGTTCGAATTCTAGTGACCTCGCCTAATTTACACTCAATTAATTTTCCAGATTTGTTCATATATATTTATCCAAAACCAAACTTGTAAGTTGCTGGAAATTTGGTCATATTTAAGATCACTTTCTTCAACATTTTCACTTGAACTCATAGGGCAATTCGTAGACAATTTAACATGTTCTAGGGTGCATTTTTCATAGATTCGTTTAGCCAGGATATTTTCACTCAAATGATCCACATTTCATATTACATGAAAATCATGATTTACATTGGTTTATGCACATAAAATAACAACCATAACATTACAATTTTGGAGCAATCCGAGAACATTAGTCATGGTCACATCCTTGCACACACATACACATAGTTTCAAAAATACATTTGCTTCATACGATTTCAAAAACACAAACATGAACATATTCATCATGAAAACATAACACACGCCTAATATTCAAAATAAAACATACCCAACCTAAGAATCATTGGGAGCTAGTGACAGGGATATGCAACGGGGAACAACCCTAGTTTTCGGACTGAATATTCTAAACCATAAGGGGTCTCTGGGGAAAGGGACCAAGAGAGAACAGAAATATTACCTTTTATGATGTTCAAACCTTGAAGTTGATCCCCAAAACTTCTCTAACACTCTAACAGTAATGTCCGAAACAAATTTTCAACACCAAAATTTTGACGGAAAACCCTCTCTTTGACTAATGTATTTTGCTTAGCGTTGGATTTTATTTTTCGCTGTGAGTTCTTCAAGTGAAAGAAATTTGGTTTACCTAATGTTCTTGTACATTATTTCAAAGAGAGAACGTGAATGAGAGTGATAGAGACGTGAGAGAGAGATGAGAGTCATAGGAGGGAGTTACCTTAGGCTTAGGAGTCTAGTTTAGGACTTAGTAAAATAAGGTTTATTTAATTATTATAAAAATCTGATTTACCTTTTATTTTAAATCAGATAATATTAATAAATATTAATTTATTACATTAATTTACCAACTTAAATTAAAACAAATTTAATTCATTGTTTCGACCTAGTATCGAACCCGAGTGGAGCAAGACTTCACTCTAAGGGCCAATTTTCGACCCTCTCTCTCCAAAATTCCCCTCCACCTTATTAATTAAATAATTGAATATATATTTAGGATAACAACGGTACTAACCTTAACTTTGAAAAAGACCATTTTACCCTTAGACCCTCCAAACTTAAGATTTCCCTGTTTAAATTCCGGTTAGACTTATCGGAGTAAATCTTCATATTTGGGAGCCCTACATTGCTAGAAACAACCATTCCTAGATCAAATAACTCCCCAAGTAAGTTGTCTTGGCTTTCATAAGGGTTCAGAGATATGTTTCTACGCGCATCAATTCGTGTGAACCCGGTCTAATCGTAGGCATTGTAGGCACATTAAGCATTATTTAGCATAGCCTTTTTTAGGGTTGTTACACATCCGTCGTCCCAAACATAGACATTTGGAGGAAGCCCATTGCCTGCACAGTCTGTGACCAAGACAACGGTGTGCAAGATGGAGGGGAGGATGTCCTCCGACTCACAGACTGTCCTAAGTTGCTGTACATTTTTAATTAAGTTTATTTAATTGATTAGGTGGTTCAGGGGTTAGTAGGGGATTAAATGGAGAATATTTGAGTTTATTAAGTCCCACTATAAATACTCTAAACTCTTATTAACCTAAAGAAAAATCACAAATAAACTCTCTTCCTTCTCTCTTATTTCTCTCTACATGAACTCGCCATTGAAGAGTTGCAAGGATTAGGTTTTGGGGGCTGGAAAGGGATAGATTTACAATCAAATTGTTGCCAAACCTTAATGTATGTCTTCTATTAACCATTGAGACTCTTTCCACAAAGTGTTCCTTCAAAATAGATTTCAAAAGTTAAGTTTTCTTATGAGTTTCATTCAATTACAAAATTGAAGTTATGAATTGAGATGATTTCTTTAGGTCATATTGAGTAGAGTAACATGTAATTCAACTTGATTATGGTAATTGTTGATGGTTTGATCTAAATTGAAGAATATGATCCTCCATTGCTAACCCTAAGTTGTGACCTTAACCTATATTGTATTGTGATCATTCAATTGAGTTTGTTATTGATTCGTTTACTATCTAATGGTATTATTATTATTAAATTAAGATTAATTCTAGTCCTATCATGCTATTTCTTTATATGTGATTTAGGTTATGAATTGTATAGTGAAATTAACCTATGTACCTTGCCTTAAGTTGTAATCTACTATTGAATTGTGTTATAAAGATTCAATTGGCCTTGTTATCTTATTGGTTATCATTGTCTGATGATGTTACTACCAAAATTGGGTTGAGTTATGGGTTTATGGTAAGACCTTGATGATACACTATGAGTAAAACTTGGTAAGTCCTAGAATCTCTATCTTTACTTCCAATTGTGATTAATTGTTGTTACGTTGTGATATTACATTGGAGTATGACTTATACTAGGATTATTGGGTAGTATGATATTGAATTGAAATGTCTTGACTATGTTGTGAGGTTGATTAAGGTGTCTGTGATATAAGAATGGTGAAAACTATCAATCTGCCTTGATATGCTATGAAATGCTAATGTGTTAAAATCACTTATATGTATTGTGATGAAAGGACTTATACTCATACAATTCTTACTGAGATATTGATGATGATGATTATACAAGGGGTTGACCATATAACCAAAACTAAGTTATGATTGATAATTAAAGGCTTAAAAACATTTCAATATAGGGACTTATCTTAGCACTGAGTGAACTTGTCAATGGGAGGTGATGACTTCCCAAAGAAGGAGATTTTCCCTGTAGTTCTATATGAGATGTTGACTTCTCAAAGAGGAATACTCATCCAATGGATTCCCATGAGAGGAGTTCCCAACTACAAAGTGGCAATAAGAGGTAATATACTATATCTTATTTCTTGAACTATGTCCCCCCATATGAAGACTATCTAATAGATCCACCTAGAAATCTATGTTTGTGTTTCTTTCTACTTTGGCCAGTAGACCACCATCCATAGGTGTAACGGTTTACAACACCAGATTCCACTTAGCTCATGTGGTCTGTGTCGGTGAAGGCAAGTGTTCCCTAAAGTAAAAATAATGTAATGAAGTATAAACTAACTAAGGTGACCTGATAGCTTGAACTTAGCCATTGTAGGGGTATGGGACTCTACCTAGGCTTTGCACTAGTTGACTGTCATGGAAGCTTTATGAAGTTGATAATAAGCATATCATAATGATGTATTGATGATCATATGTTTATGCTACAATGTAAATGTCTATATATGATGAAGATTACCCTCTTGATATATGTAGTTGGACTACATTGTTAAAGTTGGACATAAGTTATATATTCTTTATGAGATTACTTGGTTGGGCAAGGTTATGGGCTTTGCTTGGTCATTGCACTTGTTTACTTCATAAGAATTCATGAGTTGTTTGTTTGCTTATTATGATATGATTGACTTTTATTCATTCTTGAAATATTATTCCTTGATGATAGGGTTGTAATAAAGCATAGTTTAAACTATGTTGGGACAAGTAATATTTGCGAGATAGTAAGAATGTTTGGTTAGTTCGTTCATAAAATTTACTTAAACTTTGCATTAGGACCCTAAAGGGATAATTTGACAAGTTTTGATAAAATGTTCTTTTTAGCATGTTTTGCTTGTGTGTATGCTTAAGACCTCATACTTAGTACATTAGGAGTACTAACCCCTTTTTCTTCCCTTTTCCCAAATATTTTAGGTTCCGATTGTTGAAGAGTTTGTAAGGCGACATTGTTGAAGGTTGGATTCTTCCTTTCATCCAAGTGGGGTAGGTCCTCAACTTTCGAGGACAATGCCATTATCTAGCTTATGGACTTATTATGACCTTAATGACTCTTTCATTTATTTCCTTTTAATTGAGTATTGTACATTCATATGACCGATATGTGGTCTTGTTGATATGACGTAAGGTCCATGCCCGTATTTTGATATTCATTATGAGATGAGACAATCGTTGAGAAAATCTGTATACACCCTTTTTGCAATAACCGACACACCCACAAGAGTAGACACTTTAAAAGTTTAATGTAAAATATTCGGTAAAATATAAAAAAAATTTAGCTACTAGTGGTTTAACAAACTATAAAGTAGCACCGAGATCAAGTAAAACATATACATCAAAAGAGAATACTTTCAATATATCGGTCACCACATCGGGAGAGGTCTTCTGCTCACCCATAGAGTAGCGAGTATAGAAGCGGTTCTTCTTTGGAACATCACTAGAACCACTTGCTTGAGCTTGGCCACTACCCTTGTCTTTACCCTTCAAGTTTGGACAATCTCTCATCTTGAGACCACTCTTGCCAGAACTAAACCAATTCTACATTCCTAACAAATAGTTACCAAGATGACCCATTCCACACATGGAACATGCAGGTTTCTCATTTGGTGAATTAGTACTTTTTCCCCTATGGAATTTAAGGTTTGGCACCCTAGCACCCCTAGCTTTTGGGAACTTGGAAGGGACTTGATTAGAAATCAGCTTCTTAAATCTAGGTTTGTCTTGTATCTCAATCCTATTATTTGATAACCTCCATCAAATGACCTTGATCTCTTAGCATCTCTACTTTTTATCTTAGCCCTTGCCTCGTCAACCCTTCTTGAATACACCATAAGACTGGAAATGTTCATGTTGTCATGTAACTTGGCCGATTGACACTCCTCTTGTAAGTCCTTTGACACCCTCATCAAAAAATGGCTAATTTAGTCTCTAGGATAGGAGACAAAAGAAGGAGCATATTTGGACAACTTAATGAATTCCTAAGAGTACTCATGGACACTCCTTCCTCCTTGTCAAAGATTGATAAACTCCACCACTTTTTCCTCTCTCATCTCCCTAGGGAAGAACTGATCTAGAAAAGATACCTTAAAGATCTTCCAAGTCACCAGACCATCGCTCAATGGAATATTATTTCTCCATTGCTCATACCAAGTTTGAATTAAATCCTTGAGTTTGTATGTGGCTAACTGGACCTTCTCACTTTAAGACACCCCCATAGCATATAGTATCTTGTAGACCCCATCGATGAATTCTTGGGGGTCTTCATTAACATTAGACCCATAAAAAGTAGGACGGTTCATTTGAAGTCCCTTAGATAGGAAGTCATAGCACTTACTTGTTGATGAGAACGGGGAGAAATCTTCCGATTGGCTTTGGCCATAATAGATTGGGCTTGAACCATCGTAGATTGTGCTTAAGTAGTAACGGCTTGGGCCATTTGAGCATGAATAACCCTTATCTCAGCCTCCATCATAGGTGGAGGGTTTGATGGGCCTTGATTAATATTATCATTTTCCTCAAGTAGAGGAACTTGGTCACCATGGAAAGGAGTTCCCACATTAGCAACTTCATCCTCAAGCCTTCGAGCTGCATTCCTTCTACTGTTCATTCTTCCTATAAGCACAACAATAGGATTTGATGTAAAAACACACCATAAGTATACTTTATTGGCACGATATAAGATTTCCAAGAAAGAGAGTGATACCTAAGCATCATATAGGTTCCTACTCATAAGTGTGGTGCACTTCACAATTATGAATACAAACCTACATGAATGTGGTAGAGAGAGAGACATAACTCTATGATATTCAACTTCATATTGTAATACCAAGTTTGTCAATCTTCGCCAAGGAGGAAGGAGTGTCCATGAGTACTCTTTGGAATTCATTAAGTTGTCCAAATATGCTCCTTCTTTGGTCTCTGATCCTAGAGACCAAATAAGCCTTTTTTTGATGGGGGTGTCGGAGGACTTACAAGAGGAGTTCCAATCGGCCATGTAACAAGACAACATGAATATTCTCGTCTTATGGTGTATGCAAGAATTGTTGAGGAGGCAAGGTCTAAGCGAAAAAGTAGAGATTCTAAGAGAGAAAGGTCATTTGATGGAGGTTCTTTAAAGAATATGCTTGAGATACAAGACAAGCCTAAATTTAACAAGAGGTTTTCTAATCAAGTCCCTTCAAAGTTCCCAACAGCCAGGGGTGATAAGGTGTGTAACCCAAAAATCAAGAGGGGAAAAATTACTAATTCGCCAGATGAGAAGCCTATATGTACCAAGTGTGGAAAGGGTAATCTTGGTGAGTGCTTGGTAGGAACGGGGAATTTCTTTAGTTTTTGCAAGAGTGGTCACAAGAAGAGAGATTTTCCAAACATTATGCGTCAAGACAATGGTAGTGGCCAAGCTTAAGAAAGTGGTTCTAGTGATGATCCAAAGAAGAACCACTTCTATGCTCTCCACTCTATGGGTGAGCAACAGATATATGCCGATGTGGTCACTGGTATGTTGAAAGTTTTATCTCTTGATGTATATGCCTTACTTGATCCCGGTGCTACATTATAATTTGTTACACCTCTAGTAGCTAAAAAGATTGATATTTTACCCGATATTTTGCATGAACTCTTGATAGTGTCTACTCCCGTGAGTGAGTCGGTTATTGCAAAAAGGGTGTACAGAAATTGTCCAATAGTTTTGCCCAATAGAATTTTTGATGTTGACCTAGTAGAACGTGATATGCTTTATTTTGATATTATATTGGGTATGGATTGGTTGCATGAATGTTTTGCATTCATTAATTATAGGACAAGAGCAGTGAGGTTTAACTTCCCAAATGAACCCGTTGTCGAGTGAAAGGCGGGAAATTCTATTCGTAGAGGCCATATTATTTTTGGTCTAAAAGCATGCAAAATGATGTCAAAAGGTTGTCTATATCATATAGTGAGAGTCCATGATCTACTCTGAAATCCCTCCCATAGAGTCGGCATCTGTAGTTAGTGAGTTTCCGGAGGTCTTCCCTAATGACCTTTCCTATATTTCTCCCGAATGGGAAATTCACTTTGGCATTGACTTGCTACCAGATACAAATCCCATATCAATTCCTCATTATTGGATGGTTCCGTCCGAGTTGAAAGAGTTGAAGGTTAAATTCAGGGATTTACTAGATAAGGCTTTACAAGCCTTATAGTATTTCTCTGTGGGGTACTTAGGTTTTGTTCACGAAGAAGAAAGATGGGTCCTTGAGAATGCTTATTGGTTACCGTCAACTCAACAAGGTTAACATTAATAACAATTACCCTGTCCCTCGGATTGACGACTTGATTGGTCTACTCCAAGGGGCGAGTTACTTTTAAAAAATTGAAATGAGATCGGGGTATCACCAACTTAGGGTGAGAGGTGAGGATATACCAAAGACGGCTTTTTGGACTAGGTATGGGCACTATGAGTTCTTGGTCATGTCTTTCAGTAACACTAATTCTCCAGTGGCGTTTATGGACCTAATGAATAAAATGTTTCGAAATTACTTAGATTCATTTGTCATTGTCTTCAGTGACAACATGTTATATTCGAAGAATGAGGGTGATCATATGGGTCATTTGAGGGTATTGTTTCAAACCCTTATAGAATATAAATTGTATGCCAAATATAGCAAGTGTGAATTTTGGTTGAGGTCGGTAACTTCTCTTGAGCACATTATCTCTAGTGTGGGAGTTGAGGTACACCCAAGGAAAATGGAAGCGGTGAAAGAAACTGGCCTAGACCATTGACTCCAACTCACATTAGTAGTTTCTTGGGTTTAGCGAGTTACAATCGGAAGTTCATGGATGGTTTCACGTCCATTGCCTCTCCTTTGACTTCTTTGAAACAAAAGAGTAGGAAGTTTTACTGGTCGAAGGCATGTGGGAAAAGTTTCTAATTGTTGAAAGATAGGCTTACTTCTGCCCTTGTGTTGACCTTACCGGAGGGTACAAAGGATTTTGTGGTGTATTGCGACGCATCCCGAGTGGGTTGGGGGTGTCTGATTATGCAACACGGGAAAGTGATAGCCTATGCCTCTAGGCAACTTAAGGTATATGAGAGAAGCTATCCCACTCATGACCTTGAGTTAGCTGTCGTGGTGTTTGATTTAATAATTTCGATGCATTACCTGTATGGGGTTCATGTTGATGTCTTTACCAATCATAATAGTCTCCAATTTGTTTTTACCCAAAAGGTGTTGAATCTCTGACAAAGAAAGTGTCTAGAGTTGTTCAAAAAAATTATCATATGAGTGTCCTTTATCACCTCGGCAAGGCTAATGTAGTCGTGGATGCCCTAAGTCATATGACTATGGGTAGCATATCCCATCTTGACGAAGCGAAGAAAGACATAGAAAGGGAAGTACATACGCTGGATAGGTTATGGGTGAGATTGGATAGTTCTCCGGATGGGGACGCTATAGTTCATCATTACTCTGATTCATTTCTTGTGGTTGAGGTGAAGTCCAAACAACACCTTGATATAACATTAATAGAATTAAAAGAATTGATTCTCGGCAAGTTAAACGTATCATTCTCCTTAGGGGGGGATGGTGTGTTAAGGTACAAAGGGAGATTATGTGTTCCCGATGTACATTGGTTGAGGGATAGGATCCTAGAAGAAGCACATGGGTCCCTCTAATCAATTCATCTAAGTTCGACAAAAATGTACCATGACCTAAAGGAAATATATTAGTCGGAAGGTCTAAAAGGATACATAGCGGAGTTTGTTTCTAATTGTCTACATTTCCAACAAGTAAAGGCCGAACACCTAAAGTCGGGTGGCTTACTACAACAGATACAAATTCCTACTAAGAAGTGGGAACACATCAATATGGACTTCATAGTAGGTTTGCCTCGGACACAAAAGTCATATGATTCCATTTGGGTGGTTGTGGATCAATTGACTAAGTCCGCTCGCTTTATTCCTGTGAAGCCTGCATATTCGGCGGAGGAATACGCAAGAATCTTCTTAGTTGAGATTGTGTGTCGCCATAGCATTTCGGTATCCATCATATCGGATCGGGGCACAAAACTCACATCCAGATTTTGGAGCTTATTCCAAAAAGGGTTTGTTACTACGGTGAAGTTGAGCACCGCTTTTCATCCCCAAACAGCGTACGGTACAAAACCTTGCGTATATGCTTAGGGAGTGCATAATTTATTTTAAAGGGAGTTAGGATAGACATTTACTTTTCGTGGAGTTTGCCTACAACAATAGTTTTCATTCATCCATTCCATGGTTCCCTATGAAGCCTTGTATGGTAGGAGTTGTAGGTCTCCTATTGGATTGTTTGAAGTGGGTGAGCCATCACTTCTTGGCCCCGAGTTGATTTATAAGACCTTGGAAAAAGTTAATATCATAAAGAACCAGTTGCAAATGGCCTATAGTTGGAAAAAGTCTTATGCCGATCATAGGATAAGGGAATTGGAGTTTTAAAAAGGTAATAAGGTGTATTTTAAAATTTCACCAAAGAAAGGGGTGGTTAGATTTAGCAAGAAGGGGAAATTGAGTCCTCGTTATGTTAGGTCCCTATGAAATCTCTCAAAGGGTCGGTAAGGTTGCCTATGAATTGAAACTTCCTAGTGAATTGGCTTCCGTTCATCTTGTTTTCCATGTTTCTATGTTGAAAAAGTGTATAGGTGACCCTGAGTCCATTCTTCCTATTGAAGGTCTTGGTGTCAAGAATAAACTCTCTTATGAGAAAGTTCCCATTCAAATTCTTAATCAGCGAGTCAAGAAGTTGAGGAATAAAGACGTAATTTTTGTAAAGGTGTTATGGAAAAGTCATCTAGTAGAGGGTCCAACATGGGAGGCCGTGGCGGACATGAAGTACCGTTACCCTCATATTTTTGAGAATTAAGGTTAGTCATTCTTTTTAATAATATAAATATGACTAGAAGTCGAAGTTTCATGATTTTTGGGTGAAGTTTTGCACATTATGCATTTTTGAAAAACTTACAGTGAAGTTACTGTAGAATTTCTCTTAAAAACATGAAATGTTGCTTTTTGCTGGTTTTGAGGTATGTTGTGCATTTTGATATGGTGAGTCTTTATGAAAATATAGGTAGCATGTTGTTAAGTTGAACATTGTTGACACCCAATTTTTGACCCACGTTGGTATGAATTAATTATCGAGCTTCGTGAGTTTTCAAATTATTTAAGTTCATTAGTTTTATAAATCCCGCGAAAATTAAAAAAAGAAATATATATATATATATATATACATATATATGTATATGTATATGTATATATGTATATCTTAAGTTTAGAAAGTATTTTATTAAACTAGTTTACTTTAAATCGAGACTATATTTTGAATCATTATTTTATAATTTAAATAGTTGTGTTACCAAATAAATAGGCTAGTTAATAAATTTATACCCAAATTCATTTCTAAATCAATTGGCTATTATTTAAATTGAAACTCTTTTTCCATTCAATTTGGAAGAGCCAAATTTGGGCCCCTCACCTTATTCCAATCCCAGGCCCACTTTGGTTTACTCACTCCCAGCCCAAAACCCCTCTTCCACTTCAAATCTTCAACCCAACTTTTAATTCCAGCCCAAACCCACTGAACTTAATTCCATTCAACCCAAATTAATCCCAACATTACCCAGGCCCACTTCACCACTAGTACCCGCGGCCCATTTCCTTTGTTTATTCGTAGGCCCACTCCACCCCATTCCCTCTTCCCAATCCCTAAATCGACCAAACCCAATTATTCCCTTTTCGATCCAATACACCCCTAACCCCACCCATTCCCGTCTGACCCGACCCTATTCCCTTTCCCCCTTCCTTCTTCCCCTATGCCATTCCCAGAACAAAAACACCCCCCAGAAAATGCACTAAAAGGCAAACAATCAAAAAATGGAAATCGCCCCAGAAACCCACGCTGTCTCCCCCTCGCGTCTCTCCCCACACTCTCCCTCACGCGTTTTTCCCAACGGAAACCCACAAAATCCCCAGAACAAACGAAAAACCAGACGCGACAACCCAGAAGTCGCGTCTCCCTCACGCGACCTCTCTCTCCTCTCGCTCCCCTTCCCTCTCAGCGCGTGGAGGTATCGAGGCTGCAATGGAAACCTGCACTGCATCTGTCGCGCGACTCTGCAGTGCAGAAGACGACACGAAAGGCATCCTCCTTCGTCCTTGTTAGCTGAGATCGAGCCACGTAGCTCGCAAGGACAACGATTTCATCTCAACCCTCCACCTCGCCTCAAACTCCCTTCCCGCTCGAATTATTTCGGATAAGGTTTGAGGGTTTTGGGATTTTGAATGGGAATGGGCTGAAACTCGTACAACCCATCTCAATTTCGAAACCCTAAATCGTCTTCCTATATAAACCCCCACCCTAGACTGAATAAGGGGTTAGAAATTTTGGTGGGGAAATCTTGATTAAAAATTTTCGTTTACAAGGGTTTGTGAGAGTCAAATTTCTCCAGTTTCATAGTAAAGCAGAGAAAGGATTTCATTCAAGGAAAAATCTTTTTTTTTTGGTTAAGAAATCTATACCTAGCATTAAAAAAGCACTAAGAAATTCGAGAGAGTACCCCAAATATTCTGGAAAAAAAACGATAGGTAGACGGGAACGTTGATATCATTTTTGTTTGAGTCTAAGTTCTTGATCAGATTCCGCGGCTTCGTTGGAAACTCAAGTCTTTGTGAGAGGTGTGGAAATTCGCTGCTTGCTGTTTGCATCGTCTCTGTTTCGCTGCTCCTCAACAGGTCACCTCTCCACTTTATACTATCTTCTCGCCTCTCTTCATCTCGTAATGGTCTCTTCTGTCGCTCATTGCTTCATCTTATATGGAAGTTTGGCATTTGTTGTTGGTTTAAGTATATTTATTCAGTTGCTTCAGTGTGTGTCTACTGCTGGTTGTGATGTTGCTCATGTAGTATGCTAGCCCGCTGCTTTCGTTTTTTTTTTGTTTGTCAAGCATGTTGAAATATTCGAGCATCGAATATGTGGTTTGTGTTGCTGTAACTGTGACATATATATCTGTTGGGTTTGGGTTTATTATGTTTCAAATGAGATCCTTTCTTTGTCCACGTTTCACTACTGTTTAAACATCGTTCGATAAAATGTGTCCCCAACTGTTTTGCCTGCATAGTACAGCAAGTCTTGGCTTCTTTTCCCTCGTATGATAAATGGGTTGTTCTGTTTTTGATCGGATATTAGTGTGGAGTCGTACATAACCTTGTTGTGGGCTGAGTCGGGTGCACAGTAGCTACGTAGTAAATAAGTTAAGCCACCGTGTTGGGTCGCACAGATTCTTGTCTTGGTTTATTGGCTTCATGTTTGGCTACCCCTTTAGTTTCTTTTGATGGTATGTTAGGCAGTAGCCTTGGTATTCGTTGGAGTGCGTGTTTGTTTCTGACTCGGGTTTGACAGTTATGTGGTCCGCTTATAGTTCAAGCTCTAGTCACATATCTTGAAGTACACCGTATTGCTTGCTCTGACTTTACCACGTCGTGTTAGGATGCAAGTTTTTTTTGAGTAACAGTGGGTTTGAGGTGGTTTCCTTAAGGTGCCTCTCACCATGTAGGTTGGCATTTTTTTTTTTTTTGCTTCTGTATGTCGGAGGTTAATAAATTTTAAATGTCAGTTTTGTTCGTTGATGTTGTTTATTTTGGTTGCCTCTCACCATGTAGGTTGGCATTTTCTCTGTTTGTACTCGCATTATTTTAGCCCCTGCGTGGGCCTGTTATTATCGCACATTCTAAATAGCCCCTGTGTTGGTTTATTTATTTCCCTTTTCTAACATTTCACTCATTAAATATTATTTTTGGGGGGAATCATTTAATTGGTTTAAGCTCACACGTACATCATTCGAATGCGTTAGGGCTACCCTTGGCACAAAAAGGGTCCCCATGCATGATTAGGATACGTTATCTATGTGTATGCTTATGTGTTACGTTGCTTTGAATGAGGATATCTTAAACCCACTCCTAGCCAAAATCCCAAAGAGTATACAGAAGCTACTATCTCAAATGTTCGACCAAAATTCCCAAGTCTCAAGTTTCTCACGCAAAATCCACCTCCCACCACAAATCCTGAATACCGTTCTATCGTCTCACGAAAGGTGAATCACCGCTATGGACAAAGGCAAGAACGTCCAGATGGAGCTCACTGAGGAGGAAGTGCGAAGAAAAATTGAGCGAGTCACTCGAGAAATTCATAAGATTAAAGAGGAAGGGCTTAAGGTAGACATGACCACGGCGGTCTACAAAGCTGCGGTCACGACCTTGGATGAAGATCTGGCGTCGCAGATAAAAAGAAAGAAGGAGGTTGAGATGGAAACTGAAAGCCTCAGGAAATGGTTGAACTTGCTTCGTTTGGAGATACACGAAGGAAAGGTGAGAGAGGCGAAGATAGATATTGAGACTGTCGTGTTGTCGGCCAGAAGTGCGGCACTCGACGAGGAATTGGTGACCCATAGCAACTTAAAGGGCGGAAAATACCTCGCCCGTGATCAGGGAGCAGATAACAGTGGCCCCGGCTGTGAAGTAATTAAGGAGGACGATGAAGAAGAAATCGTTTACAAGCCTCCATTTCCGACTGTCTGAAAGGAAAGGAATGACGCAGCCACAAGACAGGAAATCGCCAAATGTTGTCTTCTAGATATTTCAATGTTGTTTTTCAATTCCATTATAATCACGATGATAGAATGAATGAAAAATTTTCATCCTAAAATCCGAACTACGTTGGGCCTGAATTCTCCTTGTGAGATACGTAGGCAGCCTTCCCGGCCCGGCCCCTATCACAGAAAATTTTCATTCTCCTCCGTATTACAAAGATACGAAGATAATATCAACGGGCGTCAAAAAGCAGCTGCAAGAAGAGCATAGCTCAATGTGATTCAGCTTTCCCGAGATAGAGCTAAACAAACAGATTCCTGTTTGGTCAGAATGTATTTCCGTCCTCATTCGTGGGTTAAGATATCCTCAAACAAAGCGACTTGTGTGTTTATCTGTTTTCTGTGCGATATTATGCATTTTGTACTCCGGATATGCACTAACAAATTTGCCTTTGAGTTGTTTTTACCTCTCAGGTACCTTTTACTGATCTGTGTTGATAAAGCTGGCAGATCACCCCTATTTCACCAGATCAAAAGGTCCCGCAGATTCCTTCCCCGGACCAAACGCAAATACAGACATGGGAGACAACAATGAACAAGTCAGCCTCACAGACGTCGTGGTGGCTCAGCCCACCGCGGCAGAGCAGAATGAGCTTATTGCGCAGCTAATGCAGCAGATAGCAGATCTGAGGGTAGAAATGCAGCAAAGGCAAGATACGCCTCCACCCGGGTTTGGCCCCAATTTTCTCAATGCAAGACCTCCTACGTACTTCCCTTCGTCCAACTTGGATCCTACTCAGCACCGTCCATCGACACTCGTGCTTAACCCGTCCGGGATAGATATGACCACCCAAAACCCCCAATACGCGTCAGTCTCCTATCAAACTCCCTCACCACTCCCAAAAAATCCTCCACAAATACCACCACACCCCCAAAGCACTCAAACAGCCCCACTACCCCAAAATCAGACCCAAAATCCCACCGCCTTCAATTCCCAAACACCGCATCCCCACTTAACCCAAAATACCAATCCGCAAAATTATCCGCAAAACTATCAAACTGCACAGAACGTCCCAAGCCGTTCCATAGCTCCACCCCTCCCCAAAAGAACCACTTTCCAAGTCCTTGTCCCGCCGAGCATGAGGTGCACGGCTCCGAGTTGGACCATTATGAGGAGCAAGAAAGAGAGTGGAGGGCGAGGGAAGAAGCGAAGGTAGACATAAAAGAGAAGATCAAGAGGGCAATGAGAGAATTGCAATGCACTCCAGACGTCGCCGGGTTAAGCTACGCAGAACTATGCATCCACCCAGACTTGAACCTGCCTGAAGGGTTCAAGATCCCGAAGTTTGATACCTTCGTAGGGGTGGGCAACCCCATGGCACACCTAAGAGCGTACTGTGACCAACTCATGGGAGTTGGGAAAGATGATGCGTTGCTGGTGAGGTTGTTCAACCGAAGCCTGTGCGGTGAGGCCCTGGAGTGGTTCACGTCACATGAGACTCGACAATGGCCCAGTTGGAGCGCACTGCCTAAGGATTTCATCGACAGATTCGCATACAACGTTGAGATAGTCCCTGATCGGTACACCTTGGAGAAGATGAAGTAGAAGCCCACAGAAAGCTATCGAGAGTTCACGTACAGATGGAGGAAGGAGGCAGCGAGGGTGAGGCCTCCAATGAAAGAAAATGATATTGTAGAGGTGTTCGTGCGGGTGCAGGAGCTTGAGTATTATGACAGAGTCATCTTATTAATCGGCGCCAAGTTCGCCGAGATAGTCAAAGTGGGTGAGACTATCGAAGATGGCCTGAAGTCCGGAAAGATAGCCCGAGTGTCTGCATTGCCTGGGTCATCCGGACTGGTAAGGAAGAAAAGACAGGAGGTTAACGCTATCTCACACGGGGGAAGAAAGGCCCCCAGAAACTTACCACATCCCCAAGGCCGCTTCAACCCTCCATCAAAGTCTCATCAAGCCTATCGTCCACAGACAAATCATTCCGGCCACTACAATGCCGCACCCACTTATCAAGATGCCCATTTTTTTGTCGTATCAGAATCCACCCCAAATTCCCCAAATTTTTCCCTCCATATATCCAAACTACCCCCAAGCTTATCAAGTCCCTCCCCCTTACCATAATGTCGCTCCCAGCTGCGCTAACGTACAACCAAGCTATCGAGCACCTTCCCACGCATATCAAATACAAACCCCAGCATATCAAAGCCCCCATCCAAATTACCAAGCCCCAATGCCAAACTACCAAACAAATCCTTACCCCAGAACCCAAGCTCCACGACCAAATTCCCGCAGTTATCAACAAGTCCCTCCCCCTCAGTAGGGTGGGTATGATCCCCCTCACCCCATGTTTGAGAAGAAGCCCTCCAGAAGCTTCACCGCGTTGGCTGAAAGTAGAACTAAATTGTTCAAAAGATTATCCGCGGCCAGATACATCCACCTGGTGGGGCCCAAGCCCGTGGATGTCAATTCCAGATTCTATAGACCTGAGCAGAGATGTGCTTATCATTCCAACAGTGTTGGACATAATACAGAAGACTGTATCAATCTCAAGCACAAGATCCAGGACTTGATTGACCAGGAAGTGGTCTCCCTTCAGCCTGCGACGCCTAACATCAACACGAATCCGTTGCCAAATCATGGGGGTGGAAACATCAACATGATAGAAACTGACAAAGATGAGCGTGAAGCCAAGAGAATTACTCCTGTTGTTCAGGAAGACATGGAAAGGGCTGTCGCTTCTTTGAGCGTCAGGGAAAAGGGAGAGTTTGTCATTTTGACACCTGCAAAGGCTGTTGCCTTGGTGCCCTCAAAGACTCTCCCCAAACCCAAGTTTGTTATAGAAACGGCTGTGGCTCAAGGCATGACTAGATCTGGCAGATGTTACACTCCTGACGAGCTTGCTCTTGGAGGACAAAAGAAAGATCATGCCAAGAGACCGATCAGCGAAGCGGAAGCTGAGGAGTTCTGGAGGAGAATGTAGCCCAAAGATTACTCTATTGTCAAGCACTTGGAGAAGACTCCAGCCCAGATTTCTGTGTGGGCCCTATTAATGAGCTCCTGGTCCCACAGACAGGCTTTGATGAAAGCCTTAGATGACACGTACGTGCCTTCAGGCACAAGCAGCGACAATGTAGCTGCTATGATTCACCGAGTAATTCGGGGACACTCCATCAGCTTCTGCGATGATGAGTTGCCGGCCGAAGGGAGGGCCCACAACAAAGCTCTACACATCACCGTGGTATGCCGCGAAAAGATCGTCAACCGTGTTTTGGTAGACGATGGATCTGGCCTAAACATATGCCCCTTGTCCACGCTGAAGCAGCTGAGGTTTGACCTCAGAAAGTTGGAGAAAAACCAGGTCAATGTGAGAGCATTTGATG
>CM064967.1:52357919-52487808 GCA_032847665.1 Solanum chilense
GAGTTACCTCCGCCAAAAATGAGAAAAGAGGTGACGAGTTTCTTGGGAAGGTTAAACTATATCAGCCGGTTTATAGCACAATCGACAGTGGTATGTGAGCCTATTTTCAAGTTGTTGAGAAAGATGCCCCGACTAAGTGGACTGAGGAGTGCCAGACCGCTTTCGACGCTATCAAGATCTATTTGTCTAATCCACCAGTATTGGTTCCTCCCCGAGAAAGGGAGTCCTTTGTTGCTGTATTTGTCTGTTTCAGATAACGCCTTTGGATGTGTACTTGGTCAACACGACGAGACGGGGAATAAGGAAAGGGATATCTACTACATAAGCAAGAAATTTACTCCGTACGAGTCTCGCTACACTTTGCTGGAGAGAACATGCTGTGCTCTGACGTGGCTTTCCCAGAAGCTGAGACACTATTTGTCGTCGTATACTACGTATCTTATCTCCAGGATTGATCCATTGAAGTATATTTTCCAGAAAGCGATGCCGACCGGGAAGTTAGCTAAATGGCAAATGATGTTGAGTGAGTTTGATATCGTGTACGTGACTCAGAAGGCAATAAAGGCACAAGCTTTGGCTGATCATCTTATGGAAAATCCCATTGACGAAGAGTATGAACCTCTCAAGACATATTTTTACGATGAAGAGGTGTCATTTGTGGGTGAAGATATTTCTGAAGCATACCCAGGTTGGAGATTGTTCTTCGATGGGGCGGCAAATCACCAGGGTAAAGGTGTTCGAGCAGTCTTAGTATCAGAATCTGGTCAGCATTATCCTATGGCAGCTAAACTGCGCTTCAACTGCACAAACAACATGGCTGAATACGAAGCTTGTATTCTTGGTTTAAAAATGGCCATCGACATGAATGTTTACGAGTTACTGGTTATCGGAGATTCGGACCTTTTGATTCATCAGGTTCAAGGAGAATGGGCTGTGAAGAACCCGAAGATTGTACCTTATGTGCAATATGTGCAAAATCTGTGTAAAAGGTTTCGCAAGATTGAGTTCAGACATACTCCCAGGATACAGAATGAATTAGCTGATGCTCTTGCCACCATCGCTTCAATGATCAAACATCCGGATACTGATTACATCGACCCGTTGGATATAGACTTGAAGGAACATCCAGTCCATTGTTCATCTGTTAAATTAGAACCAGATGGTTTGCCTTGGTATTTTGACATAAAGAGATACTTGGAGTCTGGGGCATATCCAGAAGACGCTACATCTAATCAGAAGAAGTCGATACGTCGTATGGCTCTCAATTTCTTTCTGAAAGGTGAAGTCATGTATAGGCGGACTCCATATTTGGGTCTTTTAAGATGCGTGGATGCTTCTGAAGCTGTGAGGCTTATTAAACAGATACATGCTAGAGTTTGCGGTACACATATGAATGGGCTTACTTTAGAAAGAAAGGTTCTTCGAGCTGGTTATTTCTTGATGACTATGGAGAATGACTGTTGCAAATTCGTGCAAAAATGCCACTAATGTCAAGTGCACGGCGATTTGATACGGGTGCCACCTCACGAACTTAATGCTATGAGTTAACCTTGGCCATTTGTAGCTTTGGGAATGGATGTCATCGGTCCTATAGAGCCAGCCGCTTCTAATGGACACAGATTCATTTTGGTTGCCATTGATTATTTCACCAAGTGGGTGGAAGCAGCCTCTTACAAATCGGTAACCAAGAAAGTGGTGGCCGACTTTGTCCGCAACAATCTGATATGCAGATTTGGAGTTCCAGAATCCATCATTACTGATAAAGGTGCAAATCTCAACAGTCATCTGATGAAAGAGATATGTGAACAATTTAAGATTATTCACCGGAGGTCAACTGCTTATCACCCTCAAATGAACGGAGCTGTAGAGGCCGCCAACAAGAATATCAAGAAGATCTTGAGGAAAATGATTGACAAACAGCGAGGTTGGCATGAAATGTTGCCATATGCTTTGCTAGGTTATCGAACGACGGTCAGAACATCGACTGGGGCTACTCCATACTTGCTAGTATATGGAACAGAGGCAGTCTTACCTGTTGAAGTCGAGATACCGTCACTGAGGATCATCCAAGAAGCTGAATTGAGTAACGCTGAGTGGGTTAGCAAACGGATTGATCAACTAGCTTTGATTGATGAGAAGAGAATGGTCGGCGTTTGCCATGGCCAGTTGTATAGACAGAGAATGACTCGCGCTTTTCACAAAAAAATAAGAGCCAGAAATTTTGAAGTTGGTCAGTTGGTCCTTAAGCGTATTTTTCCTCATCAAGACGAGTACAAAGGAAAGTTCGCACCAAACTGTCAAGGTCCGTAGATGGTTCGTAAAGTACTATCGGGTGGTACTTTGATCTTGTCGGAGATGGATGGCACTGTATGGCCAAAGCCTATCAACTCAGACGCAGTCAAGAAATACTATGCGTGAAGTTTCGCTTTACATTTCTCCTTTATTTACTTGTAATCATTCTGTTTGCTTGTATTTGTTCGAATTTGAATTATTATCCCTTTGTAACGAACTACGTCTGACCTGAATTCTCGAGAACGAGATACGTAGGCGGCCTATGTCGGCTTCAGTCACCCCATTTACCCCTTTATTATTTCTTTGGATCTGAACTACGTTCGACCTGAATTCTCAAGAATGAGATAAGTAGGTGGCCTTTGTCGGCCTCGGTCGGTTTCTTTGTAAATTTTATTCTCGTCAACCTTTAAGGGGAACTACGTTCGACCTGATTCCTGCCTCAACGGGATACGTAGGCGCCACAAGGGCTCGGTCATATCTCTCGTAAGATTTCTATTCCCCTTTACAGTAGAACAGGGACAGAATTTTGAGAGGGACTCAAAAATTCTCCAGAAGAAATCTCCTCTTCAGCAAGTCAGACAAAAAGACATTTCGAATTTGGGACTAGGACAGAATTTTTGAGAAGATCTCAAAAATTCCGCGATCTGTTTGGTTACAATGGAAAGATGAGTAAGATACTAAACTGGGACAGAAATTTTGAGTATGGCCTCAAAATTTCGTCATGGGTCTTCCCTACAAGTCCGGAATGCCTCTGAAATTCATTCAACAAGCGTTGGACTCAAAGAAGCTCGTTAAGCCTGACATGACATGACTTGGCAGTGACTTTTTTGAGATACTATTTCTTAAAATTTCTTGTTTCTGTTAAAAATTTCCCTTTTATATTTCATCTGTTTTGGCATAAGATATTTTCTTATCTATCAAGAGTCGGGAAATTTAGAAATCAACCAGAGATATCAAGTCAAGGAGCAAACAACCAAAGGGATCGACATAGATCAGTATGTTTAAAACTAACAATTTTTCTGTGGATGTAGGTTTATAGCTTTGCTTCGAAATCGGCCGAATTCTTCCGACAGATGAATACGGAGAAGGAGAAAACTATCTCCAAAACCAGTGATTTTATTGAAAGCAGGAAGCATTTCATATCGTTTATGACAAGATGCTTGTGAATGTGTTTGTTTATTTCAAGTCATTCCCCAATATATGAAATTTACAAAGTGCCTGGCCAGATTCAAAGGTGAATCAAACACGAATCTCAGCGAAGATTTCACGATTTCTATAGAAGACGCTATTTGCATTGCGTTATCAAAGCAAGATGATTATTGTCGATCAAGACAATGCATTACCTCAGAAGAGACAGTTATGAAATTATTATTTTATCATTATCGATCAAGTCGATATATTATTCAGAGGTCGTCTTGCCGTTACTATCCGCGGGGGCGATATAAATATTCATGCATCGCGGAATTTATACACTGAAGAATAATGCATTGTAGAATCATGCATAGCGGAATCATGCATCGCGGAAGTCATGCATCGCGGAAGTCATACACTGAAGAATCATGCATAGCGGAGTCATGCATAGCGGAATCATGCATCGCGGAATCATGCATCGCGAAAGTCGTACACTGAAGAATCATGCATAGCAGAGTCATGCATCGCGGAATCATTCATCGCGGAAATCATGCATCGCGGGAGTCATATACTGCTGAAGAATCATGCATCGCGGTAATCATGCATTGCAAGTCATTAACTATACACGACGACAAGATTTCATGCCTCATCAAAATTTATGCATCGCGAGAAGACTTTATTCCTCGCTGAAATTTATACATCGCGAGAAGAATTTATCCCTCTATAGAAGTCATGCATCGCGGAAGTCATGTACTGCAGAAGAATCATGCATCGCGGAAAAGTCATGCATCGCAAAAATCATGCATTGCGAGTTAGCAATTATACACGACGAGAAGATTTCATACCTAGTCAAAAATTATACATCGCGAGAAGATTTTATTCCTCGCAGAAAGTTATGCATCGCGAGAATATTCATATCTCGCAGGAATTTACGTATCGCGGGAAGATATTCATGCCCCGCAAGAGGACATACACGGATAAAGAAAGAGCAATATTTATCCATCGGTCTCAACATGCATTCTTTATTTTGATAAAAGAAAACATCAAGAAGAGCATCGAAGATAATGACAAAAGAGACATCAATATCGTATCAACATTTATTTATTTATTTTAGCATCAAACGAAGAGTACACTGAAGATTTTATTTACAAAGCACAAGGCATAAGCTTTATTTGCTGGACGTCAGACCGATCGAGTCAACGTCGAATATTGAGGAGAACAATGAAGTGTCGACATGGTAAAAGACACTGTCTCCCATCCTAATTGCATTTTTAAGCTGACGAGTTTTATCTCAGTCTTTGTCTAGGGCATCCAAAAGGATGAATTCTCCAAAACCACAGGTGCGGACGACATCAAAAAGGATGCAGCATAACGTGGAACTTTTCTTAGAAGCGAACTGGGACACAGTCCAAACATGAATGTCAAACTCTTAGGACGCGAGCAGAGGAGCGACTTCCACCACAATCGAACCACCCTCTCGAGGCATGCGGATCTTTCTTTAGTCCTGTCAGTTTCAGTCTCGCATCAGGAAGTTTCAATTTATCGGAAGCAAGTTCCCAATCTGAGTGACAAATGCGCCAAGAGCTTTGAAAATTATATCCGTGTAAGTTCTTAATTACGGGTGTGAAGCGCGCCACATTCATGGCTAAAGAGGTTACAAGCCTCCTTTTCATACTCGTTAATTTGTCACTTGTCCAAAACCAAAGGTTATCTAGCATAATAGATTTCTTTTTCCACCGATCGAGTCGAACTACACACAGCCTGATTCCGAAGGTTTAAGGATATGTAGGCGGATTCAATGTTGAATCTCGGCTGTATTCCAACATTCGCTCTCGAATTCTATTCCCGAGCATTTCGATACCTTCATAATTCGGTATCGAGGTGGCTTTTGATCCTTCAAAAATCATGCGGTAAATCAAGCTTTTCGAACTACAAGTGGCCTGAATTCTCATATAGCCTGAGATATGTAGGAAACCCGTTTCAAGGGTTCGACCATAATTCCTAAACCCTTTGTCCAATCCTTCCTTTAAAACGAATGAGGTTGGTCAAAATTGGTTTGGTCAATTTCATTTTCCTCGAATTGCTTGCATCAATCTGAGTAAAATGAGGGACAGTTGTTGACACCCAATTTTTGACCCACGTTGGTATGAATTAATTATCGAGCTTCATGAGTTTTCAAATTATTTAAGTTCATTAGTTTTATAAATCCCGCGAAAATTAAAAAAAGAAATATATATATATATACATATATATGTATATGTATATATGTATATCTTAAGTTTAAAAAGTATTTTATTAAACTAGTTTACTTTAAATCGCGACTATATTTTGAATAATTATTTTATAATTTAAATAGTTGTGTTGCCAAATAAATAGGGTAGTTAATAAATTTATACCCAAATTCGTTTCTAAATCAATTGGCTATTGTTTAAATTGAAACTCTTTTTCCATTCAATTTGGAAGAGCCAAATTTGGGCCCCTCACCTTATTCCAATCCCAGGCCCACTTTCGTTTACTCACTCCCAGCCCAAAACCCCTTTTCCACTTCAAATCTTCAACCTAACTTTTAATTCCAGCCCAAACCCACTGAACTTAATTCCCTTCAACCCAAATTAATCCCAACATTACCCAAGCCCACTTCACCACCAGTACCGGCGGCCCATTTCCTTTGTTTATTCGTAGGCCCACTCCACCCCATTCCCTCTTCCCAATCCCTAAATCGACCCAACCCAATTATTCCCTTTCCGACCCAATACACCCCTAACCCCATCCATTCCCGTCTGACCCGACCCTATTCCCTTTACCCCTTCCTTCTTCCCCTACCCCATTCCCAGAACAGAACCACCCCCCAGAAAACGCAGAAAAAGGCAAACACTCCAAAAATGGAAATCATCCCAGAAACCCACGCTCTCTCCCCCTCGCATCTCTCCCCACACTCTCCCTCACGCGTTTTTCCCAATAGAAACCCACAAAATCCCCAGAACAAATGAAAAACCAGACGCGACAACCCAGCAGCCGCGTCTCCCTCACGCGACCTCTCTCTCCTCTCGCTCCCCTTCCCTCTTAGCGCGTGGAGGTATCGAGGCTGCAACGGAAACCTGCACTGCAGCTATCGCGCGACTCTGCAGTGCACAAGACGACACGAAAGGCGTCCTCCTTCGTCCTTGTTAGCTGAGATCGAGCCACGTAGCTCGCAAGGACAATGATTTCATCTCAACCCTCCACCTCGCCTCAAACTCCCTTCCCGCTCGAATTATTTCGGATAAGGTTTAAGGTTTTTGGGATTTTGAATGGGAATGGGCCGAAACTCGTACAACCCATCTCAATTTCGAAACACTAAATCGTCTTCCTATATAAACCTCCACCCTAGACTGAATAAGGGGTTAGAAATTTTGGTGGGGAAATCTTCATTAAAAATTTTCGTTGCCAAGGGTTTGTGGGAGTCAAATTTCTCCAGTATCACAGTAAAGCAGAGAAAGGATTTCATTCAATGAAAAACCTTTTTTTTAGTTAAGAAATCTATACCTAGAATTAAAAAAGCATTAAGAAATTCGAGAGAGTACCCCAAATATTTTGGGGAAAAATAACGATAGGTAGACGGGAACGTTGATATCGTTTTTGTTTGAGTCTAAGTTCTTGATCAGATTCTGTGGCTTCGTTGGAAACTCAAGTCTTTGTGAAAGGTGTGGAAATTCGCCGCTTGCTGTTCGCATCGTCTCTGTTTCGCTGCTCCTCAACAGGTAACCTCTCCACTCTATACTATCTTCTCGCCTCTCTTCATCTCATAATGATCTCTTCTGTCGCTCATTGCTTCATATTATATGGAAGTTTGGCGTTTGTTGTTGGTTTAAGTATATTTATTCAGTTGCTTCAGTGTGCCTCTACTGCTGGTTGTGATGTTGCTCATGTAGTATGCTAGCCCGCTGCTTTCGTTTTTTTTTTTGTTTGTCAAGCATGTTGAAATATTCGAGCATCGAATATATGGTTTGTGTTGCTGTAACTGTGACATATATAGTTGTTGGGTTTGGATTTATTATGTTTCAAATGAGATCCTTTCTTTGTCCACGTTTCGCTACTGTTTAAACATCGTTCGATAAAATGTGTCCCCAACTGTTTTGCCTGCATAGTACAACAAGTCTTTGCTTGTTTTCCCTCGTATGATAAATGGGTTGTTCTGTTTTTGATCGGATATTAGTGTGGAGTCGTACATAACCTTGTTGTGGGCTGAGTCGGGTGAACAGTAGCTACGTAGTAAATAAGTTAAGCCATCGTGTTGGGTCGCACAGATTCTTGTCTTGGTTTATTGGCTTGATGTTTGGCTACCCCTTTAGTTTCTTTTGATGGTATGTTAGGCAGTAGCCTTGGTATTCGTTGGAGTGCGTGTTTGTTTCTGATTTTGGTTTGACAGTTATGTGGTCCGCTTATAGTTCAAGCTCTTGTCACATATCTTGAAGTACACCGTATTGCTTGCTCTGACTTTACCACGTCGTGTTAAGATGCAAGTTTTTTTTGAGTAACAGTGGGTTTGAGGTGGTTTCCTTAAGGTGCCTCTCACCATGTAGGTTGGCATTTTTTTTTTTGCTTCTGTATGTCGGAGGTTAATAAATTTTATATGTCAGTTTTGTTCGTTGATGTTGGTTATTTTGGTTGGTTTTCATTTGGCTGTCTATAGAGTTACTCTTGTTACCTAGTAGTTTTCATTCAAAATACCTTTGATTTAATTTGTTATTCCTATGTTGGATTATTAATTGATATGTTGTTTACCTCAAGCGATTACAATATATGCTTTATTTATTTTATTTTCTTTATCTATGCTAGTGGATTATGTACTCATTCCTTTATTTTATTTTTATTTTGTGGCATGTAAAATCTGCTTGAGTTCTCTATGAACTCTCTCTCTTTGCATTTCGAGAGAGTCGTAAAGACTCGCATTTTTCCATCATCGAGTAAAGCCACAACATGGCAAGAAGAATTCGAAATCCCACGGAGATTGAAGAAAATACAAGAATGGACTAGAAGATTTCCTTAGCTTCTTTTTACATATTTTGCATTGTATTTATTTTTGTAATGGGCATAAGCCCTTGTCATTTCCATTCCTTTACATTTTATTTTGTATGTTAGACTAGGACAGGTACGAAAGAGAAATGGGTCAAAACCCAAAAAGCAGGTGGGTCCAACATTCGGTCAAGGCGAACAGAACCGAAGTTGGACCCAAATCTCTCTCTCTCTCTCTCTCTCTCCCCTTATTACTTGCTTATGTGCGTTTGTTTAAAGTATCGTTAGTGTTAGGACTAGAAAACTCCAAATCCCCTTTGAAACACTTTTTTTCTCTTTTATCTAGCTTAAAACTAAGCCTTGAAAGTGATAAATGTTTCAACTCGTAAATTTGTCTAAAACCCTCTTAAGTTCAAAAAATATTGTATTCTACAAGTCCGTTTCAATTCAAAGAGCTTTAACCTTAAAAAATGAAAATTTGCAAGATAAATGTTTCAAATTTTGCAAAGTTTGGTTAAGTAACTTATGATAAAGTTCACACTTCAATTCGCAAAGGTTTAAACAAAAAATTGTCAAATATAGTTAATCGCTGGAAAACCGTAACTTAGTGTAGTGTCTTAGGTGCCTAATACCTTCCTAAGACACTAATAGCAATCCCGAACCTTGAAACATTTTCCAATCGATTTTTCTGTTAAGTCTTTTGAAAACAAAGTTTTCTTAATTTTCTCAAAATTAAGTTGCGACTCCTAAAAGTCGAAAATACCTTAAAATAAAACAAACTCTTTTCGAAATCAATTTTTTCGATAAAACAGACATGGCGACTCCGCTGGGGACGGAGGATTCTAACCCTAAGACTAACTTTGTTTGACTAACTTGTAATTAATTGTTTAATTGCTTAGATTACTTAGTTTTTGGAATTGCATTTTTTCATGGCATAAATTCCGCCAAACGGCAACTAGTTGCATTAGGAAACGGAAGTTACGCGGCTTACCGTGACTTCTCTCAGAAATACCCCAAGAGCTTATTTGGGAGTATCGAATAAATAGTCGGAATGCGGTCATCGGGCGTTATTCGATAGCTCCACCCCGATGTTTGTCCGACTCGGGTAACCGTCTATTTGAAAACAACTCTAGAAAAGCCTATGTTAGAGCGAAACCAAAACCAAAAATTAGGCATCAGCCTAGGACGACTTAATACCCAAGGCGTATTAAGTCCATTTTAGTAGAAAACCACCAAAAATCGCGTCTAAGGTCTTCGACCTCACTACGCATCATATTATGTGACATTCAAAATGTATGTGTGAAAAACCAACTTGGGGGTAGGGGAAAGTCTAACGGGTTTCTGTTTTGCAGATATGGACCGCTTCCCGAAATTAAACATGGTCATCTCCGCGCCACCCCAACTTACTATGTGGCACAATGACTTAGACGGAGATCATTAGCGAACTCTCAACAAATATATAGGGGCCTTGACCGAGCTAATCAATATGGACGGTTTGCCAGAGTTGATCGAGGTACTTACGGGTTACTGGGACAGCCAAAGAATGGTCTTCCGTTTCGGAAAGGCCGAAATCACCCCTACATTAGAAGAAATAAGAGATTGCATAGACACCGTTGGCACGGGCCTAGAGAGAAGAGCCCGAAAACAGGAGGACGTTTTTATCTCCAACAAACCTTCCGTTGCGAACATCTCGGATTGGTTAGGGCTAAGAAAGGATTTCACCTATTGGTGTCAAGACTCCCACGTAATGTTCAGGGACTTGTACGTCAGATTTGGACACGCGAGTTTCTATGCCGTGTATAATCGGGAATTTAGAATTTCCTACAGGGAGTGGAACGAGCTCCGCCCGTTGGCGTTTGCCATAGCCTTGTTGGGAACAGTGGTCTTCCCGCACTGCCCAAGCCTGAGCATCAACACCAGAGTCATAACACTCGTCCGGACAATGTTCAAGGGGTACGAGAATCAAGGAATGACAAAGTACTACTCCTTAGACCCAGTCATATTGTCGAACATATATCGCGCTTTAGGTAAGTGCAAAGAAGGACATCGGTACTTCCAGGGGTGTAATCTGCTCCTCCAATGGTGGATTCTCAGCCACTTGGCGAAGGGTGCTGGAACTCGAGAATTGCACACTCTCGACAACAAGAACACTCTCAAAGACCTGAACGACTTGCTATTCTGGGCCAACCTGAATAATCGGAGAACGAGAGGGAAGTGGGCCCAAATTTTCTCCGAGTTGAGAGAAGAGGACCTCCGATGGATGCTCGACCGCTTCATATCCAAGGAAGTTGTCGTGGAGAGTCGTAGATGTGCCGTGCTCCCTCTACCAGGCATTCGAGGAATTCACCCTTACGCGCCATTCCGAGTCTTGCGACAGTTCTTAAGAAGGCAGACTGTGCCTAGAGAAGTGTACTATGGCGCTTATGTGTACGACATTGGGGACGACTGGGTGGACGACGCTACAGAGATGCTCAGAGAATGGAAGAACGCAGAGCGTAGGGGCAAAGACACTATCGCTCCTGACCGATTCAACGCTGGATACGACGAAGGTTACAAAGCATGGTTGAAAAGAGATATACAAAATATCTCCTTTCAGATTGCATGTAGCTTTCGCAGTGTGACAGACAAAGAAGCCAAAGCAGTGGCCGAATTGCGAGAGTTAAAGGAAGAGGCTAATGAGGTCTACGCCAAATTTGTGGAGAATCAGGACGCACTCGAGAGGGCAACTCGAGAGATCGAGAGACTGAAGCAAGGGTATAATGAGTTCGACAGCTGGATCCAGCAGAAAATCGAGAGGATGCGATACGAGAGTCTGGAAGACAAAGGTCGTCTAGGTGAGGGGTTCTTGCTGATGGTGAGGTACATGTTCCAACAGCACAAAATTCAGAAAGACGACGATGGAGCGGGACCATCCGGAGCATCATAGTGGACATCGCCCCTGCGCGGGTTTTTCTCTGTTTGTACTAGCATTATTTTAGCCCCTGCGTGGGCCTGATATTATCGCACTTTCTAAATAGCCCCTGCGTGGGTTTATTTATTTCCCTTTTCTAACATTTCACTCATTAAATATTATTTTTGGGGGGAATCATTTAATTGGTTTAAGCTCACACGTACATCATTCGAATGCGTTAGGCCTACCCTTGGCACAAAAAGGGTCCCCATGCATGATTAGGATACGTTATCTATGTGTATGCTTATGTGTTACGTTGCTTTGAATGAGGATATCGTAAACCCACTCCTAGAAAAAATCCCAAAGAGTATACAGAATCTACTATCACAAATGTTCGACCAAAATTCCCGAGTCTCAAGTTTCTCACGCAAAATCCACCTCCCACCACAAATCCTGAATACCATTCTATCGTCTCAGGAAAGGTGAATCACCGCTATGGACAAAGGCAAGAACGTCCAGATGGAGCTCACTGAGGAGGAAGTGCGAAGAAAAATCGAGCGAGTCACTCGAGAAATTCATAAGATTAAAGAGGAAGGGCTTAAGGTAGACATGACCACGGCGGTCTACAAAGCTGCGGTCACGACCTTGGATGAAGATCTGGCGTCGCAGATAAAAAGAAAGAAGGAGGTTGAGATGGAAACCGAAAGCCTAAGGAAAAGGTTGAACTTGCTTCGTTTGGAGATACACGAAGGAAAGGCGAGAGAAGCGAAGATAGATATTGAGACTGTCGTGTTGTCGGCCAGAAGTGCGGCACTCGACGAGGAATTGGCGACCCATAGAAACTTAAAGGGCGGAAAATACCTTGCCTGTGATCAGGGAGCAGATAACAGTGGCCCCGGCTGTGAAGTAATTAAGGAGGACGATGAAGAAGAAACCGTTTACAAGCCTCCATTTCCGACTGTCTGAAAGGAAAGGAATGACGCAGCCACAAGACAGGAAATCGCCAAATGTTGTCTTCTAGATATTTCAATGTTGTTTTTCAATTCCATTGTAATCACGATGAAAGAATGAATGAAAAATTTTCATCCTAAAATCCGAACTACGTTGGGCCTGAATTCTCCTTGTGAGATACGTAGGCAGCCTTCCCGGCCCGGCCCCTATCACAGAAAATTTTCATTCTCCTCCGTATTACAAAGATACGAAGATAATATCAACGGGCGTCAAAAAGCAGCTGCAAGAAGAGCATAGCTCAACGTGATTCAGCTTTCCCGAGATAGAGCTAAACAAACAAATTCTTGTTTGGTTAGAATGTATTTCCGTCCTCATTCGTGGGTTAAGATATCCTCAAACAAAGCGACTTGTGTGTTTATCTGTTTTCTGTGCGATATTATGCATTTTGTACTCCGGATATGCACCAACAAATTTGCCTTTGAGTTGTTTTTACCTCTCAGGTACCTTTTACTGATCTGTGTCGATAAAGCTGGCAGATCACCCCTATTTCACCAGATCAAAAGGTCCCGCAGATTCCTTCCCTGGACCAAACGTAAATACAGACATGGGAGACAACAATGAACAAGTCAGCCTCAAAGACGTCGTGGTGGCTCAGCCCACCGCGGCAGAGCAGAATGAGCTTATTGCGCAGCTAATGCAGCAGATAGCAGATCTGAGGGTAGAAATGCAGCAAAGGCAAGATACGCCTCCACCCGGGTTTGGCCCCAATTTTCTCGACGCAAGACCTCCTACATACTTCCCTTCGTCCAACTTGGATCCTACTCAGCACCATCCATCGACACCCGTGCATAACCCGTCCGGGATAGATATGACCACCCAAAACCCCCAATACGCGTCAGTCTCCTATCAAACTCCCTCACCACTCCCAAACAATCCTCCACAAATACCACCACACCCCCAAAGCACTCAAACAGCCCCACTACCCCAAAATCAGACCCAAAATCCCACCGCCTTCAATTCCCAAACACCGCATCCCCACTTAACCCAAAATACCAATCCGCAAAATTATCCGCAAAACTATCAAACCGCACAGAACGTCCCAAGCCGTTCCATAGCTCCACCCCTCCCCAAAAGAACCACTTTCCAAGTCCCTGTCCCACCGAGCATGAGGTGCACGGCTCCGAGTTGGACCATTATGAGGAGCAAGAAAGAGAGTGGAGGGCGAGGGAAGAAGCGAAGGTAGACATAAAAGAGTAGATCAAGAGGGCAATGAGAGAATTGCAATGCACTCCAGACGTCGCCGGGTTAAGCTACGCAGAACTATGCATCCACCCAGACTTGAACCTGCCTGAATGGTTCAAGATCCCGAAGTTTGATACCTTCGGAGGGGTGGGAAACCCCATGGCACACCTAAGAGCGTACTGTGACCAACTCATGGGAGTTGGGAAAGATGATGCGTTGCTGGTGAGGTTGTTCAACCGAGGCCTGTGCGGTGAGGCCCTGGAGTGGTTCACGTCACATGAGACTCGACAATGGCCCAGTTGGAGCGCACTGGCTAAGGATTTCATCGACAGATTCGCATACAACGTCGAGATAGTCCCTGATCGGTACTCCTTGGAGAAGATGAAGCAGAAGCCCACAATAAGCTATCGAGAGTTCGCGTACAGATGGAGGAAGGAGATAGCGAGGGTGAGGCCTCCAATAACAGAAAAGGATATTGTAGAGGTGTTCGTGCGGGTGCAGGAGCCCGAGTATTATGACAGAGTCATCTTATTAATCGGCGCCAAGTTCGCCGAGATAGTCAAAGTGGGTGAGACTATCGAAGATGGCCTGAAGTACGGAAAGATAGCCCGAGTGTCTGCATTGCCTGGGTCATCCGGACTGGTAAGGAAGAAAAGACAGGAGGTTAACGCTATCTTACACGGGGGAAGAAAGGCCCCCAGAAACTTACCACGTCCCCAAGGCCGCTGCAACCCTCCATCAAAGTCTCATCAAGCCTATCGTCCACAGACAAATCATTCCGGCCACTAAAATGCCGCCCCCACTTATCAAGATGCCCATATTTTGTCGTATCAGAATCCGCCCCAAATTCCCCAAATTTTTCCCTCCATATATCCAAACTACCCCCAAGCTTATCAAGTCCGTCCCCCTTACCATAATGTCGCTCCCAGCTGCGCTAACGTACAACCAAGCTATCGAGCACCTTCCCACGCATATCAAATACAAACCCCAGCATATCAAAGCCCCCATCCAAATTACCAAGCCCCAATGCCAAACTACCAAGCAAATCCTTACCCCAGAACCCAAGCTCCACGAACAAATGCCCACAGTTATCAATAAGTCCCTCCCCCTCAGTAGGGTGGGTATGATCCCCCTCGCCCCAGGTTTGAGAAGAAGCCCTCCAGAAGCTTCACCGCGTTGGCTGAAAGTAGAACTAAATTGTTCAAAAGATTATCCGCGGCCGGATACATCCACCCGGTGGGGCCCAAGCCCGTGGATGTCAATTCCAGATTCTACAGACCTGAGTAGAGATGTGCTTATCATTCCAACAGTGTTGGACATAATACAGAAGACTGTATCAATCTCAAGCACAAGATCCAGGACTTGATTGACCAGGAAGTGGTCTCCCTTCAGCCTGCGGCGCCTAACATCAACACGAATCCGTTGCCAAATCATGGGGGTGGAAACGTCAACATGATAGAAACTGACGAAGATGAGCGTGAAGCCAAGAGAATTACTCCTGTTGTTCAGGAAGACTTGGAAAGGGTTGTCGCTTCTTTGAGCGTCAGGGAAAAGGGAGAGTTTGTCATTCTTACACCTGCAAAGGCTGTTGCCTTGGTGCCCTCAAAGACTCTCCCCAAACCCAAGTTTGTTATAGAAACGGTCGTGGCTCAAGGCATGACTAGATCTGGCAGATGTTACACTCCTGACGAGCTTGCTCTTGGAGGACAAAAGAAAGATCATGCCAAGAGACCGATCAGCGAAGCGGAAGCTGAGGAGTTCTGGAGGAGAATGCAGCCCAAAGATTACTCTATTGTCAAGCACTTGGAGAAGACTGCAGCCCAGATTTCTGTGTGGGCCCTATTGATAAGCTCCTGGTCCCAAAGACAGGCTTTGATGAAAGCCCTAGATGACACGTACGTGCCTTCAGGCACAAGCAGCGACAATATAGCTGCTATGATTCACCGACTAATTCGGGGACACTCCATCAGCTTCTGCGATGATGAGTTGCCGGCCGAAGGGAGGGCCCATAACAAAGCTCTACACATCACCGTGGTATGCCGTGGAAAGATCGTCAACCGTGTTTTGGTAGACGATGGATCTGGCCTAAACATATGCCCCTTGTCCACGCTGAAGTAGCTGAGATTTGACCTCGGAAAGTTGGAGAAAAACCAAGTCAATGTGAGAGCATTTGATGGTGTGCAGAGAGAGACGTTAGGAGCGGTGAACTTGACCATACAAATGGGCCCCGCAGAATTCGAGGCGAAGTTCCAGGTGTTGGATATGGACACCAGCTATAACCTCCTTTTGGGAAGGCCATTCATTCACATGGCTGGAGCCGTCCCCTCCACTCTCAACCAAGTGATGAAACTAGAATGGAACAATGAAGAACTAGTTATTCACGGGGAAAGGAGCCATTCAGGTAAGCAGGTGCCAATCTTATACGAAACGCCGCAAAGTTCGGATTTCTACACGGTGGAGTTGGTAAATGCCACCGATGAGAGCTTGACCCCACAGACTCCCATGCCGGCCGTGTACAGAATGATCGCCACGGTGATGCTGTAGAGCGGATTCGAACCAGGTTTCGGATTAGGAAGGAATGCACAAGGGATCATCGAGCCAGTTCCGGTCCTTGCTACAGGATCAAAGTATGGTTTAGGGTACATCCCCACAGATGATGATTTGAAGATAAAGAGGAAAAAGGACCAGGAGTTGACTAAGCTGATCCCGCCTATCTATAAATCCTTTCCAGTCCGGGAGCATGTCGAGCCTTAAGACAACGGGGAAGGAATCTGTGACCTTTTCAAGGATATCAACGCCGTTATCGATGAGGAGGTCAACCCAGCTTGCATTCGCGATGCGGAAGCAGGGGAGATGCTGCAGAATTGGACTTCCACGCCAATCCTGATGTCCCGAACTCTTGGTAGAAAGGAATTATTTTGTGCATACCAAAATCGGTGGTCGTCCGGAAGAGGCCCGAGACCCATCATTTTCTTAATTGCTTGAATTTTGAATTTTTGTCGTGATGTTTAAGAAGGGCGACACGGCCTTGTGCCGTGACCCAAGTTTGCGTTTTGTTCAATTTAAATGAAAGCCTCCTTATTTTGACTTTGTTTGTTTAATTGCTTGTTATATTTTACTTTCCTAATTTTGTCTGTTTATGATTTCAGTAACGTAAGTTACAAACCTGCCAATGTCATGTCATGTCATGAGCTAAATGAGCAAAATGAGGCAAATGACGACAGGGTTGACGACAACGAAGAAAGTGGGGAACCGGATTATGTGGCAGGAGAATTTTGACAGTTCGAGAATCAACATAAACCAAATTTGGAGGAGATGGAAACAGTGAATTTGGGAGATTCGGAATGTGTCAAAGAGGTTAAGATCAGCACTCACCTGAATGAGACTCAGAAGGAGAGCCTGGTTCATTTGCTTGCCGAATACAGTGATGTGTTTGTTTGGGAAGTCAGTGATATGTAGTGTTTGTGTACCGATGTCGTATCTCATAAGCTCCCTATCAACCCAGGGTTCGAGCTGGTGAAACAAAAAACTCGGAAATTCAAGCTTGAATTAAGTTTGAAGATTAAGGAGGAAATCACCAAGAAGATAGAGTCTTGATTGGTAGAAGTAACGCAATATCCCACCTGGTTGGCAAATTTCGTTCCGGTCGCCAAGAAAGATGGAAAAATCAGGATTTGTGTAGATTACAGAGATCTCAACAAGGCTAGTCCAAAGGATAATTTTCCGTTGCCAAATATCCATATTCTGATTTACAACTGCGCCAAACATGAGATGTAGTCATTTGTGGATTGTTACGTGGGTTATCACCAAATATTGATGGATGAAGAAGACGCAGAAAAAAAGGGCGTTCATCACACCTTGGGGTGTGTATCACTATAGGGTAATGCCGTTCGGCATCAAGAACGCCGGTGCTACTTACATGAGAGCCATGACGACCATCTTTCATGACATGATTCACAAGGAAATTGAAGTGTACATGGACGATGTCATAATCAAATCCCGCGAGAGTTCAGATCATTTGACACACCTGAGAAAATTCTTTGAACGTTTGCATCGGTACAACTTGAAGCTAAACCCCGCCAAATACGCTTTTGGAGTCCCAGCTGGGAAGTTGTTGGGGTTCATAGTCAGCAGAAGAGGCATTTAGCTTGACTCCTCAAAGATTAAGGCAATTCAAGAGTTACCTCCGCCAAAAATGAGAAAAGAGGTGATGAGTTTCTTGGGAAGGTTAAACTATATCAGCCGGTTTATAGCACAATCGACAGTGGTATGTGAGCCTATTTTCAAGTTGTTGAAGAAATATGCCCCGACTAAGTGGACTGAGGAGTGCCAGACCGCTTTCGACGATATCAAGATCTATTTGTCTAATCAACCAGTATTGGTTCCTCCGTGAGAAAGGGAGTCCTTTGTTTCTGTATTTGTCTGTTTCAGATAACGCCTTTGGATGTGTACTTGGTCAACACGACGAGACGGGGAATAAGGAAAGGGATATCTACTACATAAGCAAGAAATTTACTCCGTACGAGTCTCGCTACACTTTGCTGGAGAGAACATGCTGTGCTCTGACGTGGCTTGCCCAGAAGCTGAGACACTATTTGTCGTCGTATACTACGTATCTTATCTCCAGGATTGATCCATTGAAGTATATTTTCCAGAAAGCGATGCCGACCGGGAAGTTAGCTAAATGGCAAATGATGTTGAGTGAGTTTGATATCGTGTACGTGACTCAGAAGGCAATAAAGGCACAAGCTTTGGTCGATCATCTTGCGGAAAATCCCATTGACGAAGAGTATGAACCTCTCAAGACATATTTTTACGATGAAGAGGTGTCATTTGTTGGTGAAGATATTTCTGAAGCATACCCAGGTTGGAGATTGTTCTTCGATGTGGCGGCAAATCACGAGGGTAAAGGTGTTCGAGCAGTCTTAGTATCAGAATCTGGTCAGCATTATCCTATGGCAGCTAAACTGCGCTTCAACTGCACAAACAACATGGCTGAATACGAAGCTTGTATTCTTGGTTTAAAAATGGCCATCGACATGATTGTTTACGAGTTACTGGTTATCGGAGATTCGGACCTTTTGATTCATCAGGTTCAAGGAGAATGGGCTGTGAAGAACCCGAAGATTGTACCTTACGTGCAATATGTGCAAAATCTGTGTAAAAGGTTTCGCAAGATCGAGTTCAGACATACTCCCAGGATACAGAATGAATTAGCTGATGCTCTTGCCACCATCGCTTCAATGATCAAACATCCGGATACTGATTACATCGACCCGTTGGATATAGACTTGAAGGAACATCCAGTCCATTGTTCATCTGTTAAATCAGAACTAGATGGTTTGCCTTGGTATTTTGACATAAAGAGATACTTGGAGTCTGGGGCATATCCAGAAGACGCTACATCTAATCAGAAGAAGTCGATACGTCGTATGGCTCTCAATTTCTTTCTGAACGGTGAAGTCATATATAGGCGGACTCCATATTTGGGTCTTTTAAGATGGATGGATGCTTCTGAAGCTGTGAGGCTTATTAAACTGATACATGCTAGAGTTTGCGGTACACATATGAATGGGCTTACTTTAGCAAGAAAGGTTCTTCGAGCTGGTTATTTCTTGATGACTATGGAGAATGACTGTTGCAAATTCGTGTAAAAATGCCACAAATGTCAAGTGCACGGCGATTTGATACGGGTGCCACCTCACGAACTTAATGCTATGAGTTAACCTTGGCCATTTGTAGCTTTGGGAATGGATGTCATCGGTCCTATAGAGCCAGCCGCTTCTAATGGACACAGATTCATTTTGGTTGCCATTGATTATTTCACCAAGTGGGTGGAAGCAGCCTCTTACAAATCGGTAACCAAGAAAGTGGTGGCCGATTTTGTCCGCAACAATCTGATATGCAGATTTGGAGTTACAGAATCCATCATTACTGATAAAGGTGCAAATCTCAACAGTCATCTGATGAAAGAGATATGTGAACAATTTAAGATTATTCACCGGAGGTTAACTGCTTATCACCTTCAAATGAACGGAGCTGTAGAGGCCGCCAACAAGAATATCAAGAAGATCTTGAGGAAAATGATTGACAAACAGCGAGGTTGGCATGAAATGTTGCCATATGCTTTGCTAGGTTATCGAACGACGGTCAGAACATCGACTGGGGCTACTCCATACTTTCTAGTATATGGAACAGAGGCAGTCTTACCTGTTGAAGTCGAGATACCGTCACTGAGGATCATCCAAGAAGATGAATTGAGTAACGCTGAGTGGGTTAGCAAACGGATTGATCAACTAGCTTTGATTGATGAGAAGAGAATGGTCGTCGTTTGCCATGGCCAGTTGTATAGACAGAGAATGACTCGCGCTTTTCACAAAAGAGTAAGAGCCAGAAATTTTGAAGTTGGTCAGTTGGTCCTTAAGCGTATTTTTCCTCATCAAGACGAGTACAAAGGAAAGTTCGCACCAAACTGTCAAGGTCCGTACATTGTTCGTAAAGTACTATCGGGTGGTACTTTGATCTTGTCGAAGATGGATGGCACTGTATGGCCCAAGCCTATCAACTCAGACGCCGTCAAGAAATACTATGCATGAAGTTTCGCTTTACATTTCTCCTTCATTTACTTGTAATCATTCTGTTTGCTTGTATTTGTTCGAATTTGAATTATTATCCCTTTGTAACGAACTACGTCTGACCTGAATTCTCGAGAACGAGATACGTAGGCGGCCTATGTCGGCTTCGTCACCCCATTTACCCCTTTATTATTTCTTTGGATCTGAACTACGTTCGACCAGAATTCTCAAGAATGAGATACGTAGGTGGCCTTTGTCGGCCTCGGTCGGTTTCTTTGTAAATTTTATTCTCGTCAACCTTTAAGGGGAACTACGTTCGACCTGATTCCTGCCTCAACGGGATACGTAGGTGCCACAAGGGCTCGGTCATATCTCTCGTAAGATTTCTATTCCCCTTTACAGTAGAACAGGGACAGAATTTTGAGAGGGACTCAAAAATTCTCCAGAAGAAATCTCCTCTTCAGCAAGTCAGACAAAAAGACATTTCGAATTTGGGACTAGGACAGAATTTTTGAGAAGATCTCAAAAATTCCGTGATCTGTTTGGTTACAATGGAAAGATGAGTAAGATACTAAACTGGGACAGAAATTTTGAGTATGGCCTCAAAATTTCGTCATGGGTCTTCCCTACAAGTCCGGAATGCCTCTAAAATTCATTCAACAAGCGTCGGACTGAAAGAAGCTCGTTAAGCCTGACATGACATGACTTGGCAGTGACTTTTTTGAGATACTATTTCTTAAAATTTCTTGTTTCTCTTAAAAATTTCCCTTTTATATTTCATCTGTTTTGGCATAGGATATTTTCTTATCTAACAAGAGTCGGGAAATCTAGAAATCAACCGGAGATATCAAGACAAGGAGCAAACAACCGAAGGGATCGACACAGATCAGTATGTTTAAAACTGATAATTTTTCTTTGGATGCAGGTTTATAGCTTTGCTTCGAAATCGGCCGAATTCTTCCGACAGATGAATACGGAGAAGGAGAAAACTATCTCCAAAACCAGTGATTTTATTGAAAGCAGGAAGCATTTCATATCGTTTATGACAAGATGCTTGTGAATGTGTTTGTTTATTTCAAGTCATTCCCCAATATATGAAATTTACAAAGTGCCTGGCCAGATTCAAAGGTGAATCAAACACGAATCTCAGCGAAGATTTCACGATTTCTATAGAAGAAGCTATTTGCATTGCGTTATCAAAGCAAGATGATTATTGTCGATCAAGACAATGCATTACATCAGAAGAGACAGTTATGAAATTATTATTTTATCATTATCGATCAAGTCGATATATTATTCGGAGGTCGTCTTGCCATTACTATCCGCGGGGGCGATATAAATATTCATGCATCGCGGAATTTATACACTGAAGAATCATGCATCGTGGAATCATGCATAGCGGAATCATGCATCGCGGAAGTCATGCATCGCGGAAGTCGTACACTGAAGACTCATGCATAGCGGAGTCATGCATAGCGGAATCATGCATCGCGGAATCATGCATCGCGAAAGTCGTACACTAAAGAATCATGCATAGCGGAGTCATGCATCGCGGAATCATTCATCGCGGAAATCATGCATCGCGAGAGTCATATACTGCTGAAGAATCATGCATCGTGGTAATCATGCATGGCGAGTCATTAACTATACATGACGAGAAGATTTCATGCCTCGTCAAAATTTATGCATCGCGAGAAGAATTTATTCCTCGCTGAAATTTATACATCGCGAGAAGAATTTATCCCTCGATGGAAGTCATGCATCGCGGAAGTCATGTACTGCAGAAGAATCATGCATCGCGGAAAAGTCATGCATCGCGAAAATCATGCATTGCGAGTTAGCAATTATACACGACGAGAAGATTTCATACCTAGTCAAAAATTATACATCGCGAGAAGATTTTATTCCTCGCTGAAAGTTATGCATCGCGAGAATATTCATATCTCGCAGGAATTTACGTATCGCGGGAAGATATTCATGCCCCGCAAGAGGACATACACGGATAAAGAAAGAGCAATATTTATCCATCAGTCTCAACATGCATTCTTTGTTTTGATAAAAGAAAACATCAAGAAGAGCATCGAAGATAACGACAAAAGAGACATCAATATAGCATCAACATTTATTTATTTATTTTAGCATCAAACGAAGAGTACACTGAAGATTTTGTTTACAAAGCACAAGGCATAAGCTTTATTTGCTGGACGTCAGACCGATCGAGTCAACGTCGAATATTGAGGAGAACAATGAAGTGTCGACATGGTAAAAGACACTGTCTCCCATCCTAATTGCATTTTTAAGCTGACGAGTTTTATCTCAGTCTTTGTCTAGGGCATCCAAAAGGATGAATTCTCCAAAACCACAGGTGCGGACGACATCAAAAAGGATGCAGCATAACGTGGAACTTTTCTTAGAAGCGAACTGGGACACAGTCCAAAGAGGAATGTCAAACTCTTAGGATGCGAGCAGAGGAGCGACTTCCACCACAATCGAACCACCCTCTCGAGGCATGCGGATCTTTCTTTAGTCCTGTCAGTTTCAGTCTCGCATCTGGAAGTTTCAATTTATCGAAAGCAAGTTCCCAATCTGAGTGACAAATGCGCCAAGAGCTTTGAAAATTATGTCCGTGTAAGTTCTTAATTACGGGTGTGAAGCGCGCCACATTCATGGCTAAAGAGGTTACAAGCCTCCTTTTCATACTCGTTAATTTGTCACTTGTCCAAAACCAAAGGTTATCTAGCATAATAGATTTCTTTTTCCACCGATCGAGTCGAGCTACACACAGCCTGATTCCGAAGGTTTAAGGATATGTAGGCGGATTCAATGTTGAATCTCGGCTGTATTCCAACATTCGCTCTCGAATTCTATTCCCGAGCATTTCGATACCTTCATAATTCGGTATCGAGGTGGCTTTTGATCCTTCAAAAATCATGCGGTAAATCAAGCTTTTCAAACTACAAGTGGCCTGAATTCTCATATAGCCTGAGATATGTAGGAAACCCGTTTCAAGGGTTCGACCATAATTCCTAAACCCTTTGTCCAATCCTTCCTTTAAAACGAATGAGGTTGGTCAAAATTGGTTTGGTCAATTTCATTTTCCTCGAATTGCTTGCATCAATCTGAGTAAAATGAGGGACAGTTGTTGACACCCAATTTTTGACCCACGTTGGTATGAATTAATTATCGAGCTTCATGAGTTTTCAAATTATTTAAGTTCATTAGTTTTATAAATCAAGCGAAAATTAAAAAAAGAAATATATATATATATACATATATATGTACATGTATATGTATATATGTATATCTTAAGTTTAAAAAGTATTTTATTAAACTAGTTTACTTTAAATCGCGACTATATTTTGAATCATTATTTTATAATTTAAATAGTTGTGTTACCAAATAAATAGGGTAGTTAATAAATTTATACCCAAATTCGTTTCTAAATCAATTGGCTATTATTTAAATTGAAACTCTTTTTCCATTCAATTTGGAAGAGCCAAATTTGGGCCCCTCACCTTATTCCAATCCCAGGCCCACTTTCGTTTACTCACTCCCAGCCCAAAACCCCTTTTCCACTTCAAATCTTCAACCTAACTTTTAATTCCAGCCCAGACCCACTGAACTTAATTCCCTTCAACCCAAATTAATCCCAACATTACCCAAGCCCACTTCACCACCAGTACCGGCGGCCCATTTCCTTTGTTTATTCGTAGGCCCACTCCACCCCATTCCCTCTTCCCAATCCCTAAATCGACCCAACCCAATTATTCCCTTTCCGACCCAATACACCCCTAACCCCATCCATTCCCGTCTGACCCGACCCTATTCCCTTTCCCCCTTCCTTCTTCCCCTACGCCATTCCCAGAACAGAACCACCCCCCAGAAAACGCAGAAAAAGGCAATCACTCCAAAAATGGAAATCATCCCAGAAACCCACGCTCTCTCCCCCTCGCGTCTCTCCCCACACTCTCCCTCACGCGTTTTTCCCAACGGAAACCCACAAAATCCCCAGAACAAATGAAAAACCAGACGCGACAACCCAGCAGCCGCGTCTCCCTCACGCGACCTCTCTCTCCTCTCGCTCCCCTTCCCTCTTAGCGCGTGGAGGTATCGAGGCTGCAACGGAAACCTGCACTGCAGCTGTCGCGCGACTCTACAGTGCACAAGACGACACGAAAGGCGTCCTCCTTCGTCCTTGTTAGCTGAGATCGAGCCACGTAGCTCGCAAGGACAACGATTTCATCTCAACCCTCCACCTCGCCTCAAACTCCCTTCCCGCTCGAATTATTTTGGATAAGGTTTAAGGGTTTTGGGATTTTAAATGGGAATGGGCCGAAACTCGTACAACCCATCTCAATTTCGAAACCCTAAATCGTCTTCCTATATAAACCCCCACCCTAGACTGAATAAGGGGTTAGAAATTTTGGTGGGGAAATCTTGATTAAAAATTTTCGTTGCCAAGGGTTTGTGGGAGTCAAATTTCTCCAGTATCACAGTAAAGCAGAGAAAGGATTTCATTCAAGGAAAAACCTTTTTTTTTTAGTTAAGAAATCTATACCTAGAATTAAAAAAGCATTAAGAAACTCGAGAGAGTACCCCAAATATTCTGGGGAAAAATAACGATAGGTAGACGGGAACTTTGATATCGTTTTTGTTTGAGTCTAAGTTCTTGATCAGATTATGTGGCTTCGTTGGAAACTCAAGTCTTTGTGAAAGGTGTGGAAATTCTCTGCTTGCTGTTCGCATCGTCTCTGTTTCGCTGCTCCTCAACAGGTAACCTCTTCACTCTATACTATCTTCTCGCCTCTCTTCATCTCATAATGATCTCTTCTGTCGCTCATTGCTTCATATTATATGGAAGTTTGGCGTTTGTTGTTGGTTTAAGTATATTTATTCAGTTGCTTCAGTGTGTGTCTACTGCTGGTTGTGATGTTGCTCATGTAGTATGCTAGCCCGCTGCTTTCGTTTTTTTTTTTGTTTGTCAAGCATGTTGAAATATTCGAGCATCGAATATATGGTTTGTGTTGCTGTAACTGTGACATATATAGTTGTTGGGTTTGGATTTATTATGTTTCAAATGAGATCCTTTCTTTGTCCACATTTTGCTAGTGTTTAAACATCGTTCGATAAAATGTGTCCCCAACTGTTTTGCCTGCATAGTACAACAAGTCTTTGCTTGTTTTCCCTCGTATGATAAATGGGTTGTTCTGTTTTTGATCGGATATTAGTGTGGAGTCGTACATAACCTTGTTGTGGGCTGAGTCGGGTGCACAGTAGCTACGTAATAAATAAGTAAAGCCATCGTGTTGGGTCGCACAGATTCTTGTCTTGGTTTATTGGTTTCATGTTTGGCTACCCCTTTAGTTTCTTTTGATGGTATGTTAGGAAGTAGCCTTGGTATTCATTGGAGTGCGTGTTAGTTTCCGACGCGGGTTTGACAATTATGTGGTCCGCTTATAGTTCAAGCTCTAGTCACATATCTTGAAGTACACCGTATTGCTTGCTCAGACTTGACCACGTCGTGTTAAGATGCAAGTTTTTTTGAGTAACAGTGGGTTTGAGGTGGTTTCCTTAAGGTTCCTCTCACCATGTAGGTTGGCAGTTGTTTTTTTTTTTGCTTCTGTATGTCGGAGGTTAATAAATTTTAAATGTCAGTTTTGTTCGTTGATGTTGGTTATTTTGGTTGGTTTTCATTTGGCTGTCTATAGAGTTACTCTTGTTACCTAGTAGTTTTCATTCGAAATACCTTTGATTTACTTTGTTATTCCTATGTTGGATTATTAATTGATATGATGTTTAATACAAGCGATTACAATGTATGCTTTATTTATTTCATTTTCTTTATCTATGATAGTGGATTATGTACTCATTCCTTTATTTTATTTTATTTTGTGGCATGTAAAATCTGCTTGAGTTCTCTATGAACTCTCTCTCTTTGCATTTCGGGAGAGTCGTAAAGACTCGCATTTTTCCATCATCGAGTAAAGCCACAACATGGCAAGAAGAATTCGAAATCCCACGGAGATTGAAGAAAATCCAAGAATGGACTAGAAGATTTCCTTAGCTTCTTTTTACATATTTTGCATTGTATTTATTTTTGTAATGGGCATAAGCCCTTGTCGTTTCCATTCCTTTACATTTTATTTTGTATGTTAGACTAGGACAGGTACGAAAGAGAAATGGGTCGAAACCCAAAAAGCAGGTGGGTCCAACATTCGGTCAAGGCGAACAGAACCAAGTTGGACCCAAATCTCTCTCTCTCTCTCTCTCTCTCTCCTTATTACTTGCTTATGTGTGTTTGTTTAAAGTATCGTTAGTGTTAGGACTAGAAAACTCCAAATCCCCTTCGAAACGCTTTTTTTCTCTTTTATCTACTTTAAAACTAAGCCTTGAAAGTGATAAATGTTTCAACTCGTAAATTTGTCTAAAACCCTCTTAAGTTCAAAAAATATTGTATTCTACAAGTCCGTTTGAATTTAAAGAGCTTTAACCTTAAAAAATAAAAATTTGCAAGATAAATGTTTAAAAATTTTCAAAGTTTGGTTAAGTAACTTGTGATAAAGTTCACACTTCAATTCGCAAAGGTTTAAACAAAAAATAGTCAAATATAGTTAATCGCCGGAAAACCGTAAGTTAGCGGAGTGTCTTAGGTGCCTAATACATTCCTAAGACACTAATAGGAATCCCGAACCTTTAAAAAATTTTCAATCGATTTTTCTGTTAAGTCTTTTGAAAACAAAGTTTTCTTAATTTTCTCAAAATTAAGTGGCGACTCCTAAAAAGTCGAAAATACCTTAAAATAAAACAAACTCTTTTAGAAATCAATTTTTTCGATAAAACAAACATTATGATAATTGAATCATGTAATGTATGTTACATTCATAAATGTTGTGAGAAGGAAATGCCTCACGATGTAGTGTTTTGAGCCTTATAAGTGGTAATTTGAGTTTTGATATTTTCGTTGTTGAAATGATATGATTTATTTTTATTTGATATTGTTGGTTGGTTAGGTTGCTAGTATTGAGTGTATTCCTTCCTTCAAAAGAATTTTAGTGTCCTTAGGGGAGAAATGTTCCTAAGGGGGGTGGGGGATAATGTAACACCTTCAAATTCCAAGACACATTGTAATCCTAACATGGGTGTCATAAAGTCTAAGTACATTTTCTAGGTTTTATTTTAATAAATATAGGTCATTTAGGAGGTTTAAGAACCAAAACGTCCAAGAAAGTCCGGGAAGTTGGTTCAAAGAGATGTTAGTCTGCCTTAGCATATTTGACTAACTTTTTGAACTCAGAAATGTACAAAAATGTGTGGAAAGGTAAATAATAGGTTTTTGAGTTGTTTCATGGTTGAAATGTCCGAGTACGACTCCCCAAGGACCAACCAAAATCCCTTCAGGAGGACCTTTGTAGTTTGATGCAACACTTCCTTGCAGTGTGCATCGACAGGACAGAAGATGTCCCGTCTGTGGATTGACGGGGCGTCGATGCCATCGTCGTCCCACACTTCGACAATTGGAGGAAGCCCCTAGCGTGCACAGTCTCTGACCAAGACGACGGAGTACAGGACGGAGGGGAGTATGTCCGTCGACTAATAGACTGTGTCGTTTGGGAGGGTCCTAAGTTGTTGCACATTTTTAATTCACTTGGTTTAGGGGTTAGTTGGGTATTAAAAGGATACTTATTATGTTGACTAAGTCCCACTATAAATACCTCAACCCTCATTAAACTAAAGAAAACTCAAAAATAAACTCTCTTCCTTCTCTCTGATTTCTCTCTCTATTTAAACTTACCATTGATGACTAGCAAGGATTAGGGTTTGGGGGATGGAAATGGACGAATTCAAAATCAAATTGTTTCCAAACTTTAAGGCATGGGTTCTATTGACCTTTGACACTCTTCCTTCAAAGAGTTCCTTCAAACTAGATTTCAAAAGTTGAGTTTCTTATAGGTTTAATTCAATTACGAAATTGTAAGTTATGAATTGAGTTGTTAATTATTTCTTTAAGTTATAATTAGTATATTAACGTATAATTCAACTTGCTTATGGTAATTTTTGATGGTTTGATCTAAATTGAAGAATATGATCTTCTATCCCTAACCCTAAGTTGTGAGATTGTCGTGTATTGTATTGTGATCATTCAATAGGTTGGTTATTGATTAGGTTACTATGTTTTGGTGTTATTATGATTAAATTAGGATGAAATGTAGGCCTATCATTCTGTTCTTGAGATGTGATTTAGGTTATGAATGGTAATATGAAATTAGCCTACGAACCTTGTCTTAAGTTGTGATCTAGTGTTGAATTGTGTTATAGAGATGCAATTGGCCTTGTTATCTTATTGGTTATCGCTGTGTGATTATGTTACTCCTCAAGTTGGTCTGATTTATAGGTTTATGGTAATAACTAATGATAGACTATGAGGAACACTTGGTAAGTGCTAGAATCTCTATCTTTACTTCCAATTGCTATTAATTATTGTTAACTTATGATATTATATTGGATTATGCCTTATACAAGGATTATAGGGTGGTATGATGTTTAATTGAAATGTCTTGACTATGTTGTGAGGTTGATTATGTTGTATGTTATATAAGGATGGTGAAAACTATCAATGTGCCTTGATATGGTATGAAATGCTAATGTGTTAACCTCACCTATATGAATTGTGATGAAAGGACTTATACTCATACAATTCTTATTGAGCTATTGATGATTATGATTATACAAGGGGTAGACCCTATAACCAAAACTAAGTTATGATCGATAATTAAAGGCTTAAAAACATTTCAGGATAGGGACTTATCTTAGCACCGAGTGAACTTGTCAATGGGAGGTGATGACTTCCAAAAGAGTTGTCTATGTGGTCTCTTGTCCTACAACACTAGATTCCACACTTATGTCATGTGGTCTATGTTAGTTAAGGCAACTGTTCCCTAAAGTAAAATAAAGTAATGAAGTATAAAAAAACTAAGGTGACTTGAGAGGTTTAACTTAGCCTAGGTAGGGTGCTCTACCTATGCCTTGCACTAGTTGACTTTGATGGATGATTTAGGAAGTTGATATTATGTAACTATATGATAATGATGTATATGATGATAATATGTTGATGCTACAATGTAGATGTCTATATATGATGATGAATACCCTCATGATATATATAGTTGGACTATATTTTTAAAGTTGAACATTGGTTATGTTTTCTTGTTGAGTTTACTTGGTTGGGCAAGGTTATGGGCTTTGCTTGGTCATTGCACTCGTTAGATTGATAAGAATTCATGAGTAGTATCTTGCTTATTATGATATCATTGACTCTTATTCATTCTTGTGATATTATTCCTTGATCATATAGTTGTAGTAAATCATGGATTCAAGTATATAGGGATAAGTATTACTTGGGAGATAGAAAGCACGTTTGGTTGGTTTGTTGATATGACTTACATGACTTTGCATGAGGCACCTAAAGGGGTAATTTGGCATGTTTTGATAAAAAGTCCTTTTTATCATGTTTCGATTGTGTATGTGAATAAGACCTCATACTTAGTACATGTGGAGTACTAACCCCATCTTCTTACATGTGGAGTACTAACCCCATCTTCTTCCCTTTTCCCAAACATTTCAGGATCTAGTCATTCAAGAGTTTGAATGGCAACATTTTTGAAAGATTGGATTCTTCCTTTCATCCAAGTGGGGTAGGTCCTCAACTTTCGAGGACAATGCAATTATCTAGCATATGGACTTTTTATGAGCTTAATTACTCTTTAATTTCTGTCCTTTTAATTTAGTATTGTACATTCATATGACCCATATGTGGTCTTTTTTATTGATGTAAGGTCTATTACAATATTGTTATATTTGTTTAGAGAGTATGAGATGAGACAATCATTGAGACAACTTCTATATTTTACGTATATTAATGTGAAATAAAAGTAGAAGGCTATGCAACCTTCCTATTTGAAGGGTCTATGTTTACTCAATATGTATAGATATTATGTGTATGTAGATGTCTATGTAAACCTATAAGTAATGATAATGAAAGTTTTAATTTTTTCCGCATTTTCAACCTATGAATGTAATGACATGAGACTAAGAGGATAGTCTTGGTCCTTTAAAAGGAAGACGACGCCGGTTACGTCTAGGAAGTAAACCCGGATGTCACACTCTTACTCTACAGCATGATATAGGAGAAGAAAATATGGAAAACTCTATCGTCCTATAGCCTCTCACCCATAGATGTGTCACGACTCACGCCGATGGTCAACACTCTACTAGACGTGACTTGATGAGACTTCAATTCTTAATACTACTTTCATAACCTATGCTCTGATACCAAGCTTTGGCACATCACAAAACCAAACCCTAGAAGTTAGGGTCAATATTGTATTGCAAAACAGTGTCCTTGACCCATCGGAGGTATTATAGAAGGCCTTATAAATCATTCATTGCATATACATAATGCAATTCATAGTCTTTAAAAACACTTTCATAAAAAATCATAGGAAATACTAAGTGTCAATCTGATCAAACTTAAGACACGAGAATACTTTTGGGACACTGCCCATACACAATATTATATAGAAATACTTAGTCTATTAAAATACATTGAAATAAAAGACATGCATATATGCCCTCGACTCAATTGAGTACATACTTCGACTTTACTTGAATGATTCTCCGATCCATGTCTTGCTTGCCAAATGCTCCTCACTACTAAACAATAAAGAGATAGATAAAAGCATTGATTAGTACAACCACATGTACTAAGTGTGTAATAATGCATGAAAATCATGAAAACAGACATTTATTTGGAATATGCATCTTTCATTTAAAAATCATATGATAATCATAAGAGCAACATATAAAAACTTAGAAACATAAAAGATAACATTTAAGAAAATTAACACATTTTTGAAGCGACTTTAAAGTAGCTTCATTTCACTGTACATTTAAGTTCTTCAATGTTACAGTGAAGTTACTTTCCTTCATTCAAGACATCTTCTAGTATGTGATTATCCCACTTAAAGCTATTCTAAGTCTCACTTAAGCAAGACAAAGAGAGACTGTCGATACTCCCTCTCTAAGCATCCTTAAATGATCCTTAAGAATACGTATGATAAGACACATACTCACCTACAAGACATCAACACATCAACATATAGATAATATGACATATTCATACAAAATACTATCAAAAGACTTACTTAAGTAAATTAAAAAGATAACGTCCATGATTGACCTCTTCAAGACTACCTAAATAATTTTTCAGAATACTAGATCATATCCACATACAATATCTTCCCTAACTAGTGTCATTCTTCAGAATTATCTAGGTAAGATACAAAATGCCCTTTCCTATGACCCCTTCAAACCAAAACTAAACAACCCTTAACTACTCTAAGTAATTAATTATTCATTTAACATACATTATTTATTAACTTATGTCATTACATTCGTTGGTTCATTTAGGAGACATTCAACACATAAAGGACATTCAAATAATGGTTTTGGACAAGACCTAGGAACTCCAACTAACACTTTCAAAGCCTATTGTGTAATGTCTAGATAACGTCCCATACCCCCACCTAAACTTCATAGAACTTCTCTAATGCTAGTAATATTCCATATGATGAGCATAAGCAATAACCGACATAGATCATGGTAGCAAGATATGGAATCCGATTTTCTAACCTACTCTAATGAGGGTGTTCTATTTGCCAATGGTAGAACTTAGACCATCCCATGTATGCACATGGTTAAGGAATATGAAGGACATGTTTTGTAATCTAGTTTAATTCTTTAAGTAGAAGTAATTCCCTTACCATACTCACTTAGTGCTATCCTTCTTTCTCATATATTAATTCAGACTTAAGGTTCATATAAAAGGGTTTCATATCAAGTTCATAACCCAATCACATTTACCCTATCAAAGAAACTTCCACTAAGGCTACCTCCTAATGGTGACAAGAATCTCATCATGACTTTCCTAAGGATTAATATGATGTAGTTCTAGCCAATTATCCTTAAGTCTATCATACCTTTACATTGAAGGACACCATTACGGCTAACGACTTCAACATTCATAACCTTACCAGTAGGTTCAAGGTTTCATATACCACTACACCATTTTAGGCCTACGACAACACTAATTCTGAACTACACTTATAAAGTATTATGTAAAGTAGTTTTGGGAAAACATTTAAAGCGTAGCAGAAATTCTTAACTTTTAGCTACAATAATTTTGGCAACACCTCAATAGCGTACTCTTTATTGGTATAAGCTACACATTATAAGTGTTGTTACAATATGATATAATTGACAACACCTATTTACATATATGGCCACACTTCTAACATGTCCTATTTTTATAGTTGAAAAAACAACACCTTATAAGTGTTGCCTTAAAATTTTTCACTAAAACATTTAGATAGCGTTTGGCCATAGATTTCTAAATATTCTTGGAAAATATTATTTGAGTGAAATTTCACCTTGTGTTTGGCCATAGGATTTGGAAAATATATTTCACTTTTTTAGAAAAATATGATTTATACCCATAAGTTTTAGAACTATCAAAACTATTTATAGGTTTGTATTACAAGTCACTTGGATGTTCATTACACTGGATCTAAGATTGTTGAGAATCTCAAAAAAGATTGTAGGGCATCTATACTGCATGATACTATAAACCTTTTCAAGCTTATGGTTCGTGCGCAACAAGTGGACGAAGACAGTAAGAGGAAGCATACTAGTTCAAGGAACATGTCAAGTCAAGCTGAGAAGAATTTTTCAATGAAGAATTATACTTAATCAGGGATAAGCTCTGGTTTAAGAAGGGACTCTCCCACCAAGGTGAGTCAAGTTCATCCAAGGGTCTAGTTTCTTTTCGAGGATTATTCTTTGTTCAGGGTACCAGCAGTTTAGGGTTAGGGATGAAGATGTTACAAAGATGGCCTTTTGTAACCATTATGGTCATGACGAGTTTCTAGTTATGTCATTTGGTCTCACTAATGCAGCTGCTTCATTTATCAATATCATGAAAGGAGTCTTCCAAGAGTACTTTGACTCTTTTGTCATAGTAGTCATTTATGACATACCCATCTACTCTAATACCAAGGAAGAGCATGAACAACATCTGAGACTAACCTTGCAGGTACTTCAACAACATGAGTTGTGTGCCAAATTTAGCAAGTTGAATTCTGGCTTAGATAAGTTACCTTCCTGGGTCATGTTGTGTCCGACAAAAGGGTTGAGGTAGACCCCATAAAGACTGAGGCTGTTAAGAACTTTCCGAAACCTCTTACTCCCACAGATATACATAGCGTCTTGGGATTGTCATGTAATTATCGTAGGACTGTGTAAGGTTTTTCTTCCATTGCTGCCCCACTCACAACTTTGACGAAGAAGAAAGTCAAGTTTGAATGGGCGGAGGTTTGTGATAAGAGTTTCCAGGAGCTTAAAGACAAACTCACTTCAGCCCTGATGCTTACTTTGCCTAATTTTTTGAGAATTACATTGTTTATTGTGATCAATATAGGGTTGTTTTGGGTTGTGTTCTTATGCAAGATGGTAACGGTGATAGATTATGCATCCAAATAGCTCAAGATTCATGAAAATAATTATCCCACTCATGACATGGAGGTTGCTGCTGTGGTGTTTGCACTGAAAGAGTGGAGGCACTGCTTATATGGAGTGCATGTGGATGTGTTCAAAGACAACAGAAGTCTCCAATACGTGTTCACACAGAGGGAGTTGAATCTACATCAGTGGAGGTGGTTTGAGCTGTTGAAGGTCTATGACATGAATGTACACTACCATCTGGGTGAAGCTTATGTTGTAGCTGATGCTTTTAGTAGGATGAGAATGGGAAGTACTGCTCACGTTGAGGATGAGAAGAAGGAGTTGGTGAAAGATGTACACATACTGGCCAGAGTGGGTGTGCAGTTGGTTGACTCTACTAGTGGGGGTGTTTCAGCTCATCCTAGTTCTGAATCATCCTTTGTAGTTGAAGTCAAGAAGGGTCAACATCTTTATCTGGTGTTGATGGAGTTGAAGGACGCAATGTTGGTAAAGATGTATGAGTCTTTTGTTTTGCAAGGTTACGGCATACTTAGGTACAAGGACTGGTTTTGTGTACCAGATGTGGATGATTTGCGAACAAAAATTGTTGCAGAGGCCAATGGTTCCAAATATTCGATACGTCCAAGTTCCACCAATATGCATCATGACCTTAAGAAGTTCTATTGGTGGAATGGCATTAAGAAGTACTTTGTTGAATATGTGTCCAAGTGTCCTAATTGTCAACAAGTTAAGACAGAACATCTTAAGCCTGGCGTTCTTAGTCAGATGATCGAGGTTCCTACTTAGAAGTGGGAGGCAATTAATATGGAATTCGTGGTTCGTCATCCGAAGACTAGGTGAAAGCAGGACTCCATATGGGTTATTGTGGATAGGATGACTAAGTCTACCCACTTTATCTCTTAAAAGTCTACTTACAGCGCCGAGGATTATGTCAGAATATACATTGATGAAATTGTGAGATGGCATGGGATTACTTTGTCTATTATTTCAGATAGAAGAGTTCAGTTCACTTTACATTTCTACGGATCCTTCCAAAAGAACTTATGCACACATGTGAAGCTTAGTAATACCTTTCATCCTCAGACTGATGGGCATGCAGAGCGCACCATTCAGACATGGAGGACATGTTGAGAGCGTGTGTGATTGACTTTAGAGGAAGTTGGGAAAACCATCTGCCTTTGATAGAGTTCTCTTATAATAACAGTTATGATTCAAGCATTGGTATGGCACCGTTTGAGGCACTATATGGTAGAGGGTGTAGGTCTCTATTTGGGTGGTTCGAGGTTACAGAGTCATCTGTTTTGAATCAAGAGATCATTCATGAGGCCTTAAAGAAGGCCAGGGTGATTAGAAACAGGTTAACTACTGCTTATTGTTGGCATAAGTCATATGAAGACAAGAGAATATCACCTATATAAAAATATCACCTATGAAGGGGGTGATGAGGTTTGACAGGAAGGAGATGTTGATCCTGAGATATGTTGGGCCATACGAGATCCTAAAGCTTGTGGGTGTGGTGGACTATGAGTTGGCATTGCCTGCTGAGCTAGCTTCTATTTATCCATTCTTTCATGTATCGATGTTAAATAATGTCTATGTTATCCAGCATCGATTCTACTTATTAAGGTTTGGGGTTGATGAAGACTTGTCCTATGAGGAGGTACCTGTTGAGATTTTAGACAGACAGGCCAAGCGGCTGTCAAACAAGGCGGTTTCTACAGTGAAGATATTATGGAGGATTCGTCTTGTTGAGGGTGCTACATGGGAGGCCGAGGCCTATATGAAATCATGCTATCCTTATATTTTCAGTCTCAAAGGTTAGACTTCCTACTCTTATGTCAAAGATTCCTTATGTCTCAATTTTTTGTTTCTGTTGGTTGACTGGGCATAGTGATTATGTTATGATATGACTAACGTTGTGCTAGATTATAAAAAAGTGTCATTCGGGGACGAATGTTCCTATGGGGGGGATAATGTAACTACCCTAAAGATGGATATGTTAAGTAATGCTTAATCTATCTTGAATGCCTATGAGTAGATCGGGTTTACACGGATTGATGCGCATAGAACTATACCTCTGAACCATTCCGACAACCAAGCCAACTAACTCGCGGAGTTAGTTATGCTAGGAAATGTTAGGTCCTTCAAAGTAGGGTTCCCGAATATGACGATTTACTCTTATTAGTCTTTACCGGACTTAAAAATTGGAAATCTAAAGTTAGGATGGACTAGGGGTAAAATGGTCTTTTTCTAGGAGAAGGGTAGTATCGTAATTACCCTAAATATGTAATTAATTATTTAATTAATAAGGTGGAGGGACATTTTGGGTAGAAAGGGCCAAAATTTTTCATTGAGTAAAATCTTGCTCCACTTGGGTTCGAACCTAGGTGGGAGCAAAGATTTAACTTGACTATTTATATTGGTAAATTAATTTAATAAATTAATATTTAAATGTTGATTTACGAAAAAAAATCAGCTTATTATTATTTATTAACTAATTAATGGGGTGGTTTGGGTCGGGTCGACCCGGAGCCAACCATTTTCGCGATGAGACGTCACGGGCTCGATCCCAGACGGAAGCGACGCCCAAGTGAATTAAAGTGGGGTTTGAAATCTGATTTTTGTAAGTGAATAATGATCCTTTAACGTATAATGAAATTAAATCAAAATTTTACAATTTAACAAAATCTTATTTTTGAAAAGTCTAAAACTAATCTCTTAATCCAAAGGAACCTCTCACTTCTCACGTCTATCTTCTCACTTTGACGACCAAACCTTTTTCTCTTCACGTTCTTTCTGCTAACAAAGTACAAGAACAAAAAACACTACCAAAAGTTATTAACACTTGAAGAACTTACGAAAAAAATATAAAAAAACAAGCTAACCAAAAACGTGAAGCAAAGAGTAAGATTTCCATCGAGTTTTGTTGAATTTGCGGGATTTGGACGTGTGAATTTAGAGGGTATTGGGAAGCAAGTTTGAATGTTGAACAACACCAAAGTAAGGTAAGGTTTTCTCTCCTGGACTCCTTTCTCCAAGAGAACTTCCTTTCCACGAATTCAACGAATTTTTGAACTACGGTGTTTCCCGTTCTTGTCGAGCTTCTTGTCCCTTGTATCCTTTTGATTTAAATTTGAAATAGGTTAGAGATAATGTTGTTTGTAAGTTTGATGTTATTTTATGTATGAAGAGTGATTTTCGTGATAATGTGTTCATGATTATGTGATTGGAATTGTAAGCATGTTAATTTATGCCAACCGAAAGTATGTGAAAAGTGATGTTTGTGCAAATGTTTGTGTAAATCATGATGTGGAAGAGTGATGTAATGTTGCTCGATTTAATGGTAATTCTTGGCTTAATAAAACGATGAAAATAATTTACTTAAATATGCACCAAATTATTCATGAAACGTCCTAAGATCTAATGTACAAATGATGATAAGAAGGAGGTGAAAATAGTGAACAAATTTCCAAATTTTTGTAGGTTGGATTCGGCCAATTAAAGTGGTATAAAATTCAATGAAAAATGAATGTAAAACAATTTAAATCACTAAGTATTGAACCCAAGATATCATTACATGAAAGCTACAAAAAAATTGACAAAAGATTGACACAAAAATGTATTGGAGGTCATTGGGAATTGTACCCATGACCTCACCCAAAAAAATGTACTTTTTTTAAAAATGGATTGGAGGCCAACTTTTTAAAAAATGAACTTCATTTAAAAATATTTTAAAATGTGAGGTCATTGGGGATTGTACCCATGACCTCACCAAAATGAAAATTTCATAAATATTTTGTGAGAAAAATTTAAGGAAAAATGGATGTGGTGAGTGGGGATTGAACCCAAAATCTTTTGAATGGATGAGGTAGTTAGGAGCAAAATAAAGGCGAAAAATAAATGTCGAGAGTGGTGATTGAACTCACAACCTATTGAATAGGTGAGAAAGTGAAGATATGAATTAAAAGAAAAATAATGAGCTTGTAAGGGATTGAACTCACAACCTCCTTGATTTAAACGAAAAATGAGAGAAGAAAATGAAATGTAATATTATGGGGTTGATGGGGATCGAACTAGGGTCCCCCAAATCTGAAAAATGCAGTTATCAAGTTTAAAATAAGATTAAATGTTTTCTAACAGATTGAAAATCGGTTTCCCTCGCCCAATTCCATATTGACACATAAGTCATACGTAAATAAATATTTAATGAATCCTTCCTCTAAAGATCGAAATCAATATCTTGGCATATCTACAAAATGCAAAACTCTTGTACCATATAATCTTGGGTAAGTATGAATCACTTAGACAAACTATGAATTAAGCCTCATGTCTTGTATATGTGGACTCATAAGTCTAGCATACATTTTAAAGTAAATGAGCCTAAGATGTATGTGATAAATTGATGTAACCCTAGAAGGGTTAAAAAGAGTATGAAATATACTAAATGACCAAGTGCATTGGCATATATGAAATGAACATTCACGTGAAGGGGTGAATAATTATTAAAAGAAAATGTGTTAAAGTTAATGAATGAGGTGAAAATATGATAAGAGGCTAATGTAAAAGATGAGAGCAATCTTAAATGACCCTAAGTAAATAATACCAAAACGTACTCACATGTGAGAGTGTAAAGCGAATGAAGAGACCAGTCTCTATGAACACTTTAATGGAAGTATTGTAGTCAATACATACTTAATACTAATGATGAGATGAGAAATCATCTTTTTAGCTATGATGTGCTCATGCTAGAAGTCATCTTCCATGATGTATGAGTTGAATGTAATGGAACTTTATACTGAGTACCGATAGGCTAGATATGAGCGGTGATGCCTTCCTTTTGGAAGGGTGGAGGTTCACGTTACTCTCATGAGATGAGACTGTCCGGCATGCCGGGAATGTGTCTTCTTCTATCTCCTAGTCTTTGAACCTATACTGCCAATATAGGGATCTAGCATGATTCAATTCCCTATATATGCTAGCATATTTTGTTTTAATTAGGCCGGTGATTCCATCTCTTTTTTGTATGGAATTATACACTGGATTTCATAATACTCACATGATCTATGTCGGTTAAGGTTAAAGTTCCCAAAGAAAGAATAAGGCCAGCCTCAACGAATGCACATAATGAAATGAATGATACCAAAGGTGTTAGGTTAGGATAATCAGAATGTGAGCTAGACTTAAGTAATGGCACTAGGTTATTCTTGGTCATTGCATAACAAAACCGATTAGAGTATTAAACTACATCCTATGTACAACTAGTTGTTGAACTAGTATATGAAAGAATGAAAGATGAAATACGTATGAATGAATGAAGCAGACTCTGTGTTTGCTAAAGAAGGCACCCTAGTTGAGGTCCCATGTGTTGAGCCCTCATTTATGGAAGTCCTAATGTTAAGTCTATGATTCGAAGGTCTCATGGTATATGAAAGAATGATATGAACTATGTGATATGATATGTGCAATATGTTATGTGGTGTTTGCAAAATGATAAGTATCATGATGCATGTTACTCTCATGGCATGACTTTCCGAATCCAAATTTGGCAAGTCACTGACTTGCTTTCCATGATCTATATTGTTAGGAAAAAGCGCTTCTTAATCATGTATTTCCTTGGTGTATTCTTGCATATACCCATACTTAATACAAGTGTGTACTAATCATATACAACTCTACATTTTTAGGTGTAGGCAAAGGAGAAATTAGAGCTTATAGGTCGACAGTAAAGCTATCCGGGCATGGAGCGTTCACCGGACTTGGTCGGACCTCATGCTTTTGAGGAATATTTCCCATTATATTCTAGATGACATATAGGTTTGAGTTAGTGCAATACATTCCACTAGCGTTTAATTCCCATATTATTTCAGACATTGTATTGGTGCCGTTTTGGCAAGTTCACGTTTAATGAAGTATTGAACTATTCCTTTCATTTGATTATCTGAATATTAGATAGTTGATGGTGATACCCTAAGATGTTAAGTAGAATATGTTTCATATGAAATAAATAAATAAAAAGTTCAATTTTTCCGCTAAAATTAATGTAGATGAGGTAACGATGACGTAGGTAGGCTTGTCTGCGACCTTTGAGAGGTCAACGACGCCGGTCTCGTCTGGTGTCTAGACTCCGGTCATTATAGTATTCTATTTGCCAATGATAGAACTTAGACACATCCAATGTAGGCACATGGTTAATGAATATGATAGGCATGTTTTGTAATCTAGTCAAAATCATTAACTAGAACTACATCCCTTACCATACTCACTAGGTGCTAGCCTTCTTTCGCATAGAGCAATTCACATTAAGCTCATATAAAGGGGTTCCATATAAAATTCATAACCCAATCACATTTACCCTACCAAGGAGGTCTTCTAGGCTAAACTTACAATGGTGAGAAGAATCTCATGTTGACTCTCCCAAGGATTTATATTACGTCGTTCTAGATAATTAATCTTAACTTTATCGTTCCTTTACTTTGAAGGATACCATTACGACATTCTACTTCAACATTCATAACGTTACCACTACGTTCAAGGTTTTCACATAAAAGACACTCTTACTTAATTTAAGGTCACATTTTATTCATACATTCAAGACTAAGAGAATTTAGCATCCTAAGTAGAAATATCATATATTCACTTTCATGCATTCATCAAGCAAGGGACACAAGTCAACCTAGATAAGACACCGCATACTTCACTTTAACTTGCAATACATGCCATTCTAAAAAAAAAAAAAAAACTATTATCATCTTCAATTCATCCTATATACTTTAATATCAACATAATTATAACAATCATAGAATCATATAGTAAAGTAGGAATAACATTCATCAACCCTAAGGCTATACACACAAAGCCACATTCATAGTCTAACTTGATCACCTACATAAAATCAATAGAACACATATACTTTCATATTACTTATCATCTAGATAGATATCATCATACTTTACATAATTAACTATACAATTATTCATATTACTTCATGTATTTTTCCAACAAGGCCATGATCATCATATTACTTAAAATAACGCCAACAAGGACATATCAATTGCAAGTAAAGCACATAACACCACCACCATAAGTGGACCATACCAATAAAAACATAATTGAAGTCTAATTAACATCAAAATAAATGAAATAGGGTAGATTAAAACCACAACATCCTCAACACCTCATTCCAATGTTAAATCATCACATTCGATATCACAAGGCCCTTACCCATGACCATAACCAACAATTCAACATAATTATAGTAATATTCATGAACTAGGTAAAACTAATACATATTCATCAATCCAATACAGCCTACATATCAATTTATTACAATTATTACATCATTACACACCCCATAAAAATCTACACCATAATTCATCAACATTAGATAAATATCAAGTAACCCATAATTTAGTCAAAAAGTAGGGTTCATCCAATTCATGGGTTAATAGGCTGTTTAGTTTAAAATAACCAATTCAAAAAGAAAAATTAATCCATCAAAAATGTTTAAAAACAATTGATGCAAGAACCCATGGTAGAATCATGAAATTGGGAGAATTAAACTTTGAAAACTTTATAAACCTTCTAGAGAGTTGTCTCCTTGATGAAGAGACTTTCAAGGATAAAAATTTATACCTCAATGATGACAACTATTAACTTTATGAATAATCCACTTAATTCAAAAATCCAAGATCTTCCTTGACATTGAACATCAATGAAGTCTTAAGGAATTTCTACGGGATTTTGGGGTTTTGATTTGGATGAATGAAATATTCCAAGTGTTAAACACTTATATATACATTTAAAATATCCAAAAGGCTCATAAGTTATATCCAATAATATTATTTGGAAGTGAGATGAAATTACAAGTTCACCCCTCAACTTACAATGAACTTGCGCAAAACACAATTTCACAGATGAAGGGGACAATGACGACCCGTCCCTTGACCAATAGACCTTATTGTTGGTCCGTGGTCTTGGAATAAGGAATTTCCTTGGTCTCTCCTTTCCCCAAGATATGTCCCAAATGAGGATACCCAACCAATGGGGTGTCGATTGAACCACTGGGTGTCGACTGCCTCCGTGGTTTGGGCTGTCTTGGGTAGCATTTCCACCAACTTTGGCTCTTTCCTCAAGGACCCTTGGATGATCCTTGGGGATGTTTGCCCGGAAAATTTCAACCCAAACATGACCTTATATTATTTAAGGACCTCTCACATGAATTTCATCAAATATGAATAGGTAAAACTCCACGAAACATGCCTAGACACACAACATCATTTCAAGACACATATTTCGAACGTCATGGACGTTCTTGGACGTTTGACCTCCAAACTTGACGAAACATTACACACTGCCTATATACATTATTGTAACTAATATAAGGACCTTATAACCTCATGAATCCCACATAAGCATATAGAACTACATATTGGACACATAGGTGACTTAGTCGTCGAACGTCTTAGTCGTCCCTTGACTTTTACTTCCAATGCACCTAAACTTTTAGACACTACCTCAAACAATCTTCTAGACCTATTTTGGACCTTGTACCATCACGACAAACATGTTAGGCTTTAGTTTACCTAAGTCGTTTTTGGGGTATTACACCTTAACCTTTAACTAATGACCTAACCCCGAAATTAATTAATATGAACTAATTAAAAATGTTCAGAAAAGTCAGGCCCTCACAGACGAGACCTTGACCAATGGTACATCTATGGGTCGACGAATCCTACTCCCTTCCGTGTTGCACTTCATCGATGAGTTTAGAGAGTGGTACAAATGAACCATTACCCAAAATTTGTAAGTGTTTGTCAAACTATGGCATGCATGCCCCGTCTATCAAAATGCGATCCATCCTTACTCTTTGTAGGTGAAGACTGCCCAGGCAGCGTTGACCCTAAAATGCAAGGGTCCTCCTCAAATCACCTTGAATGGTTCTGGAGGATTCGTGAGCGGACGTTTCACCCATGAATCATCTTAAATACATGTTAGATACCCTCTCACAAATGTTCATCGTTTTACGACTCTTAGAAGCTAGTCAAATAGTATAAGACACGCTAGTACCTCATTGAACTAGTTTTCGGACGTCATGAACGTTCTTGCAAGTTTTAGTTTCTAGACTTCCTAAATAACTTATAATCATAATAATGGACCTAAAAGTAGTGTCTACACATTATGACACTTATGTTAGGATCTAGAACATGTCTTTCATTTTCGAAGTGTTACAAAGAGATTGTCCCATGTTAAATGTTCAAGGAAGAGGGGGAGAAGAAGTCCCTCCTAGTGATTCAAATGTCGATGCTCCAAAGAAGAACTACTTCAATTCTCTTTAATCACGAATTGACCAAGAGATCTTTTCATATGTTGTGACCGTTATGTTAAAAATCATTCCTAGTGATGTAGATTTGTTGTTAGACCCGGTGTATTTTTACACCATTTGTGGCTATGAAATTTACAATACTCCCCAATGTGTTTGAAGAACCTTTTTATGTGTCTACCTTGACCGGTGAATCGTTAGTGGAAAGAAGAGTCTATAGGTTTTTTTTCTATTTCTTTGACCCATAAATTACCATGGTGTTATTAGTCGAGTTAGACATATTAAATTTTGATCTGATATTTGTATATTGATTACATGTATGTTATGTCTATATTGATAGTAGGACTTGGATAGTAAAGGTCCAATATTTAAATGTGTCTAGTTTTGAGTGGAAGGGGGGAAATTCAATGCCTAAAGTAAATGTGTTTCTTGTCTCAAAGAGAGGAAAATGATTCCCAAGGGGTGTATCTACCATATTGTTAGGATTATGGATGTTGAGTCCGAATCCCCTCCTTATATTCGATCACTGTGGTGAGGAAGTTTCCGGAAGCCTTTCAAAATGAATTTCTCGACATTCCTCCCAAATGTGAAATAAATTTAGACATTCATCTCTTGCCGGATAAACCACCTATATCAATTCCTCCTTATAGAATGGCTATAACTAAGTTGAAAGAGTTCAAGAAGACACTCAAGAATTCATTAGACAAAGGCTTTATTTAACCAAGTACCGATTCATGGGGTTCTCCAGTATTGTTTCTTAGAAAGAAGGATGGATTTCTTGGAACGTGTATCCACTATCATCAATAAAATAAAGTGACCATAAAGAATAAGTATCCCCTTGAAAAAATTGATGACATGTTTGATAAACTTCAAGAGAGTAACTACTTGTAACAATCGGAGTGTAGAGCCCAAACGAGACTGGCCTCGTTGACTTCTCAGAGGTCGCAGAAAAGCCTACTTACGTCATTCTTACTTCGTCTAGGTTAATTTTAGCGGAAAATTTCAAACTCTTTTTTCTTAACATACATTCTAAACATTCTATTAGATTCATAATTGTTCACCATCAACCATCTAAGACTAAGATCATCAAATCAAAATAAATAGTTTATTATAGCATTAAATGTATACTTGCAAAAATTGAACAAATACAATGTCTGAACAAAAGCAGAAAGAAACGCTAGTGGAACATACTCCACTAGATCAATCCTATGACAAAGCTAGAATATAATGGGAAACCATCCTTGAAAGTATGATGTCCTACAATGTCCGGATGAATGCTCTACGTCTAGATAGTTTTATCGTCAACCTATAGCTCTAGCATCCACCTCTGCCTGCACCTAAAATTATAGAGTTTTTATAGGGTTACTTCACACTTATACTAAGTATGGGTATATGAAAGCACACACCAAGGACATGAATGAGTAAGAATAGCTCTTTCCTAACAACTTGATTATAGAATGTCAAGTCAGTGGACTTGCCAAATTGGGATGAGGAAAGTTAGTGAGATTTCAAAATTTGGATTAGGAAAGTAATTCCATGAGAGTAACATGCATCATCATACTTATTATATTGCACACAACACATAACATCTAGCACATAACATATAACATATTGCATATAGCACGTAACATTTTTCATATCATTCGTTCATATGCCATAAGACCTTGGAATCATAGACTTGACATCAAGACTTCACAAAAATGAGGGCTCAACATGTGGGACCTCAACTAGGGAGCCTTCTTTAGAAAACACAGAGTCTGCTTTATTCATTCATACGTACTTCATTTCATTTCATTCATAGTCTTGTATGAATACTAGCTATACCAGGGATGTAGTTTAAGACTTTCATCGGTTTTGCAATGAAATGATCAAGAATGACCTAGTGTCATTACGTAAATGTCTATCTCACCTCTTGATTATCCTATCCTATAACCTTTAGTATCATTCATTTTATTATCTTCATCATTTAGGATGGCCTCATTCATTCATGGGGAACTTTATCTTTAACTAACATAGATCATGTGACCATCATCAAATCCAGTGTCTCCCCCACACCGAAAATAGGTGGAATCACAGGCAAAAGTGATCCAAAACATGCTAGCGTACATGGTAATTTAACCCCGCCAAATCCCTATATTAGCAGTATAGGTTTGAAGACTAGGAGATATAAGGAGACTCCTACCTAGCATGCCGGACAGTCTCATATCATAGAGTTACGTGGACAGTCCATCTATTGGTGAAATGGTATGAACAAGGATATAGTGGGTTTTGTAAACAAATTTCCAAATTGTCAACAAGTTAAGGCCGAACACCTAAGAGAGGGAGGTTTGTCTCAAAATATAGATATTCTAATTAGTAAGTGGGGGGATGTGAACAGTTACTTTATAGTGGGTTTTCCTCATACAAGGAGGATACATGATTCTATTTGGGTCATTGTGGATAGAATGATGAAATCCTCCCACTATATTCCCGTCAAAGTTTCATTTTTTATACAAGACTATGCCAAATTGTTGGAGATAGTGAAGTTGCATAGAGTTTCTCTATCTACTATTTCAAATTGGGGTACTCAATTTACTTCACATATATGGAAGGCATTCCAAATAAGGGTTGGTACTAAGGTCAAGATTAGCACGACCTTTAAGCCTCAAGGAGGTCAAGAGGAAAGCACCATTCAAACCCTCAAAATGATGGTGAAGAGGAATGCACCATTCAAACCTTATACACTTCAAGGGTAATTAGAATGACCACCTTCCATTTATAGAATTTACATACAACAATAATTAGCACTAAAGCATTGTCATGGACTCTTTTTAAGTGATTCTACTGAGTGAGGTGTATCTCTCATTAGTTTGTTTAAAGTTGGTGAAATTTCTCTAATCGGTCCAAAACTAGTTATTAGGCCATTGAAGATGTCCATAAGTCAAAAAAAGTCGTATTCCGATGTTATTGAAGGGAACTAGAATTTCAAGTTAATTATTGTGTCTACTTCAAAATCACACCCATGAAGGGTGTGATGAGGTTTGGTTTAAAGGAGAAGCTTAGTCCTCTGTAAAAGGGAGAATATCAAGTCTTGAAATTTGTTAAGAAAGTTTCCTATGAGTTAGACTTGTCAAATGAGTTGGATCCATTTCATATGACGTGTTCTAGAGTCTAACATAAGTATCAAAAGGTTTAGACACTGTTTTAAGGTCAACTTTTATGAATATAAGTCATTTAGAAAGTCTAGGAATTAAAATGTCAAAGAACGTCCATGACATTCGAAAACTAGTTCAATGAGGTACTATTGTGCCTTAGCCTATTTTACTAGATTTTTGGAGTTGGAAATTCATGAATTTTGGTGGAAGTGTGTCTAACATGTATTAGGGATGATTCATAGTCAAAACTTCTGGGTGAGACTCCCGAAGGACCAAGCAACAACCCTTGAAGAGGACACTAACATTTTGTTGTCAAAGCCTGCCCAATGAAGTGTCCTCCAACGAATGTAACCCACGATCAAATGTTCAATAGACGGGGTGCGGACTTCTCCTGTCCATGGACACTTGGTCAATTTTTTTGGAACCAAAAAATGGACAGTGTCTGAAATTATCGATTAGTGTGCAACACAGAGGTGAAAAGTGCCCATCGATTGACACACGATTCGTCGATCATGATCTCGTCTGTGGAGCCACTGTTTTTCTGCACATTTTTATTTAATTCATGTAATTTGTTGTATTAATTATGAGGTTAATTATGGGTTATAGGAGGTCTAATTAATTTAATTAACAACCTATATAAAGACCGTAGACTAATTAGACTAACCTAACCTCTCATAATTCCCAAAAACCCAAACTCTCTTCCTTCCCTCTTCTTTCTCTTTGCCAAGTTCAAGAACACCATAGAAGGACAAATTCAAAGAGGTTCTAGGTATGCATTAACAAAGGGTTTTCAACCAATCTTCATCAAACAATAAGGTATGAGATTCTTTTCACCTTTGGGACTTCATTGCTAGAAGGGTTCCAGTAAATTGATTTCAAAATTATGAAATTCAAGTGGATCTTTTAAAATCTCGAAATTAATCTTGTGAATTCCTTATTTATAATTTATTTTGTATATTATTTATACAATAATTTATTATAACTCAATTATTTTATTTCTTGATAGATTGGTCTAGTTTGTACAGGATGGCCTATTCCCCTTAACCCTAGGTTGTGATCTTTGTATGAATTGTGTAATGTTGGTTCAATTTAATTGGTTTTGGTTGAATTACTACTAGATGATGTTATTGTATCAATTATGAATAGATTAGAAAGAAATATATTCCTGTCATGCTAGTTCTTATTAATTGATCTAGATTATGATTTCGACCTAAGTCTCTTATCTTAAGCTATGAACTAGTGATGGACTATGATGTAGTGATTCAATTGTGTTTGTTGTCATGTTGTTTATTGATATGTTATTATATTACACCCTTATTGGGTGACTTAAGGGTTGATGGTAAGAACTTGATGATGGATTATGAACGAGACTTGGTAAGTCTTGTGATCCCTATTCCTTAAACCAATTGTGATTAATTATGATTTAAGTCATGATGTATACCTTATATTAGGATTGATAGAATTTTTATGATGTTGAATTGAAATATCTTGAGTATTGTTTTTGAGATGTTGGCTTAGATGTACACGATATAGGGATGGTGATAAATTAACAATGGGATTTATCATCATGTGATATGTTAATGTGCTAACTCACTTATATAAATTGTAATGAAAGGACTATAACTGATGCAATTCGTATAGAACTATGATGATGATGATTATACAAGGGAAGAACCCTATGACCTACATTAAGCTCTAGTGAATAATAAAGACATTAAAGACATTTTAAGAGGGACTTTAGTTAGCACAGAGTGAACTTGACAATGGGAGGTGTTAACTTTCCATAGAGGAAGATTCACCCTATTGTTCCAGATGAGGTATTGACTCCCGTATGAAGGATACTAATCCAATGGATTACCATTAGATGAGGATCCAATTTCCAAGTGGCATGTAGAGGTTTCATACAGATTTCTTAGTTCTAGAACTATGTTTCCCCCATAGGAACACTAGATAGTGTATCCACATAGAAAGCTAAGTTTATGTTTGGTTTTACTGTCCGGTAGACCGCCTTCCATAAGTGTACGATTTTGCAACTTTGAATTCCACACTTAGATCTTGTAATCTATGTCGGTTAAGGAATATTTCCCTAAATTAAAATGAAGTAAGGGAGTAAAAATATCTAAGGTTACTTAATATGTTTGACGTAACTTAGGTAGGGTATGGGAATCTACCTATGCCTTCTACTAGTTTGCCTTGAAGGAAGCTTTAGAAGGTTGTTCTTATATATGTAAATGCCTTTAATTGTACATGTTATTTATATGATGATATTGCACATTGATGATTCTTCATGATGATTGGTTTCACTTATGAACATGTGTTGGTATCTATTTCTAATGTATGATAATATAAGCTCCTAAATCATAAGTTATGTGAAGTTGGATATTAGTCATGGTTCATTTTTGGTTTACTTGATTGAGTAGGTTATGGGGCTTTGCTTGGTCATTGCACTTTTTTTAATTTATGAGGGTTCATTGGTTAATGTTGTGCTTTGGTTATGTTCTAATGAACTCTTATTCATACTTGTGGCAATTATAACATGATGATAGAGTTGCTTTGACTATGTGTTCAATTGTGTGATATGAATGTTGACTTGACTAGACTTAGCATTGTTTGTCTTGTGATGTACATGATCATGAATTAATGAATTTGTGTAATGATTGGTATGGTCTTCTTGAATGTGCATTAGCCTTTTCAAAGTAAATTGCATACTTTAATGAATTTTCCCTTTTTTAGCATGATTTCATGATGTTAGTGCATATTGTCTCATACTTTGTAAAATGGGTGTAATAACCCTATTTTCTCCCTTTTCCCCAACATTTAGGTTCCGGTATTTTAAAGTCTTTGAGACTACTTTAAGATGACTTGGAATTTTTAATCATCAAAGTTGGGTAGGTCCTCACTTTCAAAGGTTAATGCCAATGTCAAGCATATAAAGTTGTTCTAGTTTTAATACATCTATGTTCGTTCCTTTTCATTTGAGTACTAAATATTGTATAGACTAAATGTGGCTTTATTACATTGATGTATGGGTTATATCCAAATTTAGATACTTTGTTAGATGGTTATGAGATAAGACATCTATTTGAGACTATGTTATATTTTATATATCTATGTTCAATAAAAGTGGAAGATTATGTAATCTTTTTATACAAAGGGTCAATGTATACTTGTTATAAATATTATGTGTATATAAAGGTCTATGTAAACCTCAACGTAGAAGTAATCAAAAGTTTTACATTTTCCATATTTTGGCCAATGAATATAATGATGTAAGCTAAGACTCTAGTCTGAGTTGTCAAAGAGGACGCCGACGTCCCTGTATGTGAAAAATTTTGTATAAGAGCATGAGGTCGAATATCTTTGAGTCTATGTCTCTCTCAACCACGTCTATGTAGATTCTTACTCATAATTGTTAACCGTGCCACACTTATGGATAGGAACCGATATGATGCTTAGGAATCTCTCACTTTCTTGGAAGTCCAAAATCGTGCTTCTAGAGTTTTGACTGTATGTGCTTTTAGCATCTAATTTTCTTGTTGTGGTTATAGGAAATGAATGCTCAAAGGAATGCCACACGAAATCTTGAAGAATATATTTCCAATGCGGGAGTTCCTCCCCGTGGTGATCAAGTTCCTCTTCTTGAAGAAGATGTTTAGGATGACCAAGCTCCGGTCAATCCTCCTCATTTGACAGATGGTGATATAAGTGCTGCTCTTCTCCACATTTCCCAATCCATTAGTACTCAATCATAAGTTGTCACTACCCAATATCAAGCCATTAAGTCCCAAGCTAATCAGGAGGTTACATCCCGATCAAACAACATGTCGCTACCATGTCTTCTTGTTTGATGGATTTCACAAGGATGAATCCCCCTACATTTCATGGCTCCAAGGTTCAACCAGAACCCCAAGAGTTCATTAATTAAATCTAAAATAGCATCTATAATATGGGGTTGACTACTAGTGAGAAGGTCAAGTTTGCCACTTACCAACTCAAAAATGTGGCTAAAGCCTGGTACGTCTAATAGAGCAACAATAGTCCTTTGAGAGGTGGACCGGTGACTTAGGAGGTGTTCAAAAAGGTTTTTCTTGATAGATTCTTTCCTAGGGAGAAGCGGGAAACTAAAATGGTGGAGTTCATCAACCTTCGTCAAAGAGGTATGAGTGTGCTTGAATACTCCTTGAAATTCACTAAATTGTCAAAATATACTCCTTCTTTGGTTTCCAATTGTAGGGTTGAAATGAATTACTTTGTGGCGGGAGTGTCGGATAACATGCAAGAGGAATGTCATTCGGCTATACTACATGACAATATGGACATTTATAATCTCATGGTTCATGCTCAACAAGTGAAAGAGGCAAGGGCTAAGAGAAAGAGTAAAGATACCAAGAAGGAAAGATATTTTGATAGTGGTTCTTTAAGGGGTAGGCTTCATATCCAAAACAAGACTAGGTTCAAAAAGAGGATCTCTAATAAAGTTCCTTCCAAGTTCCCTAAGGGTCGTAAGGATAGGGTGTGTAACCCTAAGCCCAAGAAAGGAAGGGATACTAGTACACCAAACTAGATGCCTACTTGTGCCAAGTGTGGAAAAGGTTATTATGGTGAATGATTAGTAAGAATGGGCAATTTTATTGGTTGTGGCAAGAGTGGCCACAAGATTAGGGATTGATATAATGTGAAGGGTCAAGTCAAGGGTAGTGGTCAAGCTCAAGCAAGTTGTTCTAATGATTCTCCGAAGAAGAATTACTTTTATGCTCTCCGCTCTGGGTGATCAAGAGATTCCCCCGATGTGGTCACTGATATGTTGAAAGTCTTATCTATTGATGTATATGCTTTACTCTATCATGAATGAAACTTTTATGGTCTTTACCCTAATGGGTGAGTTGATGGTTGCAAAAAGGGTTTATAGAAGTTATCCTATAATGTTTCCCGATAGAGTTACTCATTTTGAACTAGTAGAACATAATAAGATTGATTTTTATGCAATTTTGAGTATGGATTGGTTTCATGCTTGCTTTGCCTCTATAGATTGTAGAACAAGGGTGGTGAAGTTTAACTTTTCATATGAGCCCGTGTTAGAGTAAAATGGTGGGGAAATTTTATTCATTTAGGTCCTACCATATCTTATTTAAAAGCATGCAAAATAATCTTATAAGTGTGTTTATACCATTAAGTAAGAGTCAAAGATTTTTATTCCAAAATTCCTCCTATTGAGTCAGTCCCTGTAATGAGGGTATTTCCAGAGGTATTTCCTCATGATCTTTCTGGTATTCCTCTTGAACGGGAAATTAAATTTTGTATCGACTTGTTACTGGATGAAAATCTCATTTCAATTCCTCCTTATAAGATTGCTACGACCGAATTTAAAGAGTTGAAGACTCAACTAAAAGATTAATATACAAAGGCTTCATTAGACCTAGTATTTCTCCATGGGGTGCTTCAGTTTTATTTGTTAAGAAGAAGGATGGTTCCCTTATAATGTGCATTGATTATCGCCAACTCAATAAAGTCACTATTAAGAACAGGTATTCTCTCCCTCGAATTGACGATTTATTTGATCAACTCAAATGGGCAAGCTACTTTTCTAAGATTGACTTAAGGTCGGGGTATCACGAACATAGGGTGAGAGGTGTTCTAAGATTGGCTTAAGGTCGGGGTATCACGAACGTAGGGTGAGAGGTGAGGATATACGAAGAATGTCATTTTGGACTAGATATGGTCACATTGTGTTCTTAGTACTGTACTTTGGTCTCACTAATGCCCCAACGACATTAATAGATATCATGAATAGGGTGTTTCAAAGTTACCTAGATTCATTTGTCATTGTCTTCATTGACAACATCTTGGTATATTCAAAAAATGAGGGTGAACATATATACCATTTGAGGGTGGTGTTACAAGTACTTAAAGTGAACCAATTATTTGACAAGTATATAAAATGTGACTTTTAGTTGAGGACGGTGGAATTTCTTGGTCATATCATCTCTAATGAGGGACTCGAGGTAGATCAAAGGAAAACTAAGGCGGTGACAAATTCTCTGAAACCATTGAGTCAAAATGAGTTTTTATCAACTCAATCAAACTTAATTGCTCTAACCGAGTTTTTATCCACTCATTATCATCAATTTCAGCCTCCATAACAATTCGTAAAGATGGGATCTCAATCTCTGCAGGTATAAGTACCTCAGTCCCATATATCAGTGAAAATGGGGTAGAGCCCACTGACTTACGGATTGTAGTGCGATAACCCAACAAAGCAAAAGGCAACTTTTCATGCCATTGATGAGAACTTTGCACCATCTTACGAAGTATATTTTTTATACTTTTGTAGCAGATTTTACAACCCCGTTTGCCATTGGACGATACGGAGTCAAATTTCTATGCTTAATCTTAAATTGGTAGCATACCTCTTGCATTTAATGGCTGTTAAGATTTGCGGCGTTATCAGTTATAATCACCTTCGGAGTACCAAACCGACAGATGATGTTGAAATGCATGAAATCCACCATTACCTTCTTAGTCACTGACTTGAAAGTTACTGCTTCCACCCACCTTGAAAAATAATCAATGGCCACCAAGATGAACCTGTGACCATTAGATTCTTTTGGTTCTATCGGTCCAATAACATCTATTCCCCATACCACGATAGGCCATGGAGCAGACATTCCGGCCACTCAGAAGGGGAAAATGTATCAAATCACCATGTATTTGACATTCATGACATTTACAAATGTATCGTATGGAATCCCGCTTCATGGTGAGCCAATAATATCCTGCTCGAAGTATCTTCTTTTCTAGAACATATCAATTCATATGAGGTCCACAAACTCCAGAGTGTACATCAATCATGATTCTGGAAGCTTCTTGAACATTTAGACCCCTTATATGACCTAAATCGGGTGTCTTCTTGTACATTATGCCTCCGCTTAAGAAAAAAACCCTTGCTAGTTGCCGAATAGTCCTTTTTTGATTACTAGTTACATCCGACGTACATTCTCCATACTGAAGATATATTTTTATATCATGAAACCAAGGATTACCATCAAATTCATCCTCAATTTTGTTGAAGTAAGCCTGTTGATCACGAATTTGTATGTATAAAGGGTCTAAATGAGCATCATCAGGGTGTTGGAGCATCAAAGATAAAGTAACCAATGCATCTGGAATCTCATTGTCCACTCTGAGAATGTGTCTAAACTTTATTGACACGAATCGTTGATAAAGACCTTGTAAACAATGTTGATATGGTATGAGATTTGGGTCAAGTTTCCCATTTTCCTTGAATTTGATGAACTTGTAAGTCTGAGTCTCCTAACACTAGCAATTCTTGATGCCCATGTCAACAGCTAACCTCAGGCCGAAAATGCACGCTTCATACTCAGACATATTATTAGTATAATCGAATCTATGTTGGGCTGATATAGAGTAATATTCCACTGATTCATACATAAGAACAACTCCTATTCCAACTCCTTTCTTGTTAGAGGCACCATCAAAGAATAACCTCCTAGCTTTATTGTTATCGTGAATAACTTCATTGATACAAGATATCTCTTAGTCTGGAAAATAGGTTTTAACTGGTTCATATTCTTCATTAATAGGGTTCTCTGCAAAATGATCTGTCAATGCTTGAGATTTCATTGCGGTCCCCGTTACATACATAATGTCAAACTCTGTGAGCAATATATGCCATTTCGCAAGCCTGCCTGTGGGCATGGGCTTTTGAAAAATATTTTTTCAACGGATCCATATGAGAAATGACATAATTAGTGTAAGATAAAAGATAATGTTTCAACTTTTGTGCTACCCATGTTAGGGCACAACACTTTTTTTTCAAAAAGGGTGTACTTAGCTTCGTAGAAGGTAAACTTCTTGCTGAGGTAATAAATGGCTCGCTCTTTCTTCCAAGTGTCATCATGCTGACCCAATACACAACCAAAATAATTATCTAGTACTGATATATACAATATCAAAAGTCTTTCCAGCTCAGAAGGAACCAACACATGGGGATTCAATAGGTAATTCTTAATTCTTCCAAAAGCTTTTCGACATTCTTCGATCCACTCGACTGTGGCATTCTTTTTCAACAACATAAAGATAGGATCACCAGTTGTTGTGAGTTGAGCAATGAATCTGCTGATGTAGTTTAACCTTCCTAGAAGTCTCATAACCTAAATTTTGTTCTTTTGAGGTGGAAATTCTTGAATTGCTTTTATTTTTGAAGGATCCAACTCGATACCTCTTCGACTGACTATAAACCCCAAAAGCTTACCCAATGGTACTCTAAATACACATTTTGAAGGATTAAGATTGAGATTATACATGCGGAGTCTTTCAATGAATCTTCTTTAGTCTTTCACGTGATTTGATTTTTTTTTAGATTTAATGATAACATCATCCACATAAACTTCGATTTCTCGTTGCATCATATCGTTAAACATTGTTGTCATCGCTCTCATATAAGTTGCCCCTGCATTTTTTAATCCAAAATAATCAGATGGTAACCCGCATAAAAATCCACGAAAGATGCAACCTCATGTTTACCACAATTATCCATTAAAATATAGATGTTAGGCAAAGCAAAATCATCTTTCGGACTTGCTTCTTTCAAATCACGATAATCAACACACATTTAAACATTGTCGTCTTTCTTAGGGACGGGTACGATATTAGCTAACCAAGAAGGATATTGAGTGACTTGAATGACTTTGGCCTCAAGTCCATTTGTGATCTTCTCTTTAATTACTACACTCATGTTGGTTTTGAGTTTTCTCAACTTCTTATTTATTTGACGAAAATTAGGATCAACTGGCAACTTGCGAAACCATGTTAGTGTTTATTCCAGGCATGTCATCATCACATAACGCAAAAACATCTTTGTAATCAAACAGGGCCTGGATTATAGTGTCCTTTTGATGTCAAACATGTACACTTATCTTATTCTCCTTAATAATTTCATCATCCCCCAAATTTATCATCTCGGTTTCACTCATGTTTGGATAATACTTATTTTCTAAATGATTGAAATCCCTCCTTACTTCTTCAAATACTCCGTCTTTATCATATTTGATTTCTTGACTTGTTATTTCAATATTAGGTCGAAGATTAGATTGGATATTAACATCAGTCAAAAAATTCTGCATGCATGTCCTATCACTAGAATCGGCATAGAAAGAACTGTATAAAAGAAAACGAACAAATATATTAGACTGAAATAAAGATTCAATTACATCCTATTGAAAATGGAAATAAAGAGTTCGAAATAAAACGACAAGATAAAATGCAAATTACAATCTTTGAATGAATCAGACGACTAAAGAAAAAACAAGACATACTACCAAGACTCGTCTTTAACAGGGAGAGGGGTGTCCTTCCAATTGGTTAGCTTGACATCAGGACCAATGAATTGCACATCTTTGTCGCTACTGCCTTCTCTGAGTTCCACCATATAAACCTCGACAATTAAATCTTGAAAATAGTTTATCATTCTTCCCTTACTTTCATCACTGGCTTTGGAAAAGATTATTGATAAGATTCTGTTGCGCGGGCTTTGATGAAAGATTTGTAGATTGGTTGTATAGGCTTTGTAAGTGACCATACATCACTCTTCTGCTTGTTTTTCTTCATATTTGTCCTCGACGTAAGGTTGGTAGCCTAAGCCAAAAGTACCGATGCTCTTTTGAAGACTCACTGGATAGCTCTCCCTTGCAAGAAGATTCCTAAGCCTTTACCCAGCTCAAACCCATGTTTCAACAATTCATTCACCACCATTACAGACGCGATGGGCATCTTTTGTTTTGAAATGACACTCCCCTCGAGGACATGCTCAATAAACACTACCTCAAAAGCATGATAAATCAGTGCCTCATTCTCATTATTAGCCTTGATAAAAGCGAAGGACGAGTCTTTGTAGATTGACAAATCCCCCTCGCCATGAACAATCACCTCTTGTCTGTCGTATTCAAACTTAATCATTTGATGCAACGTTGAGGGGACTGCTCCAGCCCTATGAACCCATGGACTCCCCATCAATAGATTGTAGGACACGTTGATATCCAACACTTGAAAATTCACAGTGAAATCCACAGGCCCTATGGTTAGTATGAGTTCTATCTCACCAATGACATCTGTTTTTGACCCATCAAAAGCTCTATCACATACATTATGGACTCGGACCCTTTCATCACTAACATTCAATTTCTGTAGAGTTGATAAAGGACAAATATTTGCTCCATATCTTTCATCAATAAGAACTCGCGTGACATATTAAAGCTTACACTTTACAGTGATATGTAAGCCTTGGTTATGTGGTGTACCTTCTTTGGGTAGTTCATCAACTGAAAAGGTGATGCGGTTTACCTCAAATATACTCCCAGTAATCTTCTCTAACTGAATCACTGTAACTTTACTAGGAACATGTGCTTCATTCAAAATTTTTATTACATTCTTACAATGTTCATTAGAATGTATTACCAAAGACAACAAAGAGATTTGGGCTGGAGTTTTTCTTAATTGTTCCACCACATAGTAGTCTAATAGTTTCATTTTCCTTAGGAATTCCTCTACCTCTCCTTTAGTGACCGGACTCTTTATTTGCATTTGGTCATTTTTAGTTTTCCTCAATTCTATTGGGACATAACATCTTCCTGAACGGGTTATTCCTCCTACTTCATCTATTTCTTCATCAATTTCCTTTCCCTTGTATGTCATGACAGTAGGCTCATAATTCCAAGGAACAGCTTTGGGGTTAGTCATTGGGAGCTAGGATAATTGCCTGATAATCATACGAGGAATATCGGCCCCTTGCATGATCAAGATAGGCTTATTTAGCCTTTTTGGGACAAATGATCTTGCCTTGCTCAGACTTTCCCAAACACCTTCAAGGGCTTCTTTCACAGTTAAGATGGGTGTGTTTGATGTCTCAACTTTTCTAACCTACTTTCCGTTTCTAAAGGCATCATTTTCGTTAAATCAACAACATTTGCCGCTTCTCATTGCCAATCCAACCTTAAGGATTGGCTTATATGGAGATGCTAACTTTTCGTGACCCTTCATCATTTCTATCATGTTTGTTTCAGTATGCCTCGACAATGAATTTTGATTGATGTTGGGTCCACTCGGACATTCAACAATAATTCGATTAGAATCGATCAAATCCTGAATGACCCTTTTCAAATATCAATATCTCTCTATTATGTGCCCTGGGGCATTAGAACAATATGCTCAATATTGAGAATAATCCAAATTTCTCGGGGGAGGATTCAACATCTTTCTCTCTATAAGACTCTAAACATTCAACGTCCTTAATGTTTGGAACAAGCTAGCATACGACTCCCCAATAGAAGTGAACCCATATTTAATGACATTTCCCTTCTTGTATTGTGGTCTAGGATGGAAAGGAATTCTACCAGTATTTTGATGAACTTGTGGGGGTGGTGGATTATTTTGTTGAGTTGGTGCACGCAATTGTGGATAAGAAGGGGGTGCAATAGGTTGTGCATTTAAAACATGATATGGAGTGTATGGGACAGAATATTGTGGAGCTTGGGAAGGAAAATAGTGTTGTGGGGAATTATCTTGGACATGAGTACTAGGCGCTGATACAATAGTGGCCACATCCTCCCTTCTCTTCTTCCTTCCAATATTTCCAGAACCATTTTGAAGCACTTGTGCTATGGATTTTAAGGCAGCTTGACTTACAATCTTTCCATACTTGATGCCATTTTCACCATTTGCCCTACCTTAATAACTTCAGCGAATGTCTTTCCGACGGCATAAAGCAGATATTAAAGAAATCAGGTTGTTGCGACTGGAGAAAAACGTCTGACTCCTTCATCGGTGGTTTAACCCTAGAAGCTTGTTCCCTCCATCTGATAGCATATTCACGAAATTTTTCCATTGTCTTTTTCCTCGTGTTGGCTAACGAGGAGTAATCTGGCACAATGTCAGTATTATATTGGCAATGCTGTAAAAAACATCGAGCCAAATCATCCCATGTGTTCCAGTTAGTGATATCCTGATCTATGAACTATTAAGATGCAATCCCTACTAAGCTTTCGCCAAAATAGGCCATAAGTAACTCTTCTTTGCCCTCCGCACCCCTCAATTGGTTCCAATATCTCTTAAGATGATATATGGGGTCCCCGTGACCATCGTATTTCTCAAACATTGGATTTTTAAAACCAATAGGAAAATGGACGGGAGGAAACATACACAGGTCATTGAACAAGATGCCTTTGTGGCCTCCTAGTCCTTGCATATCTCTTATACTATGTTCCAAACTCTTCATTTTCTTAATCATTTCTTCATGTTCCTCATTCTTGACCATCTTCTCAATTTTGAGAGGGGAACTATATTGATGAATGTGGGGATGAGAGATTGGAATTTTTATGGCCTATTCAAGAGTGTAACTGTGACCACGCCGAACTTTGGGGGGAGGATCACTATTGGATTTGGGCACCATCGTTGGTTGCGGGACGCTGTTAGTCGGGGCATTGACACAAATAGTGGATTACTTATCACAAGCCTATTCAAAGGGCGCACCATAGAAGTTCCAGCACATTGGATGTGTTGGCATAGGGGCCGAATCCAGGGGGATATATCGGATCGCTTGCCGACACCTTGATAGGGGGAGACATATTTGTATTAAAATATTCCCGGATTGAGGACGTTGGGGGTTTTCCACTCATCTAAGCCTCGTACATATCTACCATTTGTTGTTTTAATGGTCTTATGTCTTCTGTTTTCCCTGTTTCTTGTGAAGTGATCTAGTTTTGGATCTCATCATTGTCCGATTCATTTCCGTCTTGAGGGGCCATTTTCTGGTTCCCTTTTAATCTTGTATTGTAAGGATGTGATGTGAATTTAACCACAAATCAACTACCTTTAAGCTAGTATGTCTCTCTTTATTTCTCTCTCGTTCTCTCTCTATCTCTCTGAATGGAGTAACAAACCGATTAGCGTTAAGAAACTATTCACATTGCATCCAAATACATACTTCTAATATGGAGGACCTTATGTTTCATCCCGGCTTACCTAGGCATTCCTCTCTTCCTTAGTTTTTTTATTATTTTATTATTATTATTTATTTACTTACTTATTTTTTTATTATTATCATTATTATTTTGTTATTTTTTTGATTTTTTTTCAGAGAGAGAAGAAAGGAACAAAATAATTTCGATCGAACCCCCTAGGTTACCTACGTATCTTGTTTGGCCTATGAATCAGATCTTGCGTAGTTCGAGAAAGATATTACTTTATTTTTTTGCATGACATATGCACATAAGGTGACCAAGAGCAAATCTTTTTCATTCATTTTCCAATATTTTTAAAACAATGATTTGAATGAAACATAAAAAAAACAGAAGTACCTAATATTTTTATAGACTCTAAATGAAATAAAATAACAAAAACGAAAAAGAAATAAAGAGAAAAAAATAATAAAATAAAATGAAATAATCACTACTAAGGAAAAATACTCAAAAAAAACTAAATTCTCGAATCTCAATCATCTCCAAGACCCTTATAAATCTTTGCCAATGCTTTCGGTAGATATGGGGCAAAAGCACGGGCCTGTCTACCCAACTTCTCATTGTTCTGGTGTAAATATCTAGCATAAACATTTTTGAGTTCATCCCTGAGTTGTAGTATTCGATCTTTGGCTTCATCCATACTGTCATAACAATTCTGTAACCAGTGGTGAGCAGTATTGACTTCATGCGTCAAATTTCCCTTAGTTCTTGGAGATCTTCAGTTTGGAGGTGGAGTGCATCTCGCTCGGCTATCATTTGACATCTCTCAATCTCAAAGTTTGCCTGATAAGCACTGAAATGCCTTGCTATTTCTCTTTCCCGTTCTATAGAGGCTTTAACTTGAGTTTTGAGTCTAGACAGTGCGCAGATAAAATGGGCCTTTTCTTTCTTATTCTCCTCTTCCTGTTTCTCCATAAAGCCTACGGCAATGTCCAAGTCTTCTTGTAAGGTCAGAATGGTAGAACAGTGTTTTCAAACTATTTAAAATATTGCATCATGTTGGGCCAGCTCCTCTTTAGCATTTTTCAGGTCATTAATTAGGATATCCGGAGTAGATTTATAGCTTCTTTCTACTTTGAGGCGAGCTTGCTTAATCTTAACCTCAATTTCTGCTTCTCGATCTATAAGTCCTTCTATTGACCCTTCTGGCATAACCTTTAGAAGGGGCTGATCATGAACCCACTCTAAGTATGCTTGGTTCACCTCGCCTCTTGTGCGATCATTCACCATATCATGGGGACTTGAGATTATGTATCCCCCCTAAATCTTAAATATCTATTGCCTTAAAGGTATCTCGGTATGAAACTTATACATGAATTCCCGCAGATCTTCATTAGGCGGTAGAAACTGGCGTTGCCCAAGTTGTTGCATAACTCTAAGTGGCATGTAATGTTGGAAACCACGAAGACCCTAGGAGGATGAATGATCGAAAAGTAGACATACATTACCTCGGCTGACGGAAACCAATGATAATTCCACACAATCTTGTCAGCAATCAGATTATTGAGGTGTTGCTTCCAAGCTTCAATACCATTCGGAGAACTATGATCTTTGAATCTTTCTTTGGGGCCACCTATATAAACATTCAATTATACTTTAAGGTCCATTGCATAAGGGTGATGACGAATGTGTTCAATCATCCATAGTTGTAATAACATATTGCATCCCTCAAAGTAGTCTTTTCCATCTTTTCAAATGGTTAAAGCACGATAGATGTCTACCAGAATCATTGGTACGAGGCTGACATTAGGCTTTTTCTCAAAAGTTGTAATGACTGCACCCAAGTTCATGCTAATCTTTCCTCCTTTTTTTGTAAATACAATGATCCCCAAAAAAGCCACCACGAAGGCATCATAACTGTGTGCTTCCCAGGGCAGACGACACCCATAATTACGGAGTTTCTTTCCATACATTTTGAATCCATCACTTTTGCCATATCTTTTTGTATAAAAATTCTAACGGAACCAATCCATTATCGTGACAACCACCTATATCATTCTCATTTATATGCAGTAATTCTAGAAACCTCCTCCCATTAATATGTTTTGGTATCATACGCTCTCCTTTGTGAAGATGTTTACCCTTTCCAATGAATGCCCCTATCTCCTCAAGAGTAGGGGGGGGGGAGCTCACAACCTAAAAAATGGAATACATTCCTTAACGGGTCCCAAAAATGTACTAGTGCTTCTATCAAATCCCGCCGTGGCTCAACATACAAAATGCTTCGTAGAAATTCCAAGCGTTTGAACACCATTCCTTGTCCATGGTTTGTCATATTTTCATAGCATGTCTTCAATAGTGTCGGGGCCTTATCCAATATAATGAATCGAGGTGATTGATCCTCCCTTTGTCTCTTATTTCCCTTTCCATATGTATTCATATTTTCCTATATTATGATAGCGACAAATTAGGCTTAATAAAATATTTTTTAAAATAAGAATAACGTAAAAATCATACACACAAAAAAAGTAATTTTTTATTATTTTTTTATCCTTATTTTATTTATTTAATTTTATTTTTAAAAAATATGGTTATTAACGGAAGAATGATAAAAAAATAATACATATAAGTAGCCTTCAAAATTTTTGCAAAACTAAAAATATTAGTTTATTCGATTGTATTTTATTTTTTGTTAATGAAATTTCAAATCCTTTTTTTTTAATATAGAAAAACTTGATGGTAATGATAGATTTTTCTATTTGTAAAACAAATATATATTTTGATAGAGAAAACTATAATTAATTTTTCGTTATAATTCATTCATCTACAACCGATCAACATTTGTTTAGTCTTACCAATAATGCAACAAGTAACACAAATAATGTACGTGATTGTCTTAAGTACGAATATTTCTCCTAGATAGGCTCGACCCTTGTGTCGAGCTCCCCATTAATTCAACAATATGCATGATACAGATAAATTAAATCCTATTAGGGATAGTCATAGTTGAGGCTTGTTTTACTTGGTAAACAACATAATAGAGAAGGTGTCTAGACTAACCATAAAACGAGTGGACCACTCGAGTCGAGAAGGGACAACTTACCAGTAGCAGGTCTTTCCGGCCTCACTGTTAGTCCTTACAATCCTATGACATGTGTTACTATAGAATCCTTCCAAGGAGCGTTGCCACATCTCTGGTATCTCATGGCCTAGGAGAGAAATCACATCTCCGAACAAAGTATCTCAGAAGACTCAAATGGATGCGCGAGGAAAGACAATTATATTATAATTCACATATTATCAAAAAGGTAAATAAGCAATAAATTAACATATTATGCCATTAAACACAATATCCACAAATCGATAAGTACGTAAATAAATAATAAAGTCATGTAGAAGTCAATGTTTACAAGCTCGAATTCTAGTTAGTCCCCAGTGGAGTCGCCAAAGATATCACACCTTTTTCGCGCAGCGGCGTAAGGGTTTTTCCAATTTAAGTGACGTTATTAATTAAGACATTATTTTAATTTTTTTCAGAGTCGCCACTTGGAATTGAATGATGGTGTTCCCAGTCACCTTTTTGTTTTTAATCTCTATCCAAACGAAAATGACTTTTTTAGTTTTGGTCTGTGAAGCAATTCGTGTAAGGAATTATGTTGACTGAGGGAAAATGTATTAGGCATCTCTCGAGTCCCTTGGTTCTAGCGCGGTCGCTTTATGGACTTAAACTAATTTTTTGAAAATTCTATTGTTAAAACAAATGTATTTACCCTCATTCTTTGATTGATTTAAATATATTAAAAACTACTTTATTTTATTAATCTATGCCCTTTAATTAAAAATATATATATGCATATAAATTATATCAAACAAAGCAGAATAAAATAAGATATTCCTTAATTTACTAATTCTTTTGTTATTTTTTTAGTTACATTTTTTCTCTCTTTTTTTTCATCATTTACTATTATTTTTATTATTTTTAAGGTTTTTTTTAAGTTAATTTTTTTTTTCTTATTGGACAAACAAACTTTTTAAAAAAAATTCCTCTTCAATTGTATGTTTTTTGCTTAATATTATTTTTATTTATGTTTTTCGTTTATTTTTTCCTTCTGTTTTCTCTTTTCCCCTTTTTTATTACATTCTTTCTCACATTTTATTTTTAACTTTTCATTTTTGTTTTTATTATTATTATTTTGTTTTTGTTTTTCTTCCATTTTTCTTTTGTTTTTTTTTACGTCACTAACATTAAACGAACATCCTACTAACTAAAATTAATATATTTACAAAATAGCTACACATGTTATCATTATAAAACTTAATATGAAAAATTAAAATGACTTGGACAATAATTTTACTTAAATATAAAATAAAATATGATTTATTTAAATATGAAATAAATCACATTTTGTTATAAGAATTTCACACTAAATATAACTTTACAGGATCTAAACATAAAGTTGATATGAAATATTTGAACATACTTCATATAATGACATCAATAAATATTAATGGTTTAAACACATGCCAAATTTAACAACTTCAATATATATTGCGATCCATTCTTGCATTATCATGACATAAAACTATTACAAAATAAATTAAGTATTACATCTTGTAGAAATTATTTCACGAAAAGAAAGAATTTAGTAACCATGAACTTGAAACATCGAACTCCACTATTTTTTTTTTTTTTTTTTGTGTTTGTTCTTCAGCAAAAACAAAAGGAAAAGTTTTCTTTGTTGTATTTTTTCCTTTACAGTATTTCAGAAACCCAAGGACTCAATCGTATTGATATGTAAAATATAGGATTTCCAATCCTAGCAGGAAAGTGAGGGAAATGGATACTCAATTTAAAGTGAGTAAACAGAATTCCATATTCCCTTTTTGTTTTCTTTTTGCTCTTTTGGTTTGCTAATTTTTTTATTTTTCCCTTTCCCCTTTTTTTTTTTTTATAGAATGTATAGTAATGTTTATATAGTACAATTGGGGTGTTTGTGGTGTGTGTTGTTTTATGAAAATAGGGAAGTGGCATGTGTGCAGGTGGGTAATAGTGGTGTAGGGGTAGTGGTTAAGTGGGGTAATTGGTAGGTTATTATTATTAATTTTTATTGTTAATAAATAATAATAATAATAATAATAATAATAATAATAATACTAATAATAATAATAATAATAATAATGATAATAATAATAATAATCACTAGTTATTTTGGCATTAATAAAAAAAATATGAAATAGCTAAATCAAAAAATATAATTAAGAAAATATTAAAATCAATAATTTATTTGTTAAATTTTGAATAAATTTTAAAAAAAATTAAAATGTAACTTAAAGGGTAACTCTATTTCTGTTTTTTTAAAAATTCTTTAAAATAAACTTACTAAATAAAATATCTACTTCATATTTAAAAAATATTTAAGCTTTAAAAATGGTATAAAACTTAAATTAGGTCAAAATACGTGTCTACATTATGGAGTCATTCTCCTTATGGGGGGATAGTGTCATGAGATATCAAGGAAGGTTGTATGATCCCAATGTAGATGGTTTGAGGATCCAGTGTCCTGAGGAATCTCATGGGTCCTGTTACTCCATTCATCTGGGTTTGGTAAAGATGTTGCATGACCTTAGGGAAGTGTTTTGGTGGGAAGGTTTGAAAATGGACATAGCAGAATTTGTTGCTAAGTGTCCAAATTATCAACAAGTGAAAGCCGACACCAAAAGTCGAGTGGTTTACTTCAAGAAATCCAAGTTCCTACTTGGAAGTAGGAACACATCAATATGGATTTTGTGTAGGTTTTCCTCGGACACAAAAGAAATATGACTCCACATGCCTAGTTGTAGATAGGTTGACAAAATCCGCTCATTCTATTCCCGTCAAGTCTACTTACTCGACGGAGGATTTTGCAAGGATATTCATGTATGAGATTGTATGTCACCATGGTATTCCGTTATACATCATATCTGATAGGGGTGGACAATCCACATCTATGTTTTGGTGGTCATTCGAAGAAGGGTTTGGCCAAGGTGAAGTTAAGCACCACTTTTCATCCCCAACCGGATGGTCAAGATGAGTGTACTCTTAAAATCCTTGAGGATATGCTTAGATCTTGTTTCATTGATTTCAAGGGAAATTGGGATGAGCATTTTCCTTTGGTGGAGTTTGCTTACAACAATAGCTACCATTTATTTATATCTATGGCTCCTTAGGAAGCCTTGTATGGTAGGAGATGTATATCTCCAATTAGATGGTTTCAAGTGGGAGAGTCTTTACTTTTGGGTCTCGATTTTATTTATTAGACTTTTGTAAAGGTTCATATCGTAAGGAAACTCTTCAAAATAGCCTTTTGCTGACAATAATTTAATGGCAACAATAGGAGAAGGGAATTAGAGTTTGAAGATGTTACGACCCAAATTACCCCCTAGGCGTAATCGGCGTAGCCATCCTGTTAGAGGACTAAAACAAGCCTCTTAACATTCATCATCACATATCATAGGTCAAAAACACGGGTAAATTTAAAACTTTGCATATGTACATAATTAGAGTTACATAGACCTCTCACATGGGTAGCATATGTAGGATTCTCACTAAGCATTTAACAACAACATAGTTTAATAGTTCGTATCACATTTATCCATCTAAAGAATGAATCACAATAGTTTGTGCATAGCCCTTTGCATATCACAATATGCCATATAGGCAACAACAGTATTCCAACATCAGAATGGAATAATCGTCTAAACGCATACACAAAAATAATAATGCTTGATAAGTGGTTTTATCCTCCCAACAAGTGAGGACTCACTATTTGACTTAGGAAAGACCCAAGTCTTCTTCTTCAATATACACTAATCTCCTCAATGGACCGAACCTAAAATGTTTGGATCAAAAGGGAGAAATATTGGTTATCACAAGACACATGTACTAAGTGTGGGTCTTATGCACAACAATCATTAATGCATGAGATAAGGACAATTTAGTCAACACCATGCTTTCTATCAATTTTACTAAACATGAATATATAAGAAGGTTAATAAGTAAATTTAACATAACAGCAGCAAAACATGTAGATCACCCAAGTAATACTTGTGCAATACAAAAGATAGTACCCCATATTCCCTTACAAGGCTAAGTATCACACTAAGCATATCACATTAAGCAACACACTTCATACTAACAACATAATTTCATAACATGCTTATACATCGATACATACTCATAGATATTAACAAAATCATAATCATTATCATAATCATTAATAACATACCTAGAACCATCCCTTAGGATCCCATATGTGCAACGAGTAACATAAGTCCCATACACTCCCTCACCCTATGTAGCATCCTTCAAGACAACCCAAATGAGAGTTCACATGCATACTTATTAATTACTTTTATATTAGGGAAATAACTGCATTAACCGACATGAGACCATGTGAGCTACATGGAATCCGGTGTTCTACTCCCACACCGAAGAGAGAGGTTTACCACTTTCCTATGGGGTAACCATTCGTACATAGATATCTAGGTGGATCAACTAATCTAGAGTCCTATGTGGGTACATAGTAAAGGGTCAAGGAGATTGCCTCTAGATACCTTTCCTTACTAATGTGGAGGTTTCCATCTCATGAGACAACACATATCGTGGGAATCCGGACTTACTAAATGTGAAGAAACCTAGGTGGGAGGCCGAACTTGAAAAATGTTAGACCTCCATCTCTTTTACATGCCCTTTCAGTGATAAACATTTATTCCCTTTAGTAATCATCATAGTCATCATACAAGATCACATTAGTCTCCTCTAGACCCGTACATGAATATCTTATCGTAAGAACTCATAGGTATTTATAAGTGAGAACTACCCTTTCACTTTATAAACCACATACAAGTGACTAAACTTTTCACTTAACACTTTATTATAATCATGAGAAACTACTTACAATAATATAATATTCATATCATAATCATATAAGGATCTAAAATTTCTAGCTTCAACATCACAACCACAGATTAGATACAGGAGCACTACTATCCAAATAACTCATAATTCAAAAGTGAATCCAAGAAGGACCAGTCAACATACCTCATAGTCCCTTCCAAGAACCTTCATACTTCCATTACCAAGAATACACAACCAATCACATAAACAAGGTAAATTCAAGAAGCAATTGCATAATTAACCGCATTGTAGTCCATCTACGTATTCATAATCTTCATAATTGTCCATAATTTGAGGTTTTCATGAAATTGGGGGAAAGTCATGGGTCTAGTGAAATATCATACGAAATCATCAATTAACTATAAGTATATACTTCAACAACCTTTATTCATCAAATTAACCACAATTGACTCATAATTACGTTTTTCAAATAAGACCCAGGTGTAGAAGAAAAACCCTTGTTTTGGGGGATTTAGAAATCATCTTTTGGAGGGACCTCTTGGGGAAAGGAATACAAAGAGTTAAATAAACCATACCTTATAGATGATAGAGCCACGAAATTTGTGTTGGAAACTTGATCTTCTTCTTGGAGTTTTATTGGCCGTCAATGTAGTTTTGGAGGAAGAGAGAATTTTGGGAGAGGGAGAGTGATTTCTTGTTTCAACTTTTGGGACATGATTTGAGTGTTAGAATTGACAAAAAACATTCCCTAAGAACATAATTATTCACCCAACCCAAAAGTCCCGTCACTTAAATGGGTTTATTTGTGAAGTCAAAACACCAAAAATATGACTTTACGATATCAGGGAAGTAGGTGCACGCCACGAGTCTAATTACCCATTTTATTTTCGAATTTTTGGTCTAAGGAAGTAGGGCACGTGTCAGCCCTGCGTCGTGAGGTCAACTTCAGATTCTCACATGTAGGTTACGCGATGCGCAGCAGCCACCAGCAACTGCTGTGCGCGCAAGCTGCCTTAGAAGCTTTCTCCGGCAACTTCATGTCCTCCCCAAGGACCCTTCTTTTCTCTCTAATTGTAGTAATGTGAAATTAGGTTTTAGTCCTAACTCACGTCTCAAAATCTAGAGTTGTCCAAACCATTTAAGGAGTTCACCCATCTCATTATTTATTTGTTTACACCCCACCTCACACCTAGTGCTTCTCATCTGGTGCATGGACAATTTTTATTTTAGGGCTTTGGGGTGTTGTGATTGTACATTTTTACCTTATATACTATAATCTACCTATTAAAAGTGTTTTTTACAATTTTTGGACTTCATATGACACTCCGAAACCTTCACCAAACATAGGGATATCAACTAGTTGAATTTAGCTAGTTTCTGCATGTCAAGACCTTTCTTTTATACTATGGCTCCAATATTTCTCAAACAATTTATTTACAATACTACAAGTCTAAAATAATCATACGACATATGAGTCTCTAGTATATGTCATGGAATTTCCGGTGTTTGTCAATACCCTCCCCATAGGAACGTTCGTCTCCGAATGTCACTCTAGACCCTTATAAGACGAAGAGACTCAAGACTAGTAGCCCAAGCAACAACAATGTAATAGAATGAGTCACAACTCATTGAAAAGGAATAGTACACTCCTTTCAACATATAATCATAGCCATAACACGTAGGAGTTTAATCTACAACATATCATATGTATAACTAAACTTTTCATATCACATAATGAAGAACTACCTTCTCCATTTCAATATGAGCTCTATATGACATAATAGAGTTGACATGATGATTTCTCATCACAACAATATAAAAGATGCTAATTATTATCTTCCATGAATACTTATAGCCAACAACACACTTAAGTGAAAGCCAAAATAATACACATATTTCATGGAAATAGAAGAACTCAACTTAGGCTTGAATTTCTACTACCATATGCGCATATTAGAAAAACATGATAAGCTAAACATTATTCATAATAATAATATAAGGAACAACTAACCACAATCTTGGCTATGAGTAAGGGGGAAAAGATGAGGGTAACGGGACTTCATGTCGCCCTCTGCCTCCCATTTTGCACCCTCAACTAGATTGTTCCTCCATAGAACTTTTACGGAGGCAACCTCCTTATTCCTCAATTTCTTAACTTGGCGAAGCAAGATCTCGACAGGGACCTCTTCATAAGAAAGGTACACTTTTACCCTTAAGCCTTCTTGAAAAAGAATGGAAACCGATCACCTATAAGCTTCTAAAGCATAGAAACATGGAACACAGGATGAATCATTGCCAACTCATTTGGCAACTTCAACTCATAGGAAACACTCCCAAGTCGCTGCAAAATTCATACACGCCCACATAACGAGGACTAAGTTTCCCTTTACTTCCAAACCTAATCACCCCTTTCATGGGTGAAATTTGTAAATAGACCCAATCTCCAACTTCGAATTTAAGGTCCCTCTTTCTATTGTCGGCATAAGATTTTTTTGCCGACTTTGAGCTATTTTTAGTCTATCTCCTATAGCTCGAACCTTCTAGAGGGCTTCATAAACAAAATCTGAACCAAGTAGAGAAAACTCACCTACCTCATACCACCTAACCGAGAATCTACACCCTCTCCCATGAAGTGCCTCGAAGGGTACCATAGATATAGTCTAATGGTATTTCTTGTTCTAGCATAACTATATCAAAGGTAGGTGGTCGTCCCAATTACCTTTGAATAAATGACACATGCCCTCAACATATCTTCGAGAGTTTTAATGTCTCATTCTGCTTGTCCATCCATCTTGGGATGAAAAGCGGTACTAAGCTTCACATTCGCAACAATCCCACTTTGGAAAGACTTCCAAAAAATAGAGGTAAATTGAGTGCCTCTATCCGAAATGATGGATAAATGGGATACATGTAGCTTCACTATTTTTTTATGTGTAATTTGACATATCAGCCGAATAAGTGGCTTTGACGTGAAAAAAATATACTGACTTGGTAAATCTATCAACAATGACCCATATCGAGTCAAGTTGTCAGCTAGTACAAGGAAGCCCTACCACGAAATCCATGTTAATATCCTCACATTTCGATGTAGGAATATACATATATATTTTGAGTCAAGCCACCCAACCTTTGGTGTTCTGCTTTCACATGTTGGCAATTCAAACACTTAGCACCAAAATCCTCTGTCCCTTTTCATACCTCTTATCCATAAGTTTCTCGTAAATCGCAGTACATCTTTGTGGCACCCGGGTGAATGGAGTATCGGGAGATACGAGACTCTTCATGATTAATTCCTTTAAGACATCCACATCCGGTACACACAACCTTCTTTTGTGCCTCAGCACCCCATATTCTCCTTGAGAGAGAGACTCATTAGACTTACTAAGGACGGTTTCCTTCAACTCTATCAATAGAGGATCAAGGTCATGCATTGATTTCACCCTAATCACTAATGATGACACAGAGTTGTGGCAAATCACGAAACCACACTTTGGAGAGTCTTCTAGTCGGACACCCATAATGAGCCAACCTATGAACCTCTTTTAATAACTCTTTCTTGTCATCAACCACATGAGTCACACTACAAATGGACACTCTAATCAAGGCAATCCGATACCACATTAGCTTTTTCAGGATACTAAAGGACACTTATGTCATAGTTCATTAAAAGTTCTGACCATCTTCTTTAACGTAGGTTCAAATCTTTTTAGTTAAACGCATATTGTAAACTCTTGTGATTGGTGAATACATCAACATGCACCCCATAGAGATAATGCTTGAAGATTTCAATGCAAATACCACGGACGGAAGCTCAAGGTCCTGAGTTAGGTAATTCTTCTCATGAGGCTTGAGTTTCCTAGAGCCATATGCTATGACTTTGCTATGTTTCATAACCACACATCCTAGACCCACTCGAAAAGCATCACAATAAATCACAAACCCTTTCGTTCCCTCCGGTAAAGTCACCACCAAAGCGAAGGTGAGTCTATCCTTCAATAATTAGAATCTCCTTTCACAAGATTCCGACAATTCAAACTTAGGGTGCTTTTGGGTTAAAGCCATTAATGGATATGTGATAGACGAAAATCCCTCAACAAACCTCTTATAATAACCGACCAACCCTAGAAAACATTGGATGTTTGTGGGATTCAATGTTCTAGGCTAACTCATGACCACTTCTGTTTTCCTTCTATAAACCTCTATCCTTTAACTAGAGACAATGTGACGAAGAAACGAAACCGATCTCAACAAAAACTCACACTTGCTAAACTTAGAAAAAAGTTGGTTAACCTTGAGAACTTGCAAAACTATCCTCAAGTGGCTCATATGGTCATTCTCACTTTCATAGTATATAAAAATATCGTCAATGAAGACAATCAAAATAAATCAATATATTTTCTAAAAACACGATTCATAAGGTCCATGAAAGTAGGAATGGAAATTGTTAGACCCAATGATATAGCAATGAATTTAAAGTTACCATATCTTGTTCAGAATGTCATTTTAGGATTACCAATCTCCCTCACACTATGTTGGTGATAAATCGACCTTAAGTCAATCTTTAAAAATTAAATCACTCCTTGGAGTTGATCAAACGAGTCATCAATCCTAGGGAGCGGGTACTTATTCTTTATGGTGACTTTGGTCAATTGACGATAGTCAACACACATTCTGAAAGACCCCTCTTTCTTTTTCACCAACAATACTGCGGAACCCCATGGAGATATTCTTGGTTGCATAAAACCTTTATGTATCAAGTCCTTGAGTTGAGACGTTAGTTCTTTAAACTCGGCAATAAATCTATGCCAAAGTCAATTTCCCATTTGTGAGGAATTTCGGGTAGGTCATAAGGAAAGACCTTTTGATATTCCTTAACTATGGGTACCGTCTCTAAAGGTGGGACCAGTATTCAAGATCCTTAACTGTTATTATGTGGTAGAGACAACCCTTTTCAATCTATTTGCATTTTTATACATAAAATGATATTCCCCCTGTGATTTGAGCTTCATCCCTTCAACTCAAGCATGGGTTCATTTTGGAAATTGAAATTTTATTACCCTTGTACTACAATGAATACAGGAATAAAAGCATGCAACCAATCCATTCCTAATATGACATCAAAATCTAGCATGCCACGTTCTATCAAGTCAACTAATGTAACTCCATTTGGAAAGGAAATACAACAACCTTTGTAGACTCTATTAACCACCAATGAATCACCCATCGTAGTATTAACAGAAAAAGGTTTGTCTAATATGTCGGGTAGTATATCAAACTTAATGGATACAAGAGAGGTCACAAATGACAATGTAGCTCCCATTTCCAACAAAGCATATGAAGGAAAATAATTTTAACATACCGATGACCATGTCCAGTGAGCTCTTTTGATCACTTTAGGATTGGAGAGCATAAAAGCGATTCTTCTTAGGAGCATCTTGATTTGGAGCACATGCTTGAGCTTGAGCATTCTTCCTTCCTTGAGTCTTTATCATAGGGCAATCTGTCTTCATGTGACCACTATTGCAACAACCATAGAAATTACCCATGCCAACTAGGCACTTACCATCATGTCTCTTATCATATTTCGCACAAAGAGGCTTTTCAACATAAGATCTTCCACCTTTCCCCTATCGAGGCTTAAGGGTATGCACGTTACTCTTGTTGACTGTTGGAGAATTAGAAGAGACTTTATAGGAAAACCTCTTCTTGAATCTTGCCTTGTCTTGAACCTCAAATTTGGTCTTAGAAGAATTCACATCTAATGCTCCAAGACTCAACAAATTTATTCAACTTAGCCCTAGAATCCGCAAACATAAAAGGAGCATGCTTTGATAGTTGAGTGAACTTAAGTCTATACACCTTCAAGCTCATACTACCTTGACGACGATTGATGAATTCTTTCATTTTCCACTCCCTTAATTCCAAGGGAAAGAACCTATCAAGGAAAGCCATCTTGAAAGCCTCCCAAGTAATCCAACCTTCTGTAACCGGCGTCTCCTCTTTCCATTACTCATACCACACTTGATCTACATCTTTGAGTCCTTCTATTAAAAAAGATACCCCCATAGGATCTAAAACATTGAACACTTCATCAGTGAACCATCTTGGGTCTCCTCCACCTTAGAACCAAAGAAAGTAGGGGGATTCATCTTTGTGAAATGCCTAATCCTTGAAGCGGTAGTGCTAGCATTGTAATTCACTTGAACCATAGAATCCCTTGAAACTTGGTAGTCCACACTTGAGTCAATCTATGAATAGACGACGTAATCTCAACATTAGACGTATCCCCTTCTTCAATAGGAACTTGAGGATTTTGAGGATTTTGAGGATCTTGAGGGGGGACCGCCTCATTAAAATTATCCTCTTCGGTCCTTCGAGCATTGATAGACCTTGTATTCATTGCCTATAAGATGTAAAAAGGGATTAGAAGAAAATATCTAAATAGAGTTAAGACTCTTAGGCACGACTAAGGAATAACAAGAGAGTGAACATTCCTAAGCATCACATAGTCTCTCATTCATAAGTTTGACCCGCCTCACAATTATGAATAAGATACGGCATAGACGTTGTTTAGTGAGACATCAACCCTAATATTAATCAACATCAATCTCTAATACCATGTTTGTTACGACCCAAAGTACCCCCTAGGCGTAACCGGCATCGTTGTCCTGTAAGATGACTAAGAAAAGCCTCTTAGTACTCGTCATCACATATCATAGGTCAAAAACGCGGATAAATTTAAAACTTTGCATATATACGTAATGAGGTTTACATACACCTTTCATTTAGGAAGCATACACAGGCTTCTCACTTAACATTTAACAACAACATAGTTTAATAGTTCGTCTTACATTTAACCATCTACAAAATGAATCACAATAGTTTGAGAGTAGCCCTTAGTCTATTACAATATGTTATGTAGGCTACAACAAAGTTTCAACATGAGAATGGAATATTTATCTCAAAACATAGACAAAACTAATAAGGCTTGATAAGTAATTCTATCCTCGGAACTCATGAGGACTCAACATTTAACTTAGGAATGTGCCAAGTCTAATCCTTCAATGAACACGAATCTTCTCAATGGACCGAAACTGAAATGTTTGGGGAAAAAGGAAGAAATATTTGTTAGTACAAAACATATGTAATAAGTATTGCTCCTATGCAAAAAAGACATCAGTGCATGAGAAAAATAAAATTTAGTCAAAGCCATGCTTTCTATCAATTTAACTTACCATGCATATATAGGAAGGATAATAAGTCGACTCAACATAATAACAACACAAAAAGTATATCACCCAAGTAATACATGTGCAATGCAAAAGATAGTACCCCATAATCCCATCCAAGGCTATGTCGCACATTAAGCAAACCAATTCATACCGAGAAAATAATTTCATAACATGATTATACATCAATAATTACTTATAGCTTATTAACATAACCATAATCATAATCATAATTATTATTATTAAGAACAATATACAACCATCCCTTAGGATCCCATATGGACAATGAGTAAGACAAGTCTCAAACCCTTCTTCGCCCTATCTAGTAACCTTCAAGACAATCCTAATGATATTTCACATGCATACATATTCATTAATTTATTTTAGGGAAAAAATTGCTATAACTGACATGAGAACCTTTGAGCTACATGGAATCCGTTGTTTTACTGCCACACCGAAAAGTGAGGGTAAAAAATTGCTTAAGGTGTAACCATTCGTACATAGCTATTTAGGTGGATCCATTAACTAGACTCCTATGTGGGAACATATTTAACTATCAAGGGGATTGTTTTCTAGAAACCTTGACATACTAACATGGAGGTTTCCATCTTATCAGTCAACACATATCGTGGGAATCCAGACTTACTTAACGTGACGTACTTTTTTAAACGTGAGACCTCCATCTCATTTACATACCCTTTCGGGGCTAAATAATTATTACCTTTACTAATCATCATACTGTTTATACAACATCACATTAGTCTCCTCTAGACTCCTACGTGAATATCTTATCATAATAGCTCATAGGTATTCATAAGTGAGAATTACCCTTTCACTTTAGAAACTACATAAAAGTGAGTAAATCTTTCACTTAATACTTTATTTAATCATGAGAAACTACTTCCAATCAAATAATATTCGTATCATAACATACATACATACATAATTCATGTGTTATTCAATGCCCTATGGTTAAGGATGAGCAATTTCTAGCATCAACATCACAACTAGAGATTAGATATAGGAGCATTACCATCGAATTAACACTTAATTCACAATTGAATCCAAGAAGAACTAATCAACATACCTCTTTGTCCCTTCTAAGAACCATCTTACTTCCATTACCAAGAAATCATAACCAATTACATAAACAAGGTATATCAATGAAGCAAATGCGTAATTAACCAGATTGTAGTCCATGTACACATTCATAATCTTCACAATTCACAATATTAATTCAATGGTTTTATGAAAAATGGGTGAAAGATATTCGTCTAGGGAAATATCATAGGAAATCATCAATTAATTATCAAGTTGTACTTAAAAAAACTTAATTCATCAAAATTAACCACAATTGACTAATACTTACGTTTTTAAAAAAAGAGATATGTGTAGAAGAAAAACCCTTGTTATAGGGTCTTTATTTGAGTGTTAGAATTGACCTAAAACTTAACCTAAGAACTTGTATAGTCACCCATTAAATTATCCAAAAGACCTCTCACTTAAATTAGTTTAATTGGGATGTCAAAACACCCAAAATACGACTTTTACAATATCTAGGAAGTAGGTGTGCGTCAAGATGCTATTTAGACAATTTATTTTCAAATTTTGAGATTAGGCAGTAGGGACGTGTCAAACACGCATCATGAGTCAAAATTCATATTTCTATGTGAAAGCTGTGGAACGCGTAGAAGCAAACAGAATCTTCTTGGGCGCATGATGCCTTGGCAGCTTGATCACCCAACTTTGGATCCTCCCGAAGGACCGTTCCAGTAGTCTTTGGGGTGTCGTGACTGTACATTTTTACCCTCTATACTACATTATACCTATTAAAAGTATTTTTACATGTTTTGGACTTCATATGACCTTCTGAAACCTTCACATAACATAGGCACGTCAACCAATTGATTTTATCTTGTTTTCGAACGTCAAGACCTTTCTTTTATGCTTTGGCTCCAATACTTCTCAAACAAGTTATTTACACTATTTTAGGTGTAAAGTCATCATTATACTACATATGAGTTTCTATTATAGGTAATGGAATTTCCGAGATGCGTTAGAAGAAGGTGATAAAGTGTATCTAAAACTTTTGCCTATGAAAGGGGTGGTTAGGTTTGGGAAGAAAGGGAAGTTGATTCCTATTTATGTGTGTACCTATGAAATATTTCAAAGGTTTTGTAATGTTGCCTATGATTTGAAGCTCCTTAGTTATTTGATTCTGGTTCATTTGATGTTCCATGTTTCTATGCTTAAGATGTGTATCGGTGATCCCGAGTCCATTCTTCCTATTGAGGGTCTTGGTGTGAAGGATAAAATCTCCTTTGAGGAGGTTACGGTTCAAATACTTTATAGACATGTAAATAAGTTAAGGAACAAAGAGGTGGCTTCTATAAAGGTGTTATTGAAGAACTACCTAATTGAGGGTGCAACATGGGAGGCCGAGGTTGACATCAAGTCGTATTATCCTCATATATTTTATAACTTAGGTGAGTTATTCCTCTTAATAATAAAACTAATAACTAAAAAAATCTGGTTTCTTTGATTTTTGATGAAGTTTTGCGAAAATGTGCATTCTTGGTGTCATTACAGTGAAGTGTGCTTTTGACTTCAAAATTCGGAAATTCTTTTTTGTTTGAGTTACGTAGTTCATTTTTATATGATGAGTCTTTATGAAATGATATTGAGAATGTTGATAAGTTGTGTTTTGGCATAATTGGCTTATATATGGTATTCTTAGCTTCCTCATTATGTGATGTTTGAGTCTTATAAGTGGTAATTGAAATTTTGAATTGCTTTGTGTAAATTTCATGATTGATGTTGTAACTCATGTTTTCATGTATTCTTGTTTGTTGGGATGCTAGTCTTGAGCCTATTGCTTCCTTTTAGAAAATTTTACAGTTATTCGGGAACGAATATTCCTAAGAGGGTTGGGATAATTTAACACTTCAAAAGTCTATGACCTGTAGAGCGTAACATAAGGGTCAAAAGGTTCAGAAACTATTTTAAGGTCAATTTTAATGAATATAAGTCATTTATATAGTCTAGCAATAAAAATGTCAAAGAACGTCCATGACATCTGGGAAATTGACTATATCACTTGTTTTCGTAGTCGAAATTGATGAATTTTGGTGGAAGGGTGTGTAACATATATTAGGGTTGATTCATAGTAAAAACGTCCGGATGCAAATTCCTAAAGCTCCTTGAGGAGGACCCTAGAATTTTAGGGTCAAAGGATGCCCAAGGCAATGTCCACCAACGTATGCAACCCATGATCTGTTTTCTAATCGACTGGGTGTGGATTGCTTCTGTCGATAGACCCTTAGAAAATTTTTTGTGAGACTGCAAATAGATAGTCTCTGATGTTATTGACGAGTGTTCATCACAAAGGTGAATATTGCCCGTCGATAGACACACGATCCATCGATTATGGTCTCTTCTGTGGAGCCAATGTTTTGATGTACATTTTTATTTAATTCATTTAATTAGTTGGATTAGTTAGGAGGTTAATTATGGTATAGGGGAGGTATAATTAAGTTAATTAAAAAACTATATAAAGACCCTAACCTAATTAGACTAACCTAAGCTCTCATAATTACCAAACACCCAAACTTTGTTCCTTCTCTCTTCTGTCTCTCTCCCATTTGAAGAACTCTATAAAAGGTCAAATTCAAAAGAGGTATAGGGATGAATTAACAGAGGTTTCTCCATCATTCTTTATCACACAATAAGGTATGGAATTTCATTCACCTTTGGGACTTATTTCCCCAAAGGGTTCCGTCAAATTGATTTCCAAAATATGAAATTCAAGTGCGTCTTATCCAATCTCGAAACTGATCTTGTGAATTTATTTTTTTATGATTTATTTTTGATATTATAAATATATTAACATGTATAATAACTCAATTGAGTTTATTTATTGATGGATTGGTCTAGTTTGTAGAAAGCTACATTTATATTTTATTTTACTTTAGCTGGTAGACCACCTTCCATCGGTGTAAGGTTTTAAAATAACGAATTCAACACTTATCTCTTGTGGTCTAAGTTGGTTAAGGCAGGTGTTCCCTAAAAAAATCAATTAAGAAAGTACAAACCAACTAAGGTAACTGAAGAGGTTCGACTTAGCTTCGGTAGGGATATGGGACTCTACCTTTGTCTTGCACTAGTTTGCATTGAATTAAGCTTTATAAGGTTGTTCCTATATATGAATATGCTTATTATTGTACATGTTATGTAGATGATGATCTTGCACATTGATGATATTGCATGATGATTGGTCACACTTTTGAACATGTGTTGGTCTCTATTTCTAAAGTATAATGATATGTACTCCTAAATGATATGTTAGGTTTAGTTGGATATAAGTAATGGTTCTTGATGGTTTTACTTGATTGACTAAGGTTATGGAGATTTTTTTGTTCATTGTACTTGTTGAAGTAATGAGGGTTCATGGGTAATTATCTTGCTTTGGTTATGTTGTAATGAACTCTTATTCATGCTTGTGGATATTATAACTTGATGATAGAGTTGCTTTGACTATGTTTTCAATTATATGATATGGATGTTGACTTGAGAAGACATAGAATTGGTATGGTCTTCTTGAATGTGTATTAGTCTTTTCATAGTAAATTGCATACTTTAATGAATTGTCCCGTTTTTGCATGATTTCATGATATGTGTGCATATGGTGTCATACATAGTACAAGTGGTGTACTAATCCCATTTTCTCCCTTTTCCCTGGCATTTTATTTTCCGATGGTGGAAGGGCTTTAAGATTAATTTGAAGAAGACTTGGAATTCTGAATCATCCAAGTTGGGTAGGTCCTCAATATCCGAGGGAAAGTCCAATATCAAGCTAATGAAGTTGTTCTAGTTTAAGGAATTTTATGTTCTTTCCATTTCATTTGAGTACGAAACATTGTATAGCCTATATGTGGATTTATTACATTGATGCATGAGCTAGGCCAAAATTTTTATACTCTTGTTAGATGGTTATGAGATGATACATCCATTTGAGACGATGTTATTTTTTATATATCTATGTGAAATAAAAGTAGAATACTATGTAATTTTCCTATACAAAGAGTCTATGTATAGTTGTTATAGATATTATGTGTATGTAGAGACATATGTAAACCTCAATGTAGAAGTAATAAAAAGTTTTTAATTATTCGTATTTTTGTCTATGAATGTAATGATGAAACGAAAGAGGCTAGTATTAGTTCTCAAAAAGGACGAAGACTCCAGTTATTTCTAAGGGGTGCTCCCTGAATGTGAAACTCGTTAAGGAGGCTTGTGGATTTGCCTTGCCCATGGAAAAGTGGTCACCAAAAATCTAGATACATCCTAAACTTTACCGAAGAAACCACGGATTCATTCATAAATAAGCCTTTCAGAAAATAAGCTTGTGGCACAAAGTGGAAAGGCTATTTCCTCATTGCCCACTTATGATCTTGAACACAACCTGTGGAGCCCATCGTGGTAATGCCTTGACCTTGTGATCTTGTGGCACAAATTTCTTAGCCACTTACTTAACTTCATCAGTAGGACAATGGATCGTGGCCCCTTCCATGGCTCGTGAAGGTTGCTCATAAAACATGAGTTATGTCATATAAGACCGTAAACATGACTTAGCTGATGATAGAGCCTAACATTGTTTTCATGATGGTATAATGTCTTAAATTGGTTATTAATATCGGTTTGAGGCAGTGTCTAAGAGTTTAGGTGCATTGGATGTGAAATGTCAAGCGATGACCAAGACGTTGGACGAGTAAGGTCCTTAGATGATTTATTATTGTATATATAAAAAGTGTGTCATGAGAGTTCAAGGTGAAGATGGATCTTGAAGATTGTTCTTCTATGGAGTTTCTTCTTCAATTATAATTGGGTTCTTCAAATAAGATATGTGATTTTTTATGTAAGGCTTGCTATCACATTAGAGACAAATTCAAAGATGATTTTCAAAGATTTCAAAAATATGAAAAGTACAATTTCTACTTCAAGACTTGGGTTCTTGCATGAAAGGTTGTCAAACTTAAAGATATGATATTATTGATCCGTAATCGATGTTTTCCAATGAAATTCTCCATGAACCCTTGACCTTCAAAAATCTCTCAATTTGACAAAAATATGGGTTATGTGATCATGCTTTGATATTAATGAATTCAAGTGCAAATTGTTATGGGCTTTTGATTCGTGTATAGATTATGATTAATTAGTTTATAGGTTGTTTAAATTTGATCAATTGAGTAATGTATATTCTTAGATCTATTGAATATTGGACTTAATGAATTTATAATTACTTAATCCTTATGAATTCTAATGTAGTTTTCTATGGGCTATTGATTGATGTAATATTTGTATTGAATTGATATCTAATTGGTCTTAGATTAAGAATCATATATTAAATTTACCTACTTTCATTGAGTAATATTGTTTATGTATCGAATTGATGTTCATTACCATGGGTCCTAAGGGCCTTATGGTATCGAATTGGATGGTTAGCTTGGTAATCGAAGTGGCAAGATGGATTGTGGGTATGATGCCCTAATTCCCTTTATTTTGTGCTAATTAGACTTCAATTATGATGTTATTTGTATGGTCCACTAATGCTGGCGGTGCTATGTGAATTGATGTGGCTTTGTAGGCGTTACTTTATACAATATGATGATCATGGATTTATTGGTACTACTTGAAGTATTTTAATGATTTGTGTCGTTGATTTATGTAAAGTATGAACATATATATCTATATGTAAGGTAATGTGAAAGTATGTTCTCATTCTATGTATGTTTCGAGATCATGTAGACTTTGAATATGTTCTTGTATGTGTAGTCTTAGGGTGATGGATGGTTGTTCCTACTTGACTAGATGAGTCTATTATGGTTATATTTATGATGATATGTTAGTGTATACGATGAAATCAAGATGATAATTTTTATTCTTAAGTAAATTAAAGAATGACATGTGATATGTGTTAAAGTGAAGTATGTTCTGTCTTCTCTTGGTTCACTTGTGTCCCTTACTTGATGCATGTATGAATGTGAATATGAAATGTCTTGACTTAGGATGCTAAAGCCTCTTTGTCTTGAATGTATGAATTACATGTGAGCTTGCTTGATGTTAAGAGGGTCTTTTATGTGAAACCTTGAACCTAGTTGTAAGGTTATGAATGTTGAAGTTTAAAGTCGTAATGGTATCCTTCAAGTAAAGGAATGATAGACTTAATGTTGATTGTTTGGATCGACAACATATCAAACCTTAGGAATGTCATGATGAGCTTCTTGTCGCCATTGGAAGGTAGCTTTAGAGGTCCTCTTTAGTAGGGTGAATGTAATTGGGTTATGAACTTGGTATGGAACCCTTTTATATAAACCTTGAATAAAAATTACTCTATAAGAACAAAGGCTAGCACTGATTTAGTATGGTAAGGGATGTAGTATTATTAAAAGGATGAGAATAGAATACAAAGCACGCCCATCATATTTGTGTCCAAGTTCTACCTTTGGAAAGTAGAACACCCTCATCGGAGTAGGTAAGAATTCTGGATTCCATGTTTTCCTACCATGGTCTGTGTCGGCTATTGCCTATTCTCATCATATGGGATACCTACTAGTATTAGAGATGTTTTATGAAGTTTAGGTGGTGGTATGGGACGCTATCTAAACATTGCACAGTAGGCTTAGAAGGTTCTATTTGGAGTCCCGAGGTCTTGTCCAATACCATAATTGAATGTCCTTATGTGATACATGAGTCATAAATGAACTAATGAATGTAATGATTTAAGTTAAGAAGGGATGTTAAATAAATAAGTACTTATCTAAAGTAGTTAAGGGTTGTCTAGTTAAGGTGTGAAGGGGTCATATAAATGGTCATTTCTTATCTTACCTAGATAAGTCTTGGGAATGACTCTGGTTATAGAGGATGGTTGATTAAGTAGAAATGATACAAACTTAGGTATTCTTAAAGATTACTTGAGTAACTCATGTTATATGTATGCTAATGTATTAAGTGAGAATAATTCTATCTTAGGTAGTCTATAGGATCTCTTATATGTGTGTGTAACGAATTGTATGGGCAGTCGCTTCACAACTAACTCAAGTGAAACTTAGAATCACTTTTTGTAGGAGGATCTCATGTTCATTTATTTGATGTCTTGTAAACTTATGTTGATCTCATTATGGGTGGTCATAAGGATAATTCCAGTGTGCCTAGAGAGGGTGTAGGGCGGTCTCTTTTTGTCTTATGTAAGTGAGTCTTAGAATAGCTTATAGTGAGAGAATTATATGTCAAAAGGGTGTACAAAGTGAAACTAGGCAACTTCACTCAAACAATGAAGAAGTTCACTGTAGAATGAAGTTAGTTTATTGTAATATTTCTTAAAATGTGACTCTTTGCTTAAATATTTTATTATGTGTTTATAAGTTGTTAAATGTTGTTCTTATGGTTATAGTATGATGTTTTAATCTAAATTCATGAAAAGCATTATTTATTAAATGTCCCTTTTTCGTGGTTTTTGCATTGCTTCCATACTTGGTTCATCTAATGTGCTAACCATTTTTTCCCTTGTTGACTAATGTGTAGGGAATTGGAAGTCTTTTTGTGCCATGGAGGAAGGTTAGGCTTTTAAGGGTTGAAGATGAAGTATTGGTGAGTCCTCATTGATTCGAGGACAATATCCACACATGTTCTCTTATGTTTTAGTCTTTATTTTATTGTCTTGTATGGGGTAAGTCCCTAGTGTTGTATACTTTAGAGTTTAGAGGGTTCAAGGAGATGTGGTAAAGGTTTAGTGTTTTAAATGAAAGTCTTTCACTTGTGTAATGATAATGAAAAGAGTTCTTCGTATTTGTAGAAAGTTTTAAATTCTTAATCATTTTAGTATGTTTATTATGCAATGAATGGTACGAGTGACTTAGATAAGACTTCTTCAAGTTTTATTTTCCGTGTGGTGACACAACTTAACTCTAACTTGTAGGGTGTACTTGTGGGTCGTGACAAGCTTGGTGTGAGATCATAGGTTTAGGGAGTGTCTTAGTTGTCTCATGAAGCACATATAGTAGGGTCTTGTTTATAATATGAAGCGTGCCACATTATTAATAGGAGGCTATTGGGTGCTAGGAAAAGTTTCACTTCTTCATTCATCTTATCGTGCCTAAGAGTATTGTCTATGGTGACTTTCACTTGTTTCCCTAATGTGTTGGTCCGTTGATGGTGATATTATGAAGATTGGGTTGAGGGAGAGAAAAGATGAGATGTGAATTGTTAAATGATGTGTGATAGATGGTGTTTTTGACCTCAGGTTTGTTTAATTTACCTTTTGAAGGGTAGTTAAGTTGGAAAATAATGGTAAGGTGTATTGTTAGAAATGTGAAGGAAAGGTCTTTGAGATATTTTGATGTTGTTTATGACCCCAACCTTAGGAAAGAGGGTGATGATATTTGAAAGAGTAAAGGTGAGTTCTCCTTGTAAAGGGAATGTACTTGTTAGATGACGAGAACTTTGAGAATGTTTATTCTTCATGAGGTACACCTTTTTAAGAAAGTCTTAGTAAGGTATAAGGTTCCTTAAGAGAGTTCCTTGTAGTAGATGTTATGTTGACCTTAGAATGGGTTTCTCCTAAGTGGAGGAGTATGGTGAAGAGTACGGTTGTGGGAGTGAGGTACCCTTAACTTTTATTTATGTGTTTGTTCAAGCCTAAAACAAAGAGTTCATAGTAACTATATTCTGTAGGAGTCTTTTGGGAAAGATGAGTTTCAAACATTCTCCTTATGATATGCATGTTTTGGTTGAAGTTTTGTTGAATTGAAATATCAGTTTTCATGCATGATATATTCCTCATGGTTCATGTGCATCTAGTGTACGTTGCTAATTTTTTCATGAAGAAGAATTGTGAGCACCTATAAATTATTATATGAGATTAATTTGGTGAGAATTTATAAGGAATTTCATAAGTATTGCATTGTTAAAGTGTGAAGCATGATCACTGTAAAGAGTGCCTGCTCACTGTGACATTTTTTTGAAAATTACTTAATTCATTCTTTGGTCGAAAATTTTTATAATATGGTTATAATTGATGTATATGAGCATTATATTTAATATAAAAAGATTTTCTACTTTTTGGAATGTAGCATGTGAGTTCTGTACCATGATGATATATAGAATGTTTTCTAGTTTCTTGTTGTCTAGTGATTCTCTTAATTATGTGAAATTGATGTTTCTCCTTGATTTTTTGTTGTATAATGTGTTTTATGGTATTTTCATGAGTTTTTAATTGAATATCTTTTCTTAGAAGTGTTCGCAGAGTGGCAAGTGTCATTTGAGGACGAATTTTGTCCAAGTGGGCGAGAATGTAAGACCCAGAAAATGACCTAGGTGAGGCTAGAGCCTAAAATGTTTGTAATGATTTATAAGGTCCTAAAGTGGGTTATAATGTGTGTTTTAGGCAGTGTCTAAGCGTTTAGGATCATTGGAAGTCAAATGTCAAGGGACGATCAAGATGTTCGACGACTAAGTCACCTACGTGCCTCATATAGGATTTTATGTGTTTATGTGTTATTCATGATGTTATAAGGTCGTTAAATTATTTATTGTGGTTTATATAGGAATTTTGTTAAGTTTTTTGAAGTTTGGAGGTCATATGTCTAAGAACGTTCATGACGTTCGAAAGGTTTGCTTTGAAATGACCTTGCGTGTCTATGTGTGTTTCATTGAGTTTTACGTGTTAGTTTTGGACTAAATTCATGTGGTAGGTCCTAAATAGTATACCAACATATTTGGGTTGGAAACATGTGGGTGTGACTCTATGTAGGACCCACAAGGGGCCCTAGAAGGCGGACCCCAACTTTGAGCTCAACACTGCAGGCAGTGGCAATCGACTGAACCAAACGATGGCAAGTCGACAAGGCAAAGGCCGTTTGATGGGTGGTGTATATGGATCCACTTGTACTGAATGTCGAGGATTTTCAGGTGCAACCAACGATACTCCATCGACGGGGTGTGGGTGAGACCACGGACCTTCGATGCTAGGCGTCGATGGCACTGTCCCGCGCACAGCTTTACTATTAAGTGAAGGGTGAACATGTAAATTAAACCCACACCCCAATAATACTTTGGACGGTTGTTTTAAGTGTTTATGAGTATTTTAAGAGTATAGAAGTCATTAAACTCTCATTAAACCCTAACACCTAAATCAAAACACATTCCCTCCCAATGTTTCTTCATAAACCTCCATGAGAGTTCAAGGTTATGATGGAGCTTGAAAATGGTTTTTCAATGGAGTATATTTTCCAATTATCATTGGGTTATTCAAATAAGGTATGAGATTTCTTCATCTAAGGCTTGCTATCACCTTAGAGAAAATTTCAAAGATGATTCTCAAAAGTTTCAAAAAAGATGAAAAGTTCAATTTCTACTCTACGTCTTGGGTTCTTGCATGAAAGATTTTCAAACATTAAGATATGATATTATTTATGTATCATTGATGTTTTACAATAAAATTCACTATGAACCCTTGATCTTCACAAGTCTCTCAATATGACTAAAATATGGGTTATGTGATCATGCTTTGATATTAATGAATTCAACTATAGATTGTTTAGGCCTTTTGACTAATGTATACTTATGACTAATTGGTTCATAGTTTGTTTCAATTTTATCAATTGAGTATTCTATATACTTAGATCTATTGAATATTAGGCTTAATGAATCGATATTGACTTAAGGCTTATGAGTTCTAGTGTAGTTTTATATGAGATATTGATTGATGTTATAAATGTATTTAATCGATGTCTAATTAGTCTTAGATAAATAATCATATATTGAATTTACCTAGTTTAAGTGAGTATTATGATTATGTATTGAATTGATGTTCATGGCCATGGGTAAGGGCCTTATAGTATTGAATTGGATGGTTTATCTTTGTAATCAAAGTGGTAAGATGGATGGTGGTAGAATGCCCTAATTCCATTTATTTTATTTTAATTAGACTTCAATTATGTTGTGATTTTTATGGTCTACTTATGGTGGAGGTGCTATGTGAATTGATGTGGCCTTGTCGGTGTTACTTTATGCAATATAATGATCATGGCTTTGTTGACACAACTTGAAGTATTTTAATGAATTATGTAGTTTATTTATGTGAAGTATAAACATATGTATCTATATGTGAAGTAATGTGAATGTATGTGTTCTTTCTACGTATGTTAGGAGATCATGTAGTCTATGACTATGTACTTGTTTGTACAATCTTAGAGTCATGCATGGTTGTTCCTACTTGACTATATGAGCCTATGACTGTTATATTGAGGATGATATGGTAGTTTATAGGATTACTTAAAGATGATAATGGTAATTCCTAAATGACTTAAAGAATGACATGTGATATGTGTTAAAGTGAAGTATGTTGTGTTTTGTGTTGGTTCACTTGTGTACCTTCCTTGATGCATGTATAAATGTGAATATGAGATGTCTTCACATAGGATGTTAAATCCTCTTAGTCTTGAATGTGTGAATGACATGTCACGTTGAATGATGTTAAGATAGTCTTTTATGTGAAACCTTGAACCTAGTTGAAAGGTTATGAATGTTGAAGTCAAAAGACGTAATGGTATCCTTCAAGTAAAGGAATGATAGACTTAAGGTTGATTAGATGGAACAGAATCATATCAATCCTTAGGACAGTCATGATGAGCCTCTTTGGTAGGGTGAGTGGAATTGGGTTATGAACTTGATACGGAACCCTTTTATATGAACCTTTAATGAAAATTACTCTATGAAATCAAACGCTAACACCGAGTATGGTAAGAGAAGTAGTTCTAGTTAAAGGATGAGACTAGAATACAAAGCACGCCCTTCATATTCCTTAATAATGTGCCTACATGGGATGTGTCCAAGTTCTGGCATTGGCAAGTAGAACACCCTCATTGGAGTAGGTTAGAACTCTAGATTCAATGTTTTACTACCATGGTCTATGTCGGTTATTTCCTATTCTCATCATATGGGATACCTGCGAGCATTTGAGATGTTCTATGAAGTTTAGGTTGTGGTATGAGACGCTATCTAAACATTGCGCAATAAGCTTTGAAGGTGTTAGTTGGAGTCCCTAGGTCTTTTCCAAGACCATTACTTTAATGTTCTTATGTGATGAATGAGTCTTAAATGAACTAATGAATGTAATGATTTAAGTTAAAAACGCATGTTAAATGAATAAGTACTTATCTAAAATAGTTAAGGTTTGTCTAGTTAAGGAGTGAAGGGGGCATATAAATCGTCACCTCTTATCTTACCTAGATAAGTCTTAAGAATGACTATTTAGTGATGATGGTTGATTATGTAGACATGATCCAAACCCACTCAAGTGTACCTTAGACTCACCTATTGTAGGAGGATCTCATGTTCATCAGGTTGATGTCTTGTAAATGTATGTTGATCTCATCATGGGTGATCTTAAGGATTATTTAGGTGTGCCTAGAAAGGATGTATGAGTGTTATTTCTTTGTCTTACTTAAGTGATTTTTAGTGTAGATTTTATTGAGTGAATAATATGTCAAAATGGTGTGCAAAGTGAAGCTAGGGAACTTCAATGTAACAGTGAAGAAGTTCATTGTAGAGTGAAGTAAGTTCACTTTATTATTTCATTAAAATGTGACTATTTGCTTAAGTGATTTCTTATGTGTTTTTAAGTTGATAAATGTTGTTTTTATGCTTATAGTACGATGTTTCAATCGAAATTCATGGAAAACATGTATTTATTAAATGTCATTTTTTTCATGGTTTTTGCATGGCTTCCATACTTAGTTCATTTAATATGCTAACATTTTCTTTTCCCTTTTTGTCTTAAGTGTAGGGAATTAGAAGTCTTGACGGGTCATGGAGGATGGATAGGTTTCTAAGGGTTGAAGATGAAGTATTGGTGAGTCCTCATCGATTTGAGGACAATATCCATATGTGTTTCCTTATGTCTTAGTCTTTATTTTGTTGTCTTGTATGGGATTAGTCTATAGATGGTTCAAGGATATGTAGTAAAGATTTAATTTTTTAAATGAATGTCTTCCGCTTGTGCAATTATTATGAAAGACTTCTTTGTGTGTGAAAAAAGTTTAAAATTCTTATTTATTTTAGTATGTTTATTATTCAATGAATGGTACGAGTGGCTTAGATGAGACTTCTTGAAGTCTTGTTTGCCGTGTGACGACACAAGGACACTATAACTTCTAGGGTGTACTTGTGGGTCGTGACAAGTTTGTTATGAGAGCATAGGTTTAGGGAGTGTCTTAGTTGTCTCATGTGCCACATCTAGTAGGGTCTTGTTTATAATGTGAACCGCGCAACATTATGAATAGGAGGATATTGGGTTCTTGGAAAAGTTTCACTTCTTCATTCATCTAATCGTGCGTAAGAGCTTTTTATATGGTGACTTTGTATCTGTGAGGGTCCATTTTCCTGTACAATTGTAAGTTTGTTTTAACTAATTAATAAAAGGATTTGGTGGTTATTTAAGGATTAAGGGAAGACAACATAGCTTAATTAACCCCCTTATAAAGACCCCAACGCCGGACTAATTACAACTCTCAAAACAAAACTCTTTTCCTTCTCTCTTCTTTTCTCTCTATTGGAAGAAACCATTGAAGACAAGCTAGGGGAGGGATTTGGGGGCTTTAAAGGGGTGATTTCACCATCAATTCTACATTTAACATAGACGTATGACATCTAATTCACCTTGGAGACCTCTTTCCTAAAAGGGTTCATTCAAATTAATTTTAATAGTTAGATTTTCATGTGGGTATTTCTCAATCTAAAAAATTATGTTATGAATTTTTTGGTTTAGCTTTTCTATTGGATAATATGCATTGACTAACATTTATTCTAAACGAATTATGATATATCTTGATGGTTTGGTCTAGTTTGTAGTAGATGACCCTTAACTCTTAACCCTAGGTTTGATTTTGATATGAATTAGATTGTATTTGGTTCAATTAACTTGGTTATTTATTGAATTACCATTACATGATGTTGTTACATAAATCATGAACAAGTTAGAGTAAATTGTAGTCTTTCATTCTAGTTCTTGAGAAGATGATCTAGGTTATGAAGTGAATTGACCTAAGTATCTTGTCTTATGCTATGATCTAGTTTTGAATTTTGATGTAGTGATTATTATATTCTTGTTATCATATTGTTTATTGATTTATGATAGTGTATACCAAAATTGGGTTGAATTAAGTGTTTATGGTGTGACCTTGTTGATAAACTGTGAAGGAGACTTGGTAAGTCTTATTATTTGTATCCTTTACTTCAAATTGTCGTTAATTAAGATTTAGTCATGATGTTGTGTTGGAGTATGCCTTGTATTAGGATTGATAGGGTAGTATGATCTTGAATTGAAATGTCTTGATTATGATAGTGAGGTTGTTTAATATGTAAATGTTATAAGGATGGAGATGATTACCAATGTGCCTTATTATAATAAAAATTAAAATTAGCTAACCTTTGTTATGTGAATTGTAATGAAAGGACTATACTCATACAATTCTTATTGATCTATGATGATGATTATTATACAAGCGTTAGACTCAATGAACAACAATACATTATGATAATTAATCGAGACATTAAAGAAATTTTGATAAAGGGACTTAGCATAACACCGAATGAACTTGACAATGGGAGGTGATGACTTCCCATGGAGAAAGATTCACCCAATAGTTCTAAACATGGTGTTGACTCTCCAAAGAGTGATACCCACCCAATGGATTCTGATGAGAGGAGATCCCCATTTTCAAGTGATATGTAGAGGTAGAATACCTATCGCTTAGTTCTTGAACTATGTTGACCCCATAAGAAGACTAGCTAGTGGATCAACCTAGAAAGTTATGTTTCTGTTTTTTTTACTTTGGACGATAGACCACCTTCCATCGGTGCAACGTAGTACAATACCGGACTCCACACTTAGTTCGTGTGGTCTATGTCGGTTAAGGCAAGTGTTTCCTAAATTAAAAAGAACAAATGAAGATAAACAAACTAAGTTTACTTGAGAGGTTTAACTTAATCTAGATATGGGTATGGGACTCTACCTATTTATTGCGCTAGTTTTTCTTAAGGGATGCTTTAGAAGGGGTATGTTATGTATGTACTTGATAATAAATGCAAAAGATAATAGTATGATGACTTTACATGTAAATGATACTATATAATTATTGGTACTCTTATGAACATGTCATTGGTCTATGTTGTTAAAATTAAGATTTTTTCCTTAAAATGTTTTGTTATCTGAAGTTTAATATTAGCAATGATTTTTGTTGGGTCACTTAATTGAGTAAGGTTATGGGGATTTTCTTGGTTATTGCACTTGTTGACTTTATAAGGGTTCATGGGTAGTTGTCTTACCTTATTATGATATGATGAAGTATTATCCGTGCTTGTGATGTAATTACTTTATGGTAGGGTTATATTGGATTATGGGTTAAAGTATGTTGACAAGTATGTTATTTTCTATGACTTGATGAACATGCCTTGTTGAGTTGTATGTTTTCCTTGGTGACGTGTAAATCCTTGAAAAAAATAAAGTAGCATTTTTTTAAAGAATGTCCCTTTTAGAATGATTTGATCTTATACATGCATATGGTCTAACATGTTGTAAAAGTGGCATACTAACCCCGTTTATTCCTTTTGTCCACCATTTTAGGTTTCGATCGTTGAGGTGTTTCAGAAGGCGACTTGAAGGAGAATTTGATTTTTTGATCATCCAAGTAATGTAGGTCCTAATTTTCCAAGAGTGATGCCAATATTGAGCTTATGTTGTTTTTTTATTTATAAGACTCTTATATTTTATCTCCTTTCACTTGAGTACGGATTGTATAAAGCCTATATGTGGATCTATTTACATTGATGTATTGGTTATGCCTAAATTGCTAATCGTGTTAGATGGTTATGAGATGAGACAATCATTGAAGACTATGTTCTATATTGTATATATACTTATGTGCAGTAAGAGTAGAAGGTTATGTAACCTTTCTATATGAGGGTCTATGTATACTTGATATATATATATATATGTCACGACCCAAAACCGGGGCCGCGACTGGCACCCACATTTACCCTCCTATGTGAGCGAACCAACCAATCTAAACCTTAACATTTCGATATAACATCAATAGAAAGTAATGCGGAAGACTTAAACTCATTATTAAAAATCAAATCAATAACTATTATTAATATCCCCAAAATCTGGAAGTCATCATCACAAGAATATCTATCTCAAATTACTAAACTAAGAATGTCTAAGAAGCTAAAACCAATGAAATCAAGTCCATGCCAGAAGTTCAAGGCATCAAGACTTGAAGAAGAAGATCCAGTCCAAGCTAGACGCGTTAGCTCACCCTGAATTTCCGATGTAGTGAAGACTGGCTAGAATTACTGCTGCGTTGAAGATGACGGAACGTTTGCTGCACTCCACAAATAACAAAGAAGAAAACATAAAAGTAGGGGGTCAGTACAACCACAAGTACTGAGTAGATATCATCGGCCAACTCAAAATAGAAAACAACATATATCAATAATATCATAAATCTACTATAAAACTCAACATATAGCAATAACAAGTACTATAATCATCAACAAGTACTATCAAGTTCATCCATGAGGACTGAAGCCTCCATGCCATACTCATTTGGGAAATTAAGTTCATTATGTTGAGTATATTTATCATCTTTCAAGATTCATTATCTTTCTTCCTCTTGTGTCGATACGTGACACTCCGATCCCCTACTACTATGTGTCGGTACGTGACACTCCGATCCCCTATATGTGTCGGAACGTGACACTCCGATCCCCTATATGTGTCGGAACGTGACACTCTGATCCCCTATATGTGTCGGAACGTGACACTCCGATCCACTAATTCTATGTGTCGGAACGTGACACTCCGATCCACTAATTTAATGTGTCGGAACGTGACACTCCGATCCACTAATTTCATTCTATCCGTTCATCAAGCCTTCTTTTATACCAAGGCATCATCATTAATAACGTAGATTAAAGTTTCTTTCAAGATTTGGGATTCAATAGTTTTCATCATGCTTGCTTTATCAAAATCACACAATCATATTCATGCAAGCATACAATTAAGCATATAGCAGGGTTTATAATACAATCAATACATATCATTTACTATTAAGAGTTCACTACGAATATCGTAAAAACCATAACCTACATCCACCGAAGAATTGGAATCAACAAGCAATTTCCCAAGCTTTGTGTTTTCCTCTTCGTTTCTCCTCTCTCGTTCAATCCTCTCTTTCTCTTTGTTCTTTCTGTTTTCTTTATTCAAACCCTCTTTCTTTTACCCTAATTAACATATAATTAAGTGTAAAAGATGACAATAATACCCCACTAATTAACCCAAAGTTACCTCTTTTATCCCTCAAGAATTTGAGTTATTAATATAAACCCACGAAATCTATAATTAAGGAAAGAATAGTCCAAAACGTCCCTTAAAACGTGTAAAGAAATCCGACTCTGACTGGGATTACGCAACCTGTGACGGCCCGTCGTGCCCGCGACGGTCCGTCACGCAGGTCGTCGCAACCTCTTAGCATTCCATTTTTCTCTAAGGATCCTGTGACGGTCCGTCACGCCTGTGACGGTCCGTCCTGCACTTCCGTCATGACGTTCAGAAACTCGTTCCCCGTACCAAATTCTCAAGAGTTGAAGTGTTTTGCAACGGAATATCACGACGGTTCGTCGTATCTGTGACGGTCCGTCCTGCACGTCCGTCACAATTTACAGAGAGTCGATTTTAGAACACAAATTTCAGAATTCTAAGTGTTCTGGGATGAGACACCCTTGACGGTCCGTCGTGCCCATGACGGTCCGTCGTGGTGACCGTCGTCTCAGCCAGTTTTTCCAGAAATAAAATCTGCTGCTCAAAACGACTAAACAGGTCGTTACAGTTTTTTATCATTAAAAACAACATAGACGTACTTGCCCATGAAATGGAAGTTATCAATGAAAATAGAGAGTTGTTGCAAAATGAAGAAAAATGAAGAATGACCAAAAATTTGGAACACATAGTGCTCTCAATAAAGCATTACAATTGATTTAATTTTTCAAATGAAAATTATTAAAGAAAATAAAAGGCTTTTAAAATGAAGAAAAATGGAGAAATACCAAAAAATTGAGAGAAATATAATGCTCTCAAATCTCAATAGAGCATTGGAGTTAATATAACTTTTTTGAAAAGAAAAGAGTATAGGTTTGACTTTTCAAAAGTGAATTCAATTTCAAAGTTAGTGGTTTAATAGGTTTGAAAATGGTGGTTTAATAAATTTCAAAATGGTTTACTTTACAGGATACTTTGGGTACAATCCGAAATCTTAGAGACACATTTATACTATACTAATGTTCTATTATCCCTCTGAACTTATTTTATTAATAATTTTTTACTCCTTTTTGACCTACGTGACACTATCTTGTGGGTCCAACGATGGTTGATTTTTTTTTTAAAATTAGTGTCACGTAGGCTAAAAAGGGGTAGAAAGTTACTTATAAAATAAGTTAAAGGGTGTGATAGGACCTTAGTATAGTATAAGTGTGTCTTTGGGATTTCGGGCATAGGTTGAGGGGGTACTTGTGCATTTTCTCTACAATAAAATAATGAATTTACCCAATCACCCTTCCCATCCTTCTGAAATTACGGTCTTACCCCGAAAAAGTAAGATCGTGCCATTTTGTGCCAATATTTTTATCCTGTCAAATATATTTTTCGTTTATTTATGGGTAGCCAGGGGAACGTCAATTATCTTAGATTTTGACCATGAAGATTGGGGCTGTCTTTGACTTTGACGTAGTCTAGTTAAGAATAGAAATGTGAAATTGATGGATCAGTCTAAATTCGTAGACTTTCTTTTGAATAGATCAAGGTCATGTTTTTATTCGGAATAGAGAAAAGACATAAAGTAACACCTAAAGTTATCCCGAATTTTAAAAAAGATACTTAACTATGTGGGCGTCCTATACCCCTTAAACAATTCTAAACAAATATTATTACATCATTATTCGATCAAATCTAGATTTTAAATGGCAAGTGTTATCACATATCAATCATTGTGTGACACATGCTAATTTAATTTGAAATATTTTATTTTATTTTAAGTTTGTTTACCTCTCTCTTAGTTTGACTTATTTTAATTTTATTACTTTCATTTTAGTTTCATTTTAAATTTTACTTCATCTTCCACCCCTACTTTTAAGCATCCCTTCCTCCATTTTCTTTCTTTCTTTCTTTCTTTCTTTCCTCTTCTTCACCTCCCACTCACAACTCATCCACCTCCACGTCAAGTTGAGTCTCTCCCTCCATTTTCTTTCTTTGTTTTTCTTCTTCGGTCAAATTTCTTTCTTTCCAGTATTATACTATTTTCTAGACTTTGTTGAGTTATTAATAACAAAACTAAATATTTTTCTAGGAATAATGCACAAGTACCCCCTCAACCTACGCTCGAAATTTCAAAGACACATTTAAACTATACTAAGTTCCTATAATCCCCCTGAAATTATTTTATTAATAATTTTATATCCTTTTTCGGCCTACGTGGCACTATCCATTGGGCCCAACGCTGGTTGACTTTTTTTTCAAGCTCACATAGGCGGAAAAGGAGTAGGAAATTACTTATAAAATAAGTTCAGGGAGTAATAGGACCTTAGTATAATATAAGTGTGTCTCTGAGATTTTGGGCATAGGTTGAGGGGGGTACTTGTGCATTTTTCCTATTTTTCTAAGAACAATCAAAATTTTGAAAGTATCATCAATTAATTTAGGGATAAAGCACGGTACACAAGTACCCCCTCAACCTATGCCCCAAATCCTAGAAACACACATATACTATAATAAGGTCCTATTCCCCCCCCCCTCCCGAACATATTTTATAAATAATTTTCTACCCCTTTTCGTCCTACGTGGCAATATCTTGTGGGCCCAGCGTGTGTTGATTTTTTTTTTCAAACTAGTGTCATTTAGGCCGAAAAGGGGTAAAAAATTATTTATAAAATAAGTTCAGAGGGGTAATAGGACCTTAGTATAGTACAAGTGTGTCTTTGATAGTTCAGGCATAGGTTGAGGGGGTATTTATGCATTTTTTCATTAATTTATCTCATTTTCATATAACTTCAAACTAGAAATGATAATTTTGAAAGAATCGGGATTCTCCAAAATTCAAAAAGTTTGATCAAAATATGGATAAAAGAACTAAATAATATCTGCTAATCATTTTGAAATCTAATGGGTTTATAAAATTGTTTGAAATGTAATAAAATATTTAGAAATTTTAAAATTGAATAGAGTTAAACTAATAATAGTAAAAAAAGAGAGGTGGAGTTGTGGTAAAAATTACACTAACAGTTAGAAGCCACAAAATATGACAGTGAATTTTTGAAGAAATAGGAAGAAAGAAAAACAAACAAAAAAAATAAGGAGAAAAAATCAAAATAGTAAGAAAAATGAGAATATTTTTTTTTAGCAAAATACTTGTAAAAATAAAATTATATTCATTTTTTTAGTTTGTTCACGCTCTTTAAGAGAGTACATACACTCTCCATGCCAGCTGGACAAATAATAATTTAATAATATTAGTTCAGAATTGTTTAGAGGTAATAAGACACTTGCATAGTTTAGGCTAAGATATTATTATATACAATAAATTATCTATGATACTATACATCCAAATTTAAAATATTTTACAACTTCGATGATATGGTAGTCAAAAATAAAAAAATTGCTACCCTTCATATAGTAGCTAACGTTATTTTCATTACTCATGACAAGCAATTCTTATTGTTAATCTATATATATACATAAAGGAGGATTTCAGCTAGCTGATGTGGCATGTCTCTATGCTCAAGAAATTTACTCGTTTTTTAAAATAATTTTTTAAATACTTTTCTCACACTAAATACAATATAATTTATTATATTGCCTTCAACATATTAAGCATTAATCGCATAGCAAGAACGGAAATAAAATCATTATTTATGGAGAATAAAGGTTTAATTACAATTTTATTATATTTAAGGAAAGGAAAAAAATTCAATGTCCTATAATCACTTTCAATATTTAATTATAATTTTATTTTATTCAAGGAAAGAAAAAAAATTCAATGTTCTATAATCGCATTCAATATTTTAAGCATTAATTGGTATAGTTAGAAATGAGAAGAAGATTTGTTTCAGATATTTTTTTCGTATATTTTAATCCAAAACTTTTGGCGTTCTCTATTATATTCAACAATTCATTGCATTAGTTGATATAATTGGAAATGGAAAAAAGATCTGTTTGAGAAAAGTATTTTTCAATTATTCTAATTTGCAACTTTTGGCATTCTCTATAATATTCCACTAATTCATTTGCCAATTTTATTATTATTAACATAACGATAAAATATTATGAAAATATAAAGAGAATTACCATTTAAGGAAAATAAAAATTTTTATTCACAGCCTATATATTTATCTATTTTTTTTCTTAAAAAACTCTTTCTTCTCTTGCAAATCAATAAAGCTATAAAAAAACAAAAACATTATCAGCCTAACTAATCAAATTCATAAAACTTTTTTCTGTTCACCATGTAACATCATTAATCTTTTTTTAATATCTTTTTCAATTCCTTCTTAATGATATTACTAAATTACAATTAAGACATCTAATTCTAATATAAGTTACAATTTTATGATTACAATATAACACTTTTAATTTATATTATTCAATAAAGTTATATATATATTAATTACTAATTAGAGAAAAGACATAAATTCATCACTTGAAGTTGTCTCGAATTTTCATAAAAATATTTTAACTTTGCGACTGTCGTATTATCCCAACAAACAATTCTGAACAAATATTATTATACTATTTTTCGATCAGCCCCAAATTTTAAGATATAAGTGAGTTCACACACCAATCATTACATGACAAGTGTTAACTTCATTAAAAATATAACTTTTTTCATTTAAAATTTTTCCTTTATCTTTTCCTTTCTTTATTTTTCTCTCTCTTATTGAATTTTAACTTTGATATATCTTAAAATTCATTTCATTTTTCACCTCTCACTTTCAAGTGATTCCCCCCATTTTTTTTTATTTTCTTCACCTCTCATGTCAAATTGAAACCCACTTCCATTTTTTCTCTTTTCTTTTTCTTCTTCTTCTCCGGTCAAATTCTTTATAAAATTCACACTATTATTGAGACTTTATTAAATTATTGATAATACAATTAATTATTTTTTAAGAGATTTAAAATTTTGAAGGTATCATCAACTATTCATTTTCATATAAATTCAAAATTAAAAATGATAATTTTAAAAGAATCAATTAATTTCTCGAAAATTGAAAGAGCTCAATTGAAATCGAATAAAAAAACTATGTGATACTTCCTAAAGATCTTGAAATCTAATGAGTTTATTGAATTGTAAGAAAAAATTTAGATAAAATTTTAAAATTAAAGAGAGTAAAACTAATAGTAATTAAAAAAAAAGGTGAAGTTGTGATAAAAATAGTGACATTGAAAGTAAGAAACTTCAATAAATGGAGATGACAATGAATTTTTGAAAAAAAAAAAAGAAAAAAAAAAGAAAAAAATAAAAAAGTTAAAATAATAAGAAAAATAACAAAATATATTTTATAATAAAATACTTATAAAAATAAAATTGCATTAGTTATTTTAGGCTGCTCACTCTCTTTGAGACTCTCTTTGAGAGAGTACACACCACTCTCTATGTCAGATGGATGAAAAATGGTGTAATTATATTTATTAAAATTGTTTAGTGGAGTAATAAGATGGTTGCAAAGTTAAGGTGTCTTTTTAAAAATTTGGGACAATTTCAATAGTGACTTTATATCTTTTTTTAGTATAAATATTAAAGCATATCATCTTCACCAATTGCAAGAATTTCTTTTTTTTTTTTTTTTAATCTTTCTTCATTATATTATACTAAAGAACATCACTTTGTTTATGGCTAGTTTTATAATATATGGATTATTTATGACTAACTTTTATTGTTTACAGTATGAAAGATAAGATGAATGTTATAAAGTTCACGAAAGCATAAGATTTACAACATATTACAATGTTGGAAATTCAAATATTTGAGGCATCATTCATACTGTCAAATAATTGTTTCAGTTAATGAGGTTTACATTTTTTGGAATTGCTTGGTTATTCTAATTTTGAGATTTGTAAAGTGGTTCATAATATGAACATTTCTATTGAATTAACTACAAATGCATTGTTCATATGATTTTCTTTTTTATTTTTTCAGTTAATTCAGTTGACTATATTAAACTAAGGATCTTAGGAAACATCTTTTCTATCTCACTCTATTTTTTTTCTTGATATTTCAGTTATAAAATTACGTTGAATTGTTGTTGTTGTCGTTATTATATTTTATAGAGGATATTTAATATTTATTTTTCGATGAAATTGTAATTATTTCTATAGATTATCATGGCTGGTGTTATATAGGTGCTCTAATTGCCGAGACATGTTATCATTTGAGTATTTTCACTTATTACCCAAAATAATAAATATTTCTTACTGGATTATAAAGAGATGCTAAATAAAAACTTATCTTATTATATTGTAATTGATTGAAGGATTGATTTTATTTTTTGGAAAATAATATTAAATTTTTTAATTGTATTGTTCAAAATATATTGATCGCTGAATTCAAACTATTATGTTTTATTCGTTGGTTTAAAATTTATTTTAAAATGAAAAAGTGTTATCTCTATATTCAAAACTTATTTCCAAATGAAAATATGTTAATTATATGTTCAAGTTATTTTAAGCAAGGATAAACTTATTTTGTTACTATTATAATAGAATAGTTATCATGAATTTATCAACAAACGAACAAGAAGTCTTAACTAAAATTATCATCAATAATTTTAAAAGTAACAATTATATGGAGCTTTAAATTTAAAATCGTGTTAAGATTTGGCCTATTTTAATAAACGATATTATTAGATAAATTCTAATATTTTATTTAATTACTATGTCATGTTCCTCTTGCTATAATATATTTAGTGGATATTTGATCTTTAGAAATGTTATAAATTATATATATACATGCTCTTTTAAAATCTTCACTAAATTTATTGACTTGTGTCAAATGGTTACATGAATTTAGATACACCAATAAAGTTAAAGTAAGTTGATATTTCTTTTTGGTCAAGAAATACAATTATATTTTATCTTTAATTAAATATTTTTTTACTCTATTAATTATAATTAAATGTGCAATGCAAAGAAATTAAAAAGACATTTTTCAGTATACGTTAAATGTATAATCTAATTGATCTTTATTTTCATTAATTACTCCACACAACTTTTTATTATCATGATCTATAAAATAATTAATAATCACATTCATTATATGATTTGATGGTTCATATTGTAGCCCTATAAATAAAATCATGGTAAGATTTTATAGAGGATTACATTATATTCATGTTATATTTTTGATTTTTATTATAATCATGTTTTAATTTCACATGAAGAATAAGAAGAAAATTATTGAATGGTGCTCAGCTTGTGGGAATGGATGTCCACAAGAATTCGAAGACATCCAGGAATACCCCCTAGACGTAATCGGCTTCGTCGTCCTCTTTGAGGACTAAGACTAGCCTCTTAGCTTATATCATTACATTCATAGATCAAAATTAGCGAAAAATTTAAAACATTTCATTACTTCTAATTGGTGGTTTACATATCCCTCTACACATTATATATATATATATATATATATATATATATATATATATATATATATATATATATACATATATATCGAGTATACATAGACCCTTTATATAGGAAGATTACTTAGTCTTCTACTTTTATTGCACATAGATATATAAGATATGCATAATCTCCAAATAGTCGTCTCATCTCATAACTATCTAATAAGAGTATATCAAATTAGGCCTGGCCCGTACATGAATGAAACAAGACCACATATAGGTCATACAAATGTTTAGTACTCAAATGAAAGGAAAGAAACATAAGAGTGTTAATACTAAAACAACGTCATAGCTTGATATTGACACCGCCCTAAAAAAGTGAGGAACTACCCAACTTGGATGATCAAGAATTCCAAGTCTTCTTCAAAGTCGTCTTCAAAATTCTTCAACGATCGGAACATAAAATGTTGGAGAAAAGAAAGAAATGACACCACTTGTACTAAGTATGAGACCATATGCACACATACTTTGAAAACATGCTAAGAAAAGGGACATTTCATAAAGTATGCACTTTTCATTAAAAAACTTTTATGCACATTCAACAAGACCATACCAACCAATACGACATATTCATTAAGTCATAGGCATGTACATCACAAGAAAAACAACATCTAGTCTAGTCAAGTCAACATGCATATCATATAATTGAATGCATAGTCAAGTAACTCTATCATCAAGTCATAATAGTAACAAGCATGAATAGGTGTACATTATAACATAACCGAAGCAAGACACTTACCCATGAACCTATATCAAGTCAACAAATGCAATGACCAAGTAAAGCCTCATAACCTTACTCAATCAAGTAACCCAACAAGAATCATGACTAACATCCAACTTCACATAGCATGGCATTTAGGAGTACATATGATCATACTTTAACAATATAGTCCAACACATATTCCTAAGTGAAACTACTCAACATATAGTATCAACAATGTGGAAGTTCATCAGAAACATGTCACATACCATCATAAGCATATTTGTACATAAGAACAACCTCCTAAAGTTCCCTTCAAAGCAAACTAGTGCAAGACATAGGTAGAGTCCCATACCCCTACCTAGGCTAAGTCAAACCTCTTAAGTCCCTTTAGTTTGTTTGTACTTCATTACTTCATTTTTAGTTTCAAGAACATTTTCCTTAACCGACATAGACCACAACAGCTAAGTGTGGAATCCGCTGTTGTAAAACCTTACACCGATGGAAGGTGGTCTACCGGCCAAAGTAAAACCAAACATAAACGTAGCTTTCTAGGTGGATCCACTAGCTAGTCTTCCTATGGGGGAAACATAGTTCAAGAACTAAGAGATAGGTATAATCCCTCTACATACCACTTGATAATTGGGGCCTCCTCTCATGGGAATCCATTGGATGAGTATCCCTCCTTGGGGAGTCAACACCACATGTGGAACTATAGGATGAATCTCCCTCTATGGGAACTCAACACCCCCCCATTGTCAAGTTCACTCGGTGCTAAGCTAATTACCTATTTAAAACGTCTTTCTTTATTAATCATCACTTAGTTTAGGTCATAGGGTCTAATCCCTTATATAGTCACTGTCATTTAGCTCAGTAGATATTGCATGAGAATATCCTTTCATGGCAACCCTTACATTTGAGATTAGCATATCATCATCATAATTTCATAACAAGGCATATAGGCAAGTCATCACCAACCTTATATCATTTCATCTTAAGCATAACCTCATAATCACATAGGCAAGACATTTCAATTCAACATCATACCAACACCTATATAGGCTATTCACAAGATATACTTCAATTGAACTACATCACCAATCACAAGCTATCATACTTGAAGTAAATGTTAGGATCATAAAGACTTACTTAATATCCTTCAATACCCATCATCATGGTCTTACCATCAACCAACCAATTACATCCAATAATAGGTGTAGTAACACAAATCAACAGTAATTAACACAAGAACTAGGTCAATTGCATCATCATATCCCAATTAACGTCAATTCATAACATAGGGTTAGGGGAATTATGGTTCATCATGAATTCATCAAGAATTAGATCAAATCCCAACCATATATTACCCTAGTCAATACATATATGAATTAGAATAGATAAGACAAGTCTAATAATCAATTTATTCTTCAATTACCATCAATTTATGACCAAGATGTAATAAATTGGGTAAAGGAACATGATCAACATGAAATTTCATCAATTAACATCAATTAATCAACAATCTATACTCAATTAGTCATAGGAAATAACAATTTATCATCAATTTGAAGTTTAGAAGAAAACCCATTAGAATTGGAAAGTCCTATGGAATTGGGTAATTTAGAAATAAACTTTGAGGGGACCTCTTGGGGAAAGGAATCCCAAGAGTGAAGAACCCATACCTTAATGAATATTAATCTACGAAATTGAAGTGAAATCCTATAGAAATTGACCTTTGACTTCTTCAGGCTTTCTTCCTTCTTCAATGGAGGATTTTGGGGAGAGAGAAAGTAGAGATAGGTGAGATCTTTTGGGTTTGTTTTGGGAATTTGGGTTTGGGTGAGTGAGAAATGACTTAAAATGACCCTTAGGCTATATATAATCACCCCCTAAATTATCCAAAACACCCCTCACTTAAATTGGTCTTTTTGTTAAGTCTAATGTCAAAAATACGATTTTTACGGAATCTAGGGAGTGGCCCAGTGACACATGCATTTTTATTTTTGAAAAATAAATTGAATCAGTGAGGTCTGTATGGGCTGCGTGTCGTGCAGCAGCCCACTTATTCTTCCATGACCCTTCAGGTGGTCCTTGGGGCGTCATTATTGGACGTTTAGACTCTTTATGCTAGAATATACCTAACCAAAGTCTTCTACAAGTTTTAGAATTCATTTGACCCTCCGAATCCATCCCCAAACATAGCGACATCAACTAGTTCAATTATGCTAGTTTCCGAACGTCATGGACATCCTTTGACGTCTTGGCTCTAAAACTTCTCAGATGACTTCTAAACATTATTTTAGGTCTTAGAACAGTATTTAAACCCTTAGACACTCATGCTAGTCTCTAGATTAGGTCTCGACTTTTCGGAGTGTTACAAGTATGATGTTGCATTTTTTTGGTATGATTCTCTTTATTTTGTAATTTTTTAGTTCAAATTGATCTACTAAGTACTAACCGAATACTTTTCTCTATCATCAATATTATATTTAATAAAATTATCAAAATTTCACTCTCCTTTATAACTGAGTGAAGCGCAAACAAGTACACTAGTTTTAATTATGTATGGAACAACCCAACTATGAATAAATTGAACCTACTCCTAAAGTTTTCAATTCTTATATATCTTATCTAGTTATCACAAATAAACAAATACAAAGTCTTGGTACTAAGAAGAGAACATGTATACCATTTTTAAAATCTATTGCGTTTGTGTACTGTTAGAATACGTGTGTCTACTAACAGTCAATGGACCAGGTCCCTTGACACACTCGAAGTAAGAAAAAACTGTAAGTAAAGGCAGAAGAACAATACAAACAGTTTACGTGAAAAACTCCTTTCTCAAGGGAGTAAAACTCGACTTGGTACACAGGATTTTCAACTGTTTTCAATAGTCTTCACAAGCTAAGGTGTAACCAATTACAAAATCGTGAGAAAGACTTATTTATCTCACAACCAAGCAATAAATCTATTTCTAGAAGAGCCTAAGCAGATATGACTCTGCCCACTAAGCTATCACCACTAGACAACTTAGAATTCACTAAGCAACACGTAGATTGCCCACTAATCACCACACACCGGATACCTAGAATTTACTAAGCAACACACAAGGTTGCCCACTAAATTAGTTGAACTTAACTAACTTAGGATATACAAACCAAAGCATATTGAATCCTTTATATGTTTAGGAACATATTACAATTGTAGATCAGAAGAAATACTCCTAAGATAACTACGCTTTTAGCTCTTTCCGTTTTGAGTTTCTCTTCAAAATATTTCTTCACTTCAGATTTCTCAGCCTTTTCAAGAGCTCTTGAGATGTTTTTCAAGTTTCAAAAACTAAGATTTTGAGTATTGGATGTTCTCTTTTTGTGTAATAGCCACAATCCTCACAACAATGTCATTGGCTGAGGTTTCTGCCGCGTCTGCCATTTCTGTCACTGTTGGAGACTGTGCATCAAATTTTTGTACTTTTTCCAGCTGCCAGTGAAAAGTGTGTTGAGCCAAGAACCAGGTCCTTTCACAAGGTCCCTGAGTTTTTCAAATCATCAAAACTACAATTAACATTTCCCCCTTTTTGATGATAACAAACCATACACTAGTGCCCTGCATTTTCTTCCCCTTGTCAAGTAGGCACACAACTTACACAACTTATTGGTGCCCTGTATTTTCCTCCCCCTATCAAGTAGGAATACAACTTACACAACTTACAACCTTCAGTTTCCCACCTTAAGTTTCCCTTGTGAATCATACCTTAAGCACCACATGATTCCCCCTTTTGGAATCATAAAAAAAAGAAGTGCATTGAACCAGCAAGACAGGTAATACAGTTAGGTAAAATCATAGCCTTGTGGAAGCAAACACAAAAAAATAGACAATTGATATTAGACATAAGAAAACAGGAATCAGATTCATTGCAAAAAAGGAGCATTCAATACATTAAGATTAAATGGAGTTTAGAGAACCCTGGAATTTGCCACACAAAAAGAAGACACGGAAATAACTGCTGGTAGGACTCTGAGGAGGGAGGCGGATGGGAAAGGGGCTGAATTATGAGGGTAAGTCTAGTATTGGCTTCATCATTGTCCTTGATTTCTTTTTCTTGCAATGCGGAAATCTTGGTCCTCAGTTCTGCATTCTCCCTATGCAGTTCTTGAACTTTAGAGGTACCAGTCTGCGCCTTGAGCAACTCAGCTTTGAGTATAATAATTTCAGCATCTTTAATGCTCACTCTCACAGTCATCTCTTCCAATTCATGCTTCAGTTTGTCTTGTCTACTATCATCTGAGACACCTTGCTCTTTGAATTTCCCTTCCCTTTGATGCACTCGCATTCGATTAGAGTGGTCTCAGTAAATGATTGCTTGGTAGTCCCCTCCTTTCCAATACCGAGTGGAATGTTTAGGTACTTAAACACCTTTGTCAAAAGATACCCATATCCTATTCCATGCTTGCCTTTTCGTTCACTCAGTTTCTTGTAAATGTGTTCAAGAATAAGTGCAAGAAGATCCAAGGGTTCAAATTTGCACAAGGATTCCATGATGAACAAGTCAGTTGAGGTGGCAGAAATCGGGTTCTCTGTTCGATAAGAAGAACCTCGTTGATAAATACAAACACCAACATATATTCACCCTTCATTAATTTCGTGAGTAGTCCAACACGTCGGTTGTAGGAATTTTAGAATATTCCTTGACAAATTCGACAGAGCAGGTCCTTTCAACAACAAACTTGATCCCCTCTCTAGGTACTTCCAAAATGTTTCCAAGTATATCCTCATCAAGATAGACACTCACATCCCTACCTTGGTGTTGATACTACCATCCTCTTTGAACTCAATATTGTAATAGAACTCATATACCTCTTCCTTGTGAAGAACAGGAGACTTAGTGTCAAATAGGTGCAACCATGACTAGGTAAGCACAATGTCATGCAAAGCATCCATCCCAGGCCTCCTAATGATGTTCATATCGAAAACTCTGCCTCCCAAGACGCTTAATACACGCAGATTGTCAATGATTGTTTGCTTGTTGGTACCTCCATCATACACATTTACTTGGGAACCAGGTCACTGTTCAGACATTTCAGGTTCAACTTCATGGGTTGCTCTCTTCCTTTTTCCCTTATCATTACCACCACCTATTTTCTTTCTCGCAGATGATTGAGATGTACCTTTATCCTTCCCTCTATGACCCTTCTTCTTCGGATGCACTTTCGAACTATGAGATACTTCTCTAGAAGGTTCCTCTTTAAATTCTGCACATATACCTCTACTACATCAGAAAGCGGTATTTGAAATCGAACACTTTAACATTCTTTTCTTTCTGATGTCAGCACTGGAGGCTGCATTTGCTTTCATAGCATCAACCATCAGTTTCCTGGAGTCAGACCTATTAAAAGGTCTTCTTTTGGGCTCAACCTCAACAACCTTTTGTTTTCCTTTTTCAGAGATAGAAACCAATCTTCTTTTCAGTAACCATTGAATAGGATGATCATCGTCATCTGTGCCTGTAGAATTGGAAGAAGGATATCTACCAAAATCTGGAGTTTTATGAAACACATGTTTAGTTTCTCTCAACTCTTCATCCATAAAATTTCCATTTCCTTCAAGCAAGGCTTCTTTTGTCATCAAGGTCAAACTCTCGATAACCTGACTTTCACTAGCAACCAAAATGTTGGACTCAGACGTTTTGATTTTTGGGAGATCTCCTTTAAATAAATAACCGGAAAGTATATCAAAATGAGGACCAGGTTGAGGGGAGAGTACTGGGTTATTTAGGTCAAGAGAAGACAATGGGTTTAGGGGACTATCTACAACAATGTTGACTAGATAGGTAGTTGACAATTTAGACGGAGATATGGTGGATGAAGGTGTGGAAAAGGACACAAGGTAAATTTCATTTAGGTATGCAAGCATCTTCTTTGAAGATGATGAAGGTTCAGACATTTTTGTAGAATGAGAAGAAGTGATGAAGCAAGAAAGAAAAAGATGAGAGGGAGAGATTTAGGGTTTCCTTAGAGAAAGCTTAAAATAGAAGCATGAAGAAGATGAGATATAAGGGAGTTGTATAAAAAGAAGTGAAACGATGTCAGTCCCTTAGATTAGATGTGTCACTTGGATTTAAGCGATGGGACAACGGTCAGAATGACTGATGACTGACACGTAGCCATCTCAACGGTTCTCTATAAAACGTTTTAAAGAAAATGTAAAGAATGCTAACCTTGAGAGGGACCAGGTCCATTACTGCAAGTGAGATCCCATTCCTGAATGATTATGGCCATACTTTGCTTCTGTATTTTATCATGAATGTATACCTGCAATATTACAAGATTGAACTTACTCAAACAGTGTATTAACTGCACTGCAAATCATAACGATCACGAGAATTGAATGATTTTGGATGAGGTCAAGTCAATTTGGGTTCATCATTTCCAACTTCAACCTGTTGCTCTCAAATTGGTCTTTGCTGAGAAATTTTGTGAAGATGTCTACAATCTGATCCTACGTTGTGCGATACATCAAGACAATATTCCTTTTTTCAACATTATCTCTCAAAAAATGATGTTTCACATCAATATGCTTTGTTCTCTTATGTTGAACTGGATTCTTCCCCATACTGACAGCACTGGTGTTTTCACACATAAGAGGAATGGTCTGTACACAAAGTCAAAATCTTCCAGTTGTTACTTAATCCACAAACGTTGAGCATAGCATGAAACAGCAGCCACATATTCAACTTTAGCTATTGAAAGAGCCACTAAATTTCGTTTTTTAGTTCCCCAAGAGATGAGAGAGGTCCAAGAAAGTGTGTCATGCAAGAAGTACTCTTCATGCATACTTGATAACCTGCAAAGTCAGTATCTGCAAAGCCTACCTGGTCAAAGGAATCACCTGCTGGGTAAAATAGGACCATGTCCCTTGTTTTCTTCAAATACCTTAGTATCCGTTTGGCAGTCTTTAGATGTGAATCCCTGGGACATGCTTGAAATCTAGCACACATTCCAATGCTGAAAACAATATCAGGTATGCTAGCAGTTAAGTACAGTAGGGAGCCAATAATGCCTTTATACATGGTTTGTTTCACAACATAATCAGCTTCATTTATTTCCATTTTGGAGTTAGTCCCCATAGGAGAGTGTTGACACCCAATTTTGACCGACCTTTAACCATTTTTAGGATTATATTCGACTAAATACGTATTTTAAAATTTACTTAAAGTTTTGAAGTTTTAGTTGATTTTTCTCAAAAATTATATATTTTAGTATCATTTACTTTATAAAATTATTGTAAATGTTTTAAAATTTAGATGATTTTAAATTATACAAAAAAATATATTTTAATGTATGTATTATTTTAATAAAATTATTTAAATTCTAGCCTATTCTATTCTAATTTTTTCTAATTCTAGCCAACTCCAATTACGTTTTTTATTACAACCATAGCCACTCTTTCATTTCAATTCTAGCCACTTTAATTGCAAATTGCCAATCTAATTTTCAAAAACTTCATCTTTTGATCTCATCCGTCCATCTTAAAAATTAAATCCTAGATCGAATCCAAACCCTCCATCTCTATCTAATCTAACGGTTGTGATTAACTCTTTTATTCTCTCAACATCGAATGAACAAAACCTAAAATTCCAGCTCTTTTCTCCCTCAACTCTTATTCTTCGTCCCTCTCTTTATCTTCTTCCTCTCCCACTTTTAAAAGATCATCCTCCCCCTCTCTCGTTCCTCCATTCTCTCTAGCGAGATGCCGCATCTCCTTCTGTGGCTCCGCCTCCCTCTTTCCCATCACTCTTCCTTTTTCTTCCTCCTTCTCTTCTCTCCTCTCCTCCCTTCTTCTGCATCTCCTTTCCCCGTCGCTGGCAGCAGTCTCTGGCAAAATGAACCAGCAGCGCCCAAGGACAGTAGCAGAACTCCAGAGAGGAGCTCGAGCCAGCGAGGTCAAGGCGAGAACAGCAAGAAGATGGTGTTTCTCCATCGCCTTCTCTCTTCCCTATCGGCGAGAGAAATAGCAACTCCATGTAGTTGCATAGAGTCAGCAACAGGTGCAGCAGCAGTCCGGCGAGGCGCATGCTGCTCCATCTCTTCTGTTATCTCCATTTTTTCCGAGCAGGAGCTCATCAAGAAACCACCACCAGCAGCCCGTGAAATAACAACCACATCATAAGCAACCACCAGCAGTCGGCAAGAACGGAGGGTGTACTCCGGCAAGCATTTCATAGATAAATGACGGATCTTTAACAGATCCATCCAGGTTATTCTCTTGCCGGATTCAATTTCTAAACTTATGACCTATTGTTTGCTTTCACTTTGTCAAATTTTTTTTACTGCCATAAAATATTATTTAAGCATGTTTTATCTGTGATGTATCAAAATTCTTAATTAGGTTTATTCATAGTCAAAATCACTGCCTAGAATTGCACCTTTCTTTTTGCTATGTATGATGAAATATTTGCTAGTCTCTATAAATGGATATTGGCATGCTTATATTGGAAAAGTTGTTAATCATGCTATTTGAATTTCCGATCTATAGAAATACTATTTTTCCTCTATCAAATATGCTAAGCTCCTCCTTAATATTGGCTTATCACCCTTAGTTAGTAGAATTTGTTGATTTGATAGCAATATTATAAATTTAAAATTGATAAATCAATTTGATTGAGGTGTTATACATTATTATGACAATTTTTTGCCTAATTAGAGTTAACTTGATATGTAAAATATCTCTTCCCCTTAAATAAATCACTTCATCTTGTTTGATTGTGCTAGTCCTTCTTTTAAATCGATTATTTGCCATAACTATTATTTGAAATAGACTCTTAATATGTCAATTGAGTTATTCAGCTGATTTGGTTCCGTCTTGTTAAGGATAGAAAATTATCCATGTTCGGTTTGATTTTTTTTCCTAGGGTGCATTTTGCTTATTTGTCTCCTCTTTGCTCAATTAGTATTGTTACAATTTTTTTATTTGTTTATATTTGACCGATTCTGTTTATCTTAATAAAAAAAAAGTGACATATTTCTTACTTGTTTATATTTGATGATAAAATATATTTATAAATATGATTTTGACTCCTTTGAAATAAGGAAATAATTTTAATTGATCTCTTTTTTCTTATTTGAAAAGTAACTGATTTCTTATTTGTATATACATAGTAAAATAATATTATTTTTTGTCTTTCCTTTTTTTTTTAAGGAAAATATTTTACAATTACTTGTATAAATTCGGTAACTAAGTAATTCTATAAAAAATCTGATTTGGATTTTCTTTATTTAAGGGAAAAATATTATTATTATTCCTATTTGTTATTTCTTACTTGTTTATATTTGGTAATGAAATATTTTAAAATTGTATGATTTGTCTCTTTTTTAAAATAAGGAAAATGTGATAAATTAATTGATTCCTTTAAATATTTGTTTTCCTTAGTTGCTCCTCCTCTTTGCTATATAAATAAGAGTCATTCTCTTCGTTATTGGACATTGACATCTTGAAAAGAACTCACATTCTCCCAATACAAACTCATACATTCATTCACTCTCAATCACAAATTCTCTCATCACTCTCTCTTCTCTCATTGCTCTCTTGCTACTCTAACAACACATTAATATTCCGGTAAATATTCAAGTGTTCTTCTTCACTATTTTGCTACTTTGTTCGAGTAAAAGGTGAATCAATTTGTTTTGCTTAACCGGTTAGTATTCCTAACATTTACACTATCTTTACATTCACAGATTTGTGTAAGCTATTGTCTGTTTTTTTTATATGTAGAATTCGTCATTAAACAATTGCATATTGTCTCCTTTTGACTAATAAGTGTGATTACTTGTGTAGTTATTTGATTACTTTGACAGGTTTGAAACTTGAAGTTCAAGTTGAAGATTAATTGAAGAAAGATTTATTTGTTTATTTGAATGTATATATATATATATATATTTTATTTTTTCCTATTTTATTTATTCGAATGTTGTAACAATTGTAACTCTAAAGATCATATATATATAAATTTATTTGGGGGGTCGTCTAGGGGAGGGGGATTTATATGCCTACATGTTCATTATAAATTTTTAGAAATCATGCCTATAGGTTTGTCTTTAACCACCTAGAATTATTGTTTGTAGGTGTTATAATCCAATCAATTGTTTGATGCTTGTTAATAAGTCTAAAAAATAATAAACTAGATTCCATTAATTTTTAATGTTAAAATCAAATCATAATAATTTGGTAGGCTGATTAGGTGTTTTAACAATGTTATAACTTTTAGCATCATCTTGTCATGTAGAAACCATGCCTAAGGATTAATTTGTCATTTAGATTCACAAAAGCATGCATACGTGTTACTCCTTCTTTTGAACACCTAGAAATCATGTCTATAGGCTTGTAAATAATCTTTAACAAAAATTTGTTTGTGCATATTTGTGCCCTCCCCCTAAAATTAGTTAATATTATTTAAGTAATCCTATCTGTCTTCCGCATTCATGATGCAATATTTTTTTTTAAAATAATACTAAACTAGAATCATTTCATGCATTTAACAAATTACTTGGCTTTAAAAATATTTCATATCAAAACCTTGCAACATAATTTTCTTAAAAAGTCATTATTCAATCTTTCTTTAAAACTTTGGATTGATTATGACATTGTTTATTTTGAAAAATAAATTATAAGCACTATCTCCTAACCTATCGTTAGTGGGAAAGTCAAAGGAACTACGAGGTCTAGTTCCAATTTTTAAACCCGACGCGTCTCCGGAAGTACCACCTACCCATGGATTTCAAAAGAAATTATGTGCATTTATATGTAAATGTTTATGTGTCTATGTGTGAACTAAATCTTTTAAATCATTTTTCAAAAACATAAACTATTTTTTAGACCGACCTCAAATCAAAATTGTTTCTATGGTGGAAGAGCGCGATCAACAATATCGTGGCATCATCCCTATAAAGAAACAAACATTTTTTTAAAAAAATAAATTCATATTCAAAACTTGCTCAATTTTCAAAACCTTACTTTCTCACATATTAATTGTTTAATATTTACAAAAATTTGTTTATAGCATAGTCTCACATGCTTAAATATAATTAAAACTTGATTGTTTATTTATTGCTATCACCTAGCCTTGCATGCTTAAATTAACGAAAAAATAGTATTAATTGTTTTGTATTTGTTATCACTTAGCAAGATTAAATAAACTATTAAATGAAGTGACTTTGTTTGCTAATTGTAACCCCCACATAGATTGCATGAAATACGGCCGGGACCCACACTTGTGGACCTCAAGGGATGCCTAACACCTTCCCCTCGAGGTAATTTGAACCCTTACCCTAATCTCTGGCTCGTTGACCTTAGTTAGACCTAGTTAGGTTAGATAGGTGCCCTAACGCGCCTTAATTCGTTAGGTGGCGACTCCAAACAAACGAAATCCCAAAAGAGTTGTTAGGTCGCGCACAAAACCCATTTTCTGCGAAAATGGGGCGCGACAGAATGGCGACTCCGCTGGGGATCTTAGGTTCTTACCATTACGTGTTTCATGCTTATTTATGTGGGGTTTACTTTATATTATTTATTTCATTATTTGCTAGGTGTTCATCGTATTTAGCTATCATTTTGTTGCCTTGTTTACTATGTTCTTTTTATGTTCCACCCATTTTCTCCATTCTATTTTGTTTATTACCATGTTTCACATTCCCCCGTTTCCCTTATTTGTTTACTACATTTAATCCCCTATCCTCTTTCCTTATTTGCGTGATTTTTATTTTTACACCTTTATATGTTTAAATTCCTTTTATTCAATTATGTTTATTTATTTATTGTTTTATAAAATGCTTATATGTTACCACTTTCCAATTTAAATGCTAAGTGTTTATTGCTTTGATAATTGGCATTCCGCTCATATTTCCCCCAATTGGGACCCTCTCTTTTTTTTTTCTATTTTTCGTGATGTTGTGCCTTTGCAACTCTCACAACTACTCCAATTCTATTCAAATACCCATTATAGAGAGTCGGCATATGCGTGGACGTAACGGATAGTTTTACTACCGCGAAACCACGAGCCTCTCGCATAGAATCCCTTTCAAGTCAGCGTCAAGACAACTCTTAGAAGTCCTTGTTAGGTCATACATGCTGCATAAACCCTAGGTGGTTTGACCCTTGGCATCAATCCATATAATTAGTAGCCACCTTATTGTCTAAAGGGCCCAACACCCTTTAGACAAATTGCATATTTATGTGTCAATTTGATCATCATATTTTAAATCAAGTCATTATGTTAAATGGAGTTAAAATCTTTCTTTGACTCTAAACTTCAAATTGGCAAAGTATAACTTGAATCAATTATGTGACCTTATTCTATTAACTGTTATAATTGTCCCACTTTGAGTTTATTGTGTCATTCATTTGATATTATAATTTTGGCTCACCATATAATAACTCAGTTTTGTGTTTGATTTACTTCTTTGACTAAAGGTTGTCTAGTATTTGGATAATTGGCTCGACTAAGATTCTGCAACATGACAAATATGTTCAACCTTCGAAAAAATCACTCATCTTCTCGTCCAACACAAAGTACCTTTTGGACCATCTCTCCTCATCCTATTCCTACTCACACCCTCTCTCAACAAAGGTCTCCAATACGCCTCAACTTTGATGCTTCAGGATATGAGGGAATAGATGACAAAATAGAGAAGTCTAAGCTAGATGCACTGCAGCGAAAAATGCATGACTTGGAGAAAAAGGTGAATGGAGGATTAAATTCAATACCTACTCATGACCTAAGATATAAAAATTTATTTCTTCACCCAGGAGTTGAATTGCCGTCAGGATTTAAAATTCCAAAATTCAACATGTTCGACGGACGTGGGGATCCAATAGCACATCTTAAAGATTTTTGCAGCAGGCTAGTTGGCTTAGAAAACAATGAACCTCTCCTAATGAGGTTATTTATTCAAAGCTTATCAGGAATAGCCTTCACTTGGTACGTCAAACAAGACTTTGACAAATGGCTCGCATGGGAAGACATGGCTCGAGATTTTGTGGAACAATACAAGTTTAATAAGAAGGTTGACCCTACAATGTTAAATTTGCTCAAATTGAAGAAATTAAGTCATGAATCTTTTGAGGAATATGTCATACGATGGAGAATGGAAGCCTCCAAGATACGTCACTTACCGCATGAAGAGGAGTTGGTACAAACTCTAATCAGATCACTTGAGGGTATATACTACAAAACCCTATTCTTCGCTGGTATTCAAAGTTTCAACAGCCTAATTCGAATTGGAAAAGAGTTAGAATATGGCATTCAGTCTGGAAGAATTTTCGATACACAAATTCTTTTTCAAGTCTTAGAAGACTCATTAGATGAAAGGAACAAAGATGCATCTACCTATATACCTCTGAAACAAAGAAATCAGAATATTGAGCAAATTCATGCTGTTCTTGAGCCTTCCAACCCTCAGGTATCTCAACATAAGGTGAGGAAACCTCATGTCTTCACTCCCTTAAGGGAAACTTTGACCGACATTTTTCAGAGATTATGGGCTAAAGGACTTCTAAGACCAATAAATGGATGGATTCCTAAGCACTCTACTTCAAACTTTGATCTATCCAAAAATTGTGCCTATCATTCAAACATTCAAGGTCATGACACTGAAGAATGTGCAGCATTGAGAAATAAGATTCAGAAAACGATTGAAAAAGGAGAAATTATAGTGCAACAAGGACGACAAAACAACAATTGCAATCCTTCTATGGCGAATACATTCATCATTCAAGGAGACCCTACAAAGATGTATGTTAGGCACTTGACAAGGAAGCGTAAATCACATCACAGAAAATGATAAGGACAAGACTCTTATGAATAAAGTTGGCTTTATTGTTCTCAGACCTTATGCACAAAGCCTTCCCCATTCCTTTCATTTTTCCTTGTAATTCTGAACTACGTTTGACCTGATTTCCTTTTGGATACGTAGGCAACCCTTGATGGGTCCGGTCTCTATCAAATAAATTTTCTTTCTTTCCCATAGTCATTCAAAACATTCATTTATAAATTCAAATCTAGACTAATTGACAATCCATGAACATAATTGACACTTGAATTCGAAGTCGAGCCTTAATGTCTAAATACAAGTCAATCATTTTTTTGGAACTTACAATTTTTCTTTAAGTGAAGCAGGATAAAAAATCCCCCCACTAATAAACTGGGGCAGAATTTTTGAGCAAACCTCAAAAATTTTCACAGAGATATTTAAAAAAGCGAGTATATATCTTATACTCTAAACTGGGGCAGAAATTTTTGAGAAATCCTCAAAAAATTTCATCACAAGGGAATGCAACTCTAAAGGCAAAACAAGCACAGGTATGGCCATCTCTCGCCTTTTGAATTTACGAATTTTCTCTGGATGCAGGAATAAATTATATGAGCGTACTGTCATATTTAGGAGCTACTATGTAAGTCATACTATCCTCGGATTATTATTATTATTATTATTATTTTTTGAAGAGGCTATTATCAAATTTTTTCTACGACTGACTGAATATACATTTAGGCTCTTCCGCCTTATAACAGGATGTTTAGGCTTTTCCGCCTTACAATTGGATGTTTAGGCTCTTCCGCCTTACAATAGAATATTTAGGCTCGTCTGCCTTACAATACGACATTTAGGCTCGTCTGCCTTACAATACGACATTTAGGCTCTTCCGCCTTACAATAGGATGTTTAGGCTCTTCCGCCTTACAATAGGATGTTTAGGCTCATCTGCCTTACAATACGACATTTAGGCTCGTCTGCCTTACAATACGACACTTAGGTTCTTCCGCCTTACAATAGGATGTTTAGGCTCTTCCGCCTTACAATACGACATTTAGGCTCGTCTGCCTTACAATACGACATTTAGGCTCGTCTGCCTTACAATACGACATTTAGGCTCTTCCGCCTTACAATAGGATATTTAGGCTCATCTGCCTTACAATACGATGTTTAGGCTCGTCTGCCTTACAATACGACATTTAGGCTCTTCCGCCTTACAATAGGATGTTTAGGCTTTTCCGCCTTAAAATATGATGTTTAGGCTCGTCCGCCTTAAAATGATGTTTAGACTCTCCTTACAACCAGACATTTTGCTTATATTATTATATGTTTATACTATCAAATATTTTGGAGTTTGACGTTATTCTTCAGAGATGGGTTTCAATCCTTAAAGAAGTCAAAGACCATCAAGGCTTGCACTACGTCTCAAAGCAGATACGCTTCTTATCACCTCTTATCATTTATTTAGAACTCACATTTCATCATTATTGTTCATACTTTATCTATTTTATAAGCTAAAATTTTATCTAGAATTTGCAGATATGATCGATCGCCCTTGATTACTGTTATCACGCTATCATCTATCACAACAAAGACCCTATTAATTCTTTGCTACTCATACTTTGAACCGTGCTCAAAGGCTGATGACCTCATTCTATCATGCTCTCCTCGCTTCTCTGTCATGCTCTTTTAGCCACTCTATCTCTCTTTTCTCGCTACTCTAATCTTATCTAATCAAGCCGATATCGTGCCTTTCAAATACCTTAGCGCTCTTTCAACTTTTAAGAGTTTCATTTGCTCTTGGATCTAGAACTACACACGACCTGATTCTCGTATAACCAGAGATATGTAGGCGACTTAAAACCAAAGTCTCGGTCGTACCCTTTTTCAACTCTATATCGTTTCAATTGATCCAACTTACATCTCTCGTCGGTCGGACAAAATCGGCTACTAAGTCAACGTTGGTTGCCTGAAAATTCATTCTTCATTCTCAATCAACCAAGGGGCAGCTGTTGACACCCAATTTTGACCGACCTTTAACCATTTTTAGGATTATATTCGACTAAATACGTATTTTAAAATTTACTTAAAGTTTTGAAGTTTTAGTCGATTTTTCTCAAAAATTATATATTTTAGTATCATTTACTTTATAAAATTATTGTAAATGTTTTAAAATTTAGATTATTTTCAATTATACAAAAAAATATATTTTAATGTATGTATTATTTTAATAAAATTATTTAAATTCTAGCCTATTCTATTCTAATTTTTTCCAATTCTAGCCAACTCCAATTAAGTTTTTTATTACAACCATATCCACTCTTTCATTTCAATTCTAGCCACTTTAATTGCAATTTTAGCCATTCTATATCTTTGCCAATCTAATTTTCAAAAACTTCATCTTTTGATCTCATCCGTCCATCTTAAAAATTAAATCCTAGATCGAATCCAAACCTTCCATCTCTATCTAATCTAACGGTTGTGATTAACTCTTTTATTCTCTCAACATCAAATGAACAAAACCTAAAATTCCAACTCTTTTCTCCCTCAACTCTTCTTCTTCGTCCCTCTCTTTATCTTCTTCCTCTCCCACTTTTAAAAGATCATCCTCCCCCTCTCTCGTTCCTCCATTCTCTTTAGCGAGATGCCGCATCTCCTTCTGTGGCTCCGCCTCCCTCTTTCCCATCACTCTTCCTTTTTCTCCCTCCTTCTCTTCTCTCCTCTCCTCCCTTCTTCTGCATCTCCTTTCCCCATCGCTGGCAGCAGTCTCTGGCAAAATGAACCAGCAGCGCCCAAGGACAGTAGCAGAACTCTAGAGAGGAGCTCGAGCCAGCGAGGTCAAGGCGAGAACAGCAAGAAGATGGTGTTTCTCCATCGCCTTCTCTCTTCCCTATCGGCGAGAGAAATAGCAACTCCATGTAGTTGCATAGAGTCAGCAACAGGTGCAGCAGTAGTCCGGCGAGGCGCATGCTGCTCCATCTCTTCTGTTATCTCCATTTTTTCCGAGCAACAGCTCATCAAGAAACCACCACCAGCAGCCCGTGAAATAGAAACCACATCATAAGCACCCACCAGCAGTCGGCAAGAACGGAGGGTGTACTCCGGCAAGCATTTCGTAGATAAATGACGGATCTTTAACAGATCCATCCAGGTTATTCTCTTGCCGGATTCAATTTCTAAACTTATGACCTACTGTTTGCTTTCACTTTGTCAAATTTTTTTTACTGCCATAAAATATTATTTAAGCATGTTTTATCTGTGATGTATCAAAATTCTTAATTAGGTTTATTCATAGTCAAAATCACTGCCTAGAATTGCACCTTTCTTTTTTCTATGTATGATGAATTATGTGCTAGTCTCTATAAATGGATATTGGCATGCTTATATTCGAAAAGTTGTTAATCATGCTATTTGAATTTCCGATCTATAGAAATACTATTTTTCCTCTATCAAATATGCTAAGCTCCTCCTTAATATTGGCTTATCACCCTTAATTAGTAGAATTTGTTGATTTGATAGCAATATTATAAATTTAAAATTGATAAATCAATTTGATTGAGGTGTTATACATTATTCTGACAATTGTTTTCCTAATTAGAGTTAAATTGATATGTAAAATATCTCTTCCCTTTAAATAAATCACTTCATCTTGTTTGATTGTGCTAGTCCTTCTTTTAAATCGATTATCTGCCATAACTATAATTTGAAATAGACTCTTAATATGTCAATTGAGTTATTCAGCTGATTTGGTTCCGTCTTGTTAAGGATAGAAAATTATCCATGTTCGGTTTGATTTTTTTTCCTAGGGTGCATTTTGCTTATTTGTCTCCTCTTTGCTCAATTAGTATTGTTACAATTTTTTTATTTGCTTATATTTGACCGATTCTGTTTATCTTAATTAAAAAAAAGTGACATATTTCTTACTTGTTTATATTTGATGATAAAATATATTTATAAATATGATTTTGACTCCTTTGAAATAAGGAAAATAATTTTAATTGATCTCTTTTTTCTTATTTGAAAAGTAACTGATTTCTTATTTGTATATACATAGTAAAATAATATTATTTTTGTCTTTCCTTTTTTTTTAAGGAAAATATTTTACAATTACTTGTATAAATTCGGTAACTAAGTAATTCTTTAAAAAATCTGATTTGGATTTTCTTTATTTAAGGGAAAAATATTATTATTATTCCTATTTGTTATTTCTTACTTGTTTATATTTGGTAATGAAATATTTTAAAATTGTATGATTTGTCTCTCTTTTAAAATAAGGAAAATGTGATAAATTAATTGATTCCTTTAAATATTTGTTTTCCTTAGTTGTTCCTCCTCTTTGCTATATAAATAAGACTCATTCTCTTCGTTATTGGACATTGACATCTTGAAAAGAACTCACATTCCCCCAATACAAACTCATACACTCATTCACACTCAATCACAAATTCTCTCATCACTCTCTCTTCTCTCATTGCTCTCTTGTTACTCTAACAACACATTAAAATTCCGGTAAATATTCAAGTGTTCTTCTTCAATATTTTGCTACTTTGTTCGAGTAAAAGGTGAATCAATTTGTTTTGCTTAACCGGTTAGTATTCCTAACATTTACACTATCTTTACATTCACAGATTTGTGTAAGCTATTGTCTGTTTTTTTTTAAATGTAGAATTCGTCATTAAACAATTGCATATTGTCTCCTTTTGACTAATAAGTGTGATTACTTGTGTAGTTATTTGATTACTTTGACAGGTTTGAAACTTGAAGTTCAAGTTGAAGATTAATTGAAGAAAGATTTATTTGTTTATTTGAATGTATATATATATATATATTTTATTTTTTCCTATTTTATTTATTCGAATGTTGTAACAATTGTAACTCTAAAGATCATATATATATATAAATTTATTTGGGGGGTCGTCTAGGGGAGGGGGATTTATATGCCTACATGTTCATTATAAATTTTTAGAAATCATGCCTATAGGTTTGTCTTTAACCACCTAGAATTATTGTTTGTAGGTGTTATAATCCAATCAATTGTTTGATGCTTGTTAATAAGTCTAAAAAATAATAAACTAGATTCCATTAATTTTTAATGTTAAAATCAAATCATAATAATTTGGTAGGCTGATTAGGTGTTTCCACAATGTTATAACTTTTAGCATCATCTTGTCATGTAGAAACCATGCCTAAGGATTAATTTGTCATTTAGATTCACAAAAGCATGCATATGTGTTACTCCTTCTTTTGAACACCTAGAAATCATGTCTATAGGCTTGTAAATAATCTTTAACAAAAATTTGTTTGTGCATATTTGTGCCCTCCACCTAAAATTAGTTAATATTATTTAAGTAATCCTATCTGTCTTCCGCATTCATGATGCAATATTTTTTTTAAAATAATACTAAACTAGAATCATTTCATGCATTTAACAAATTACTTGGCTTTAAAAATATTTCATATCAAAACCTTGCAACATAATTTTCTTAAAAAGTCATTATTCAATCTTTCTTTAAAACTTTGGATTGATTATGACATTGTTTATTTTGAAAAATAAATTATAAGCACTATCTCCTAACCTATCGTTAGTGGGAAAGTCAAAGGAACTATGAGGTCTAGTTCCAATTTTTAAACCCGACGCGTCCCCGGAAGTACCACCTACCCATGGATTTCAAAAGAAATTATGTGCATTTATATGTAAATGTTTATGTGTCTATGTGTGAACTAAATCTTTTAAATCATTTTTCAAAAACATAAACTATTTTTTAGACCGACCTCAAATCAAAATTGTTTCTATGGTGGAAGAGCGCGATCAACAATATCGTGGCATCATCCCTATAAAGAAACAAATATTTTTTTAAAAAAATAAATTCATATTCAAAACTTGCTCAATTTTCAAAACCTTACTTTCTCACATATTAATTGTTTAATATTTACAAAAATTTGTTTATAACATAGTCTCACATGCTTAAATATAATGAAAACTTGATTGTTTATTTATTGCTATCACCTAGCCTTGCATGCTTAAATTAACGAAAAAATAGTATTAATTGTTTTGTATTTGTTATCACTTAGCAAAATTAAATAAACTATTAAATGAAGTGACTTTGTTTGCTAATTGTAACCCCCACATAGATTGCATGAAATACGGCCGGGACCCACACTTGTGGACCTCGAGGGATGCCTAACACCTTCCCCTCGAGGTAATTTGAACCCTTACCCTAATCTCTGGCTCGTTGACCTTAGTTAGACCTAGTTAGGTTAGATAGGTGCCCTAACGCGCCTTAATTCGTTAGGTGGCGACTCCAAACAAACGAAATCCTAAAAGAGTTGTTAGGTCGCGCACAAAACCCATTTTCTGCAAAAATGGGGCGCGACAGAGAGTCTATAGGTTTAGAATCGACCATGTTGAACTTCTTCAGCAGCTCCTTTGTATACTTTTCTTGACTAATTCAGGTTCCATCCGGTGTTTGTTTAATTTGCAGCCCCAAGAAGAATGTTAGCTCTCCCATCATGCTCATCTCAAATTCGTTGCAATTGGAGCAGCAAATTCTTCACAAAAATATTCATATGTAGCTACAAAGATGATATCATCCACATACACTTGGATGAATATATGCTTTTGTTCCCTTTTCATTAGAAATAGGTGTTGTCAGTTTTCCCCCTTGTGAACCCATACTTTAGCAGGAATTTGGATAGCCTCTAATACCAAGCTCTGGGAGCTTGTTTCAATCCATACAGATCCATGTTCAGCTTGAACACATGATTTGGTCGCTCAACATCTTCAAACCCTGGTGGTTGTTTAACGTACACCTTTTCCTTCAAGTCTCCATTTAAGAAGGAACTTTTGACATCCATTTGGTAGATTTTGAACCCCATAAAAGCAGCAAAGACTATGAGAATTCTAATGGCCTCTATTTGAGTAACTGGAGAAAATGCCTCGTCATAGTCTATACGCTCTTTATAACCTTGAACAACCAACCTGGACTTGTTTCTCATGATTACACCACTCTCATCAAGCTTGTTTCTGAACACCCACCAGGTATCTATGATGGCTCTGTTAGCAGGTCTTGGGACCGATACCATACATTGCTTCTCTCCAATTAATGCAGTTTGTCTTGCATTGAGTTGACCCAGTCAGCATCATTCAGAGCCTCTTTCACATTCTAGGCTCAATGGTCGAGATGAAACCTGAAAATGCAACTAGATTTCTTGTTTTTGACCTAGTTTGCATTCTAGAATTCAATGGTGGAATAAGATTATCAGGTGGATGATATGAGTTGTGCTTCCATACCGATGTAGATATTAAGGGTTGGAGTTGATATGTCTGATTTTTTTATCTTCAGAGTCATCATCTTCCTATGGATGAGTTTCTACTTGATTTACATTTTGAATGGGACCAGGTCCTTCTGCAGACTGGTCATTTCCCTTTTTCTTCTCAGATGAACCTGGATCAGCATCATCAGGCTCCAAATTTTCATGTGCTTCATCCCTGCTACCTTCATTTCTTTGATCTTGGAACAATTCATTCAAATCATCTTCATCATTCATCTCCAATTTTTTTAGGTCACCATCTTCATCAAATATTACATGAACACTTTCTTTAATGCACTGAATTCTTTTGTTGAATACTATGTAAGCTTTTCTTGATGATGAGTATCTTACATAAATACCTTCATCACTCCTAGGATCAAACTTTCCAAGATCATCCTTTCCATTGTTCAAAACAAAACACTTGCATCCTAAAGCCCTTAGATAACTCAACTTAGGTTTCTTGTTGTTGAGAAATTCATAAGGGGTTTTGTTCAGTAGCGATCGTATCAAGCATGTGTTAGTCACGTAGCACGCTGTGTTGACTGCTTCAGACCAGAAATTCTGATGGACATCGGACACAATGAGCATGGTTCTAGCAATGTTCACCAATGTTCTGTTCTTCCTTTCTACCACTCCATTTTGCTGAGGTGTTCTTGGAGCTGAGAAGTTATGACTTATGCCATTTTCTGAGCAGAACACATCAGTCTTTGCATTTTCAAACTCAGTTCCATGGTTGGACCTGATTCCAGCTATCAAGCAATCCTATTTTGTTTGGATCATTTTGAAAAAGATAATCAGCACATTAGGTGTCTCAGCTTTTGATTTTAGGAATCTCGTCCATGTGAAACTTGAGTAATCATCAACAATAACTAAAATGTACTTCTTTTTTATTCTCCTTTGGACTTTCAGAGGCCCACACAAATCCATGTGTAACAGTTTCAAAGTCCTTTAAGAGATCACTTGCTTCTTTTACTTGAAAGATGATCTAGTTTGCTTTCCTTTGACACATACATCAAAAACCTTGCTTTCACTGAACTTCAATTTTTGTAGACCACGGACCAGGTCTCTATAGACCAATTTATTCAGCAAAGACGAGCTCACATGGCCTAGCCTTTGATGCCACAAGTCAGCATTATCACTCTGAGCACTCAGGATTGTGAGATAGTCTCCGTGAGATGTTTCTAGGTCAGCCACATACATATGTTTACATCTTTGAGCTATAAGAATCACCTTTTCGGTAACCAGGTGGGTCACAGTTTAGGTTAAGTGATCTTGACTTCATTTCCCTTATCACAGATCTGGGAAACGCTGATATAATTGTACTTTAATCCTCTCACATAATAAACATTTTCAATGGATTCTTCAATAGATTTGCCAACCCTGCCAACACCTAGTATATACCCCTTCTTTCTTTCACCAAAAGAGACACCTCCTCCTTCAAGTGCCTTGAGTGAAAGGAAGTTTTTTGTGTTTACGGTCATATCTTTGAGCAACCTCTATCCATGAACCAGCACTGACTACTACTCCCTTCACTCTCCTGCAACAAACATCACTTATTAGACTTGGGAACCCATTTTAACTTGAGTTCCCAGAAGGCAGATAGAGGAGCAATCAGACTGTTTCTTGCCCAGTAAGGTAATTTGATATTTTTCTTGAATAATGGATTGGGTACAGGACCAGGTTCCCTTCTTTGTACCCTTTTCTGTCTAGTATAGATCAAGAACCTTTCTCGTGACTCTTTTCACGCCTCAGATCCCTTTTTCAAATGTCCATTTCTACCACAATGGAGACACAACAAATTATTTGACACATACACATATTTACTCTGAGGATTTTAGAGAGGAGTGATGTTTAAACTTCCTAGACCCTTTTTGTTGTAATTGCTTTGACTGGTTACATTGGAGAGCAATTTTGAGGATTTGGTCCATTTATTTGAAGTAGTGATTTCTTCCTTATGCTGGACCAGGTCCTTCTCTAAGTGATTATTTATTTCCAATGCTAGGGCAAGTTTAGTCTCAATGGTTTTTAAGTTTTCTTTCCGTTCGAATTGTAAACTAGTAGATTCTCCTTTTATTTATCCAGATTTCTCAATCATCAAGTCCAATTGGTTTTTGAGTTCTCTTTTTTCAGATTCTTGAATAACCATTTGTTCCCCAATGAATTCCATTCTCACAACCATCATCTCTCTGTTTTCACTAAGACAATCAAAATTTGCGTTCATAGAGTCCCTTTCAGAAGTTAACTCTATAACATAATCATTCAAGACATTTGCTAGATTTCTCAATCTTTTAAGAGAATATGTATTCAAATTTTTCTTAAAGTCAACGAGAGTTACCTTATCTTCATCATCTTAATCATACATGAGAGCAAAAATTTCATCGAATACGTTAGACTCGTCTTGAATCTTCACTTGATGCATCTCCACGCCCTTCTGAGTCTTCTGACTCATTTGATGAGTCTCCTTATGCAGTAAGAGCTTTCTTTACTACATAGTCAGCTTCAACCTTTATGTCACTTTGTCTTGTACCAGGTTCGTTCATTTGTCTTTTTCACCTCTTGGCCGTTGATACTCTTTGTTTTCATCTTTAAGCATCGGAAAATCGCGCAGAAAGTGCCCAACCTTTCCACACTTTTTACTAGTGTCACTAGCAGTTGCAGCTCGAGGAGGATTCTCTCCTATTCTAAATCCTCTTTTTTTCCTTATAATCTTCTGAAATCTCTTAGTAAGGTAAGCCATATCATCGTCTTCACTAGACCCTTCTCTAGGAGTAAATTTGAGCACTAGAGACTTGTCTATCTTGGCCTCCTTCTTTGAGAAATCTTGACTTTTGTTCATTTCATGTGTCTTGAGATTTCCAATGAGAGCATCCATCATTAGAACTTTCAGATCCTTGGCTTCAGTGATAGAATCTACCTTGCTTTCCCATGACTTAGGAAGAACTCGAAGAACTTTCCTAACTTGCTTGCTCATACTGATTGGCTCTCCAAGGCTTCACAACTCATTGGTTATGGAGGAAAGTTTAGTATACATGTTATGAATAGTTTCTCCTTCACTTGCTCAGTCCCTTCATGAGCAATCCTTAAACAATCCGAGATCTCCTTTGCTGATTCGCAGGCTGAAATACGGTTGAATTCTTCAGCACCTATACCACAAACCAACAACTTCTTGGCTTTGTAGCCCTTCTCAATCTTCTTTCTGTTCACGCTTTGCTTTATTGTGGACGGGTCTTTGGAATAACTCCTGTTATCTCACCATCCTTTACTTCAAAAGTTGGAATAAGAGGTCCATCCAACACAATATCCCATAATTCACTATCTTAAGCCATAAGAAAGTTGTTCATTCTTGTTTTCCACCAGCTATTGAACTGTCCATTGAAACGCGGTGGTCGAGTTGAGGATTGACCTTCTTCTAGGTTAAGTGGAGCAGCCATTCTGATAAGGAACCACTCTGTTGGTGTTACCAACTAGAGAGAATCCGTTTTGATAACAATTGTTCGAATACGTGTGTCCACTAACAATCAATGGACCAAATCCCTTGAAACACTCAAATTAAGAAAAAAACTGTAAGTAAAGGCAGAAGAACAACACAAGCAGTTTACGTGGAAACCTCCTTGCTCAAGGGAGTAAAACCACAACCTGTCACACAGAATTTTCAACCGTTTTCACTAGTCTTCACAAGCAAAGGTAAAACCAATTACAAAAGTGTGAGAAAAAATTATTAATCTCACAACCAAGCAATAACTCTATTGGTTGAAGATCCTAAGCAGATATGACTCTACCCACTAATCTAGAACCACTAGATAACTTAGAATTCAGTAAGAAACACGCACATTGCTCACTAAATCACCACACACTAGATGCCCTAGAATTTACTAATCAACACACAAGGTTGCCCACTAAACTAGTTGAACTTAACTAACTTAGGATTTACAAATCAAAGCACACTGAATCATTTATATGTTTAAGAACAGATTACAATTATAGATCAAAAGAAATACTCCTAAAACAACTACACTTCCAGCTCTTTCCTTTTTGAGTTGCTCTTTGAAATATTTCTTCACTTCTGATTTCTCAGCCTTTGCAAGAGTTCTTGAGATGTATTTTAAGTTACAAAAACTAAGATTTTGACTATTAGATGTTCTCTTTATGTGAAATAGTTACAGTCCTTAAAGCAATGTCATTGGCTGAGGTTTCTGCCGCGTCTGCCATTTCTATCACTATTGGAGACTGTGCACAAACTTTTTGTACTTTTTCCAACTGGTAGTGAAAAGTGTGTTGAGACAGGAACCAGGTCCCTTCATAAGGTCCGTCAGTTTGTCAAATCATCAAAACTACAATTAACATGCACCTTGTGTTTTCCTGTAGAGTTGAAGTGAAGGATTCCTTGTAAACTATAACCCTCAAGCTTCCAGGATATCCATGTAAATTATATTCATTTACTTCATCTAAAATTAAATTGTAGGAAATCAATTGTCCACTTTTGGTTTGAAGGAGTAATAAATGGTTCCAAATTGTCAAAGGGGATTGAATAGGAAGAGGTGTAATGTTGTATCCCGAAATCCAAGTATCAATTACGCCGTAGTCTTTCATTGTCCAAATATCAATGAATTCGTTAATGGATCAATCTCACATCTTGGATCACGATAATAAATCAAGGTGAGAGAATTATTTAATATAACAAGGCCATAACAGAGTCCATTAGGAAAAAAACAAGTATGAGGCATCTTGATATTGCAAAAAGTATCAGTGATCAAATCAAAACAAAGAAATACCTCTCCATCTCCACTTGCAAACCAATGACATAATCCTTCATAATATAATTCCAAACAAGGAGGCCAATTCACAAAGGGCAACTTTTCCTCTTCATAATACTCTTCTTTCCATGCATCAATGTTCAACTCATAAACCTCAACTTTATTCCCTCTCACTCAAGGATCCTTGTAAGGATCTGAAGTAATCCTAAGAAATATATAGTCATTCATCGTCAAGTCAATGCCAAATCCTAGACCACGAATATAATGGTCAAACCTGGAGGACATATTTCAAATGGACTGGGTTGAAGGAGGGTGTATTTCCTAGTGGATGGATTTAGTAAGACAACGTGTTCATCATCAGACAGAACCATTGTAAGGCCCCATCATATGATGAGTCACACTACCAAAAGTTGTAGAGAGATACAGAACATCTATATTTAGAGAAATGGTGATGATCATCATCACAACCAGAAAGAAAAGATAAAACTTTTTTATTCTTCTTCGAAGGATCGTTTTAAGAGAGTTAATTCGTCTTTGGTGGTGGTGGGGTGCTTCACATGAAGATTGATAAAATAAGAGGACTCCAATAGAGTACACCAAGTTTTGGAGATACACTTAGTATCGCAATAAAGATTTCACTGCAAGTCTTAAAATTATACAAGTGATCACATCTTGGAGTAAGTTCTTCATACTTCCATGGACATTGTGTATAATATTTGACATGTATGTTGCAATGGAAAATTTTGTGGATAGTAACAACTTCCTAAATATTTTCTATCTCTCATTGAATTAGATCAGGAAAAACTTTTTCCTCGGACATTTCTCTATCCCATCACACACCTGTGTTTTCTCATTTTTCTATTCAACCATTTAACTAAATTAATATTAGGGAAAAAGGTCAAATATACCTCCGAACTTTTAAAAATGGTACGTATATATCCTTCGTTATACTTTTAGGTCATATATACCCTTGACGTCATAGTTTTGGATCATATAAACCCTTTCATTAAACGGAAAAACACGTAGCATGATCTAAAATATTTTCCCTATTTTATTTTATTTTTTATCCAAAATTTATATTTTATCCAAAATTTATTTATTTTATTAGTCCAATTTTTATTTATTATTTTGTCCATTCATTGTAAGACCCCGAAGATGACCTAGGTTAACAAGATCCTAAAATGTTGGTCTTGGTGTTATAATATCCTAAATATGTATAAAATATGGTATAGAGGCAGTAGCGAAAGTATTAGGGGTATTGGAAGTCAAACGTCAAGGGACGACTAAGACATTTAACGACTAAGTCACCTAAATGTCTAAAATGTTGTTCTATGTGTTTATGTGAGTTTCATGGTGTTTTAAGGTTCTTAATAGATTTAATATGTCATGTATAGGAAGTGGTTAAAGTTTCGTGAAGTTTGGAGGTCAAACGACCAAGAACGTCCAAGGTGTTCAAAAGATATGTCTTGAGTTGACCTTGTACGTCTAGCCGAGTTTTGTCGAGTTTTACGTTTTCATTTCATATGAAATTAATGTGATAGGTTATAAACTTATAGACGATCATATTTGGATTGGAAACGTCAGAGAAATTATCCCCAAGGACCACCAAAGGGTCCTTGAGGAAGGACCCAAAATCAGTGTACAGGTTGTCCCGTGCAGACCCTGGCGACGGAGCAGTCAACGGCCAGTCGTGGCTTTGACGCCCCGTCAAAGGGTACCGTCCTGAGGGACTTATCCTTGTGTGAATAGTGGAAGCTTTGGGCAGCCACTGTTGCCACCGACGGAGGCCTGTGACGGCCCGTCGAGGGCAAGTCGTCGCGCGACCTGTTCTCCTGCGCAGGTCTGCTGCCAAGTCAATGGGTGAATTGTAAATTCACCCCACTTCTAAAATAAGTCATGGGCGGTTTATTAAGGGTTATTTGGGTGTTTTGATTAAGTATATAAGGGGTAATCACATGGAAGACTTCATTCTTCAAAATCATAAACCTAAAACACTTAGAAAATATCCCAAAACCTCCATTGAAGTCCAACTTGAAGAGGCATCTTGGTGAGGGGTTTTTGTGTTGAAATTCTTCATCAAAGTGAATAATTAACATCCTTGAGGTATGGATTTTAATTCTTGAAACTCGTTTCATCAAGGAGCCCAACTCTCAAGATGTTTTTCAAAGTTTTCTAAAGTGAATTGTCCAATTTCATGATTCTACCATGGGTTCTTGCATAAATGATTTCTAAACATTGAATTATAATCTAATTGATATTTTATTGATGATTTCAATCTAAATTACCTATGAACTCATGTAAATTGATGAACCCTAGCTTTTGACTTTAATGTGGGTTACTTGATATTAAGCTAATATTGTTGAATTGTTATATAGTTTCTTATGGGCTTTCTGATGATATAGTAATTGTATTCAATTTATATCTAATTGATCTTAGATTTTTAAACCTAGATTGAATTGATATAGCTTCATTGAGTTTTATGGATATTGCTTTGAATTAATATACATGGCCATGGGTAAGGGCCTTGTGATGTTGAATTCGTTGATTTAGCATTGAATTGAAATGTGGATAGGGGAGTAAAGGTATGCTTCCCGAGTTTTCCTTAATTTGATATTATTTATACTTCGATTCTATTGTGATTGGTATGGTCCACTTATGGTGGCGGAGTTATGTGTTTTACTTGCAATTAACGTGGCCTTGTCGGCATTAATTTATTCAATATGATGAGCATGGCCTTATTGGCAACTACTTGAAGTAATGTGGATACTTGTGTAGTTGATTATGTGAAGCATGACATTATCTATCTACATGTGAAGTCATATGTGTGTTCTTCTACTTATGTTGCCTTAAGTGATCGTGTTAGACTATGACTTTGACATTATGTGCATAGTGTTAGGGTTAAGTCTTGGTTATTCCTACTTAGCTTTGTGAGTCTATGTGGATTACATTAATTATTTTATGATGATATATAGGATGACTTGAAGATATTAGATTTTTTCTAGGTGTTTCTAGAATGACTTGCATTATGAGTTAAAAGTGAAGTATGTGGTATATTGTCTTGGTTGACTTGTGTCACTTGCTTGATGTATATATGATTATGAATATGTGATGTCTTGATTTAGGGTGTTAGAACTCTTAGTATTGAAAGTATGAATGACATGTGACCTTAAATGATAATATGAGAGTCTATTATGTGAAAACCTTGACTTAAGGGAAAGGTTAAGATTGTTGAAACGTAAGCCGTAATGGTATCCTTCAATGTAAAGCAGTGATGGACTTATGGTTGATTGGATACAACGGCATCATATCATACCTTTTGAAAGTAGCGATGAGC
>CM064967.1:52487908-52569138 GCA_032847665.1 Solanum chilense
ACCAGGATAGAATATGGATCGGAGTGTCACGTACCGACACAAGAGGAAGAAAGATAATGAATCTTAAAAGATGTTAATATACTCAACATAATGAACTTAATTCCCAAATGAGTATGGTATTGAGGCTTGAGCCCTCATGGATGAACTTGATAGTACTTATTGATGATTATAGTACTTGTTGTTGCTACATGTTGAGTTTTATAGTTGATTTATGATATTATTGATATATATTTGTTTTCTATTTTGTGTTGGCCGATGATACTTACTCAGTACCCGTGGTTTGTACTGACCCCTACTTTTATGTTTTCTTCTTTGTTATTTGTGGAGTGCAGCAAACGTTCCGTCATCTTCAACTCAGCAGTAATTCGAGCCAGTCTTCGTCACACCGGATCTTCAGAGTGAGCTAATGCGTCTAGCTTGGACTGGATCTTCTTCTTCAAGTCGTGATGCCTTGAACTTCCGGCATGGACTAGCTTTTATTTGTTTTAGCTTCTTAGACATTCTTAGTTTAGCAATTTGAGATAGATGTTCTTGTGATGATGACTTCCAGATTTTGGGGATAATAATAATAGTTATTGATTTGATTTTAATAGTGAGTTTAAGTCTTCCGCATTACTTTCTGTTGATATTATATTAAAATGTTAAGGTTTAGATTGGTTGGTTCGCTCACATAGGAGGGTAAATGTGGGTGCCAGTCGCGGCCCCGATTTGGGTCGTGACAGGGGTTAATTTTTAAATTCATCCAAGGTCCTAATTATGTCATTTGTGGTTATTTTAGGTGTGTTAATGAATTATTAGTTAGTTTATACACCTATAACCCAAATTAGACTTCACCATTAAAAATCAAAACCTCTCTCCTAATACTCCATTGGTGCTTTAACTCAAGGTGAAGCTAGTATTCAATATTTTCGGTTGTTTCTTCTAACATTTCATAGGTTTTATTCTAATAATATATGGTAGTTCATCCTGGGTTCTTTTATCATTCAAATATCCAATCCAATGGCTTTTCAAAAGGTTTCAAAATCCTAAAATCTTTTATTTCGTATTTGAAGCATGGGTTCTTGTGTTAAAAGATTTTAATGGATGAATTATGATGTTTTCAATGTCAATTGATAAATTTATCATAAAAACACTATGGAATCATCTGCATCCTAACCTTGTAATTTTTTCATATGAAGTGGGCTTGATCAAAGAGATTGGATATTGGTGGAATTGTGTATGTACTATGTTTTACTGTGATTATGTTCTACATATTATGACTAATAATGATGAATTATTAGAGAATTGAGATAATTTTATTAAGTCTTGGATGAAAGGTAAGTTGACCAAATTGGTTAATGTTTTGTTGAATTGGTCTTATGTGGTATGGTACACTTATGGTTGCGGTGTTTAGTTAATGTTTATGAATATGTCTATGTGAATTGTGATTATGGCCTTAAATGCATTGAATGTGAAGTAAGGTGGTGTTATTATGTATATGCTTAGAGATGTCTTATTAAATTATGAATATGTGTCTTCAAGATATCACGTCTTACTAAAGTATGATGTTAGTGTGAAGTATAATTGTGTGTGGATTATGATGAATATAGAATGATTACGTTTAGAAGACGTTGTATGAATGATGGTGATATGTGAAAGGCTTTATAACATGTACACACACAATGAATGAATGAATGAATCTAATCAAAATGTAATGAATGAGAGTCTATTGAAGGGTTTTTTCAATATGCTTATAATGAATGAAGAAGGGGAATTTTTGGGTGGACACTATACAAGTGTTGAAATGTAGTGTCTTGTAGAAACCTCACTATTCCTTAGAGATTTCAAAAGAATGAATGATAGTTTTGGGGTTGGATAATATTCGTGATTTAAGATGTAGTATCTAAAAAGAACCCCTAGAGATGAGTACTCTTCGTGAGCTGACATGTATTTATTAGTTGCATTTTCTTAATCTATAGGTGATGATATAATGAATGTCAAAAATTAAATGGTGATTCATTCTTAGAACCGAGAGAATTTGACTACTGGGTGGAAGCTCTTTGTGAGTACAGATGTAGTGTACAGTGCACCTCTTGAGGTGAGTACTCTTCGTGATTTGAGATGTAGTACATAGAAGGAATCTGATTATGCTTTAACTATGAACCCGCATGGCACTAGCTACTAAGGATCCATGTAAAGGCTAAAGAATAATCGTACCTTAGGAAAGTGGGCATCCCTCATCATGTAGGGGTTAATATAGGGATTCCATGTAAAGCCCTCATGGTGTATGTTGGTTAAAGATTCGCCTACAATTGAATGCAATGAAATATGTCTTTCTAAGGATGTATTACTCAGGGTAGGAGGTGGAATGAGACACCATCTCTGCATTACACAAGTAGACATTTTTAGGGAGTCTTGTTAGGTCCTTATAACAATAATTAATGAATTGGTTACTACATAATGTTAATGAAACATGTTGATCTTATGTTTATTGTTGATGAAGTCTATGTAATGTTTGAAAGTCATTTGCCTAGTCTAAGGTGGTTCCTAATATAACTTTGGGGTTGTCTTAGAAGATGGTCTTTAGATGATGCTTTTTAATGCATTAATGTTTACTCCACTAATGAATGTTGACTTATTCAATTGAGATGATGTATCGTTATCTTAAGTAGTGTTAAGGATCATTTATATGTGTATTTAAGAGGTTGTATGGGTAGTCTCTTCATGTCTGTTAAACATAGTATATTAAATAACTCAAGCTAGGGCTCAATGAGCAGTTCCATTAGTTTTCTATGGTTATAAAGATGTTAGAGGTCTTAATTTAGGTTATTTATCTTAGTTGGAAAGATAGGTTAAAAGTAAATTGAAAAGTACCATGACATTCGGTGAACTGGTAACCTTTGCCAGTGTTGTACTAGTGTTGGTAGGATTAATCAAAAGATGTGTCTAAAGGGTTAACCATGAGAGGATGATAGGAGTGGAAATAAGTGCCTAAGAGGGGGATTAAGTGTCAAGACAACTGGAGGATTTCCCACCCTTAAGGGGTCTGAAAAAACCTAAATGCAAAGGATGCCCCAAGAAGGGAGGCTACTGCCTCAATCTTCACGACCATGACCACGACTGGTGGCAATTTCCACGACAATGAGGGGGGAGCGTGAAGATTCATTGGCAATGAAAGGAGGAAGGCATCTTGAAATAGTTACTATCCGAGGCACCACGAGCCACTGCAAGACTCATGGTGTCCTGGACGGAAGAGGAAGCTTGGTCGTGGTCTTGCCTTTATGCATTTTGTGAAATGGAGACTTTGGAAGGGATACTACCCAAAGCACCATGAGAAAATTTGCATTTCGTGGTGCATGTTTACGGACAATGGGGAGTAGTCATGAAGATTACTGAGAATCTTTTGGGATTTCTCCTTAAGGGAGGCTACTGCCCCACATATCGCGAGCACCACCACGAGCCGTTTATATCTTCACGTCATGTGAAGTGGGGCGTGAAGGATGGACGGATTTTCCAATTAAAGGTCATGTATGGATTTTAATTAAAAATTCCAACATATGGACGGGAATTTTGGGGCTTTCCTACATATTGATTTAGGTCATTTATCACTCAATTCCCACTTCAAAACACAATAAAAAATTGAAACCCAATTTCTGCGACCTCTCTCTACTTTTTATTTCTATCTTAAACTCCATTGAAGACACATTGAAGCTTCAAGAAGAAAACCCAATCTCTAAGATTCTTACTCAATTTCTTGGATAAATATTGTGAAAGGTATGAATTATTTAACTCTTGGGATTCTTTCCTCAAAAGGTCCATTTAAAGATGATTTCAAAAATTACCCAAATTCAAGGGTTCTCTCTACTTATGGGTTTCCTTTTTAAAATGAAATTGTTGAATAATTATGAAGAATTATGACTCCTTAGGATTTTTAGTTATACATTGATGCTCAATTGAAAAGTTTTGATCTATTTCTTGAATATTTAATGGATGTCCCTTTTCCCCTAACCCAATCATTTGAACTTTGTAAATTGATATCTAGTTATAATTAAATTAAGGATTTTCATGTGTAATTGGTTATGGTATTATGATGATAATGGATTTGGAGGTGAATTTAGGCTTATATCGATGATCTTGGGGGGGGGGGGGCTTCAATGTATTTCATGGAAACCATTGGTAAGACCTTCAATGTTATGAAACATTACTGCTATTACGTTGTTGTTGGTATAAGTTTTGTAATGCCGGTTAATTTAAATATTAATGATTAATTTATGAAGGTATTATCATGTTATGAATGTGAGAAATTGTGAGATGATGATGATAGGTGTGTTACTATGTGGAATTGAATGTAATTCTCCTGGAACATATTATGACGATGTTATGAAGTTATGATCTCTCATGCATGTTGGTTTTTATGAAAGCACGTTCTTATCATATAACATATGAGTTGTGAACATGTTATATAAGGGGTTAATCCCCTTGGGCCTATTCTTTGGAACTAATGTTTAAGAAATACTTAAAGGTTCTTTAAAAAGAGAATTTAGCTTAGCATAGAGTAAACTTCACAATGAGAGGTGTTCCTTCACAGACAAAGGGAGGTTCGGACTATGTCTCTCATGAGGTGGAAACTACAATGCTAATTAACATAAAGAGCGTTTCTAGTAAGAACCTCCTAGTTCCTTACCTATGGTACACATGATGTTGGTCTAAATTTGTATGTATGAGGTTGACTACAATTGTTATGATTTCTTATGATGTAAAGTCAATGCATAGGGTCTCTTTTCTACTTTATTTATTTTTATGTGTGGTTATGGGGCTTCACGTAGACATTGCACTAATTTACTTGAATTGGGATTATGGGTAAGGTATTGTAATGTATTGATGAAATTTTGTTCATGTCTTTAATTTGATGTTGCTTTTGAACATGAAATATCAAAATGTTTTTTTGTGATTATGTTGTGGACTAGACTATTTTTTGAATGTGCATGAAAGCTTTTAAAGTTTCTTGGCATGCTTATAATTAATATATCCCTACGTGCATTTTGTTAAAATAAATTACATGCATACATCAAACATAGTACATGTGGTTTTTACTAACCCATATTCTCTGTATTTCAACACTTATGTATGTTTGAGCCATTTAAGAATTTAAAGGATAAATTTGAAGAAGATTGGATATATTCCAAAATTGATGAGTCCTCAAGTCCGAGGATGAACCCCATTATTCTAGTTACTAATATTTGATTAATCTAATGACATTGTTCCATTTCTTAAATTGTAAATAATATGTTGTATTTTCTTATGAGACTTTTGTAATGTTGTAAGGGATATGTGACAAATCTTCTACTTTTATGTCAAATGGATATATATGAGACTTTGTAGACTATTTTCGATAATGTGAAGCTTATATAAACTCAATATGTAAAGTTTAAATTTTTCCATATTTTTGTTGACCTATGAAATTTAATGATGTGTGCTAAGGTATTTTCTAAGGCCTCTTCGAGAAAGAAGACGCCGGTTATGTCTAGGGGGTGCTCCCTGGTCGTGAAAAATTTGTATTAGCGCATGATGTTTAATAATCGTAGGAATGATGTCTCATAAAAACATGTCTACGTAGAGTCTTATGAATTAGAGGCTAAGTTATGCTTAGTAGATTCTCACTTCATTGGTATTACTATGTCGTTCCCAAGAGTCTTAACTCTATGCGTCCTTTTTCTTCTAAATTTTTTTATGTAGTTATTGCCTATGACTACTACAAGGGAAGTCACAAGAAGGATTGAAGAGGATATATCTAATGTGGGATTTACTCCGTAAGATAACCAAGCTCCTCCTTAAGAGCAAGCTCCTCCAAGTGTCCAAGTGTCGGTCAATTATCCAGTCCTGTCGGATGGACAAATAAGGGAGGTTTTACCAAACATGACCCAAGTTATGTTTACACAAGCTCAAGTCGTAACTACTAAAAATCAAGGTATCAAGGCTCAAGAAAACTAGGAAGTTGGACCCTAGGCAAATCAAAATTCTAGTACCATGTCTTCTCGTTTGAGAGAATTCACAATGATGTATCCTACAACATTATTTGGGTCTATGGAGAATAAAGATACCGAAGACTCTTTTGATAACGTTTATATGATCTTGTATGCTATGAGGTTAGTACAAAAGAGATGTCCAAGCTAACCGCTTACCAGCTCAAGGATGTGGTTCAAACTTTGTACACTCAACGTAAAAGGCAATAGGGCTTTAAGAGTAGGTCCCATAAGTTGGGAAGTTCTTAGGAAGGCATTTCATGGTAGGTTCTTTCCAAGGGAGAAAAGACAGACAAAACTTGAATATTTAATCCAACTTCGTCAAGGAGGTATAAGTGTTCAAGAATGCTCTTTAAAATTTATCAAGTTGTCCATGTATGACTCTTTTTTTTGTGTCTAAACCTAGAGATGAGATGAGTCATTTTGGATGGGTGTTTGCGATGATCTTGTGGAAAAGCGTCGTGCGGAAACGCTTCATGAAAACATGGAAATTTCTCATTTGATGGTGAATTCTCGAAAAACTTAGGAGAGTAGGCTCAAGAGAAAGAATATGGATGCTAAGAGGGAAAGGCCCAATGATGGAGCAACTTCTAAGGCAAGATTAAAATCAAAGACAAACCAAAGTTTAAGAAGAGATTCTCCAACCAAATTCCTTCTTATTTCCCAAGGGTTAACAAGGATAGAGTGTCTAACCCTAAGCCTTAAGGAGGAAAGGTTTGTAGTTCACAAGGTGGGAAAGTTAGTTGAGCTGGTGGGAAGAAGAATATGGGTAAATGTCTAAGGGGTACATATACTTTTCTTGTTTTTAGAAAGAGTGGAAACATGTTTAGGGGTGTTCCAATGAATGAGAAGCATGGAAGGAGAATAATCAAACACAAGTAAGTGGTGTTAGTTTCAATGATCCTAAGAAGAACTGATTTCGTGCTCTCAAAGCTAGGGGTGATGAAAAGGGTTCTTCAAATGTTGTCACCGGTATGTTACAATGATTTTCAATTTAATATTATGCATGGTTTGATCCAGGTGCCACGTTATCTTTTGTAACTCCTTTACTTACTATGAAGTTTGATATACTCACTGATGTCTTAGTTAAACCTTTTTTTAATTTTTACCCTGGTGGGTGACTCTGTTATTGCTAAAAGAGTCTATATGAGTTATCCTATATTATGTCCAATAGAGTTATAATTGATATGATAGAACTTCATATGTTGGACAGTAATGTGATCTAGGGATGGATTGGTTACATGTTTGTTTTTCTTCAATTGATTGTTGAACAAGGGTGGTAAAATTCCATTTTCCTTTTGAACATGTTTTAGAATAGAAGGGGGGAAACTCAATCCGTAGGGGTCAAATTATTTCTTGTCTAAAAGACTATAAGATGATTTCTAATGGATGTTTCATCACATTGTGAGTGTCAAGCACCTTGAGTCCGAGGCTTCTCATTTAGAGGTAGTCCCCTTAGTGCAATACTTTTTTTTAATTCTCTGATGACTTACCCTAGATTTTTCCCCAATAGGAAGTAGATTTTGTCATAGATTTGACGCTTGATACCAAACGAATTTCAATTCCTCCTTACCGATTGGCTCCGGCCGAGTAGAAAGAATTGAAGGCTCAACTCAAAGAATTGCTAGATAAGGGTTCTATTCAACACATCATATCCCTGAGGGATGCTCCAGTTTTTTTTGGTGAAAATGGAAAATGGGTCTCTAAGAATGTGTATTGACTACCGACAATTATATAAGGTCACAATAAAGAATAAGTATACTCTTCCTAGGATGATGATTTGTTTGATTATCTTTAAGGTGCGAGTTACTTTTCAAAATTTTAATTGAGGTCAGAGTATCGCAAACATTGGGTGAGAGGTGTTTACATTCCCAAGACGTCATTCTGAACTAGGTACGGTCATTAAGAGTTCCTATTCATGTCTTTTGGGCTAATCAATTCCCCAACAACTTTTATGGACCATATGAATGCAATATTCTGAAATTATAATGATACATTTGTACTTGTCTTTATTGATGATATCTTGGTATATTCTAAGAGTAAGGATGAACATATGAGTCATTCCAGAATAGTATTGCGAATCCTGAAGAAGTATAAACTCTTTCTTGAATGTAGTAAGTGTGGATTTTGGATTAAATCGGTTGCTTTTCTTGGACACATTGTTTCAATTGAAGGTACAAAGTTTGGTCAAAAGAAAGAGGTTTAGTTAAAATTTGCCTAGATATTTGACTCCAATTGATATTTGAAGTTTCTTGGTTTTAGCCGGGTATTATAGGAGATTTGTTGACGGGTTTGCATCCATCGCTTCTCCCTTTAAAACATTAACACAAAATAAATTTAAGTTGGACTGGTCAGAAGCTTGTGAAAGATGCATGAGATGAACTATCCAACACATGATATTGAATTAGCACCTGTACTAGTTGCTTTGAAGATATGGAGACATTATCTCTATGGGGTGTACGCAGATGTGTTCACTGACCATAAGAGTCTTCATTATTTATTCACTCAAGAAGGGATAAATCTCCATCAAAGAAGGTTCTTAGAGAATTTAAAGTACTATGATATAAATGTCCCTTACTAACTCTAAAAAAGCCAATGTTGTCGCGGATGCATTGAATAGAATGTCTATGGGTAGTGTATCTTATATTGAGGATTGTAAGAAAGAGTTAGTGAAAGATGTGCATAGATTGGCCCTGTTGGGTTTCCAGTTAGAAGATTCACCATAAGGGGGTTTCAAAATTCATTATAACTCTGATTCATCTTTAGTGGTTGAGGTGGAGTCTAAGCAATATTTGTATCCTCTATTGATGGAAATGATGGAATGGTTCTTAGTAAATTCAATGAGCAAGTCTAACAAGGGTGGAACATGATGTACTTAGGTTCCAAGTAAGGTTGTGTGTACCACGTATGGCTGAATTAAGGAGTCAAACTTATTTAAGAAGCTAATAATTCCCATTAGTCCATTAATCAGGGTGACACAAGGATGTATCGTGATCTACAAAAGGTCTATGGGTGAAATAGATTAAAGAAGGATAAAGCAAAGCTCATGGTTCCCATTAGTCCATTAATCATGTGTTTGAAGTTTCTTGGTTTTAGCCAGGTATTATAGGAGATTTGTTGACGGGTTTGCATCCATCGCTTCCTCATGCACCTTTCACTTATCGAGTAGGTTTCGGTTGTGTACTCATAAAACGTGTATCGTGATCTACAAAAGGTCTATGGGTGAAATAGATTAAAGAAGGATAAAGCAAAGTTTGTTGCAAAATATCCGAAATATAAAACAAGTTTTCCCGACATAAGAGAACCCCCTACATGTAACCGACATCGTCTCCCTCGAAGAAGACTTGGACTAGACATTAGCATTCGTCATAACATATCATAGGTCAAAAATGAGGAAAATTAAAAACATTTACATTGTGAAGTATACTTTGACTTCTCACATATCATATATGGAGTTTACATAGACTTCTTGCATCTGATGTTTACATAGACTTCTCATCTATGTAACACAACCAAATCATATGAAATGGTCTAATAATTTGTCTCACATTAAACAATATAGTAGAGAATTACAATGTTGGGCATAGGCCTTACTTCAATACAATATGCCACATATAGTCTAACTACAAAAATCTTAAAAGATAAACGATTGAACAAGTTTCATATGACATAAGCAATATCATAGCTAGATACAGGAAATGATAACATCCACAAACTTGACGACATACCAATAACTTGGGAAATATATTCAAGTCTTCCTTCATAACGGCCTCCTTAACTTCAATAGCCTGAACCTACATTATTTCTTAAAAGGGAAAGAATAAGGGTTAGTACAAACTACATGTACTCAGTATGGTAACACATGCACAAAAAACCTCTCAAATCATGTTTAAATGGACATTTTAAAAAAAAAAAACATACGAAGTGACTTTGAATGTCTTTTATGCACATACAAGAGAATATACAAGTCAATAAGAATAGAATCATTATGATATAGTCATATCTAACACAAAGACCAATATTATCAATAAGTTCATATTATGGTCATACCAACATGAATTACTCCAACATAATGTCATAGCAACAATTCATGTACAACATAACATCAAAGCATATAAGACCCTTAGTCCCAATCCCATCCCAAGCCTACAAGTGAAATTCTAATATGAAGCCCCATAACCCGTACATAAACAAGTAAACTAGAAAAGAGACAATAAGCAATGTCCTCATTTCATATATCTTCATATCATGCATATTAATCATCATATATATAATCCTTGACCAATATCATGTTCATCAATGAAACAAACATCATATAGGATCATCAACATGTAAAGTCAAATAAGTATTTAATTCTTATATAAGTACATAAGAACCTCATAGGAATCCTCTAAAGCACAACTTGTGTAATGCATATATGGAGTCTTGTACCCCTACCTACACTAAGTAGAACCCCTTAAGTCACCCAAGTTATTGTTCACTTTATTACTTTCATTTTACTTTCGGGAACGATCTCCTTAACCGAGAATAGACCATGTGAGCTAAACATGGAATATGGTGTCATGGAACACTACACTTAAAGGAAGTGGTATACTTGCCAAGGTAGAAAAAAAACATGAACATAGATTTTTTGGTGGATCCACTAGGTAGTATTCATATAAGGGTACCATAGCTAAGGATCTAGGAGATATGTGTTGGACCCTATACATTCCTTAGAATTGGAGTCCACATCTCATGACAATCATTGTGAACCTACATTCCCACATTGGTAAGGGCACCTCTCATTTCTATTGCGCTATGTACTAAGGTAAAGTCCATTTTTTAAAATATATTTAAGCCTTTCATAATAATCATATCTTAATGTAGACCATATGAGACTAACCCCTTGGATAATCATATAATTAGTTCATTAGATATTGCATGATAATTTACTTTCTATACAACCCTTCATTTGTGAGATCAACACATCATAATGATATCATAATAAGGAATACAAGTGATTCATAGTCAAAGTTGTATCATCATACCCCAAAACATGATCTCACAATTATAAATATTCATTACTTTCCATCACGTTCGTCATATCACCATCTTATTAATGTATTAACATAGAATACTTCAATTGAGCATCATCATCAAGTATAAACCATCTTTATTTGAAGAAAAGATCTCATAATCTTAAATTCCTACCAAATAGCCTTCATAAGACTCCTTCAATATCATATCATAAATCCAACAATATTCATCCATAATTCACTTAGTATCATCATATAATTGTAGTATATACAAGAACTAAGTCAATTTCATCATCACTAATAAAATTAACCTCAATTCATGACCTATGTTTATAGAAAAGAGTTCAATCATGGATTCTCTCGTAGAACTATTTACAAGACTAAGAACTAAAATAATTAACCCATAAAAAATCACAATCTATCAATAATAATCAAACGAATTCAACATCAAATAAATTTGAAAGATCATGAACTAAATTGGAAGAAACTTCCACAAGAAATTTGAATCTTGGAGACCTTATGACCTTGAATTGATATTGTATGGAATCTTAGTAAATACAGAGAGAAAGTAGAGAGAAGGAAGAGGATTTGAGTTTAGGAATTGAAATGAGTTGTGTTAGTTTAATTAGTTTTTGGTGTATATATAGTCCCATAATTAACTTAATTATACACCCCTAATAATTATTTAAACACCTAAGCAACTATATAATTTATTTTACTTCATTAAATATTACAGAGTAAAACCAGACCTGACCTACGAGACTCCGACTTACGGTCCATAGGTAAGTCGATTTTAGCTCTTTTGCTCCATTCAGAAATCGACAATGGTGTCAGAGACAAGTTTTTTGGACTATATTTGGAAGTTTATAAGGCTGGGAAAACGAATCCATTGACACCCTATCAACAAGACGACGGCTCGTCGTCTTGTAACCGTAGATGGCTACTGTCATATGACAACCTTTGGTAATTTTTGGAAAGGTCCTCCTCAAGGACCCTTAGGGGTGACCTTGGGGAGTCATATCCGTAAGTTTTGACCCTAAACATATTAGAATACATTTTAAAACTCCTTTAAACCATATATCATTAAATTACGATTCTTATAACACCATGAAAAATAACAAGAAACACTAACCTCTATCTCATATATAGTCAGCCGTCAAAGACATTCCTTGATAGTTATACTGTAAAACTTCTTAAATGATTTATATTCATTGTTTTAAGTCGGAAAATAGAGTTATAAGTCTTTGTTCAACATGTGAGGATGTAGATTAGGTCTTAGTCTTCCGGAGTGTTAAAATAAACATATACCCTCCTATGAAAAGTTATCCTAGGACTTACTTAAGTAAGACAAGAAGAGACCATTCATACACTCTCTTTAAGCACACCTAAAAATTCCTTAAGACTACCTAGGATAAGATCATTCTCTTTTTAACATTCAACTTACCACCTAAGGTAACTCTAAGATAAACTTGAGTAAAACATGATGATATTGACAATACAACCTCTTCAAGCCTACTTAAGAAACCATAGAACCTACCCTAGATTGGGATCATTCCATTAAAATTAATTTATCTTATGTCATAATCTTTCATTAAGTCAACGAGATTTAACTAAGCATTTAGAGGACTTCACATAATGGTCTTGGAAGAGACCTACGCAACAAACATACAAGAATCTTCAAAGCCTACTCGTGTCATGCCTAGATATAGTCACATTCCACTACCTAACGTTATAGAACTTCTCCAACACTTGAATGTATCCAAAAAGATGAGAACATGCATTAACTGAGATAAACCATACTATATAAGAATGAAATCCAAAGTCTACCCTAATCTGATGGATGGTGTTCTACTTGCCAAGGGTAGAACTAGGACGCATTCCATTTAGGAACAAGGTTAAGGAATATTAAGTTTTGTACTATAGTCTCAACTTAAGTATAGTAACTTCCAAATTATACTCACTCGGTGCTAGCTTAGTTCTGATAGAATAAGATCAATCACAATGGAATATGAAGAGGTAGGATATTTTAGTCACTACCAAATCATATTACACCTCACGGAGGATGTTCCACTAGGGCTTCCACTCAATGGTAAAATAGGATAGCCCAATTACTTTCTTAGACATACTATCATTCATTTCAAGAAAACTTACCCCTCAATCCATCATTCAGACGAGAAGGATACCATCTAAACTATCAACTTCAAGGATATCATAATATTGTTTAAAGTTTTATTCCATGTTAATTATCCTCTTAACCATATTCAAGGTCATATTTCAATCAAAAATCCATACTATCTTCAGAGTTCATATTGACATCCTTTGTAGAACTTCAGAAATTCTAGATGTGTCGTGAAGCTTAACATTTGTGTAACAAAGTCTAAAAACTATATATAAGTCAATTTAAATGAGTTTAGTTCATTCAAGGTGTTTAAGAACCAAGGTGTTCAGGAATGTCCATGACATTCGGAAAGTTGGTTCACAATAGTGCTAGTGTGACGAAATATGGTATAAAAGTAGGTTTAAAACGTGTTAGGGATGGTTCATGGTCAAAACTTTCGGGTATGACTCTCCAAGAACTAACAAAGGTCCCTTGAGAAGGACCCTAATGTTAGAGACAACATTGTCTGGCAATGGACAATCGACGACCAAAGGGATGAGGTGTGTGTGGATTAACGGGGCATCGATTCCACCGTCATCCCATAGTTAGGCAATTTGAGGAAGCCCTCGACTGCACATGTCTCAGACAGAGATGACGGAATGTAGGACGAGATTGGTAGTCCCTCTCGACTCATAGACGGCCCGTCGTTCAAGATCTCGTCTGTGGGAGTCGAGTTTCACTGCCATATTTTAAATGATTTCATTTCAATAGTTAGGGGGTTAGGAGGTTTAATAAGAGGTTGAGGGAGTTAATTAAATTTATCAAGACCATTTATAAATACACTCAACACACATTATCCTAAAGACAACTCTTAAATAAACTCTCTTCCTTTTCTTTTATTTCTCTCTCTACATGAACTCACCATTGAAGACTAGCAAGGACTTGGGTTTGGGGTCTGGAGAGGGACTAATTAACCATCAAATTGTTGACAAAACATTAAGGTATGGGTTCTATATACCTTTGAGACTCTTTCCTAAAAGGTTTCTTTCAAAATATATTTCAAAAAGTTGAGTTATCTTATGGGTTTAATTCAGTTACGTAATTGAAGTTATGAATTTAGTTTATGATGATTTATCAAGGTTATATTGAGTATATTTAACATGCAATTCAACTTGTTTAAGGTAATTGTTAATTGTTTTGTAAAAATTTAAGAATATGATCTTTTATCCCTAACCCTAGGTAGTGATCTTAACCTACATTGTAATGTAATCATTCAATTTAGTTTGTTGTTGAGTTGATTACTATCCTATGGTGATATTATGATTATATTAAGATGAATTATAGGCCTATCATGCTAGTTCTTTAGATGTGATTTAGGTTATGAATTATAATGTGAAATTAGCCTAAGAATCTTCTTTTAAGTTGTGATCTAAAGATGAATTGTGTTATAGAGATGAAATTGGAATTGTTATTCTATTGATTTTAATTATGTGATGATGTTAACCCCCAAGTTGGGCTGATTTATGGGTTTATAGTAGGACCTGGATGATACATTATGAGGAAGACTTGGTAAGTCTTAGAACCTCCACCTTTATTTCAAATTGTGATTAATTGTTGTTAAGTCATGATATTACATTGGAGTATGACTTTTACTAGGATGATAGGGTGGTATGATGTTGAATTAAAATCTCTTGACTATATTGTGATGTTGATTAATATAAGCATGGTTAAAACTATAAATGTGCCTTAATATGCTAAGAAATGTTAATGTGGTAGTCTGACTCATATGAATTGTAATGAAAGGACTTATACTCATACAATTCTTATTCAACTATTGTTGATGATGATTATACAAGGGGTAGACCCTATGGCCTAAATTAATAAATGATTGATAAATAAAGGCTTAAAGACATTTCAAAAAGGACTCTAGTTTAGAACCCAGGGAACTAGATAGAGTAGTGTCCCTTCCTATATAGGGAAGGTAGGACTACTACATTACTCTTGAGATTTGAGACTATAATTAATTGCGCATAAAGGGGGTACCAACTAAATCTCCTAGTTGTTGAACTATGTATCCCCCATAGAAATACTAGCTAGTGGATCCAAAAAATGATGGATACTGTATGACAATCACTACTCTGGGTGGTAAGCAGACAATTGACCCACCTAGGCCGTCTAAGGAGGAAAAGATGATAAAAAAATAATGATAAGGTGGTAGAGGGTAGTGGTGAAGTAGAAGATAACACTGGAAAATATGCTAAAGTGCCTATAAAGGAAATTTCCATGCCTAGACCACCACCCCTTTCCTCAAAAATTAGTGAAAAAGACCGAGGATGGTAAATATCAGCGTTTTATAAAAATGTTCAAGTAACTTTCTATCAATGTCCCTTTGCTAGAAGATATAGAAAATATGCCCGGTTATGCCATTTTTATGATAGATCTGGTTACAAAGAAATGATTTGTCACTTTCGAGGATTATGATAGAATGCAACATTGTAGTGCTATTACTACAAGATCTCTCATACAAAAGAAAAAAGATCCGGGTGCGTTCACTATTCCTTGTATAGTCAAGTCTTTACATTTTGCGAAAGCATTATGTGATCTTGGAGCAAGCATAAATCTCATGCCTCTCTCGATTTACAAGAAGTTGGGTTTAGCTGACCCTAAGCCCAGTGCGATGCGACTACAGATGGGCGATCGAACAGTGAAAAGGCCTATAGGGATACTCCACGATGTGCTAGTAAAAGTGGGGTCGTTCATATCTACGGAAGATTTTTTTATCGTTGATTGTGAAGTCAATTTGAAGTGCCTATTATTCTTGGGAGGCCATTCCTTGCTACGGGCAGAGCCTTAGTTTATATGGAAAAGGGGCAGATGAAATTTTTGTTGAACAATGAAGAAGTGACCTTCAACATTTGTAGGTCCATGATGTAGAGTGGTGAGATCTAATCGGTATCTGCTATATCTTATAAAGAAAATATGAAGAAGCACCATGACCTAAAAAGTTAAAAACGAGAGTTTATGGTTGGGGAATTTGTGGTTTTATACAATTTTAGGTTGCGTTTGTTTCCGGGCAAGCTCAAGTCCGAATGGACTGGCCCTTACTTGATTACCCAATTATTCCCTCATGGAGAAATTGAGTTAGAAACCAAGGAGGGTGTGAGGTTTAAGGTAATGAAGAGAGAAGCTAAAGAATTTGAACATATGCGACGAGTGATTCCATGACGGCCCGTCATAACAACGACGACCCGTCTCGAGGTCCGTCGACCCAGCCGCATTTTGATAGATTTTCAGCAAATAAAGTCCTTCTTTTGTTAGGTTTTTGTTTTTTATAAATTGTTCGAAAAACCAAAGTTTTGGGGTTAGACTTTTTGGTGATTAGACACGTTTATGTTAGATTCTTTGTTAGTAGATTATTTTGGATATTAGACTTTGGATTGTTACACTTTTTGCTGGAGTTGATTGTTGGTGATTTTGTCGATTAATCAAGTAAATTTCTTGATTTAATTCTTTCTCTTTGATGTAAGTGCATGAATTCTTATATTGTATATATGAATATTGTGATTATGAATATAAATAAGTAAACTCCATAACTAGGGTTGTGGGAGCCATGGGTGAATAATAAGATAAAATCTAACTAAAGTAACAATTCTAGAACAGTTTCTTGAATGTATTGATAATTATTTCGCTAAGAAGTCTTTTTAACAGATGGAAAACGTTAGAACTCGCCTTGATGCTACTTGCCGGACCAAGGAGGTAGATAATAAGAAAAGAATTATCAACATAGATTTAGTGTATACTATCTAATAGCCTAGTATTGATTGTACAAGGTAATAACTTATTCAAATATCGAATGCAATGCTTAATATGAGGTAAACGTAACGGTTAGTATAGCAACACACGTAGCTGGACCAAGGTGCGGAGTGAAATTTTCTAGATGCCAGAGCAAGGATTTAGAAATGCATAACATATAACTTTGCAGGCAAGATACTAGGAAAGAATTATTATAGTTAGAATTATCAAATTAGGTAATTTTGGGGAAAACTTAAACCCTAGTTAATTTTATTAATTGAATAAACTCAAACATTTTAATTTGTTAGTTGCCTACTTTAATTTAGCTAGTTATTTTCATTCATTTAGAAATAAATCCCCCCCCCCTTTTTATTGTCTTTGTTTTCTAAGGAAATAATTGATTAAATAATAGTAATAATAGATTGAAGTCAAGTCTGAACTATTTTTCTCGTGGGCACTCTCACAACCTCATTAGTTGGGTTCTTTACTTGACACGACCGCTTTGCTTCTTATTTGAGAAGTAAGTTTGAGCGTTCAAAATATTGGTGCCTTTATCGGAGAAAATAGATTTTAGATTAACTTAAATTTATTACTATAGTTTAGTCGATATTTTCTTAATTTTATTTTGTTTATTGTTTTTTATTCTGGAAGAACTATCTTCCTTGTATGCCAAATACAGGGAGAGGAAGAGAACCCTTTTTTCCCTATGATCACGAATTAGAGCCTACACTATGCAACATGAATTAAAACTTGGGTATCAATGATGATGATCTAAACCTAAACATCCCAGCTACCTTCTGAATATCTACATGCCCATATAACTAAGGTAAAGGCAGTGTGTAAAAGCTGTGTAGGGAGGCCTGATTTGGATTTGGATGTAATAGGGCTAAGAGTATTTCCTCTATCACTGATGGGAGAGGCTGCTATTTGGTTCACTGAGCTCCCTCAAAACTCATTTTTCACTTGGAACCAACTAAGGGATGTTTTCTTAGCACGTTACTAACCGGTCTCCCAGTAACTAAATCATAAAGACAGATTGAACAACTTTGTGGCACTACCAGTAGAGTCAGTGAGTAGTTCATTGGATAGATTCACCTATTTTTGAGAAGCGTCCCAAATCTCCATCTAAATGATGAGTCACTAAAGGAATACTTCTTATCGGGGACATATTGATAATAATAAAGTGGTGTTGGATAATTAGAGGGTGGTTCCTATGGGGAGCGTCCATATGCCAAGATTGCTGATAATGTAGAGAAAATATCCCGGAACAATAAAGCTTTGAGTACTAGGAAGTAAGGTGCTGTGAGAAATACCTTCGCAGTGCAATCCACTCATAACCCAGCCATAGATGAGATTCGTGAAGAGATAGCTCAGATGAGAACTGAGCTTGGGTTGGTATTAAAACATATCACTAGGGTGCAGAAAAGTTAAATGCAATTAATTACTTGTCTAAACCTCCACCACCAAATGATGAATGCTATAATGCGAAGGATTCCTACGTGGTAATTGAGCAGACGGGGGGTTTCCAACCGAGTGCTCAAGGCTCAAATCAAGAGAATTGGCTCCAAGGTCAAGGAAACCAAGGTCTGATCTATGGTAACTATAACCGTGAGGGTCATTTCGTATGAGATGTAAACTACAACCGCGACAACAATTTCAACAGGGGTAACTATGGTAACAGAAATTATAGGAATGTGCCCTATGTCCCACCTCAAAATTGTGAAGTTACTCCTAGTGATGGTGGAGAAAGTATGGCACGAGTTGAGGATATGTTGCACAAAATGATGAGGAGGTTCGATGCTAATGATTAGCACATTAAAGAGTTAAGGAGTGATTTAGCGGGTATTAGGCAAAAAGTCGATACACATGCAATATCGATTAAGCATATTGAGTTACAAATGGCCTAATTATTTGCGACTGTTAACACACGGCAACCGGGCACTCTTACTAGCAACACTGTCCAAAATCCAAAAAATGACGGATACTGTATGACAATCACTACTCTGGGTGGTAAGCAGACAATTGACCCACCTAGGCCGTCTAAGGAGGAAAAGATGATAAAAAAATAATGATAAGGTGGTAGAGGGTAGTGGTGAAGTAGAAGATAACACTGGAAAATATGCTATAGTGCCTATAAAGGAAATTTCCATGCCTAGACCACCACCCCTTTCCTCAAAAATTAGTGAAAAAGACCGAGGATGGTAAATATCAGCGTTTTATAAAAATGTTCAAGTAACTTTCTATCAATGTCCCTTTGCAGAAGATATAGAAAATATGCCCGGTTATGCCAAGTTTATGATAGATCTGGTTAGAAAGAAAAGATTTGTCACTTTCGAGGATTATGATAGAATGCAACATTGTAGTGCTATTACTACAAGATCTCTCATACAAAAGAAAAAAGATCCGGGTGCGTTCACTATTCCTTGTATAGTCAAGTCATTACATTTTGCGAAAGCATTATGTGATCTTGGAGCAAGCATAAATCTCATGCCTCTCTCGATTTACAAGAAGTTGGGTTTAGCTGACCCTAAGCCCAGTGCGATGCGACTACAGATGGGCGATCGAACAGTGAAAAGGCCTATAGGGATACTCCTCGATGTGCTAGTAAAAGTGGGGTCGTTCATATCTACGAAAGATTTTTTTATCGTTGATTGTGAAGTTAATTTGAAGTTCCTATTATTCTTGGGAGGCCATTCCTTGCTACGGGTAGAGCCTTAGTTTATATGGAAAAGGGGCAGATGAAATTTTTGTTGAACAATGAAGAAGTGACCTTCAACATTTGTAGGTCCATGAGGTAGAGTGGTGAGATCCAATTGGTATCTGCTATATCTTATAAAGAAAATATGAAAAAGCACCATGACCTAAAAAGTTAAAAACGAGAGTTTATGGTTGGGGAATTTGTGGTTTTATACAATTTTAGGTTGCGTTTGTTTCCGGGCAAGCTCAAGTCCGAATGGACTGGCCCTTACTTGATTACCCAATTATTCCCTCATGGAGAAATTGAGTTAGAAACCAAGGAGGGTGTGAGGTTTAAGGTAATGAAGAGAGAAGCTAAAGAATTTGCAAATATGCGACGAGTGATTTTATGACGGCCCGTCATAACAACGACGACCCGTCTCGAGGTCCGTCGACTCAGCCGCATTTTGATAGATTTTCAGCAAATAAAGTCCTTCTTTTGTTAGGTTTTTGTTTTTTATAAATTGTTCGAAAAACCAAAGTTTTGGGGTTAGACTTTTTGGTGATTAGACACGTTTATGTTAGATTCTTTGTTAGTAGATTATTTTGGATATTAGACTTTGGATTGTTACACTTTTTGCTGGAGTTGATTGTTGGTGATTTTGTCGATTAATCAAGTAAATTTCTTGATTTAATTCTTTCTCTTTGATGTAAGTGCATGAATTCTTATATTATATATATGAATATTGTGATTATGAATATAAATAACTAAACTCCATAACTAGGGTTGTGGGAGCCATGGGTGAATAATAAGATAAAATCTAACTAAAGTAACAATTCTAGAACAGTTTCTTGAATGTATTGATAATTATTTCGCTAAGAAGTCTTTTTAACAGATGGAAAACGTTAGAACTCACCTTGATGCTACTTGACGGACCAAGGAGGTAGATAATAAGAAAAGAATTATCAACATAGATTTAGTGTATACTATCTAATAGCCTAGTATTGATTGTACAAGGTAATAACTTAGTCAAATATCAAATACAATGCTTAATATGAGGTAAACGAAACGGTTAGTATAGCAACACACATAGCTGGACCAAGGTCCGAAGTGAAATTTTCTAGATGCCGGAGCAAGGATTTAGAAATGCATAACATATAACTTTGCAGGCAAGATACTAGGAAAGAATTATTATAGTTAGAATTATAAAATTAGGTAATTTTGGGGAAAACTTTAACCCTAATTAATTTTATTAATTGAATAAACTCAAACATTTTAATTTGTTAGTTGCCTACTTTAATTTAGCTAGTTATTTTCATTCATTTAGAAATAAATCCCCCCCTCCCTTTTTATTGTCTTTGTTTTCTAAGGAAATAATTGATTAATAATAGTAATAATAGATTGAAGTCAAGTCTGAACTATTTTTCTCGTGGGCACTCTCACAACCTCATTAGTTGGGTTCTTTACTTGACACGACCGCTTTACTTCTTATTTGAGAAGTAAGTTTGAGCGTTCAAAATATTGGTGCCGTTATCGGGGAAAGTAGATTTTAGATTAACTTAAATTTATTACTATAGTTTAGTCGATATTTTCTTAATTTTATTTTGTTTATTGTTTTTTATTCTTGAAGAACTATCTTCCTTGTATGCCAAATACAGGGAGAGAAAGAGAACCCTTTTTTCCCTATGATCACGAATTAGAGCCTACACTATGCAACATGAATTAAAACTTGGGTATCAATGATGATGATCTAAACCTAAACATCCCAGCTACCTTCTGAATATCTACATGCCCATATAACTAAGGTAAAGGCAGTGTGTAAAAGCTGTGTAGGGAGGCCTGATTTGGATTTGGATGTAATAGGGCTAAGAGTATTTCCTCTATCACTGATGGGAGAGGCTGCTATTTGGTTCACTGAGCTCCCTCAAAACTCATTTTTCACTTGGAACCAACTAAGGGATGTTTTCTTAGCACGTTACTAACCGGTCTCCCAGTAACTAAATCATAAAGACAGATTGAACAACTTTGTGGCACTACCAGTAGAGTCAGTGAGTAGTTCATTGGATAGATTCACCTATTTTTGAGAAGCGTCCCAAATCGCCATCTAAATGATGAGTCACTAAAGGAATACTTCTTATCGGGGACATATTGATAATAATAAAGTGGTGTTTGATAATTAGAGGGTGGTTCCTATGGGGAGCGTCCATATGCCAAGATTGCTGAAAAAGTAGAGAAAATATCCCGGAACAATAATGCTTTGAGTACTAGGAAGTAAGATGCTGTGAGAAATACCTTCGCAGTGCAATCCACTCACAACCCAGCCATAGATGAGATTCGTGAAGAGATAGCTCAGATGATAACTGAGCTTGGGTTGGTATTAAAACATATCACTGGGGTGTAGAAAAGTTAAATGCAATTAATTACTTGTCTAAACCTCCACCACCAAATGATGAATGCTATAATGCGAAGGATTCCTACGCGGTAATTGAGCAGACAGGGGGTTTCCAACCGAGTGCTCAAGGCTCAAATCAAGAGAATTGGCTCCAAGGTCAAGGAAACCAAGGTCTGATCTATGGTAACTATAATCGTGAGGGTCATTTCGTATGAGATGTAAACTACAACCGCGACAACAATTTCAACAGGGGTAACTATGGTAACAGAAATTATAGGAATGTGCCCTATGTCCCACCTCAAAATTGTGAAGTTACTCCTAGTGATGGTGGAGAAAGTATGGCACGAGTTGAGGATATGTTGCACAAAATGATGAGGAGGTTCGATGCTAATGATTAGCACATTAAAGAGTTAAGGAGTGATTTAGCGGGTATTAGGCAAAAAGTCGATACACATGCAATATCGATTAAGCATATTGAGTTACAAATGGCCTAATTATTTGCGACTGTTAATACACGGCAACCGGGCACTCTTACTAGCAACACTGTCCAAAATCCGAAAAATGACGGATACTGTATGACAATCACTACTCTGGGTGGTAAGCAGACAATTGACCCACCTAGGCCGTCTAAGGAGGAAAAGATGATAAAAAATAATAATGATAAGGTGGTAGAGGGTAGTGGTGAAGTAGAAGATAACACTGGAAAATATGCTTAAGTGCCTATAAAGGAAATTTCCATGCCTAGACCACCACCCCTTTCCTTAAAAAATTAGTGAAGACCGAGGATGGTAAACATCAGTGTTTTATAAAAATGTTCAAGTAACTTTCTATCAATGTCCCTTTGCTAGAAGATCTAGAAAATATGCCCAGTTATGCCAAGTTTATGATAGATCTGGTTACAAAGAAATGATTTGTCACTTTCGAGGATTATGATAGAATGCAACATTGTAGTTCTATTACTACAAGATCTCTCATACAAAAGAAAAAAGATCCGGGTGCATTCACTATTCCTTGTATAGTCAAGTCATTACATGTTGCGAAAGCATTATGTGATCTTGGAGCAAGCATAAATCTCATGCCTCTCTCGATTTACAAGAATTTGGGTTTAGGTGACCCTAAGCCCAGTGCGATGCGACTACAGATGGGCGATCGAACAGTGAAAAGGCCTATAGGGATACTCCACGATGTGCTAGTAAAAGTGGGGTCATTCATATCTACGGAAGATTTTTTTATCGTTGATTGTGAACTCAATTTGAAGTGCCTATTATTCTTGGGAGGCCATTCCTTGCTACGGGTAGAGCCTTAGTTTATATGGAAAAGGGGCAGATGAAATTTTTGTTGAACAATGAAGAAGTGACCTTCAACATTTGTAGGTCCATGAGGTAGAGTGGTGAGATCCAATCGGTATCTGCTATATCTTATAAAGAAAATATGAAGAAGCACCATGACCTAAAAAGTTAAAAACGAGAGTTTATGGTTGGGGAATTTGTGGTTTTATACATTTTTAGGTTGCGTTTGTTTCCGGGCAAGCTCAAGTCCGAATGGACTGGCCCTTACTTGATTACCCAATTATTCCCTCATGGAGAAAATGAGTTAGAAACCAAGGAGGGTGTGAGGTTTAAGGTAAACGGATAACAACAGTTGCATGAATCCGTCGTTCCAGGTAAGTCTTTCAAAAAAAATTTAAAACTAGGGCACACGTGATAGAACCATTGATAGACCGTCACATCTGCGATGGACCGCCATCGGGGTCTCGTTGCGTCATTAATGAGCATACCCTTCCAGACCCGGTAGGGGTAATTTAAAAAAATTGGCAACCATTAAAATCCCCACCCATACATTTCACCCATTTCCTATCTTCTTTCTCCCATTCTCCTCTCTTTTCAACTTCCTACTTCCTACCTCTGTTCTCTATCAACTGAACACTTCCCCAATTCCCCAAATTCGTAAAATCTACACTCTAATAGTCGGAGTCTGTTGTTTTGGTTTTGTTCTTGCTAACCAAGTACCTTCCTTGCTTGTTTTCTCAAATTCTCAAGTATGTCTCTAATATCTACCTATGTACATTGTATTTTTGTTTTTTAAGTTCGTATTAGCCTATTTCTTTTTGGTGGGTCTTCATGATTTGATCCAATTTTGTTTGACATAGGTTAAGAATCCTTAAATTGCATTGTTAAAACTCTAAAAATATGTGTTTTAGCATTGCTAGTTTTCTAGGTATGTTGGTTAGACATATATAGGTTAACCCTAAAAATTCCATTTGAGTCATAGGTGATTATTTTGGCATACCCAGTTATGTCACTTAATGACACAATGAAACCCAAATAACGGACCGTCATAGGGTCTTTTGTAACATTCCACTATACGTTTTCTCCAAGTGTCCACCAACGGATATATGCGATGGAACGTCGTAGCAATAACGGTCCGCCCTGCACACTCGTTCGGGTTGTCAGAGACCCTTTGTCTAAGGGTCTCCTACTTTTTCCAAGTATCCTCTGACGGACATCTACGACGGACCGTCATACCCTCGACGGTCCGTCCTACACAACCATCGTGAAAGTTAGAGACTCATCTCCTGAGGGTCTCCTTACTTTTTCTATGTGTCCTCTGACGGATATCTACAACAGACCGTCTTTGCCACGATGGTCCGTCCTTTACAACTCTCATGGTTGTCAGAGACCCTTACCTAAAGGGTCTAACACTTTTTCTAAGTGTCCTCTGACGTACATCTACGAAAGACTGTCACACCCTCGACGGTCCGTGATGCACTATGGTTGTGACGATCAGAGGCCCCTCTCCTAAGGGTCTCCACGACGGACATCGACGACAGACCATCATTGTCACAATGGTCCGTCATGCTTATTCGTCATACTTTCTGGAGATTTTTCTTCAGGGGTCTCCACATAAACATAGTTGAACTAAGACATGACAGACCCCATGATTGTCCGACGTACTCTCGACAAGCCGTCACCTTGCCCGTCGGGTTTCACTGTTACTGCAGAAAAGTCATTAATGCTTAGCTCTTATATTTTAATTTTTTTTTTCTGCTGGCCATGTTTGCTTATTCTCGTACTAATATTGATTCTTTATAGGTACTATCTCTTATTGCACCAAGACAAGATCGAGTTTACGCATGTAGGCGATCAAAGTCTGTCGCTCCATCTGCCTGCCTGGTCATTGGCTCTGATGATGAGTGTGACCTCGAGTACGTTCCCCAGGCACTGCTACTCCATATGTAGTTGCACGTGCTACCAGAGCTAGGCCCAAAAAGGTGGCGTCCGATGTAGTCACTGCATCCTAGTGTGATGAGGAGCACACACTGATCGGCACACCTTCTGGGTCATCTACTCATGAAAAAGAAGCGTTTGGCTCGTTAGGAGTTCCGTGGTCAGAGGAAGCCTTCGGGTCTGATGAAGTCCCTACACCCGTCAAAGCTGCACAGTCTGCCTGATCTGATTAGGATAATAGTTCTGATTCCACTACCGGCTCACCGACCCGTGCTCTCAACCGGGTAGCCGACCAACCCAACCGGTGGTGTGTCGACGGGCAATACAAAGTTTATTTAGACGCAAAGTTTTTGATTGATAAATGAGTCATGACACTGACCGTTACAGTGGAGAGGCGGGTCCTTATGGGAAGTCTCCCTACCATGCCAGATTTCCACAATCTCTTCACCAAAAAATGAATGGAATGTACAACGTGTTCCTTGGGCCGTTATAGTGAAGAGTTGGTTCGAGAGTTATACGCCTCTTACGTGGCTACTCTCAAATCACAGATTGATACACGGGCTTTCCCTGCTAAATAGGCTCCACTTGAGCATGTATGAGTACGTGGCATTCAGGTCGATATACCTGCCTGACATCCGCATGTATCTATATGACGACAATGTTGATGCCAACCGGACCCCTCTCACCGCCGAGTTCAACTACCGGTGGCAAATTGTCAAAGATTGACAATTATTGCGTGAGCAATCGCTGAGAGACCACCAAGTGGTGGATGGCCCTGCACTTGTCTGTTTATGGAGAGGGTGCCGACTGGGTGACAGAGCCGAAGGGATCAATCAAGAAGTCTATCTTGACCTTCACGGCTATATTTTGATGTTTTGATGGACATGTCGATGCTTCAGGCTGCGTCGTGAGTGTTTGAGCGTACATTTATATGATCCTAGAAGCTAGGGTGCCTGATTCTGAGGCCGCTTTTGCAGATCCTGCTAAGGACACAGTGATGGCGGCCTTATTCACACTTTAGAGGTTCCACCACCTCTTCTTCGAGAGCATGCCAAGAGGCGTAAGGGTTGAGAAGATTATGAGGCTAGAGCACGGAAGAAGGAGCGCTGTGAGATGGAGACTGCGAGGAGAGCCTCGCTTGCTAATGAAGAAGCACGTCGGATCAAGGCTCTACAGTCAGCTGCTGGGTCATCTAGCTCCAGAGATATGGCGATAGGCGGAGGCACTTGTTATAGCCGATGAGGACACTACTGAGGGTGTCCAGACTACAGAGGTAGTGGGTTACGGGGAACCGGACCCACCAACTTTCTAATCGTCGGTGCTTTGCGCCCCAGGTTTGCTTCACCTACCAATCTCATATTTCAAATGTTTTTATGCATTGGGGACAATTGCATGTCTTTTAGTTGGGGGTGGGGTAAATGGAAAGTGAGTGCTAGGGTGAAGTCTTAGTAGCCCAATTCACTATCCTCTTTTGGGGTTTTCTAACTTTTGCTCATTTTTCCCAAAGAGACTGATTATTTTTACTGTTGAACTGGCATGTCTATATCTTTTGTAGATAGGTGAACTCTGAAGTATGTTGGCTAAAATGATATCCTAATGAAATGAAAATGATGCATGACTAGGCATAGTAATTTATAAATGTGTTGCTCTAAGAATGACATAGAGATACAACACTTTATGACCCTAAGTCTAAAGTTCGAACTACGTGTGTGATAATTTAGTAGAGTAATGAGATGTCAAGTGACTGTGAGGAAGATTTGAACAGTCCACTATTTGTACCAAGCTAGAACTTGTCTGGTTAGTCCTGCTAAAAGTAAGTCGTAATAAACAATTAGGAAAGGATCATAGGCGCTTGTTCAATATAGCAAATTTTTAGCCTAAATTAAAAACCTAATGAAATTAATTCCTCTTTGATCCAAATGATTTGAGCTTAAAATAGACCTTTCTTTTTCACCCCGACTGATCTTTTCGGAGAATAATGTGTTGGCCCTGGTAACTCCTTGGACATCTGCACCTCGGCTTATGCTAAAAGCATAAGTTGAGAGTGGCTAATGAAGTAAACAACCCTTTCATGGCCCTGAACCAATTTAGGGTGTTGTGTACTTTGACTCATGGCAAAGCCATGAGTTGAGGGTGGGTATTATGAGGAATGCTCTAGAAAGTGGGGTTGAAAGAACAAAGAGAGAGAAATAACAAAAGTAAAGTGACTCAAGAACCAGTTGAAAGAAAAGTGGAATAAAAAAATACAATAAACACAAGCAAGAAAAGAAGATAGTCACTTGCACAAATGAAGAATACGAGAAACTGGCGAAATAAAATGATAAAAAGTGGTATGTTTAGATGATATGTCAAGGAGGGAAAAAAGTCACTAAAGTATACCTAAATATACCCTACCTGACCCTGAGCCTATGTTACAAGCAAAGAAAGTCCTACCGTGATCCTAAGAGTTGTATAGCGAACTTAAAGCAGTGAAAATAAGGGCAAACTTATGGCAATATGTATGAATGAGTGGTGAATTTTTTCTTACAATGAGTGTTGAAAAGTAATCCTTATACTCAAAATTAAATCATTTTGTGAAAAATGAGGATATTGTTTTGAAGTGAGGACACTAGTTGCAATACTGGAAATATTATCACCTCGTTGAGAAATTGGAGAAGAGAGGTGTCAGTGCGTGGTGAGTCTGTGTCATGTTTTGATCCCACATAATTAAAGTCCAATAGTGATAAGATGCATAATATGATGAGAGTGATTGGTATTGATAGCCAAATGATTGTGAAAGCTAAAACATGGAAACTATTGTACAATGACTTTGTAGTGAGTCATAGTGCGTCGCTTGAGAACAAACAACGAATTTCAGTTGAGGGTGTTGATATACCGTGGTTTCACAGTATTATTAATGCTTTTTCCTTAAGTTTAGTTTGTGTCCAAAAGCCTTTTGTATTAATTTTTATGTAAGTTTCTCTTTATTTGCAGGAAATCTGTCTAAAGATGAACACAAAAGTTTTTGAGCAAGAAATGCAGAAAAGTTAGAAGCTACGAAACTTGTGACGGTCCGTCGTTCCTGTGACGGTCTGTAGGTGGTATCGTAGTGAAGCTGTTGAAGGAAGATTGGGAAGTCTGACAAATTGTGGGGTTACGAAGTGCATGATGGACCGTCGTAGCCATGACGGTCCGTCCTGCTGGTTCGTCGTGATGATCAGAGAAGTAGTCCAAGTACCCAAATTCCAAAAACTTCAAGTGTTATGAAATGGAGACCCTCGACGGATCGTTTTACTTGGAACGGTCTGTCATTCCTGCCGTCGAGTGTAATTAAGAGAGCAACAGAAGAATTGGCAAAGTATGGGACGACGAAGTCCATGACGTCCCATCATAACCACGACAACCCGTCACGAGGTCAAGCGATCGAACCGCGTTTAGATAGATTTTAAGCAAATAGAGTCCTTCTTTTATTAGGTTTTTCTTTTTTATAAATAGTTTGAAAAACCTCGTTTTGGGGGTTAGACTTTTTGGTGATTAGACACTTTTATGTTAGATTCTTTGTTAGTAGATTATTTTTTAGACTTTGGAGTGTTACACTTTTCTCTGGAGTTGATTGTTGGTTATTTTGTTGATTAATCAAGTAAATTTCTGGATTTTATTCTTTCTCATTGAAGTAAGTGCATGAATTCTTATATTATATGTATGAATATTGTGATTATGACTTTAAGTAACTAAATTCCATAACTAGGGTTTTGAAACCATGGGTAAAATCTAACCAAAATAACAATTCTAGAATAGTGTCTTGAATGTATTGATAATTCGTTCGTTCAGAAGTATTTTTAACGGATAGACAACGTCGCCCTAATGCTACATGCCGGAACAAGAAATGGGGTTAGTATACAACTTTTACTAAGTATTAGACTATATGTACACAAACTTCGAAATCATTCTATGAAAAGGTACATTTCAATAAGTGTGCATTTTTCATAAAACCATTTATATGCATTGATAGAAATTATACCAAACAATAGGACATGTTCACTAGGTCATTTGCATGCACATCACAAGAACAACAACATCTAGTCTAGTCAAGTAAACATGCATAACCTATAGTTCAATACATAAAAAAATAACTCTAGCATCAATCCATAATAGTAACAAGCACGAATAAGAGTACATTTCAATATAATTAAAGGAAGACAATTAGTCATGAACCCCTATCTAGTCAACAAGTGCAATGACCAAGCAAAGCCCCATAACCTTAGTCAATCAAGTAACCCAACAAGAATCATGACTAACATCATACTTCTGATATCATGACATTTAATAGTACATAACATCATACTTTAACCATATAGACAATCACATATTCATAAGTGACACCAATCAACATATATTATCAAAAAAAATTAATATTTTATCATATACATATCATATAGAATTATAAACATAATCATACATAATAAAATCCTCCGAAAGCTAGAGTTGTATGTATCTGGAGCTATAAAAAGAGGAGATGTATCGTTGAATGGACCAAAATTCTACATTCCTGGTAAATTTTAAACATTTAATCAAAAACTAGGGAGTGTGAAAGATCCAGTTGTGATACAAATTGCAAAACATCTTCCGACCACAAACACCAAGGTTGTTCCCTGGAACTACAACAAAGTCGTTGTTACTCAGAAGGGAAAGAAGATTGTTATAGAAACAAATGAAAAAAGAGTTGTAACCCTTTCTGTATGGTTTTATGCTCTAGAAGAATTAAAGAGGGACAAACAAATCAAAGAATATCATATACCGATAAAAAAAATCATCTTTAAGGAAGAGGCTGAACAATTTCAGAAATAGATAAAAGCTCAAGATTATTATGTTATGGGTCAGTTGAGGAAAATGCCTGCTTAATTTTCAATGTTGTCATTACTCATACATTCTAAACAACATCATGATTTTTTGACCAGATTCTTAAATGAGCTACATATCTAAGTATATATCACGGTAGGTCACTTGGAAAGAATGGCCATACAAATATTTGAGGTAAATACAATCGCTTTCACTGATGAAAAATTTCCTTTTGAAGGAAAGCCTATCCTCCAACCTCATCTATCTTCTACTTTAGTCATGGTGGTGGCTCAAATGGTACAAAACTGAACCTAGAAGGGATTAGGGTTGTCGTTGCAAGAAATTGTTAATACTATTAATCAAATGGTTAATCAAGAGATATTTTGTTTGGGTATTGATTCAACTAGATTTTCTAGAAAATGGACAAAAGATCGTAAAGGAAATGCTTGGAATCTATCGAAGCCGATCCCCCATACTTTTCAACCTTTCATTAAATCTCGAGGTAAAATGAGTCCAAACTTACCTATACAAAATAATGTGGATGAAATTTGTCAATGAATATAGGAAATATTATGAGGTAAGCATGACAGAGATTGGTGAGGGAACTAGTCATATCCATGTGAAGTTTATCGGCCCGAATGTCCAAATCAACAACTTCAAAGCCATTCCACTCCTTACAAGGAAGGAGTTATGGTAGTTATATTTTGTTGTTTTTATTTTTTGATTATCTAGATCATTCTCTGGGTTGTAATTCACACATTCTAGTTATTTGGCTTTTTGTTAACCCTTCTATCCTTTCCTATTAAATGCAATAGAATTTTAGTGATCTTATCTTTTCTTACTCTTTCTAATATTTGTCAGCTTATTTTTGTTTCAGTTTTATTAACTGTAATAATATGACATGCATACAGAGTTTACAGTTAGATTCTAAAGATATGTCTAATCTAAAATTAATGAATCTTAAGTCTAAGGAATATGATTGAACACAAAGTTGACGAAAAAAGAAAAAGGGAATGAATGAATTTGAAAATAAGCCTAAACCTAATGTAAGTGGAATTGAGTCAATTAAGAAAGGAACTCATGAAAAATTGAGGAAAAAAAATATGTATCCATGTCGATCCGAATATTCGAGACGATATAATTCGAGTTTTATTTGAATATAAAGATATCTTCGCTTGGTTATATGATAACATGGCGGGGTTAAGTGCTCATCTGGTGGTTCACAAACTTCTCATGCAACTTCAATTTACACTTGTCCAGCAAAAGCAAAGAAAATTTAGGACAAACATGTCTAATAAAATTAAAGAGGAAATCATGAAGAAACTGAGTGCAGATGTTATCAGTGTCGTTCAATACACTACATGGTTGGCTAATGTTGTGCCAATGCCGAAGAATGAAAGAAAGATCATACTTTGTGTTAATTAAAGAAATTCAAACAAAGCAAGTCTAGAAGAGGAGATCCAATCTCTCGTGGACTGTTACACCGGATATCACAAAATTCTCATAGATGAAAAGATGGAAAAAAACTACTTTCACCACCCTTTGGGGTACATGTTGTTAACTAGTCATGCCATTTGTTCTAATGAATTATGGAGAAACCTACATCAGAGATATGATTACCATATTCGATGAAATGACGCATCCAAAATTGAGGTATATGTTGATGATATCATCATTAAGTCTAGAACACAAATTGACCATGTGTGTGGTTGAAGAATATTCTTCGAAAGGTTGAGAAAGTACAATGTCAAGCCTAATACAGCTTACTGTGCAGTTGGTGTTCGATCTTAAAAGCTTTTGGGTTTTATAGTTAGTCGAAGAGGCATTTAATTGGACTACTTCAAGGTAAAGTCCATTCGAGAATTGCCACCTTCATAAGCCAAAACAGAAGTATTAAATTTTCTTGGAATGTTAAAATGTATCATCCGATTCATCTCTTAACTCACTACCACATATGAGCCGATATTGAAGTTTTTGAAAAGGGATGCTTTTATTAAATGAAAAAGTGAGTGCCAAAAAGCTTTTGAAAAAATTAAGGAATATCTAGTAAATCCTTCGATGCTGGTCCCTTAGAGCCCGGTACACCTTTGTTTTTATACCTCTCGGTGACGGATAATTCATTTGGTTGAGTTCTAGGACAACATGATGTTACTTTAAAAATGAACAAGATATTTATTACTTGAGCAAAAATTTCACAATCTATGAGGAAAACTACACTCTAGTAAAAAATACATGTGATTTAACTCAGGTCGCCCAAAAATTGAAGAACTATTTTTTGTCCTACACCACGTACCTCATAGCTCGAATGGATCCTTTGAAATATATATTTCAAAAATCCATGACAACGGATGGGTTGGAAAAATGGAAGATTTTGCTTCCAGAAATTTACTTTTTGTATGTCACTCGCACCACCATGAAAGCACAAGCGTTGGTCCATCATCTGGCAGAGAATTTGATCGATGATTAATACAAGCCCCTAAAGACATGATTCCCAGATGAAGATGTCAACTGTACAAAGGAAGAATTTCTTGATGATGATCCCATGTAGAAATTATATTATGATGGTGCTATTAACAAAAATTGAGTAGGAATTCCGGAAGTTCTTATCACACCAAACGAATATCATTATCTTGCGAAAACACAACTTTGATTCTCTTCTACCAACAACACAATAGAATATGAAGCTTTCATCATGGTTTTAAATATGTCCGTAAAATTTGCATGTTCACGAGCTATTTGTTTTGGGGGATTCTGACTTTCTCATTTGACATGGTCGAGGCAAATGGGAAACTCGAGACATTAAGCTCATGTACTCATCGAAGGTTAAAGTCAATTAAATTTAGATATGTTCAAGGTTTAACAATGAGTTGTCTTATTCTTTTGCCACCCTAGCCTCGATGCTTCCATACCTAGGTAATACCTATACTGACCCGTAGGTAATCTACGTAAGGATCAACATTGTTATAGCATTATCATTTAAGTAGAGGAAAACGGTGAACCATGATATCACGACATCAAGCATTTTAAAAAAGCTAGAGAATATCCAATACACGCTGATAGATATCAAAATTAACTATTAGGCGACCTGTCAATGGGATATTTTTAGCTTGAAGATCTTATATAAAAAGAGTCCAAATTTGAATTAAATACGATGTGTGAATACTAAAGAGGCATAACCAATTATGAATCAAGTTCAATAAGGGGTATGTGGCCCACACATGAATGTTTACGTTCTAGCCAAAAAATATTATCAAGGTAGGATAATATTAGTTTACCATAGAGGAAGAATTCTTCCAGTTTGTTTGCAAGTGCAAACAAAGCGAAATTTATAGTGACTTGATTCACACACCCCTATTAGAGTTTCACCCAATGTCTGCTCCGTGACCTTTTATTGCTTGGGGAATGGACGTTATTAGGCCATTTCAATAGAAAGAATGTAATGCCCATTAGTTTATTTTTGTTGCCATCGATTACTTTACCAAATAGGTAGAAGTTGTCACATTCAAATCAGTCATCAAGAAAGTAGTTGTGGATTTCATTAATTCCCAACATTATATGTCGTTTCGGCGTACCAAAAATCATTACTACAGACAATGCAATGAATCTCAACTTGATAAAAGAAGTTTGTGAGCAATTTAAAAATGGTCATCAACATTCAATCCCTATCAACTCAAAGAAAATGGGGTTGTTTAAGCGGTAAATAAAAACATCAAGAATATTGATAGGAGAATTGTGCAAGATTCTAGATAGTGGCATGAAAAAATACATGTCACTCTCTTGGGATATAGCACGAATATTTGTATGTCAATCGGTGAAACTACTTACTTATTAGTTTACTGATAGAGGTTGTCATACCCGAAGAAATTAAAATCCCTTTTCGTGAAACCATTGTTGAAGCAGAAATCGAGAATACAAAATGGGTTAAATCAAAGTTAGAACAATTACAATGGATCAACAGAAAATGGTTCAAATCAATTTATTTTGGTCAATTATATCAGCAATGGATGCTCGAGCTTATAATAAGAAAGTACACCCAAGAAATGTTAAAGTCGGACAACTTATCGTGAAACACATCCTTCCTTATGAAGACGAGGACAAGGGAATGTTTTCCCCAAATTGGCAAGCCCCTTATGATATTAAGAATGTATTAGCCAAAGGAGCTTTGTAACTGGGAGATATGGAGGGAAGGGCGATCGACACAATTGTCAATGCAGATTCGATCACAAGATACTATGTTTAGTATTGCTTTTCATGGTTGACATTCTCAAGATTTGAGGATAACAATTTATCCTTAGTTATGTCAAACACCACTTGTAACAAAAACCAAACAAAAAAGAAACAAAAGAAGTTATTTAACTAAGGTTGACTTGATTCCTAAGAGCATACGTAGGTAACCCCTTATTGGGGTTCAGTCTAATCACTCAATAAAACGAAAATCATGCTCTTGAATTCTCCAAAGGCTGAGACATGATGTTGTGACCTACAGTGCATTACAACGAACAAAATAAAGTAAAATGAGAGAATTTTATGAGTGAAAACTCTCACGGGAACCATAAGATGGTGAATAGTTGAGAGACGAAGATTAGAATGTTTTATTGTTAGATAATAACAACGGGCTCAAATGATGACATTCTGTCTTGAAATGAGTTCAAACAAGATAAAATTCAAGCTTAGCCTTAAAGGTACAACATTGTTTCGTGAAATTTGAAAAACTCGAAAAGATCAAATGTGCAGTCCAAATGCATGTCATGATTCATTACAGTAGTCACATACATTCAAGTAAGATTGTTTTTAACACCTTTCAAACATCTACTTATGTATTTTCTCCTTCTAAATGTATAATTTTTCTTCCATAACCCTTTCATTAGTGTCATGTGCACTTGTGTTCGTTATTCTTTGAGTCTCTCTTAGCATCAACTCATGTCAAGTGAGAAATAAAATAAAAGCCGCAAATTGACTAATGTATTTCTAGTTGAATGTTGGGGGGCGTTCACTATATAAAATAGGGACGTGAACCAATCTAGATAATAAATAGCATCAATCTATACCATGTGAAAATTTGATAAAGCAACAGAGTTGCTTGGGAACGAACGAACCACACAGCAAGCACAAAATGGTAATGGGTCATAATGTTTATCAGAAGTGTATCGAGGAAAGAAAATGACTTTCCTTAAAACATCATCAAGATATTCGCGCAATAATCAGTGGAATGAATCTCCCAAGTGGAACGGAGCCAAAATTCAAGATTCACATGATACTTGAAGTCACAAAACAACCAACTTTTATAAATATTAACAATATATTCTTTGTCTCGAAACAGGTGTAAAGCAGAATAGTGCAAGTGGTTTGAAAAAGACAAACGCTACGATGGTAAGTTCTTTAATAATTGTTTCTAATACAATATGCACAACAAAATAATAATAACAATAAAAAAGTATTTTTTTTCTTAACATAATCTAGGGTAGTTTATTTTAAGTTTGTTCATTGTACAAATAAAAATAAAATAAAATAATTATAACTAATAATAAATTTAATAATAATGTAAGTGAAATGAATATGTATGTATGTATGTTTATAACCCTAGTTGCATATAAGGTACAACAACCCCTATTTTATTTTTTCAAATCTTCAGAGGAGACAACAACCCCTGGTTGCAATATAGGGCACAATAACCCCTATCTTATGTTTCATGTTTTCAAATGACACAATAACCCCTGGTCTCATATAGGAAACAATAGCCCCTATTGTATTTTTCATATTTTTATACGGCACAATAACCCTTGGTTGCATATAGGGAACAATAACCGCTATTTTAGTTTTATGTCTTCATAAGGCACAATACTCCCTTGTTGCATATAGGGCACAATAACAACTATTTTATTTTTCATGTCTTCACAGCGTATAATAACCCCTATTTTTTTTCATGTCTTCAAAAGGTACAATAAACCTGCTTGCATATAGGTCACAATAACCCCTATTTTATTTTTCATGTCGTAGTATGACACAATAACCCCTAAGTTGCATATAGTGCATAGTACCCTAATTTTATTTTTCATATCTTCACATGCCACAACAACCCCTATTTGCATATAGGGCACAATAACCCCTATTTTATTTTCATGTCTTCACAAGGCACAATAACCTCTGGTTACATGTAGGTCACAATAACCCCTATTTTATTTTTCATGTCTTCATAGGGCACAATAATCCTTTGTTGCATATAGGGTACAATAACCCCTTTTTTATTTTAATATTTTTACAGGGCACAGTAACCCCTAGTTGCATTTTATTTAATTTCACATTTTATATTGGTGACTAAAATATTATTTTTATGCTTAGTATAGACTTTTATAATTTTCATAATTCACAAAATATTTCTACTGTAAACTGGGCAGAAATATTTGAAATGTTTTGTTTTTATTATGGTGTGAAAATTTTTATGTAGTACACAGATTTGAAGTTCAAGAATAAAGAATCATCTTTTCAATAAAACAACTTTTCAAGAATATAATGCGGAAGAACATCCATGGCTTTTGTCAAGTCATAAAGTTTCAAGTCTTTAACTCAGATGTTCAGATCAATTTTCGAAATCGATGAACCTACTAAACATCGTGAAGGTATAACCAAATATTCAAATTGAATACTCAACACTATTGGAATAGATACGATTTTGTACCTTTCGATTCTGGCCTTCTGTATTTTGCCTTTTTAATCTAATAATTTGAGTTATGAATTGGAACCTCGACAAAACCTCACTCGACTACCTAACGCATTGGAACCATACCTGACTCCTATCATCCACTCAGGATTGGTCATTTTTCAAAAGTTACGCGAAGTCAAACCACTTCTATTTTATTTTTCACATTTTTGGATATATATTTTAGTCAAAAAAATTAGTCACATTTTTCACATATTTGCATGAAAACTCTTCATGTTTCCAAGCAAAAGATGGGCATATTTTTAACACCTAATTTTTGACCAAATCATAAAGATTTTACAAGAATTTTAAAGGGGTTATATTTTTAAAAAATAAATTGTAAATTACTACTTATAAGATCATTCATAGTTTAATAATTAAAAAAATGATAAAAAGAAGATGTGAATTCAAGGTATTTGTTAATTGTATCTAGTCTAATAATAATAATAATAATAATAATAGAATAAATAATAGGATAGTATGGAAAAAGAAAAGAAAAGAGAAGTCTTAAAAATTTGAAATTGTTTTACCTTATCCTAATAAGCCTTTGTCACGACCCAAAACTGGGACGCGACTGGCACCCACACTTCCCTCCTGTGTGAGCGAACCAACCAATCTAAACCCAAACAAATACAACGCGGAAGACTTAACTCAAAATACAACGCGGAAGACTTAACTCAATACGAAAAACAAATACAATAAATATCCCCCAAAATCCGGAAGTCATCATCACAAGAACATCTAAAGTCAATTTACGAAACTAAGAGTATTCTAAGAAACTAAACAAATGAAAGCTAGTCCATGCCGGAACTTCAAGGCATCAAGACGAGAAGAAGAAGATCCAGTCCAAGCTAGAAGCATAGCTCACCCTGAGATCCGGTGCAGTGAAGACTGGCTAGAATCGCTGTCGAGTTGAAGACGACGGAACGGTTGCTGCACTCCACAAATACAAGAAAGAAACAAACAAGTAGGAGTCAGTACAACCACACGTACTGAGTAGGTATCATCGGCCAACTCAGAATAGAAAACAGTATATAACAGATAAATCTCACAAATCAACTATAATACTCAACATGTAGTAACAACAAATACTACAATCATCAATAAATATCACTAAGTTCGTCCAGGAGGACTCAAGCCTCGACATCATACTCATTAAGGAAAAACAGGCTCATTAGACTTAGCATTATAACATCTTTCAAGATTCATTATCTTTCTTCCTCTTGTGTCGGTACGTGACACTCCGATCCATATTCTATTCCGGTGCCGGAACGTGGCACTCCGATCCATATTTCTATCTTTGTGCCGGAACGTGGCACTCCGATCCTCATTTCTATCCTGGTGCCGGAACGTGACACTCCGATCCATATTCTATCCCGTGCCGGAACGTGGCACTCCGATCCATATTCTATCCTTGTGCCGGAACGTGGCACTCCGATCCTCATTCTATCCCGTGCCAGAACGTGGCACTCCGATCCATTGAGCCTTCTTTTATACCAAGGCATTATCAATACAACACATAGTTCATCAAGCCTTCTTATACTAAGGCATCACAATTCTCATAACAAGTACATCAAGCCTTCATTTATACTAAGGCATCACAATTCTCATAACAAGTACATCAAGCCTTCATTTATACTAAGGCATCACAATTCTCATAACAAGTACATCAAGCCTTCATTTTATACTAAGGCATCACAATTCTCATAACAAGTACATCAAGCCTTCATTTATACTAAGGCATCACAATTCTCATAACAAGTACATCAAGCCTTCATTTTATACTAAGGCATCACAATTCTCATAACAAGTACATCAAGCCTTCATTTATACTAAGGCATCACAATTCTCATAACAAGTACATCAAGCCTTCATTTATACTAAGGCATCACAATTCTCATAACAAGTACAATTAGGGTTTCATCAAGATAAGGCATCACAATTCTCATAACAAGTACATCAAGCCTTCATTTATACTAAGGCATCACAATTCTCATAACAAGTACATCAAGCCTTCATTTATACTAAGGCATCACAATTCTCATAACAAGTACATTAAGCCTTCATTTATACTAAGGCATCACAATTCTCATAACAAGTACATCAAGCCTTCATTTATACTAAGGCATCACAATTCTCATAACAAGTACATCAAGCCTTCATTTATACTAAGACATCACAATTCTCATAACAAGTACATCAAGCCTTCATTTATACTAAGGCATCACAATTTTCATAACAAGTAAAATTAGGGTTTCATCAAGATTTAGGGCTCACAAACTTCATCATGCTTATTTCATCACAAACATATAATCATACTCATACAATCATACAATTAAGCATATAGAAGGATTTACAAGATTACCCAATACATAACATTTGCTATTGAGAGTTTACTACAAGTAGCATAAACCATAACCTACCTTCACCAAGGATTTGTATTCAAGCAAGAAATCTTCAAGAAACCTTGCCCTTCTCTCTCAATCGCCTCTTTCTCTTCCCTTTTCTCTTTCTCTTTCTTCCTCCAATCTCTTCCTCTTCTTACCCTAAATCACAAGAATTCAAGTTTCAAAGGTAATGAAACCAACCCACCAAGTTACTCAAAGTTAGTCTTTCAACCCCCAAGGAATTGGACTAATAACAATAACCCACTAACTTTATAAATTAAAGCCGGAATGGTCCAAAACGCCCCTTTAAAAATAGCCAGAAATCTGACCCCGACTGGGATGACGGAGCCTGTGACGGTCGGTCGCGCCTGCGACGGTCCGTCCTGCAGGTCCGTCGCGACGGTCAGAGAGTTGTTTCAAACGCCAAATTCTCAAAAGTCTAAGTGTTTTGCGACGGGGCTCACGACGGTCCGTCGTGACTGTGACGGTCCGTCCTGCAGGTCCGTCACAGAGTTCAGAGACTCAGTTTTCAACACTCAAATTCATAATTCTAAGTATTTGGGAACGGGACACCCTCGACGGTCCGTCGTGCCCACGACGGTCCGTCGTGGTGTCCGTCGTATTCAGCCAGTTTTTCCCAAAATAAAATTTTTTATCCAAACGACTAAACAGGTCGTTACATCTTGGGAGACAAAATTTGTATGCTAAATACTCTAAGTGTGAGTTCTAGATGACTTAAGTTATCTTTTGGGGGAATGTAGTTTCCAGTGAAGAGGTAACGGTATATCCCAAAAGATTAAAGAGGTTAAGAATTGGATTTGGCCTAGATCTATGAGTGAAGTTAGAAGTTTTTTAGGGCTCGCTACCTATTGTCATAGGTTTGTGAAGAATTTGTCTTCTATGGCCACACACTTGAAAAGGTTAACAAAAAAGGAGGTACCTTTCTAGTGTATTGAAAAATGTGAAGAGAGCTTTCAAAAGCTCAAAACTCTCTTGATCACCACACCTTTTTTGGCACAACCATTTGAAGGTAGAGAATTTATTGTTTATTGTGATGGATTACATTTGGGTGTGGGTGTTGTGTTGCTGTAGGATAATAATGACATAAATTAATCCTTGCTACAGTTAAAGTACATCAGAGACTTACAGGATTCATATTTGGAGTTTGCGGCGGTAGTGTTTGCTCTTAACATTTGGCAGCATTACCTATATGGTGTCAAATGTGAGTTATTCACTAATCATCGTAGACTGCAACACTTATTCAATCAAAAGGACCTAAATATATGAAAACTAAGATAGATAGAGTTAATTAAAGATTATCATGTCACCATTCAATATCATTTAGGTAAGGCTAATGTGGCGGCAGACGCTTTAAGCTAAAAGGCAATAAATATGGGTAGTCTATCCTTATTATGTTTATTCAAGCGGCCTTTACCAAAAGAGATTTGAACATTGGAGGCTAAGTCTATGCAGTTGGGATTCTCAAAGAATGGTTGAGTGTTGGATAGCATTGAGGTTAGACCCAGATTCATTAAAGAAATTAAGACCAAACAGTTTGAGATGAGAATTGGAATGAGCTTTAAAAAAGATAGTGTATGGTATGGCACAATATATAGTTCTTGATTCATAAGATGTTGACAAAATATCATGGTTCGTGTTATTCCATTCATCTGGGTGTGCCCAATATGAACTTAGATTTAAAGTGACTTTATTTGTGGCCTGGCATGAAGAAATACATTGATTATTTTGTGGATAAGAGCCAAAACTGTTAGAAGATAAAGTATGAGCATCAAAGACCTGTAAGTTTACTTTATACAATGCCAATTCAGATTAAAAAATGGAAAGGGATAGTAATTGATATTGTGGTTGGTCTCCCCAAGACTTTGGTTAATTTTAATTATATTTAAGTAGTGGTTGATAGATTGACAAAGGAATCCTATTTTTTTCCAATCAGAACATACTATAATGCGCAAAATATGGCTAAGCTATATATGAAGGAGATAGTGAGACTACATGGGGTGCCCCTTTTTATCATCTCAGACTGTGGTATGCAATTCACATCCATGTTTTAAGGGAAATTGCATGATGAGTTTGGAACTCAACTTACTTTTAGTATAGTTTTGCATACATAGATGGATGGAAGGTCATAGAGAACAATTCAAGTGTTAGAGGACATGTTAAGAGCATGTGTGATTGACTTTAGAGGGCATTGGGATAAGTTCCTACTATTGTGTGAGTTCTCATAAGGTGGTTTTAGATCACCCATAGAGTGGTTTGAGGCTTGATATGTGAAACCTTTGGGTTTTGACTTGGTGAAGGATGTTTAGGATACGGTAAGAAGCATCCAATCTAAGCTTTTAGCAGCCAAATGTCGACAAAAAAGTATTCAGAACATAAGGTAAGAGACATGGCATTTCAGACTGTTGACAAAGTTTTTCTTCTAGTGTCTCCCATGAAATAGGTGATGAGATTCGACAAAAAAGGCAAGCTTATTCTTCTATACATTGTACCTTCCAAAATTGACAATTGTGTTATGCCAATGAATTACAAGTTTTATTTACAGCCTAGATTTTTGGAGCTCATCTAGTGTTTCATATGTCCATGTTGAAAAAGTATCATGGGGACGAATGTTACATCATAAAGTGGGACTCAATGTTATTAGACAAACACCTTAAGTATAAAGAGGAACCGATAGCAGTTTTTTATCGTAATGTCCCGAATTTGAGGACAAAAGATAGTAAGTCCATTAATATTAAATGGAAGCATCGTCCAATTCACGAAGATACTTTGGAAATCGAGAAAGACCTGCGAGAAAAGTATCCTCACTTGTTCGACGCTTTAGGCACAACTCTAATCTTACTTTAGCTAGTTTTCCTAGTTGATCACTCTGGGATGAGTGGTGGTAAATTTTATCTATTTTAATATAGAAAAGACAATTGGAGAAATAATTGGGGCCGCCAAACTTTTGAGTAGCGACTTGAAAAAATGTAGCCTAGTCTAAATTTGGAAGAAATCTAAGTTAAGTGAGGTCTAGCGAAATATGGTAATTAATGGGGGATATAACAATGGTTTTTTCACATTAGTAGATATCTAAGTCGTTAAATAGCCCGTACGACTTTACGGAATATAATTTAGGTGAGTAAAACTCTATAAATGATCTTAGCCTGAAATTGTAGTTTTTGAATATCATAGGTTGGAAGTTTGTTGTGAAATGGGGGGTTGAAACTCAAATTCTGACTCATTGTATGATTTTAAGCCATCATAGTGGGGCCGCTGAGGCGGGATGGGGTCTACTATAGCGGCTCAGTCATGAATTAAATCAGGGGAAACCCCCAAAATGTTATATTTTAGTAAACATTGTTCTTAAGAGTTAGGAGATGACACGAGATAAATTCTTGTAAGTTTTCCACGACTTTTTGTTCTAAAGGTAAGGATTTTACTTTTGTAAGTTGTGTTTTTGATTTGTTAAACTTAGATTCATGGAAATTATTGGTGGAGGGTTTTCGACTAAATTTGATGGTGGGATAAAGTCCTATATGCACCATAAGATCATGGATTTCATCTTACGATATTTCATTTGTTATAATCGGGGTAATTATACCCTAATTTATTAATCCTTTTATAAAATTATTGTTTTAGACCACGAAAAAGCGAAAAGAATCCAAAAAGAGAAGATATAACTGCCTTAGAGGTATTCAAGCTTTGTTTTGATGCATGTAATGATTTGATTTTATGTTTGTGTGATGTATGTCGGTAAGCTTCATTGTAATACATGTGTGCATGTGAATAAAGTACTATTTATCAAAACTAATAAAATGAGTATGAATGAACAAATGTACGCCATTATTCGACACTTGATTGTATGATTATGAGTATGTATATTATGAGTGTGATTGTGAATGTGGCTATGTTGAATTGATCGAGTGTCATGTTTCGTATAACAGCCCCAAAATTTCTATGTTAAGCCCAAACCATACTTAAATTTGTCTAAAGTCATACTGCGTGACTCGTATTTTTCTTATGTGTTAAGGTATATTAGTAAGTGTGCAAACGATTTTTTTTTTTTTTTTTTTTTTTTTTTTTTTTTAATTAAGGTCATTAGGAAACCCTTACTTAAAGTAGTGTTGAAAGTTTCCTTATCAATTAAGTTTTGACATAAGATTTACTTGGATAAACTTCAAATGACGATATATCTTTAAATATAAAGACCCACGTGAACCATAACCTATGAAATTAGAGGTTTTTAAATCTTCTTTCAAACTCCGCCAATTTTGTACCAATACAATTTTCGAGTAAAAAGTTATGACTATTTTAGTGACTTGTATACTACTGTTCCATTTTAACCACGGGAATTATTTTAAAAAGTTAATTTTCCTCTCCTTGTTACACTAGGAAAACCTAAAAACGGATTTCACAAGTCCTATAAAGCCCTAAATTATTATATTTCCATCTTTTAAGCCGTCATTCTCTTCTCTCTCAAACCTTAAGGCAAAATGTTAAGGAAAAAAATCAAAGTAGAAGACTACAATAAAGAAAAATCATGATTTGTCAAGATTTTCCTAATAAGGTATGGGAGGTGTTAATCTAAGGCTAGCTATAACCTTAGAGACAATTTCAATGATTTCAATATTCATGAAAAAGTCCAAATTTTAATCTAAGTAATGGGTTATTGCATGAAAATTTTTCAAACAATGAGATATGATGTTATTGAAGTATAATTGATGTTTTCCAATAAAAATCTCCATAAACCCTTGATCTTCTCAAATCTCTGAATTTTGTTATAAACTGGGTTAATTGCATATGATCTAATGATAATAAAATTGAGTTCAGATTAACTTGTAATGTTGATTTATATTATGAATTATTTTATTATATTATGAATTTTTGGAGATGTTAAAGACTGGTGATCTTGGCTATTGGAAAAAGGTAAGTTGACATAATTTGCTTAGCTAATGTAGAATTGATATAGAGTTGTTCTTTATTGGCATAGTAATCTTATAGTGGTGGTGCTTATGTGTTGAATATGTGATTATCATGGCCTTGTCAGCATTATCATGTAAATTGTAATAGTATCATGTTAGGGCATATATGAGGGTATCATGTGAAAATATTCATGTCAAGTAATGTGATCGATGTAGAAGATTTTATAGCTTATTTGACTATGTAAAGTGAAGTTATGATGTGATACATGTGTGATCTTGTTTAATGTAAAGTTATGATGTGAAGTATTATAACACTTCAAAAATCTAAGACGTGTTCTAGAGCCTAACATGAGTTTCATAAGATTTACACAATGTTTTAAGATCTATTTTAAGGAATATAAGTCATTTAATAAGTCTAAAACCAAAATGTCCAAGAACGTCTGACTTCCTAAAACTACTTCTAGGATGTGCTAGTGTGTCGTAGCCTATTTGACTAGCTTTTAGTAGTCAGAAAATAATGAAAATGTGTGGAAGGGTGTATAACCTTTATAAGAGGTAATTCATAGTTGAAACGTCTGGGACAACTCCCAAAGTACCAACCAAGGTCCCTTGGAGGAGGACCCTTGCTTTTGGGGTAAAAGGACTGCCTAAGGCACTATAACCACAACTTGTAGTCGATGATCCATGTGTAAATCGATGGGGCGTCAATTGCCTCATCCATGAATACGTATTGATTTTTATCAAGACTTGTTTTGGACTAATATCTGACCAAAATGACGCACCAACAGGACGGAGGGTCTTTTGGCCGTCCTCTCAATGACGGGTCATCGATCGAGGTCTTGTCTGTGAGGGATTCATTTGCTGCATGTTTTAAATTAATTCATTTAATTAGTTGGATTATTAGTTAATTATTGGTTAGGGGAGGACTAATTAAGTTATTTAACAACCTATATAAATCCCCTAATCTAATTAGACTAACCTAAGTTATCATAATTTCCCAAACCCAAAACTCTCTTCCTTCTCTCTTCTTTCTCTCTCCCAAAGAAACCCCATTGAAGCCAAAGCTAGAAGTTAGTTTAGGGGAGGAAAAGGGTAGAATTTCTCCATGAATGTTGATCAATTAAAAAGGTATGGACTTTCTTTTACCTTTGGGACACCTCTTTCCTCAAAGGGTTCCATCAAATTGATTTCAAAAGTTGGGTTTTCAAGTGGGTTTTCATGCAATAAGAAATTGACATTGTGAATTGATTTTTTTATGATTTATTTTGGATATTATAAATAGAATAGCATGTTTTGTAACTCAATTATGTTCTATCTTGATTAATTGGTCTAGTTTGTAAAAAATGACCTATTCCAGCTTAACCCTAGGTTGTGATCTTTATATGAATTGGGTAATATTGGTTCAGTTGAATTTGTTATTGGTTGAATTGCTACTAGATGATGTTATTGTATCAATAATGGATAAATTAAGATAAATTATGGTCCTATTATGCTAGTTCTTCAGTAATTAATTTAGGGAATGAAGTATATTATGGAATTGACCTAGGTCTCTTATCTTAAGATACGAACTAGTGATGAATTTTTATGTAGTGACTCGATAAGACTTTTTAACATGTTGTTTATCATTATGTGATGATATTACACCCTTGTTGAATTGATATAAAGTTTTAGGGTAAGACCTTGATTATGAATTATGAAGGACACTTGGTAACTCTTGTAATCCTAACTCTATACTTCTATTATGGTTACTTGTGGTTAAATTATGATGTTATATTGAACTATGCCTTGTATTAGGATTTTAACAGTTGGTATGATGTTGAATTGAAATGTCTTGACTATGGTTTGTTAGGTGTTGGCTAAGATTTAAATGTTATACAATTATTTACCAATGTACCTTATTATTATATGAAAATGTGCTAACCTCACCTATATAAATTGTAATTAAAGAAAAATACTTATACAATTCTTATTGACCTATGATGATGATGCTCATACAAGGGTTAGACCGTATGAGTTATATTAATTTATGATGATTAATAAAGGTATTATAGACATTTCAAAAGGGACTCTAGCATAGAACAAAATGAACTAGAGTGAGGAGTGTCCCTTCCCACATAAGGAAGGTAGTATAACTATTGCACTCTTGATATTGGAAATCATAATTTAGGTAGCATAAAAAGGATCCCAACTGTATCTTCTTGTTCTTGAACTATGTTGCCCCCATAGGAATACTAGCTAGTGGATCCACGTAGTTGCTATGTTCATGTTTTGGTACTACCTTGGCAAGTAGTCCGCCTTCTTATGGTAGGGTTTCTTGACACCGGATTCCAAATTAGCTCATGTGGTCTATGTAAGTTAAAGAAATATGTTCCCATAATGAACTAAAGAAATGAACTCTAACTAAGACGACCTAAGGGGTTTAGCTTAGTCTAGGTAGGGGTATGGGACCTACCCATACATTACACTAGTTATCCTTAACTGAAGTCTTAGGAGGATGTTCTTATGTATGTATATTCTTATAAATGTAAATGATATGTATATGTTGAACTTACATGTTAATTACATTATGTGATGTTGATTACTCTTATGAACATGTATTTGATCTATTTTTCTAAAGTATGTTATCATTTACTATTAGTGCTATGTTATGTGAAGTTGGACATTGGTTGAAGTTGGACATTGGTTATGATTCTTGATAGGTTTAATTGATTAGGTAAGGTTATGGGGCTTTGCTTACTTATTGCACAAGTGGATTTAAAGAGGGTCATGACTAATGGTCTGGCTGTAATTATGTCAAAATGTCCTCTTATCCATTCTTGTGATGTTAGTAATTGATGATAGAGTTACTTGGCTATATGTTAAGTTATATGATATGCATGTTGACATGACTAGACTTTGTATTGTTAGTCTTGTATTGTACATGCCTATGACTTAAGTAATATGCCTTATTGATTGGTATGGTCTTGTTAAATGTGCATAAAGGCTTTCAAAAAAAATTGAATAGTTTAATGAAATGTCCCTTTTAGAATGATTTTATATTATATGTGCATATAGTCTCATACATAGTACAAGTGGTGTACTAACCCCATTTTTTTCTCTTCCACAACATTTTTAGGTTTCGGCGTTGAAGGGCATTTGGAGACGACCTTTGAATAAGAATTGGAAGTCTTAATCATCCAAGTTTGGTAGGTCCTCAGTTTCCGAATTCAATGCTACTATAAAGCTTATGAAGTTGTTCTAGTTTCAAGACTATTATGTTATTTCCTTCTTATTTGGATACTAAACATTGTATGACCTATATATGGTCTTATTGTATTGATGTATAGGCTAGTCTCAAGTTTGTTATACTCTTATTAGATGGTTATGAGATGATACCACTATTTGAGACTTAGTTATATTTTATATATATATGTGCGATAGAAGTAGAATACTAAGTAATCTTCATATACGAAGGGTCTATGTATACTCGATATAACTATACTATGTGTATGTAGAGGTCTATATAAACCTCAATATACAAGTATAAAAAATTTTAAATTTCCGCTAATTTTGACCTATGAAAGTAATTATGTAAGCTAAGAGGCTAGTCTTAGACCTCAAAAAGGACGACAATGTCGGTTACGTCTAAGGGGTGCTCCCCGGATGTGACTAGTACTCCTTAAGAGGATATATGATCTTGTATGAGTATTAATGTTATGATTTCTCTTTAATTGATGATATATGTAATAACCCTAAAAATGGATATGCTAAGTAATTCTTAATGTGTCTACAATGCCTACGATTAGATCGGGTTCACACGGACTGATGCGCGTAGAACCAGACCGCTGAACCCTTGCGGCACCTAAAACAACTAACTTGGGGATTTACCTGATCTAGGAAAGGTTGGTTCCAACCATGTAGGGCTCCCGAATATGAAGATTTACCCGTATGAGTATTTACCGGACATAAAATGGGGAAATTTTAATTTTGGAGGATCTAGAGGTAAAATGGTATTTTTCTAGGCAAAGGGTAGTATTATAATTACCCTAAATATGTAATTAATTATTTAATTAATAAATTGGAGGGACATTTTTGGGAGAGATGGCCAAAAATTGGCCTTTGAGTGAAGTCTTGCTCCACCTAGGTTCGAACTTAGGTGGAAGCAATGATTTAAATTGTGTTCATTTAAATTTTTAAATTAACTTAATTAATTATTCTTTATTACCTGATTTAATAAAAATGAAAATCATATTTTTTAAAGGACTGAAAGAGTCCTAGTTTGACTAAGTCCTTACCTAAGCCTAAACTACCTTTCATGTTTCACTCTCTCGCGTCAATATCTCACCTTCACGATGATTCTCTCTTTTTTTCATGTTTCTCTACAAAGTTAAAGTAATAAAGAAGAAAAAATACTAAATTTCATCACACTTGAAGAACTTACACAAAAATATAAGAAAAATAAGCTAATAAAAAAATTAGGCAAAAGGGAGGATTAGTCATTCTATTTGGAATTGAAGTTGAGGGGATTTTGACATGATTTTTGGAGAATTGTTTTGGCACCAAGTCAAGGATTGAATTACATAAATGGTACGGATTTTCTTAATCTTGGTCCCTTTTACCAGAAGACCCCTAAGATTCAGTCAATTCTAATCCGAAATCTAGGATTGTTTCCTCGTTGCATGTCCCTGTCACTAGCTCCCATTGATTCGTAGGATGGGTATGTTTGCTGGTAGATATTAGGCATTTAATGTTATTTTGTGATGAATATGCTCACTGAATATGTGTTTGGAATCATATGAATTACAACCTTTGTTTTCCGAAAATATGTTTATGTGTGTGCAAATTTAGCCGTGACTATTACCTTCAGTTTGAGTTTCAAAAATGATATGTTATGATTGTACTTTTAGGTTCACAAACTTATGTAAATCGTGATGTTCACATGAAGTGTAATGTGGCTGATTGAGTGAAAAACTCTTGGCTAAATGATTCCATGAAAATGCACCTAAGATGTTCTAAATGAACCATGAGTTACCCTAAGAACTAACGTGTAAAGTTGATGGAAAAGATGCTGAAAAACTACAAAATTTCCAGCTACATATTGATGAGTTTCGGTCAAGTTAAAGTGGTTTAAAATTCTATGAATAAGTAAATTAAAGAAATGAGGTCACTGAGGATTGAACCTGTGACCTCACCTTGTTAAAAGTCATAGAATAATGTTAGTTAAAAAGAATGTGATAAGGGGGATTCGAACCTTGACCTTGACTGGAAAATGAAACTATGAAAATAAAAAAATGAGAGGAGTGGTATTTGAACCCACAACCTCTCAGTCACACATAAGGAATGAAAAGAACATAAAGGTTGTGGCGTGTGGGAATCGGACCCACGACCTCTAGGCTGATTAAGGGAATTAAAGTGAAAAATAAAGTGAGGTTGTGGGGATTCGATCCCATATCCTCACGGTCAACTAGTAAAAGTTAAGGAAAAACAAGATAAAAGAAATGAGGCTGTGGGGGATCGACCCCACAATCTCTCGGTTCCAAATGAATGAAAAGGAAAAACAAAGAAAAAAATAACGCAAAGTAAATGTTGGCGTTGGGTCTCAATTTCGGGTCACCAAGCCGAAGTGAGGTTAGTAGAAAAAAATTTAAAGACAAGTGTTTACCAAGGGATTCAAAACTGGGTTCCCTTACCCAAAGTCCGTATTGATACAACAGTCATACGTCAATAAGTGTTCAAAGTAATGTTTTCCACATAGATCGAAATCAAGATCATGGCATACATACAAGATGCATAATTCTTTTACCACATAATCTTAGGAAGATATGAATCACTTAAACGAACTATGAATGAAGCCTCATGGCTTGTATGTATAAACCCATAAATCTAGCATACGTTTAAAACTAAGTGAATCTAAGATGTATACAATTATATGATAAAACCCTAGAAGGATTAAGTAAGAGTGTGAAACACATTAAATGGCCAAGTGCATTAGGAAATCATGAAATGAACATTCACTTAATAAGGGGTGGGTAACTATTAAGAGCAAATGTGCAAAAGTTAATGAATGTGGTGACAATATGATAAGAGGTTAATGTAAAAGATGAGAACAATCTCAAATCAGCCTAAGTGAATGTTACCAAAACGTACTCACCTATGAGAGTGTAAAGTTAATGAAGAGAGCAGTCTCTATGAATACTCTGATAAAAGTTTTGAGAATAGTACACTTAATACTAATGATGAGCTGAGAAATCATCTATTGAGTTATGATATCCTCATACTAGATGAAAGCTCCCATAACGTATGAGTTTAATGTGACGGAACTTTATACTGAGCAGCGATAGACTAGCTATGAGTGTTGATGCGTTCTTTTGGGAAGGGCGGAGATTCATGTAACTCTCATGAGATGAGTCTGTCCAGCATGTGGGGTATGGGTCTTTTTAATCTCCTAGTCTTCGAGCGTATACTGCAAATATAGGGATTTGGCGAGGTTCAATTCCTATGTACGCTATCATGTTTTGGGTCACTTTGGCCGGTGATTCCATTTTTTTGGTGTGGAGGAGATACTGGATTTCATGATGCTCACATGATCTATGTCGGTTAAAGTTAATGTTCCCCTAGAATGAATGAGTCCAGCCTCAAATGATGCACATAATGAAACTAATGATACCAAAGGTGTTAGGATAGGATAATTAAGCGTTGAGCTAGACTTAAGTAATGACACTAGGTCATTTTTTATCATTGTGCAGCAAACCCGATGAAAGTCTTAAAATACATCATAGATATAGATTGTGTTTACACTAGCTTATGAATGTATGAAGTGAAGTACCTATGAATGAATGAAGCAGACTCTGTGTTTGCTAAATAAGTCTCCGTAGTTGAGGTCCCATCTGTTGAACCCTCATTTTTGGGAAGTATTGATGTCAAGTCCATGATTCAAAAGTTTCATTGCATACGAATGAATGATATGAAAGATGTTATGTGCTTTATGCAATATGATATGCGCTATGTATAAGATGTAATGTTTTGTGTGCAATATGATACCTATGATGATGCATGTTACTCTCATGGCATGACTTTCCTAATCCAATTTGAAAGTTCACTTACTTCACCTTCCATAAATCATGTTGTTAGGGAAAGAGCTAATCTTACTCATGCAAGTCCTTGGTGTGTGCTTGCATATACCCATACTTAATAAAAGTGTTTACTAATCCCATACAATATCTACTTTTAGGTGCAAGCACAAGTGGACGTTAGAGCTTACGGTACGACGTTGCAGGTATTCGAACGTGGAGCTTACATCCGAACTAGGTAGGCCCTCATGATTTCGAGGATGTCTTCAGTTATTATCTAGCTTTGATGTAGGCTTTAGCTAGAGGAGAATGTTCCACTAGTGATTCATTTCCCATTTCATTTTAGACTTTGTATTGGTGCCGTTTTTGCAAGAATACGTTTAATTCAATTATGAACTGCTTCTTTCAGTTGATTATCTCTATATATGATGGTTGATTTGTGAATGCCTATGATGTTAAGTATAATATGTTTCGCATGAAATAAGAAAACTAAAATTTCAAATTTTCCACTAAAATTAACCTAGATGAAGTAAGTATGAAGTATGTAGGCTTATCTATGACCTATGAGAGGTCAACAGCACTGGTCTAGTCTGGGATTTAGATTCCGGTCGTGACAATATATGATGATGGAGGACTAAGAAGAGTGTTATGCGATAAAGTTGTATCTTTTGTGGTAGACATAGTGTCTTTACTTGGTACTTGAATGATGTTGTATACACAATATGATGAATGTTGTTTCTTGATTTGGTAGACACAAGTCCCTATTCTTGATACATGAAATTTATGTGGATATGTGATCTCTTGACTTGGTAAGATTAGGCACCTTTGTCATGAATGTGAATGATGATAAATAAAAGTCTAGGATTGGTACCTCTAAGATGGTTCCCTTGTAACCATGACTAATATGGTATCTTGAATAAGAAAAATAAGGTCAAGTTTGATTAATCTTGAATATGAAATGATGGTTACTACTGAAGCCTTGAACTGCAAGACCGTAATGGTTCCTTCTTATGCAGAATGATGAACTTACGGATAGGTTGGTTGGCAAGACATTAAACCATATCTAAGAAATTTATATCCCTTGATACCCTAGAACCATGTGCCAACATAGAATGAGTCCTAGTTATACCTTTGGCAAGTAAAACACCTTCCATGGCATGGGTATTATGACACCGGATTCCATACCAAGATAGTACGATGTAGGTCGGTTAATTCCTATTCTCATCATATGGGATGTGCAGTCTAGCTATTCGATAAGTTCTAAAATGTGTGGATAGTGGAACGGGATGTTATCTATACATTGCATGCGAAGGATTTGAAGATGCTAGGTGAATTCCCTAGGTCTTCTCCAAGACCATTATGTGAAGTCCTATAATAGTTTAGTTGTCTATCAAATGGTTTTAATGAATGAGGTTCTCTCAAATCAAAATATGTTCCTTAATCAAGTATGTTGTATAGAGAGGTTCTTATCTAGGTTATCTTTGAAGATTACTTAGGTAGGCTTGAAGAGGGTGTATGAGCAGTCTCCTCATGTCTTACTTAGGTGAGTCTTAAAGTAAAAATAGGTAGATATTCTAAATTATAGAAAGTCTTATCTTATTGAATATGGAACTATGTGATATGTGACGAAAAGGAATATCCTTGCTTAGAGTAATTTTAAGGATTACTTAGGTGTGCTTGAAGAGGGTGTATGGGCGGTGTATTCTTATCTTACGTAAGTGGGTTCAATGGCTTCAAAGGTTCAAGATACTCCATAAATATTCATAAATTATTAAGTTGTGGGATCTCTTTAACTTTTTAAACCTCTGTAAAAGGGATCCATCAAGTTGATTCCAAAAGTTGGATTTTCAAGTGGGATTCATCCAATACGAATTTGATGGTGTGAATTGATTTGTTTCTATTTTTTTTTGGATATTATGGATATATTAACATGTATTTTAACTAATTATGTTATGATCTTTATATGCATTGAGTAATTTTGGTTCAATTGAATTGGTTATTGGTTTAATTATTACTAAATGTTGTTATTGTGTCAATTATGAATAGATTAATATGAATTTGAGTCCTATCATGATATTGCTTGAGTAATTGATATAGGTTATTAAGTATATTATGGATTTTACCTAAGTCTATTCTCTTAAGCTACGAACTAGTAATAAATTGTGATGTATTGATTAATGTAGTGTGGTTTGACGGTACTTCCATTGTTTTTTCCTTAAGTTTAGTGTGTATATAGAGCATTTTTGTAGTAATTTTAATGGTTTTATCTATGGTTTGCAGGAAAGACTCCCAAAACAGTAATGTCGAAGAGTGTGAAGAAGAGGTAACCATCGAGGCCATCGATGGCCCGCTTTTACATCGATGATCCGTAGGTGGTGGTCGTCGACTGGAGGTCCAAGTATCGGGAAGAAACTCGGGGAATTCTGACCAAGTGTGGGTATATAGAAGGATCGATGGTCCATCGACTGACTGACGAACCATCCATGCAAACCGTCGATCAGATCAGAGATTAGTTCAGTACCCAAAGTTGAAGAAAAACTAGGTGTGGAATGATGGAGGCATTGACGAACCGTAAGTGTTTCAAAGGACCGTGTTGTTGGTTCGTAGATTGGATCAGACAAGATGTAAGGATGAATAAAGAGATTATATGTATGGACCGACGGAGGCCATCAATGATACGTCGTTCCATCGACGAACCATCTGTGGTGTTATCGATTAAAGAAGTATTTCGGGACACACTTTGCTTCTTTAGAAATCCTTTAAATTTAGGACTTTATTATTATAAATTGGGTTAAAACCCTAGTTTTTGGGTGTTAGACTTTTTGTTATTTTTCATACTCTTGTTATTGGAAGTTGAACTTTGAATTTTTGGGAATCACTTCAAGTTTCCGAAATCAATTCTCAAGATATTTTCGTTAATTCAAGTGTTATTTATAGATTTTCTTCAAACTTGTCAAAGTAAGTACGAGAACTCTTATTTAAAAACTATGAATTGTATATTTCTAGGAATGGGTAACTAAATCCACAACTAGTGTTGTGGGAACCATGGATGACTAACAAGGTAAGCCTATCTAGATAACAATTCTAGAATAGGTTCTTGCATGCATTGATATTTCTTTCTTTTAGAAGTATTTTTAACGAGTGCACGCATTAGAATTTACCCTATTTCTACTTGCCAGACTAAGGAGGTATTTGATAGGAAAAGAATTATCAACATTGATTTAGTATACACTATCTAATAGGCTAGTTTAGATTGGTGCAAAGTAGTAACTAATTCAATAATTGAATATGATGCTTAATATGAGGTAAAAAGTAAGGGTTAGTAATTTAAACACACATAGCCGGACCAAGGTATGGAGTGAAATTATGTAGTTGTAGGACCAAGGAATTAGATATACATAACTTACCACTTTGCATGCAAGACACTAGAAAAGAATTGTTATACTTAGGATTACCGCCCTATGAACCTATGTGTAACACTTACACCCTAGTTACTCTCTTCACTTGATAAACACCAAATATTTAATCTTGCAACTTGTTTAACTTAGAAATAATTGAACATATTTGTTTCACAAAACCCTCCCCCCATTAAATAACTTTTTTCGGAAAAAAACTTGACTTAGTAGACGTAATCCAGACTAAAGTTAAGTTTAAACCATTTTCCTAGTGGGAACGACCCAAACCTAACAATTGGGTTGTTTACTTGATACGACAACTTATACTTCTTTAGGGAAGTATAATTTGAGCGTATCAAATTTTGGTGCCCCTGCCGGGTATAGTGCCTTTTAGATTATCTTTAAGATCAATTACTTTAATTTAGTCAACAATTTCCTGATTTTACTTATTCTCTTTGTTTTTGTCTCTTTTTGGTATAGCTTTAGTGTATGCGAAGTACACGGAGTCGAGGAGAACAAATACTTCTATTTGACCCAGAACTTAACCGCATACTTCCTAGAATGAATGATCCAGACAATCATGATAATATTGGTGATTGGACGATCGTCAACTTCCTCCGCCGATTGATGCTCCCAACCAAGTTATTGTGGATAACCCTGGTGATGATTCATTGAGGAGACAACCTCCCGCCCCATGTCCTCAAGAATATTATAGGGGCAATGTTAACATCAGAGATTATGATAGACCTCTGGTCCTACCTCCTCTACCACAGGGTCATACATTTATGGTAACTAGTAGATTGATGCAAATGCTCACCTCTAGAGGTTTGTTTTTGCGACTACCATCTGAGTATCGACATGCTCTCATTGAAAAATTTAGGTCGGTGTGTAAGAGTTGTGTAGGGAGGCCAGACTTAAACATGGATGTCATTGGATTAAGGGTGTTCCCTCTCTCACTTATAAGAGAGACCACAATTTGGTTTACTAAGTTTCCTTATAATTTTATCTGTATTTGAAAGCAGTTAAGGGATGTGTTCCCAGCAAGGTATTACCCGGTTTCTGTATAGCATTATCACAAAGATAGGGTTAAAAACTTTGAGGCATTGCCTAGGGAGTCAGTAAGTAGTTATTGGGATAGATTCACCTCATTTCTAAGAAGTGTCCCAAACCACTGAATTTATGATGAATTGTTGAAAGAATACTTTTATATAGGGTAAGATAATAACAATAAGGCGATACTTGATACTGTTGCGGGTGGTTATTATGGTGAGTGTACTTATGCATAAATTGCGGAGTAGTTGGATAAAATCACCCAAAACAACAAAGGTTGGAGCACTAGGAGGTCGGACACTAGGAGAAACATCTTTGCAGTTAAGCTACACACAACCCATCCGCAGATGAGATTCGTGAAGAGATGGCTCAAATGAGAACTGATAAAGTGAATGAAGTGAATTATTTGACTATGCCACCACCACAGGTACTATGCAGTGAATGAGCAGACGGTGGGCTTCCGACTAAACACCAAAGGCTCCAATCAGGAGAATAGGCACCAAGGTCAAGGAAATAAGGTCAAAACTATGGGAACTACAACCGAGAGGGTCACTATGTTTGAGATGGAAACTACAAACGCAACAACCACTTCAACCGAGGTAACTATGGTAATAGAAACAATTAGACTGAGCCCTATGTTCCACCTCAAAATCGGGAAGTTTCTTCTAGGGATGGTGGAGGTAGTATGGAAGGATTTGAGGATATGTTGCAAAAAGTTCTGAGGAGGTTTGACGCTAGTGATGAGCACGCCAAAAAGTTGAGAGGTGATTTAGCTAATAATGGGCAAAAGGTTGATGCACATGCAATCTCAATCAAGTGTCTTAAGTTGCAAATGGCCTAATTGTCTTCTATTGTGAACCCACGCCAACCGGGTACTTTTCAAAGAAATACCGTAAAAAATTCGAAAAATGATGGACACTGCATGATAGTGACTAATCGAAGGGGTAAGCGAACCATTGATCCACCTATGCCATCTGGCATAGAAGATGAGATAAGACAAGATGATGAAGTAGTGGAATTTAGTGGTGGGTTTGTATACAAATCGAGGAAAGAAGCAGAGGTACCCAAAAAGGTGACTCCCATTCCTACAACACCACCACCATTCCCGCAAAGGTTGGTGAAAAAGATCGAGAATGGTAAATATCGGTATTTTATTACTATGTTGAAATAGCTTTCCACCAATGTGTCTTTGATAGAAGCTCTTGAACAAATGTCCGCTTACGCCAAGTTCATGAAAGATATGGTATCTAAGAAGAGATCGCTTAGTTTTGAGGATGATGATCATATGCAACATTGTATTGCTATTTCTACAAGGTCTCTTGTGCAAAAGAAACAAGATCCAAGTGCTTTCACTATTCCGTGTAAAATCGGGTTGTTACACTTTGCTAAAGCATTATGTGATCTTGGTGAAAGCATAAATCTCAAGCCTCTCTCTATTTACAAGAATTTGGGTTTTGGTGACCCAAAGCCCACTGTGATATGGTTACTGATGGCAGATCGAATAGTTAAGAGGCCAATTGGGATACTCTACAATGTGTTAGTACATGAGGACTCATTCATATTTCCGGACGATTTTGTGATTCTTGATTGTAAGGTGGATTTTGAAGTGCCTATTATTATTGGGAGGCCGTTCCTTTCTACCGGTTGCCCATTTATTGGCATGGAGAAAGGGAAGATAAAGTTTCGGTTAAACAATGAAGAAGCGACTTTTAACATTTGTAGGTCCATGAGGCAAAGTGGTGAGCTCCAAAAAAAAATCTGCGATCTACTACAGAGTTGAGAGTTCGTCTGAGGTACAAATAGAAAAGTGCCTTGGTTTTGAGGCACTAGTGGCATTGATCATGAATTAAGAGAGTGATTGTATCGAAGAGTATAGGTCATTAGTTGTGGAACTTGATCGAGGTGATGTTCGGTTCGAACCACAGAAGTTGGAGTTAGATATGAATCATCGCGAGTCTGCACACGCAAAGCCATCGATTGAGAAGGCCCCAAAATTGTAGCTTAAGGATCTATTATCTCATCTGAAATATGTTTTCTTGGAAAAAGGTTACACTTTTTCGGTAATCATTGCATCGGATTTGCATGTGGAAAAAGTAGAGTGTCTTGTAGAGCTGTTGAAGAGGTTCGAACGAGCGATTGGTTGGACTATTGTGGACATTATTGCGATTCCACCCAGTATTTGGTCACACAAAATCCAACTCATGCCCGATCATAAGCTAAGTATAGATAATCAAAGATGGTTAAATCCACCTATGCAAGACGTAGTGAAGAAGGAGATTATTAATTGGCAAGATGTCGGGGTCATATATCCGATTGCCGATAGTAGGTTGCTTTGTCCTGTTCAGTGTGTGCCCAAAAAGAGGGGAATGACTGTTGTCCCTAATGAGAAGAATGATCTTGTTCCAATAAATCCGATGACCGGATGGAGAGTTTGTATGGATTACCAGAAGTTGAATACATGGACTGAGAACGACCATTTTCTGATGCCCTTCATGGATCATATGCTGCGTAGGCTTGCAGAAAATTGGTGGTATTGTTTTCTTGATGGGTATTTGAGTTACAACAAAATCACTATTGCACCATAGGATCAATAGAAAACCACCTTTATTTGTCCTTATGGAACTTTCGCGTTCAAGAGGATGCCTTTTGGGTTGTGTAATGAACTGACTACTTTTCATAAATGTATGATATCAATATTCTCTGATATTGTGGAAGCACTATTGAGTTGTTTATGGATGATTTTTAAGTTGTTAGCTACTCATTTGAGCAATGTTTTAGTCACTAAGTCGAGGTTCTCAAGAGGTGTGAAGATTGCAACCTTGTGCTTAATTGGGAGTACTGTCACTTCATGGTGAAAGAGGGTATTGTTTTGGGTCATCACATCTCAGAGAAGGGTATATAGGTTGATCGAGCCAAAATTGAAGTGATAGAGAGACTTCCTCCACCCATCTCTATAAAAGGTGTGAGGAGTTTTCATAGGAATGTGTGCTTCTACCGGAAATTTATCAAGGTTTTTTCAAAAATTGCACATCCTCTATGCAAGTTACTTGATAAAGAGTGTAAATTTTATTTTGATGAATCTTGTCTGAAAGTATTTGGAGAGTTGAAGGAGAAGTTGGTGTCTGCACCCATTGTTATTTCCCGTATTGGAGTAAGCCCTTTAGGTGATGTGTGATGCCAGTGGGGTTGCTCTTTTCAGTGGTATTTTCTTTCGAAAAATTTCACTCCTATTTGATTACTACTAGAGTCATAGTGCATAATGATCATTCTTCTTTGAGATATTTTATGGCAAAGAAGGATGCAAAAAAAGATTTTATAAGATGGGTATTACTGTTGCAAGAGTTTAATTTTGAAGTGAAAGATAGAAAAAGGACCGAAAATCAAGTCATCAATCACTTGTTAAGATTAGAGGATGAAGCTATGCGAGATTTGGTTTAAAAGGCCGAAATTGATGGTGTTATCCCTTATGATCATGTTTTAGCCGCTTTTCATGACTTGATCCCATGGTTCGCCTATTTTGCGAATTATTTGTCTAGTGATATAATTCCATCGGACTTCTACTTTCATCAAAAAAAAATTATGCATGATGTAAAAAAGTTCTTTTGGGATGAGCCACATTGATATAGGAGATGTGATGATGGTCTTATTCGCCATTGTGTCCCGGAAGTTGAGATGCTGAGTGTTTTTGAGGCATGCCACTCCTCACCTATGGGTGGGCATCATAGCGGTATCCGGACTGCCCATAAAATATTTCAATGTGGCCATTATTGTCCAACAATCAACCAAGATGCTCATGAGTTCGCCAAGGCATGTGATAGGTGCCAAAGAGATGGAGGTATTTCTAGAAGGAAAGAGCTCCCTTTAAATCCCATATTTGTAATTGAGTTGTTTGATGTGTGGGGCATTAACTTTATGGGTCGTTCGTTAGTTCTCATGGGATTAAGTACATTCTTGCGGCGGGTGATTATGTCTTAAAATTCGAGGAAGCCATAGCACTTGCAAACAATGAAGGGAAGCGTGTCACGGCATTCTTGAAAAATAACATATTTTCCAGATTTGGCACCCCTAGAGCCATTATTCGTGATGGGGGATCCCACTTTTGCAACAAGTAGTTCAAAGGATTGTTTGAGAAATATGGGGTTCGCCAAAATGTAGCCACACTTTACTATTTTTAGACTAGTGGGCAAGTTAAGGTGTCAAATAATGAAATCAGGAAAATACTGGTGAAAACAGTGAATGGTAGAACGGATTAGTCAAGAAGGCTTAATGATACTCTTTGGTCCTATTGGACATCATACGAAACTCCCCTAGGAATGTCTCCATACAAAATTGTATATAGGAAGGCTTGGCACTTGCCGATTGAGTTAGAGCATAAGGCCATGTGGGCAATGAAGAAACTAAAGATTGATTGGAATGAAGTAGCAGAAAAGAGATTAAATGGGTTAGATGAGATTGATGAGTTTGACTTGAAGGCAGATGAAAGTTCATCCCTCAACAAAGAAAAAATGATAAAATAACATGACCAAAAGATTTAAAGGCGCAAATTTGATGATGGGGATTCGGTGCTTTTTTTCAACTCTAGGTTGTGCTTGTTTCCAGGCAAGCTCAAGTCCAAATGGACTGGACCATTCTTGATCACTCAAGTGTTCCCTCATGGTGAGGTTGATTTGGAGAACAAGGAGGGTGCAAGGTTCAAGGTATATGGGAAAGAATAAAAATCTACCTTGGGCATACCGAGAATGTGAATAAAGTGGTTGAGGCATACCATCTGGAAGAAGTTTATGCAATCAAGAGTCTTAAGTCGTTCCACGACGTTAAATCCAGAGCTGATTGGGGGGGCACCCAATATGTATCCTCTATCCAACATTAGTTCTTTTTTTCTTGTCTTTATAGGAGTAGTTCCAATATTTCGGTTTGCACTTAATGTCATGTGTGGATTTTCTTTTATTTCTTTTATAGTGTTGGCTTAAGAGTAGTCTAGTGTCATGTCTAAAAAGTGTATAGAAAATAAAAAAAGAATGGCTTATTGGGTGCTCAATGTTCAAGCACCAAGCCTAAGGAAATCTGGAGCAATTGGTCTGGTGCACTGGTATATGGACTAATCGACGAGTCATCGTCCCATCGACCGACCGCCGAAGGCGTCCATGAATCCCAACTATTATTTTTAATTTTGTCTAAGTTAGGGCACAGTCGATGAAGCAGTTGAAGGATCATCGATCGACATACGATCCGTCGATGGGGAATCGTTAGTTCCCCAGAACCTACGACCCGATCGTCTATATATTAAAATAACACTCTTTCAATTACCTCAACCTTTTAAAATTCTTCTCAACTGTTTCCCTCACTCACTCCCATATCAAATCCACCATACTTCCCTTCTGATTTCCCATCTTATTCAAATAATCCTGCAGTTTCCCACACACTTCCCTAAATTCCCATCCTTTTGTTTCATGTATGCCATTCTCATCTACTCAATAGTTCTCGTTCATTTGCATGCAAAAATGATGAAAATGTATGTGGCTCTTAAATTCGGGTCAAAATTTCATGATTAACTTATTAAAATTGGTTCCCTTGTCCCTTAGAATGATGGGAAGTGAATGGGTTGGGGTTTCTACTGTCTAAATAAAGTATGTTATGTGTTTTGTGGTTTTCTGACATAGGGCTTGATGGTATGTTAGAATCTAGGATTGAAATTGGAATAATCGAAGCCCTAGGGATATCGAAATAGTGTGTTGATTGCTATATGAACATGATGTTTCTTGATATGCTTGAAATTTTCCTTTGAGGGGTGCCAAAAATGGCTTAACAAAATCTTTCTCTGACCGACAGTACGAGCGAAACACATTGAAAATCCAAGACTCATTGTAAATTCGAACATAGGCGTCATAAGGTCTAACAGTGTTTCTAAGTCCATTTTTAATGAATATATGTTATTTAGGAAGTTTAAGAACCAAAATTTCCAAAAATGTCCAAGAAGTTCATCCAAAGGGATGTTAGTGTGCCTTAGCCTTTTTGACTAAATTTTAGGAGAAGGAAAGGTACGAAAATGGGTGGAAAGGTATATAATGGGTGTTTGAGTTGTTTCTTGATTAAACGTCTGGGTACGACTCCCCAAGAACCAACCAAGGGACTGTGAGGAGGACCCCTGCAGTTAGATGCAGCCCCGCCATGTAGTGTGCATCGACAAGACAGACGACGGTCCGTGTGTGGCTCGACGGGGTGTCGAGGCCATCATCATTGCACACTTACAAAGATTCGTGAAGGCTCTTGCTTCCTCAGCTACTGTTACACGCAACCGAAGAGGGTTGATGGGGCGTCAGTAGCTCGACGGGGCATCGAGGCCACCGTTATCACACAGTTAGAGAAATTGGAGGAAGCCCTCGCATACAAAGTCTATGATCGAGACGACGGAGCGAAGGATGGAGGGGGGTTGTCGGTCGACTCATGGACGGACCATCATCAGGGTCTCGTCGGTGAGGATCGAGTTTCACTGTTAATTTGAAATAATTTCATTTAATTAAGTAAGTGTCTTAGGGGTTAGTTAGGGATTAAAGGGATACTAATTAAAGATAATTAACATCCACTATAAATACCCTTAACCCTCATTAACCTAAAGACAAATCTCAAAATAAACTCTCTTCCTTCTCTCTTATTTCTCTCTCTCTATATGAACTCACCATTGAAGGCTAGCATGAACTATGGTATGGGGGCAGGGAAAAGGGTAAATTCTTCATCAAATTGTTGAGAAACATTAAGGTATGGTTTCTATTCACCGTTGAGATTCTTTCCTCAAAGGGTTCCTTCAAAACAGATTTCACAAAGTTGAGTTTTCTTGTGGGTTTCATTCAATTATGAAGTTTAAGTTATGGATTAAGTTGTTAATGAATACTTAAGGTTATATTGAGTAGATTAACATGTATTTAAACTTGTTTATGGTAATTTTTTTATGGTTTGGTCTAAATTGAAGAATATGATCCTCTATCCCTAACCCTAGGTAGTGATCTTGACCTCTATTGTATTGTGATCATTCAATAGAGTTGGTTGTTGATTTGATTACCATTCTATGGTGCTATTGTGATTAAATTAAGATGAATTACAGGTCTATCAGGCTAGCTCTTGAGATGTTATTTTTGTAATGAATTATAATTAGAAATTAGCTTAGGTAACTTGTCTCAAGTTGTGATCTAAAGATGAATTGTGTTATATAGATGCATTTGGCCTTGTTATTCTATTGGTTATCATTGTGAGATGGTGTTACTCCCCAAGTTTGGTTGAGTTATGGGTTGATGGTAAGACCTTGATGATGCACTATGAGAAGACTTGGTAAGTCTTAGAATCTCTACCTTTACTTATAATTTTGATTAATTGTTGTTAATTAATTATATTATATTGGAGTATGCCTTATACTATGATTATAGGGTGGTATGATGTATGATTGAAATTTCTTGACTGTGTTTTGAGGTTCATTAAGGTGTATGTGATATAAGGATGGTGAAAACTATCAATGTGCCTTAATATGTTATGAAACGCTAATGTGTTAACCTCACTTATATGAATTGTAATGAAAGTACTTATATATGTACAGTTCTTATTAAGCTATTGATATGATGTTTATACAAGGGTAGACCCTATGGCCTAAATTAAGTTATGAATGGTAATTAAAGGCTTAAAGACACTTAAAAAAGGAACTCTATCTTAGCACCGAGTGAACTAGCTAGAGGAGTGTCCCTTCACACATAGGGAAGGTAGGAACACTGCATTACTTTCGAGATAGGAGACTATAATGCATGGTGCATAAAGAGCATCCCAACTAAATCTCCTAGTTCTTGAACTATGTTGCCCCATAGGAATACTAGCTAGTAGATCCACGTTGTTGCTATGTTTTATGTTTTTGTACAACCTTGGCAAGTAGTCTGTCTTCTTTCGGTGTAGGGTTTTTAGACACCGGATTCCACACTATCTCATGTGGTCTATGTCGGTTAGGTCAAGATGTTCTTAAAAGGTAAAACGAATTAAAGGACTTCAACTCTAACTTGGATAACCTAAGGGGTCTAGCTTTGTCTAGGTAGGGGTATGTGACTCTACTTAGACATTGCACTATTTAGCCATGAGGGATGTCTTAGGAGGAGGTTCTTATGTATGTTTATGTTATGACAATACATGATGTATATATTATGACCATGGCACACTATTGATACTATATGTTGATTAGTTCATTTATGAATATGCCTTGGGTTATAATGATAATACATATTGAAATGCAAGCCTTAAAGCTATGATAGGTAAAGTTGGACATTGGTGATGTTTACTTGTTGAGGATACTTGATAGATAAGGTTATGGGGCTTTTCATTGTCATTGCACTTATTAACTTGATAAGGAGTTGTGAGTAGTTGTCTTGCTTATTATGATATGTTTAACTCTTATTCATTCTTGTGATATTATTCCTTGATTTTAGGATTGTAGTAAATCATGTTTTCAAGTGTGTTGGGATAAGTATTACTTGTTGAGATAGTAAGCATGTTTGGTTGATTAATATGACTTACTTGACTTTGCATTAAGCCCCTAAAAGGGGTAGAAAGGCATGCTTTGATAAAAAAAAAAGTCTCTTTTAGCATGCTTTGATTGTATATGTGCATAAGATCTCATAATTAGTACATGTGCAGTACTAACCCCATTTTCTTCCCTTATCCCAAACATTTTATGTTCCGTTCATTGAAGAGTTTTGAACGCGATATTGTTGAAGGCTTGGATTCTTTCTTTCATCTAAGTAGGGTAGGACCTCAACTATTGAGGCCAATGCTATCTTCTATCTTTGGATTTTTTTATGAGATTATTGACTCTATCATTTCTTTCCTTGTTATTTGAATATTGTACTTTCGTATGACCTATACATGGTTTTGTTGAATTGATGTAAGGGTTATTCCCATATTGGTATCCGTTTAGATGGTATGAGACGAGACAATCTTTGAGACTATTTCCATATTTTTATATATGTGCAATAAAAGTAGAAGGGTATGTAACCTTCCTATATGAAGGGTCTATGTATACTTGATATGAATATGTATTATGTGTATGTAGAGGTCTATGTAAACCTCCTAGAAGAGATAATAAAAGTTTTAAATTTTTCCGCATTTTTCAACCTATGAATGTAATGATATGAAACTAAGAGTCTAGTTTTAATCCTTCTAAAGGATATCGACGCCGGTTACGTCTAGGAGTAAACCCGGATGTGACAAACTTGATATTAAAGCATGAGGTTGAATACTATTGACTTATGTCTCTCTCTCTATCACATCTATGTAGGTTTGGATTCAAAATTGTGAAGTGTGCCACACTTATGAGTAATAAACTATATGATGCTTAGAAATCGCTCTCGCTCTTGGAAATCTTATATCATGCCAATACAGTATACTTAGGGTGTGCCTTGCATCTAATTCTATTGTTGTGTTTATAGGAAGTATGAACACTTAAAGGAATGCGGCTCGAAGACTTGAGGAGGAAGTTGCTAATGCGGGATCTCCTCCCTAGGATGAGCAAGTTCTTCCACTTGAGGAAAATGCTTATTTTGGCCAAGCCCCGGCTAACCCTCCACCTATGACGGAGGCGTAGATGAGGGTCATTCATGCTCAAATGGACCAAGGCATGACTACTGAAGCACAAGCCTCAACGGTTCAAGCCCAAGCTTTGACGGCTCAAGCCAATCGGGATGTTGCTTCCGTCATCATCAACAAGTCACTACTATGGCTTCCCGTCTAAGTGACTTTACTCGGATGAACCCTCCTACGTTCTATTGGTCTAAGGTTGATTAAGAGCCCCAAGAATTCCTTGATGAGGTCCACAAGGTGTTATGTGCTATAGGGGTGACTTCACGTGAGAAGGCCGAGTTGGCCTTATATCAACTCAAGGATGTGGCTCAAACTTGGTATGTGCAATGGAGGTATAAAAGGCCATTGAGAGGTGGTTTAGTGACTTGAAAGATCTTTAAGTCGTATTTTCTTGATCAGTTCCTCCCTAGAGAGATGAGGGAGGAGAAAGTGACGGAGTTCATCAATCTTCACCAAGGAGGGAAGAGTGTTCATGAGTCCTCTTTGTAATTCGTTAAGTTGTCCATATATGCTCCTTCTTTAGTCTCCGATCCTAGAGACCAAATGAGTCGTTTTCTGACAGGGGTGTCGGAGGACATATTAGAGGAGTTCCAATCGTACATGCAACACGATAACATAAACATTTCCCGTTTTATGGTTTATGCAAGAAAGATTGAGGAGGCAAGAGCTAAGCAAAAAAGTAGAGATGCTAAGAGGGCTAGGTCATTTGATGGAGTCTCCTCAAAGAATAGGCTTGAGATACAAGATAAGCATAAATTTAAGAAGTAGGGTTCAAATCATGTCCCTACCAAATTCCTAAGAGCTAGTGGTGATAGGATGTCTAACCCTAAATTAAGAAGGGAAAAGGTTCTAATTCACCAAAGGACAAGCCAACTTGTGGATAGTGTGATAAAAATCACTACGGTGAGTGCCTCAAAGGGACGGATAATTACTTAAGTTGTGGCAAGAGTTGTCACAAAATGAGAGATCGTCCAAACTTGAAGAGTCAAGACGAGGGTAGTGTCTAAGCTCATGCTAGTGGTTCTAGTGATGCTCCAAAGAAGAACCTCTTCTATGCTCTCCGCTCTATGGGTGAGAAAGAGACCTCTCCCGATGTGATGACCTGTATGTTAAAAATATTTACACTTGATGTAAATACTTTATTTGATCTAGATGCTACTCTGTCATTTGTTACACCACTAGTATCTAAAAAGTTTGTTGTTTTACCCGATATTTTGCATGAGCCTTTATTAGTGTCTACACTGATGGGATAGTCGGTTGTTGCCATAAGAGTCTATCGAAATTGACCTATTTCATTACCCAATAGATTTTCTTCTGTTGATCCAGTAGAACTCGATATGCTTGATTTTGATATTATATTGGTATGGATTGTTTTCATGCATGTTTTGCATCCATTTATTGTAGGACAAGAGTGGTGATGTTTAACTTCTCGAATGAACCCCTTGTTGAGTAGAAGGGGGGAAATTCTATTCCTAGAGGTCACATCATATCTTGTCTAAAATAATGTAAAATAATCTCAAAGGGTTGTCTCTATCACATAGTATGAGTCTAAGATTTTGATTCCAAAATTCCTCCTATTGAGTCGGTCCCCGTAGTGAATGAATTTCCGGAGGTTTTTCCTAATGACCTTCCCGATATTCCTCCCGAACGAGAAATACATTTTTGTATCGATTTGCTACCAGAACCAAATCCTGTTTCAATCCTTTCATATCGGATGGCTCTGGCCTAATTGAAAGAGTTGAAGGCTCAACTCAAGGATTTTATTGACAAAGGCTTTATAAGGCCTAGTATATCTCCATGTGGTGCTCTGGTGTTATTTGTCAAAAAGAAGGATGGTCTTTGAGAATGTGTATTGTCTACCGCTTACTCAAGAAGGTCACCATTAAGAATAAGCACCCTCTCCCTCGAATTGATAACTTATTTGACCAACACCAAGGAGAGAGTTACTTTTCAAAGATAGACTTGAGTTCGGGGTATCATCAACTCAGGGTGAGATAAAAGGATATACCGAAGACAGCCTTTCGGACTAGGTATGGGCATTATGAGTTCTTGGTCATGTCTTTTAGTTTTACTAATGCTCTGGCAGAATTTATGTATCTAATAAATATAGTGCTTAGAAATTACGTAGATTCGTTTGTGATTGTCTTCATTGGCGATATCTTGGTATACTCGAAGAATGAGGGTGATCATATGGGTCATTTGAGGGTAGTGTTTCAAACCCCTAAAAATCATCAATTGTATGACAAATATAGAAAGTGTGAGTTTTTGTTGGGATCGGTGACTTTTCTTGGTCAAATCATTTCTAGTGAGGGAGTTGAAGTAGACCCAAGAGAAACGAAAGCGGTGAAAAATTGGCCTAGACCATTGAGTCCGACTGACATCAATAGTCTCTTTGGTTTAGCGAGTTACTATCGGAGGTTCGTGGATGGTTTAGTGTCCATTGCGTCTCCTTTGACTACTTTGACCCATAAGAGTAAAAATTTTGAGTGGTCGGAGGCATGTGAGAAGAGCTTCCAATTGTTTAAAGATAGGCTTACGTCCGCTCTAGTGTTGACCTTACTGGAGGGTACAAAGGGTCTTGTGGTGTATTATGACGCATCGCGAGTGGGTTTGGGGTGTGTGCTTCTGCAAAACGAGAAGGTGATAGATTATTCCTCTAGGCAACTAAAGGTACATGAGAGAAATTACCCCACTCATGACCTTGAATTAGCAATCGTGGTGTTTGTTGAAATATTATGATATGAGTGTCGTTTATCACCCCTGAAAGGATAATGTAGTGGTGGATTCCCTAAGTCGGATGACTATGGGTAGTGTATCCCATCTCTATGAAGCCAAAAAGGACCTAGCAAGGGATGTGCATAGGTTGGCTAGGTTGGGGGTGAGGTTGGAGAGTTCTCCGGATGGGGGTGCCATAGTTCATCATAACTCCGAGTCATCTTTAGTGTTTGAGGTAAAGTTCAAACAACACCTTGATTTAGCCTTAATGGAGTTGAAAGAATAGGTTCTTGACAAGTTGAATGAATCATTTCCCTAGGGGAGGGATGGTGTGTTAAGGTACCAAATGAGATTATGTATTCCCGGTGTAGATGGGTTGAGGGATAAGATAATATAAGAAGCACATAGGTCCCGCTACTTAATTCATCCGGGTGTCACAAAAATGTACCATCACCTAAGGGAAATATATTGGTGAGAAGGTCTAAATAGGTACATAGCGAAATTTGTCACTAAGTGTCAAAATATTCAACAATTAAGACCGAACATCTAAGTCGGGTGGCTTACTACAACAGATAAAAATTCCAGCTTAAAAGTGGGAAGACATCAAAATGGACTTTGTATAGGTGGTTGTGGATCGATTGACTAAATCCACTCTCTTTATCCCTGTCAAGTCTTCATATCCTGTGGAGGATTACGCAAGAATCCTCCTAGGTGACATTGTGTGCCTCCATGGGATTCCTTTATCCATCATATCCGATCGGGGTGCACAATTCACATCTAGATTTTGGAGGTCGTTCAAAAAAGGGTTAGGTACCACGGTGAAGTTGAACACCGCTTTTCATCCCCAAATGGATAATCAAGCGGAGCGCATGATACAAACACTTGAAGATATTCTTAGAGAATGCATTATTGATTTTAAAGGGAGTTGGGATAGGCATTTACATTTAGTGGAGTTTGCCTACAACAATAGTTTCATTCATCCATTTCCATGGCTCCCTATGAAGCCTTGTATGGTAGGAGGTGTAGGTTTCCTATTGGATGGTTTGAAATGGTTCAGCCATCGTTTCTTGGTCCAGAGTTGATTTATAATACTTTGTAAAAGGTTCATATCATAAGGAACCGGTTGCAAACGGCCTATAGTCGGCAAAAGTCTTATGCCGATAATAGGAGAAGGAATTTGGAGTTTGAAGAAGGTTATAAGGTGTATTTAACAATTTCACCAATGAAAGGGGTGGTTAGGTTTGTCAAGAAAGGCAAATTGAGTCCTCGTTATGTGGGTCCCTTGAAATCTTGCAAAGGGTTGGTAAGGTTGCCTATGAATTGAAACTTCCTAGTGAATTGGCTTTAGTTCATCCGGTTTTCCATATTCCAATGTTGAAAAAGTGTATCCGTGATTCCGAGTCCATTCTTATTATTGAGGGTCTTGGGGTCAATAATAACCTCTCTTATGAGGAAGTCCTGGTTCAAATTCTTGATAGGAAAGTTATGAAGTTGAGGAATAAAGAGGTGGTTTCAGTAAAGGTGTTATGGAAAAATCATCTAGTTGCGGGTGCAACATCGGAGGTCGAGGCCGACATGAAATCCTGTTACCCTCATCTTTTTGAGAATTAAGGTTAGTCGTTCTTTTTAATAATATACATATGATTAGAAATTTAAGTTTCTTGATTTTTGGGTGAGTGTTACAAAAAAAGGCATTTTTGAAACCTCACAGTAAGTTTTACAGTGAAATCATTGTAGTATTGCTATTAAAAACTTGAAATTTTCCTTTTTGCTTGCATTGACTTATGTTGTGCATTTTGGATATGGTGAGTCTTCATAAAAGTATAGGTAACATGTTGTTAAGTTGAACTTTGTGCTAATTGACTCATGTGATGTATGTTGAGCTCATAAGTGTTGTGAGAAGAAAATGCCTCATGATGAAGTGTTTTGAGCCTTAGGTGTGGTAATATGAGTTTTGATATGTGCCTTGTTGAAGTGAAATGATTTATGTTAAATGGATATTGTTGGCTGGTTGGGCTGCTAGTCTTTGATCTATTCCTCCCTTCAAAAGAATTTTAGTGTCATTCGGGGACAAATGTTTCAAGGGGGGGATAATGTAACACCTTGAAAATCCAAGACTCAATGTAAAGTTTAACATAGGTTTCATAAGGTCTAAACATTGTTTTTAAGTCCATTTTTAATGAATATAGGTCATTCAGGAGGTTTAAGAACCCAAACGTCCGAGAAGTTGTTTCAAAAGGATATTAATGTGCCTTAGCATTTTTTACTAACTTTTAGGAGAAGGAAATGTACGAAAATGGGTGTAAAGGTAGCTAATGTGTGTTTGAGTTGTTTCATGATTAAAACATCTGGGTAGGACTACCTAAGGACCAACCAAGAGCCCTTTAGGAGGACCCCTACAGTTTGATGCAGCATTGTCTGGCAGTTTGCATCGACCGGACAGACGATGGTCAGTGTGTGGGTTAATGGGGCATCGAGGACAGCGTCATCCCACACTTAGAAAGATTCGTAAAGGCTCTTGATTACCTAGCTACTGTTACACGTGATGGAAAGGGGTTAATAGGGCATCAGTGGCTACACGAGGCGTCAAGGCCACCTTTATCACACACTTAGAAAAATTGGAGGAATCGCTCGCCTAAAAATTCTCTAACCGAGATGACGTAGTGCAGGAGGAGAGGGGTTGTCCGTCGACTCACCGACGGACCGTCGCTCGGGGTTTTGTCGGTGAAGGTCGAGTTTCACTATTAAATTTTAAATGATTTCATTTAATTAATTAATTGTTTTAGGGGTTAGTTAGATATTAAAGGGAAAGTAATTAACTTAATTAAGACCCACTATAAATACCCTTAACCCTCTTTAACCTAAAGAGAACTCTCAAAATAAACTCTCTTCCTTCTCTTTTATTTCTCTCTACATGAACTCACCATTGAAGGCTAGCAAGAACTAGGGTTTTGGGGATGGAAAAAAGGGTGCATTCTTAATCAAATTGTTGAGAAACATTAAAGTATGGGTTCTATTCATCTTTGAGATTATTTTATCAAAGGGTTCCTTTAAAATAGATTTCAAAAAGATTTTCTTATAGGTTTCATTTATTTATTACAATTTAAGTTAAGGATTGAGTTTTTAATGAATCCTTACGGTTATATTGAGTAGTTAACATGTAGTTACACTTTTTTATGGTAATTGTTGATGGTTTGGTCTAAATTGAATAATATGTCCTCTATCCCTAACAGTAAATAGTTATCTTGACCTATATTGTATTGCGATCATTCAATTGAGTTTGTTGTTGATTTGAACTATCCTATGGTGCTATTATGATTAAATTTAGAATAATTATAGGGCTATCATTCTAGTTCTTGAGATGTAATTTAGGTTATGAATTATAATGTGATATTAGCCTATGTACCTTGTCTCAAGTTGTGATCTAAAGATTAATTGTGTCATAGATATGCAATTGGCCTTGTCATTCTATTGGTTATCATTTTTCGATGATATTAATCCTTAAGTAGGGTTGAGTTATGGATTGATGGTAAGACCTTGATTATATACTATGAGAAGACTTTGTAAGTCTTATAATGTCTAACTTTACTTCTAATTGTGATTAATTGTTCTTAATTCATGATATTACATTGGAGTATGCCTTATACTAGGATTATGGGTTGGTATGATGTTGAATTGAAATGTCTTGACTATGTTGTAAGGTTCATTAAGGTGTATATGATATAAGGATGGTGAAAACAATCAATGTGCCTTAATATGTTATCAAAAAACTAATGTGTTAACTCACTTATTTGAATTGGTATGAAAGGACTTATATTCATACAATTCTTATTGAGCTATTGATGATGACTATTATACAAGGGGTAGAACCTATGGCCTAAATAAGGTTATGAATTGTAATTAAAGGCTTAAAGACATTTCAAAGAGGAAATCTAACTTATCACCGAGTGAACTAGATAGAGGAGTGTCCCTTCCCACATAGGGAAAGTAGGAACACTACATTACTCTCGAGATTGGAGACTATAAAGCATGGCGCATAAAGAGGGTCCAAACTAAATGTCCTAGTTCATGAACTATATTTCCCCCATAGGAATACTAACTAGTGGATCCACGTATTTTCTATGTTTTATATTTTTGTACTACCTTGGCAAGTTGTCCGCCTTCCTGCGATGTACGGTTTTATGACACTACATTCCACACTAGATCATGTGGTCTATGTCAGTTAGGGAAAGATGTTCCCAAAAGGTAAAACGTATTAAAGGAATTGAACTCTAAATTAGATAACCTAAGGGGTCTATCTTGGTCTAGGTAGGAATATGTGACTCTACTTAGACTTTGCACTAGTTAAGCTTGAGGGAAGTCTTAGGAGGAGGTTCTTATGTATGTTTATGTTATGACAATACATGATATATATATATATATATGATGACTATGGCACATTGTTGATACAATATTTTGTTTATTTCATTTATGAATATGCCTTGGGTTATAATGATAATACATGATGAAATGCAAGCCTAAGTAGTCTGATAAGGCACAGAGTTTGTAGGCTGATCCATCACCCCTACACGAGGATCCTTCACTGGTTGTTAATCAGCCTAACCGGTTGTGTGTAGAGGTGCAACACCAGATATACAGGGATGCCAAGCTGCTCAATGATAAGGGTGTCATGACTGGGACATTGACAGTTGAGCGGCAGGTTCTTACATGAAGTCTAGACACGGTCCGTGCATACATGATCTCTTCACTCGCCATCAGCTAGAGTGGACGGCTAGGAGCGTGGGACGCTACAGTGAGGACTTGGTGTGAGATTTCTACGCTTCTTACATAGCGAGTCTTACGTCTTCTTTGGATAGGCGGTCTAATCCTGCAAAATAGGCACCACTTACCTATGTTCGAGTCCCTAGTTTACGGGTGGACATCTCTTTGCCCACAATTTGTCATTTCTTATACGGTGCTGATACTGATGCCAGCAGGGTCCACCTCACCCCCGAGTTTCCCTATAGGTGGAAAGTGATTAAGGAGGGCACTTCAAGCGAGACAAGTATTTGAGAGGGACAACCAAGAGGTGGATCGCCGAGAACATTTCCTTAGATCGTGAGGGTGCAGACTGGGTGTTGGAGCCAGAGGCCTTTTTAAGAAAGCCAACCTCACATTTGCTGCCAAGTTCATCTGCCTCTTGGTTCGCCACCACCTATCCCCTAAAGCTGCTGACAACATTTTTACATGGGATAGAGCGGTCTTGGTTGTTGCTATGGTCGGGGGGTTCGAGGTTGATTTTATGACGATATTGTTGGACGTCATCCTTGAGAGGGCTTTGAAGATCTCAACAACTTGACCTTTTCCCTGTATGATTTTTAAGTTGTGCAGAGCCGCTAGAGTGCCCATCTGGAAAATTGTTGTTCTTGAGACTTCTACTAGGGCTGTGGACATCGGTCTTATCATAGATGAGTCCAACGAGGTGGCACAAAATACGGTGGCCCCAAACGGAGGTGCAGCCGTAGGGTGAGAACCTCACAGATATGGTAAAACAAGCTTCAGATCCTACCAACACCATACAGATTGAGTCTACCCCGCGCACTAGTAGAGCACCTAGTTCCTCTCGGTCTACACCATCATCAGCACTGGTCCCGATTGCTAGGGTCCAGAAGCTAAAGGCCTAGATGGCCACATTGATACATCATATCAAGCCTTGGATGAATAAGTCAATTACTGAGGATGAGGATCTTATTGAGAAGGGGATAGCCCAGCAGACAGAAAGAAAGATTATGGCGGTCCACCAGCTTCTCGATGCATTTGAGTTGAGAGTCCTCCCATATCCAGCCTCCACTATTGATTTGATGACTCTCCAGGCTGCTGTGGCGAGTTTGAGGGCTGATGTGGATGCCATTTTGATATGGGTGTGATCGATTCTAAGGCCACACCTGTGGAGCCCTCTAAGGATACGGTGTATGCTACAGCGTTCACTACCTCTACTGCACCACCGCCCTGACCAAGTGAGTGTGACAAAAGGCACCTGTCCAAAAAGAGTGAGGAGACTCGGTCTAGGAAGAAGGAGCGCATTTTGTTTGACGTTGCGAGGAGAGCTTCTTATGTAGATAAGGAGGCCTGGCATATGAGGGTGCGTGAGTTAGCTAGTGGGCGTCTAGATCAAGGCTTGATGATGTTGAGTAGAGCACCACTAAGGGTGCTTACATTGCTGCGCACACTACTGATGTTGTTCCTACTACTGATGGAGCGGGTTCCGAGAAATTGGACCTGCCAGCTTGTTGATCGTCGGGGCTATGCGCCTCAGGTTTGTTTCACCTACCACCTTGTCCTTATAGTTATTATGCATTAGGGACAACTGAATGCTTTCTTGTTGGGTAAGGGTTAAAAAGAATGTGGCTTCTAGGGTGATGTCTGAGTTTCCCAACTAATGATCCTCTCTTGGGGTTTTCTTGCTTGTGTTCTTTTGCCCCAAGAGACTGGTTATTTTACGGTTTAATCGGCAAGTTAGTATCTTGTACAAAGTACGAATGTGTTGGATCGAAACATCACATAAATATACATCGTTGCATGACCATGAATTTAACACTCGAATTAGGTGTCCGATAATCTTGTAGGGTAATGAGGCGTTAAGAGTGTCAGGAAAGTTGATTATTCCATTGTTGGTATCTAGCTAGAACTTGCTCGGTTAGTCCTACAAAAATTATTCTGTGTTAGAAAATTAGGATAGGATCATAGGTCCTTGTTTAAATTAGCCAATCTTTAGCCCAAATAAAAGAAAACCATATGAAATTGATCCTTTTATTGATCCAAATATTTTGACCTTGAAAAGGACCTTTCTTTTATACCCAAACTCATCTTCCCTAGGTCTAATGTGTTTGCCATGGTCCGTCTTTGGACATGTCACTTAAACATAGGCAAAAACATTAGTTGAGGGTGGATAATGCAGAAACTAATCTCGTCTTGGCCCTGACCCAACCTTGGGTATTGTGTACCTCGACTCATGGCAAAGCCAAGAGTTAAGGGTGGCTATTATGAGTAATGTTCCTAAAAGTGGGGTTGAAAGTAACGTGAAAAGTAAAAGAGAAAAGAAATAGTGAAGAAGAGAAGTGACTCAATCAAAGTTGAAATCAAGTGAAGAATCTGAAAGAAAAAAATGATAAAAATAAACAAAGAGTCATTTGCACAAAAGGAGGAAAAGAGGAGAAAAAAGGCAAAGAATACAAGAAAAAGAATAATAGGGCATAAAAGATAATAAATGAGGTAGGACGCTTAGCAAGGAGGGAAACAAGTCACTAAAATGCATCCATATGTACCATACCTGACCTTGAGCCTACGTTACAAGCCAAGAAAGTCCTATCGTGATCCTAAGAGTCTAATATGGTGAACTTAAAGAAGTGAAAATAAGGGCAAGCCTATGGAGACAAGTATCAATTAGGAGTGAAATTGTTCTAAGAGTGAGTGTTGAATAGTGATCCTCATACTCAAATTTGAAACCACCGTAAGAAAAAGGAGGATTTCTTTTGAAGTGAGAACACTAGTTGCAATATTGGAGAGTCGGTGCCTTAGTGAAAGATAAAGAGTATAGGTGTCAACGTGGTGAGTCTCTTTCATGGTCTGATCCACATGATTGAGCCTAAGAGTGATATCATGCATGAAAGCATTGAAAATAATCGGATTTATAGCCATATGATTGTGAAAGCTTAAATGAGGATACTTTTGTACAAAGGTGTTATGGTGAGTCATAGTGCACGTTTGAGGACAAACAACGAATTTAAGTTAAGGGTGTTGATGTGACGTAGTTTCACGATAATTTCAGTGCTTTATCCTTAAGTTTAGTGTGTGTATAGGGCCTTTTGTAGTAATTTTAATGGTTTTTATTTGTGTTTTATAGGAAAGTCGTCCAAAATAGAAATGTAGAAGATTGTGCATAAGAGGTGACCTACGAAGCCATCGATGGCGCGTCGTTCCATTGACAGTCTGTAGGTGGTGGTCGTTGACTGGAGGTCAAAGAATATAGAAGAAACTCAAGGAATTATGACCAAGTTGGGGGGCTATGGAAGATTCGACGGTCTGTCTACTAACTGATGGACCGTCCTGGCAAACCGTCGATCGGATAAGAGATTAGTTCTAGTAGGCGAAGTTGAAGAAAAACTAAGTGTGGAATGATGGAGGCATCGACCGAACATAAGTGTGTCAATGGACCGTGTTGTTGGTCCATCGATTGAATCAGAGAAGATGCAAGGATGAAGGCTGAAGAAGATGCTAAGTATGTACCAACAAAGGCAGTCGACGGTCTGTCATTCCATTGACGGACTGTGATGATGTGTTGTCGATTGATGACGCGTTTCCCGATAGAATTTTCCTTATTTTGAACTCCTTTTAATTTACGACTTTATTATTACAAATACGGTTAAAAACCTTGTTTTCGGGAGTTAAACTTTTTGTTATTTTTCATTCTCTTATTATTGGAAATTGAACTTGGGATTTTGGGAATTACTTCAAGTTTCCAGAATCGATTCTCAAGATATTTTTGTTATTTCAAGTTTTATATCTGGATTTTCTTAAAACATGTATAATTAAGTACATGAACTGTTGTTTAACAACTATGAATTGTGTATTTCTAGGCATGGGTAACTAAATCCACAACTAGGGTTGTGGGAACCATGGGTGATTAATAAGGTAAAACTAGCTAAATCACAATTCCTGAATAGGTTCATACATGTATTGATAATTCTTTCGTTCAGAAGTCTTTTTAACGAGAGCACGCATTAGAACTTGCCCTATTTTCACTTGGTTGACCAAGGAAGTAGTTTATAGGAAAAGAATTATCAACGTAGATTTAGTTTACACTATCTAATAGGCTAGTTTCAATTGGTGCAAAGTAGTAATTAAGTCATATATCATATATGATGCTCAATATGAGGTAAAATATAAGGGTTAGTAATTTAAACACATATAGCCAGACCAATTTATGGAGTGAAATTCTCTAGGTTCCAGACCAAGGAATTAGAGATAAATAACTTACCACTTTTCATCCAGGACACTAGTAAAGAATTGTTATTGCTAGGATTACCGCGCTATGAACCTATAGGGAACACTTACAACCTAGTTACTCTCATCACCTGATAAACACCAAAGTTTTAATCTTGCTACTTCTTTTACTTAGAAATAATTGAACATTTTTGTTTCACAAACTCCCCCCTCTTTAATTAACTATTTTCAAAAAGGACTTTACTTAATTGACGTAATCGTAGACTAAAGTTAAGTCTAAGCAATTTGTTTCTCGTGGGATCGACCCTAACCTTACAATTGGGTTCTTTAATTGATACAGTCGCTTATACTTCTTTAGTGAAGTATAATTTGAGCGTATAAGTGATTCAATTGGATTTATTATCATGTTTGTTATGGATATGTAATGATAATATACCCCTGTTGGGTTATGTTGAGGGTTATGGTAAGACCTTAATGATGAATTATGAAGGAGACTTGGTAAGTCTTGTAATGTCAACTCTTAACTTCAATTATTGTTACTTGTGGTTAAGTGATGATGTGTTATTGAAGTATGTCTTTTTTATTAGGATTAATAGGGTTGGTATGATGTTTAATTGAAATGTCTTAACTATGGTTTGTGAAATGCTGGCTAAGATGTAAATGTTATAAGGACGGTGATAATTTACCAATGTGCCTTAATATGATATGACTATGTAAATGTGCTAACTTCACATGTATGAATTATAATGAAAGGATTATACTCATGCAATTCTTATTGAGCTTTGATGATGTTGATTATACAAGGGGTAGTCCTCATGACCTACATTAAGCTATTATGATTTATAAGGGTATTAAGGACATTTAATAAAGGGACGTATGAGGTGTTGGATCCACTATGAGGGATATTCATCCCATGGATTTCCATGAGAGAAGGATCCAATTGCCAAGTGGCACGTATAGAGGTTGTACCTACATCTTAGTTCTTGAACTATGTTACCCCCATAGTAAGACTAGCTAGTGGATTCACCTAGAAAGCTATATTTTTGTTTGGTTTTACTTTGGCTGGTAGACCACCTTCCTTCGGTGTAAGTTTTTAAAACATCGTATTCTACACTTTACTCTTGTGTACTATGATGTTTATAGGGAAGTGTTCCCTAAATCAAAATAAAGTAATGAAGTACAAACCAACTAGGGTGGCTTGAGAGCTGACTTAGCATAGGTAGGGGTATGAGACTCTACCTATGCCTTGCACTAGTTTACCTTGAAGGAAACCTTAGGATATTGTTCTAATGTATGTATATGTTAATAAATGTAAATTATATGTTTATGATGATCGTACATGTTAACAACATTATGTGGTGTTGATTACACTTATGAACATGTATTTAATCTACATAGCTAAAGTATGATATTATGTAATCTTAATGCTACATTAGGTGAAGTTGGACATTGGTTATGATTGTTGATATGTGTACTTTATTAACTAAGGTTATGGGGCTTTGCATAGTTATTGCACAAGTGAACTTAAAGAGGGTCTTGAGTAATGGTTTTGCTTTGTTCATGTTGAAATGTATTGTTATTCATGATTGTTGATGTTAGTACTTTATAATAGAGTTACTTGACTATGTGTTCAAGTATATGATATGCATGTTGAATTGACTAGACATTGCATTGTTGGTCTTTTGATGTACATGACTATGACTTAAGGAATATGCCTTATTTATTGGTATGGTTTTGTTAAATGTGCATAAAGGTCTTCAAAGTAAATTGCATAGTTTAATGAAATGTCCCTTTTTAACATTATTTGATATTATGTGTGTATATGGTTTCATACTTAGTACAAGTTGTGTAGTAACCCCATTTCTTCTTTTTCCCTAACATTTTAGGTTCCGATCGTTGAAGGGCTTTGAAGATGAAATTGAAGAAAACTTTGAAGTCTTAATCATCCAAGTTGGGTAGGTCTTCACTTTCCGAGGGCAATGCCACTATCAAGCCTATTCTTTAGTTTTTAAAACTCTTATTTTTCTTTTCTTTACATTTGGATATTAAACATTCTATGACCTATATGTAGTCATATTGTACTGATGTATGGCTCCCAAATTGTTATACACTTATTAGATCGTTATGGGATTAGATGAATATTGGAGATTATCTTATATTTTATCTATCTATGTGCAGAAATGAAGAAGACTAAGTAATATTCATGTACGAACGGTCTATGTTTACTCAATATAACTATACGATGTGTATGTACACATTTATTTAAACCTCAACGTACAAGTAGTAAAAAGTTTTGAATATTCTACTAATTTTGGCCTATGAATGTAACGATTTAAGCTAAGATGCTAGTCTTAGTCCTCTAAGAGGAGGACAACTTCGGTTACGTCTAGGGGTTATTCCCGGATATTACAAACTTTGTAACAAAGCTTGAGGTTAAATATCATTGATTCGATGTCTCTCTCAACCACATCTATGTAGGTTCGTGTACATAATTGTGAAGCGTGCTACACTTATGAATAGGAATCTATATGTTGCATAGGAAACTATCACTTTCTTGGAAGTCCCATATTGTGCCTCTAGAGTTTAGGTCTATATGGTTTTAGCATCTAATCCTTTTATTGTGATCATAGGTAATGAATACTCTAAGGAATGGGACACGAAGACTAGAGGAAGAGATTGTCAATGCGGGAGTTCCTCCCGTGGTAATCAAGCCCCTCCTATTGATGAAGATGTGAATGATGACCAAGCCCCGGTAAATCCTCCTCCTTTGAAGGATCGTGACATAAGGGCTACTTTCTCCATATTGCCCAATCCATTAATACACAAGCACAAGCCACTACTACCCAAGATCAAGCCATGAGGGCCTATCTAATTAGGAGGTTGTACCCTGAGTAAACCAACAAGTTCCTACCATGGCTTCTCGTCTAAGGGATTTCACTAGGATGAATCCCCCAATTTTCTATGGGTCCAAGGTTGAAGAAGACCCCCAAGAGTTCATTGATGAAAACTACAAGATTATTTATGCTTTATGTTTGACTACTAATGAGAATGTCGTAGCCACTTACCAACTCAAAGATGTAGCCCAAACTTGGTATGTCCAATCAAGGGACATTAGGTCATTAAGGGGTAGACCGATGACTTGGGAAGTTTTCAAGAAGGCTTTTTGACAGACTCTTTCTTGGGGAGAAGAGGGAAGCCAAGGTGGTGGAGTTCATCAACCGTAACCAAGGAGGTATGAGTATCCTTGCATACTCTTTGAAATTTACTAAATTGGCAAAGTATGCTACTTTTTTATTTCCAACCCTAGGGATGAAATGAACCATTTTGTGACGGGAGTGTCGGATGACTTGCAAGAGGAGTGTCATTCAGCTATACTACATGACAATATGAACATATCTGATCGTATGGTTCATTATTAACAAGTGGAATATGCAAGGGCTAAGCAAAAGAATAGAGATGTCCAGAGGGAAAGGTCTTTTGATTGTGGTTCTTCAAAGGGTAGGTTTGATATACAGGACAAGCCTAGGTTCAAAAAGTGGTTTTCTAATCAAGTTCCTTCCACAATCTCTAAGGATCTTGATGATAATTCGTGTTACCCTAAGCCCAAGAAAGGAAAGGATACTAGTTCACCGAACAAGAAGCCTACTTATGCCAAATGTAGGAAGGGTAATCTTGGTGAATGTCTAGTTGGAATGTCACGACCCAAAACTGGGACGCGACTGGCACCCACACTTCCCTCCTGTGTGAGCGAACCAACCAATCTAAACCCAAACAAATACAACGCGGAAGACTTAACTCAAAATACAACGCGGAAGACTTAACTCAATACGAAAAACAAATACAATAAATATCCCCCAAAATCCGGAAGTCATCATCACAAGAACATCTAAAGTCAATTTACGAAACTAAGAGTATTCTAAGAAACTAAACAAATGAAAGCTAGTCCATGCCGGAACTTCAAGGCATCAAGACGAGAAGAAGAAGATCCAGTCCAAGCTAGAAGCATAGCTCACCCTGAGATCCGGTGCAGTGAAGACTGGCTAGAATCGCTGTCGAGTTGAAGACGACGGAACGGTTGCTGCACTCCACAAATACAAGAAAGAAACAAACAAGTAGGAGTCAGTACAACCACACGTACTGAGTAGGTATCATCGGCCAACTCAGAATAGGAAACAGTATATAACAGATAAATCTCACAAATCAACTATAATACTCAACATGTAGTAACAACAAATACTACAATCATCAGTAAATATCACTAAGTTCGTCCAGGAGGACTCAAGCCTCGACATCATACTCATTAAGGAAAAACAGGCTCATTAGACTTAGCATTATAACATCTTTCAAGATTCATTATCTTTCTTCCTCTTGTGTCGGTACGTGACACTCCGATCCATATTCTATCC
>CM064967.1:52570290-52624624 GCA_032847665.1 Solanum chilense
TTTATACTAAGGCATCACAATTCTCATAACAAGTACATCAAGCCTTCTATCACACTAAGGCATCACAATTTTCATAACAAGTAAAATTAGGGTTTCATCAAGATTTAGGGCTCACAAACTTCATCATGCTTATTTCATCACAAACATATAATCATACTCATACAATCATACAATTAAGCATATAGAAGGATTTACAAGATTACCCAATACATAACATTTGCTATTGAGAGTTTACTACAAGTAGCATAAACCATAACCTACCTTCACCAAGGATTTGTATTCAAGCAAGAAATCTTCAAGAAACCTTGCCCTTCTCTCTCAATCGCCTCTTTCTCTTCCCTTTTCTCTTTCTCTTTCTTCCTCCAATCTCTTCCTCTTCTTACCCTAAATCACAAGACTTCAAGTCTTAAAAATAATGAAACCAACCCACCAAGTTACTCAAAGTTAGTCTTTCAACCCCCAAGGAATTGGACTAATAACAATAACCCACTAACTTTATAAATTAAAGCCCGAATGGTCCAAAACGTCCCTTTAAAAATAGCCAGAAATCTGATCCCGACTGGGATGACGGAGCCTGTGACGGTCCGTCGCGCCTGCGACGGTCCGTCCTGCAGGTCCGTCGCGACGGTCAGAGAGTTGTTTCAAACGCCAAATTCTCAAAAGTCTAAGTGTTTTGCGACGGGGCTCACGACGGTCCGTCGTGACTGTGACGGTCCGTCCTGCAGGTCCGTCACCGAGTTCAGAGACTCAGTTTTCAACACTCAAATTCATAATTCCAAGTATTTGGGAACGGGACACCCTCGACGGTCCGTCGTGCCCACGACGGTCCGTCGTGGTGTCCGTCGCATGCAGCCAGTTTTTCCCAAAACAAAAATTTTTAACCAAACGACTAAACAGGTCGTTACATGGAACAAGCAATTTCCTTGGTTGTGGCAAGAATGTCCACAAGGTTAGGAATTGCCCTAATGTTAAGTTCCAAGATAAGGGTAGTGGTCATGATCAAGCAAGTGGTTCTAATGATACTTAGTAGAAGAATCGCTTCTATGCTCTCCGCTCTTGAGGTGAACAAGAGACTTCCCCCGATGTGGTGACCGGTATGTTGAAAGTCTTCTCTATTGATGTATATGCTTTACTTGATCCGGTCGCTAAATTATCTTTTGTTACTCCCTTTATAGCTAAGAAGTTTGAAATTTTACCCGATATTTTGAATGAACCTTTCATGGTGACTACTCCGATGGGTGAGTCGATAGTTGCGAAAAAGGTATATAGAAATTGTCCTATAATGTTGCCCAATATAGTTACTTTTGTTGAAGAAATAGAACTTGATATGTTTGACTTTGATGTCATATTGGTTATGGATTAGTTGCATGCTTGCTTTTCCCCTATAGATTGTAGAATAAGGTTAGTGAAGTTTAACTTTCCAAATGAGCCCTTTTTAGGGTGGAAAGGGGGATATTCTATTACTAGCGGTCGAATCATTTCTTGTTTGAATGCTTGTAGAGTGATCTCTAAAAAGTGTTTATACAATATAGTAAGAGTCCAAGATTTAGACTCCAAAATTCCTCCCATTGAGTCGGTCCCCGCAGTAAGGGAATTCCCAGACGTCTTTCGTAATAATCTTCCAGGTATTCATCCCAAATGAGAAATTAATTTTGGTATCGAGTTGTTACCGGATACAAATCCCATTTTAATTTCTTTTTATCGAATGGGTCCGTCCAAAAATAAAGACTCGAATGCCTAACTCAAGGTATTACTAAACAAAGGCTTCATTAGACCTAGTATTCTCAGAGGGGTGCTCAGGTTTTGTTAGTGAAGAAGAAGGATGGGTCCCTTAGAAATGCATTGATTATCGCCAACTCAATAAAGCAACTATTATAACAAGTATCCTCTCTCTTGGATTGATTAATTGTTTGATCAACTCCAAAGGGCAAGCTACTTTTCTAAGATTTACTTGAGATCGGGGTATCACCAGTTTAGGGTGAGATATGAGGATATACCAGAGACAGCATTTCGGACTGGATATGGTCACTACAAATTCTTAGTAATGTACTTTGGTCTCACTAATGATCCGGCTGTATTAATGGATCTCATAAATAGGGTGTTTCAAAGTTACCTAGATTCATTTGTCAATTTCTCCATTAACGACATCTTGGTATATTCGAAAAATGAGGGTGATCATATAGACCATTTGAGGGTGGTGTTACAGGTTCTTAAGGAGAACCAATTATTTTCCTAGTATAGCAAATGTGAGTTTTGGTTGAGTTCAGTGACGTTTCTTGGTCATATCATCTTTAGTGAGGGAGTTGAGGTTGATCCAAGGAAAACTGATGCAATGAAGAATTGGTCTAGACCATTGACTCCAACTAACATTAAAAGTTTCTTGGGTCTAGCGGGTTAATATCGGAGATATGTTGATGGTTATGCGTCCATTGCATATCCCTTGACTAATTTCATTGTATATTGTGACGCATCCCTAGTGGGTCTAGGGTTTGTACTTATGCAACATAGGAAAGTAGTAGCCTATACTTCTAGACAACTTAAATTGCATGAGAGAGACTATCTAACTGATAATCTTGTGTTAGAGGCCGTGGTTTTTGCCTTGAAAACTTGGAGGCGTTATTTGTATGGTGTCCATGTTGATGTTTTATACTGACCAAAAGAGTCTATAATGTGTTTACTGAAAAGATATCCTACAAAGAAGGTTGTTGGAATTATTGAAGGATTACGACATGAGTGTTCTCTATCACCCCGTCAAGGTCAATGTGGTTGCGGATGCTCTAATTCATTTATCCGTGGGTAGTTTGTCCCATGTAGATGAAGCCAAGAAAGACCTAATTAAAGATTTTAATAGGTTGGCTAGATTGGGTGTGAGTTTGGATGATTCTCTGAATGGTGGTTTTATGGTCCATCATAACACCGAGCCATCATTGGTAGTTGAGGTGAAGTTCAAACAACAATTTGATCAACCATTGATGGAGTTTATGTAATCGGTTTTTGGAAATCTTAATGAGTCATTCTCCTTAGGGAGGATGGTGTATTGAGGTATCAAGGAAAGTGATGTGTCCCTAATGTAGATGGTTTAAGGAACCATATTCTTGAGGAATCTCATGGGTCCCGTTACTCCATTCATTTGGGTTCTACAAAGATATACCATGACCTTAGGGAAGTTTTTTGGTGCTAAGGTTTGAAAAAGGACATAGCGGAATTTGTTGTCAAGTTTCCAAATTTTCAACAAGTGAAAGCCTGGTGGTTTACTTCAAGAGATCAAAACTCCTACTTGGAAGTGGTAAGACATCAATATGGATTTTTTCGTAGGTTTGCCTCGGACTCAAAATTAATATTACTCTACATGGGTTGTTGCTGATAGGTTGACCAAATCCGCTCATTTCATTCCTGTCAAGTCTACCTATTGGGCGGAAAATTATGCAAGGGTCTTCATAGATGAAATTTTGTGCCGCCAAGGTATTCCTTTATACATCATATCGGATAAGGGGTGCACAATTCACATCTAGTTTTTGGAGGTCATTCCAATAACAGTTGGGTACCAAGGTGGAGTTAAGCACCGCTTTTCATCCACAAATGAATGGTCAAGCGGAGCGTACTATTCAAACCCTTAAGGATATGCTTAGATATTTTATCACTGATTTCAGGGGAAATAGGGATAAGCATTTGCCTTTGTTGGAGTTTTCTTACAATAAGATCTACCATTCATCTATATCTATGGATCCTTATGAAGCCTTGTATGTTAGGAGATGTAGGTCTCCAATTGGATTGTTTGAAGTGGGTGAATCTTCACTTTTGGGTCCCGATATGATTTATAAGACTTTGTATAAGGTTCATATCATAAAGGAACCAGTTGCAAACAGCATATAGTCGGCAAAAGTCTTATGCTGATCATAGGAGAAGAGATTTAGAGTTTAAAGAAGGTGATAGAGTGTATTTAAATTTTTTTCCAATGAAAAGGGTGGTTATATTTGGCAAGAAAGGGAAGTTAAGTCCTTATTTTGCGGGTTCCTATGTAATCATGCAAAAGATTTGTAAGTTGGCATATGAGATGAAGTTGCCTAGTGAATTGGCTTCGGTTCATCCAGTTTTCCATGTTTGTATGCTCAAGAAGTGTATCAGTTATCCAATTTTATTCTTTCCAATGAGGGTCTTGGTGTGAAGGATAACCTCTCTTATGAGGATGTTCTGGTTTAAATCCTTGATAGGCAAGTAAAGAAGTTAAGGAACAAAGAGGTGGCTTGAGTAAAGGTGCTATGGAAGAATTACCTAGTTAAGGCTACGACATGGGAGGTCGAGGCCGACATGAAGTCCCGTCACCCTCATCTATTTGATAACTAAGGTTAGTCGTTCCTATTAATAATTAAAATAATGAATAAATATTGATTTTTTTTAGATTTTTAGTGATGTTTTGTAAAATGTGCATTTTATGATGATATTAGAGTGACTTACAACAAAATGTGCTTTTAACTTGAAAATTTGCAATTCTGCTTGTTTTGACTCATGGTGTGCATTTTTATATAAAAAGTGTCTATTAAATGATATTGAGCATATTGATAAGTTAATATTTGGCAAAATTGACTCATATATGATATGCTGAGATCTTGTGTTGTGAGAAGTTTATTCCTCATAATATGACATTTAGACTTATGTGTGGTAATTGAAGTTTTTGAATTTACTTTTGTAAATGTCATGATAAAATGTATTGTTGTTGGTTGGGCTGCTAGCCTTGAGTCTATTCCTTGCTTCAAAACATTCCTAGTGTCATTCAGGGACAAATGTTCTTAAAGGGGGGATACTGTAACACTTCAAATATGAAAGACGTGTTCTAGATCCTAACATGAGTTTCAAAAGGTTTATACACTTTTTTAAGGTCTACATTAATTAATATATGTCATTTAGGAAGTTAGAAACCAAAATGTCCATGACATCCGCAAACTAGTTCAATGAGATACTAGCATGCCTTAGCCTATTTGACTAGCTTTTAGGAGTCAGAAAATGATAAATTTGTATGGAAGGGTGTCTAACATGTAATAATTCTAATTCATATATGAAACGTCCGAGCACGACTCCCCAAGGACCAACCAAGGGCCCTTGAGGAGGACCCTCACATTTTTAGGTCAAAGGACTGCCCAAGGCAGTGAGCACAGAGGAATGTCATCGATGGGGCATGTGTCAAACGTCACCTAGACAGAAGAAATGAACAAAGAAATGATGAAATGAACAATTAAATGATGAAACCATAGAAGGGTTAAGTAAGAGTGTGAAACACACCAAATGTCCAAGTGCATTGGCATATGATGAAATGAACATTAACGTAAAATGTGGTGATTAGTTATGAAGATCAAATGTGCTAATGTTAATGCATGTGGAGACAACATGATATGAGGATAATGTAAAAGATTAGAGCAATCTCAAATGAACCTAAGTAAATGTTACCAATACGTACTCACCTATGAGAGTGAAAAGTTAATGAAGAGACCAGTCCCTATGAACACTCTAATGAAAGTATTGAGATTAACACGCTTAATAATAATGATGAGATGAGAAATCATCTACTGAGCTATGACGTCCTCATACTAGAAGCAAACTTTCATGAAGTATGAGTTGAATGTAATGGAACTTGATACTTAGCACCGATAGACTAGCTATGAGCATTGATGCCTTCTTTTGGGAAGGGCGGAGGTTCACGTAAATCTCATGAGATGAGACTGTCAGGCATGCTGGATATGGGTCTCCTTATATCTCCTAGTCTTCGAACCTATACTGTCAATATAGGGATTTGGTAGTGTTAAATTCCCATGTAAGCTAGAATGTTTTGGGTCACTTTTGCTGATGATTCCACCTCTTTTCGGTGTGGGGTTTCATGACACTGTATTTAATGATGCTAATGTGATCTATGTCGGTTAAAGTTAAAGTTCCCAATGAATGAATGAAGCCAGCCTCAAATGATGCACATAATAAAATGAATGATACCAAAGATATTAGGATAGGATAATCAAGGGTTGAGTTAGATTCAAGTAATGACATAAGGTCATTCTTGGTCATTGCACAATGAACCTGATGAAAGTCTTGTACTACACACTAGGTATAACAGGTGTTTACACTGGCCCATGAATGAAATGAAATGAAGTACGTATGAATGAATGAAGTAGACTCTGTGTTTTCTTAAGCAGACTCCCTAGTTGAGGTCCCATATGTTGAGCCATCATTTATGGAAAGTCTTAATGTCAAGTCCATTAATCCAAGGTCCCATTGCATACGAATGAATGATATGAACAACGTTATGTGTTATATGAATTATGATATGTATTATGTGAAATATGTTATGTGTTGTTTGCAAATTGATAAGTTTGATGATGCATGTTACACTCATGGCATGACATTCCAAATCCAAATTTGGCAGGTCCATCGACTTTCCTGATCCAAATTTGGCAAGTCCACTGACTTGACTTTCCATAAATCATGTTGTTAGGAAAGAGCTATTCTTTTTCATGCATCTCTTTAGTGTGTTTTTGCATATACCCATACTTAGTAAAAATGTGTACTAATTCCATACAAATATATACTTTTAGGTGCAGGCACAAGTGGACGTTAGATCTTACAGTATGATGTTGAAGCTATCCGGACGTGGACTTTCATTCGGGCGTGGTAGGCCCTCATGCTTTTGAGGCTGTCTACTATTATATCTAGCTTCGATGTAGGCTTTATCTAGTGGAGCATGTTCCACTAGTGTTTCATTTCCCATTTCATTTCAGACTTTGTATTGGTGCCGTTTTGGCAAGTACACATTTAATGCATCTACGAACTATTTCTTTCATTTGATGATCTTAATGCTAGATGGTTGATGGTGAACGATTATACATGTAATAGAAAATTTAGTAAGCATGTTGGGAAACAAAAGTTCCAAATTTTCCACTAAAATTAACCTAGATGAAGTAAGAATGACGTATGTAGGCTTGTCTACGACCTTTGAGAGGTCAACGACGCAGGTCTCGTCTGGGGTCTAGAATCCGATCGTGACAAAGTTGGTTCCAGAGTTTTACGTTATATTATGAGGATAATAAGTTCACATCAACCACATCGAGTAGTTTCTAAGTCATGATAGTGACGTGCACAACTATCCTGGATTAGAGACTGCATGATGCGTAGGAAATATTTACCTTCTTCTAATCTTATCGTGCCTTATTTAATGTTCGATTTCTTGGTTTTAAGAGCGTATCTAATATCAACTCTTAAAGTTTCCAAAAAATGAATACATGGAGAAAAGCAGGCCGAGAGATTGGACGAGCAGCTGCTGGGTAATTCAGGTTCCTTCCCAAGCTCCAGCTACTGGAATAGATGCATGTTAATAAAGCTGGGTTGATAGATGGAGAATTAAGGACAACGTCAGTATAGATGGACCAAGATATCACTTTACAAGCTCAAGCTATTAGGTTTGATTTATGTGGAAAAATCTGAGTTCACATCCTACCAGCTAAGGGATGTAGCTCAATCCTGGTATAAAGTGTGGTAGGATAGTAGGGCCTTAGAAGGAGGTCCTATTACTTGGGATCTTTGAAAGATGGCTTTTCTAGAGCAGTTATTTCCCAGATAAATGAAGGAGGCTAAGGTTGAGGAATTCATCAACTTTAAGCAGGGCTCGATGTAAGTTAGGGATTACTCCCTGAAGTTCGTAAAACTTTACAACTCAGGAGAGACCACCTTGTAGGAAGTGTGGCAAACTACATGAAGGAGATTTAGGCACTAACGCTAGTTACAGTTGTGGAAAACCGGGTGACATGGTGAAGTATTGTCGAATTAGGAGAAGTCAAGAACAAGGGAAGGAGAGAGTTCAGTCTAATGGTCCAAATGAAGAGGCTACAAGGAGGCAAAAATTCTTCGCACTCAAGTCTGGGGGTGCACGGGAAGGCACCTCTGGTGAAGTCTCGGGTGAGTAGCCTTAATTAGTCCTTCAAGTATTTGACTTTGTATGGTGTGTATACACTATTATGAGGTTAATATGTTTGAGAGATCATGTTGGTTGCTGATTTGTATGATTCATATGTTTACTTATGTTGTATGCTCTAATGAGACTAGTTTAGGAAAGAGTTCGTTAGTCTATTAATGGGAAACTAGTAGTAGGTTTCAAGGATGTGCACCATCATGTTAATATGTAAATCAGATATTCACCAATGGGGAGTATTGGATTACCTATGCATGTGTATGTTCTATAGATGACTTACTTATTGTTAGTAAAGAGTAGTGTTATTTGGGGACGAATGTTCCTAAGGGGGGGGGGATAATGTAACAACCCTTAAAATGGATAAGATACGAAATGCTTAATGTGTCAAGAATACCTATGATTAGACCAGGGTTCACACGGGTTGATGCGCGTAGAACCAGACCTTGGAACCCTTGCTACATATAAGCCAACTAACTTGGGGAGTTAGTTGATCTTGGAAAGGTTAGTTCCAACCATGTAGGGATCTCGAATACAAAGATTTACTTGAAGGAGTCTTTACCTGACTTAAAAAAGGGAAAATCTTAGGTTTGGAGGGTCTAGGGGTAAAATGGCCTTTTTCCAGGCTAAGGGTAGTATCCTAATTACCCTAAATATATAATTAATTATTAAATTTATAATATGGAGGTGTATTTTTCGGGAGAGAGGGACTAAATTAGGCTCTTGAAGTGAAGTCTTGCTTCACCCGGGTTCGAACCTAGGTGGAAGCAATGAATTACACTGATTTTTAATTTAAGCTATTAAATTTGTGTAATTAATTAATAATTATTATTTATTATATGATTTCAAATAAAATAAAAATTATCTTTTTATTAAATAAACAAAACCTTATTGACTAAGTCCTAAAACTAGACTCCTAAGCCTCCTACAACTCTCACTCTCTCACGTTTATCTCTCTACTCTCACGCTGGTTTTTTCTTTGACAAAATAAGATACAAAAGAAAAAAATAAACCAAGTTCTTCAGCCTTGAAGAACTCATAGGAAATCACAACAAAACAAACTTTAATCGCACACTAGGCTAAGGGAGGTTGTCATTCGAGTGGAGTTGATATTGATGAGGCTTAGACATGTTCTTGGGTGAAGTTCTTGGGCATGAAGTAAAGATTTTAACGTAAAAAAGTTAAGGGTTCTCTTCCCTCTTGGTCCCTTTCCCAAGAGACCCCCTAAGGTTCAGACGAAACTATTCCAAAAATTAGGACTGTTCCATGTTGCATGTTCCTGTCACTAGCTCCCGTTAAATCATAGGTTGGTTATGTTTACTAGTAGAAAACTAGGGTTGAAATGTGTTTTTGTAATGATTATAATTTTATATGTATTGGTTACATGACCATGTTCATAAAAATTATAAGACATAGACACTGCCACCATAAGTGGACCGTAACAATCAACAAAATTCAATATCAAATTTTTTACTTAATAGATTAATTAGGTCAACTCACCACCTTTACATCGTCATTATCACCATTCCTTAGCCTTTTCAATCAATTCACTTTACAAAGGCTCTTACCAATAGTCATTTACACAATACTACCAAAAACAAATCCATATCAATGATCCAACAACATACAATACTAATATCATCAATATAACGCAACCTATAAACAATTCTATCATGATCTAAACATAATTCAATAGCCCAATACAATCTACACATGAATTCACTAATATCTAGTCACTATCAATCCACCCACATTAGAGCCAAAAATAGGAATTCATGTACTGCATGGGTTAGTAGAGTTTTTGGTCTTAAAGAATAAAATCAACATCAATTATATAAATAAAACATTGATTTTAAACTTTTCATGCAAGAACTCATGGTTAGGATTCAAAATTGGAATTTCTATGTTTTTTATCATCTCTAAAAATCCTTTGAAATTAGCTCCTTGATTGTAAGAATATTCAAGTATTAAATAACATACCTATATTGAAGAATACTCCATGAAATTGTGGAGAAAAACTTGGAAAATCTTTCTTCTTCCTTGGAGCTTCAAAGCATTAGCAATGGCGGTTTTGGAGAGAAGGAACGGAGAGGTTTTCCATTGAGTTGAGCGTTTTTGGTTTGATTGGTGAATTTTGGGTTATAAAAAGACTCAATAACCGTCAACAAGTTATATCCAAATACCCCAAAATACCCCTGTACTTATTCGACCTTTAAACCAATTGTAATTTAACTTTAAAACGACGCAACAAAATCTGGGAAGTCACTGCGCGTTACGGGGTCACTTCCAATTCATGGTTACAGAATTTTATTCGATACATAATGGTTTGGGTTGGTTCCACGTTGAAGAGAGAAATTATACTTTTCAATTGTAGTTGGCGCGATGCGCAACTACCTTCAAAAAGGGGCTGTTTGGCAGCTTTCTTGGCCCTTGTTTTGGTCCTCCTCAAGGACCATTTGGCTTATCCTTGGTGTGTCGTTCTCAGATGTTTTGACCCTAAATATGTCACTATAGTAATAGGATGATACCCACTGATTTTAGACATAAAACAATACCTTAAAACATGCACAACATACAAGGGTACAAACGCACACACACTATACTAGTTTCCGAACGTCGTGGTCAATCTTCGACGTTTCAGTTCCAAACTCCTCAAACTTACTTATAGCACTATAATTCATAATTTTTACCCCTTATAAACTCATCACAAAAATTTTATGATTTAGTTTAACCTATTTCATTTTTGGGGTCGTTACATAATGCACCTGCCCTACCACTACACATAGTGATTTTCCTGCATCTTCATCTGCTCCTCCTACTAATCATGTGACATCTTAAATAGCTGTTAATACTAAAATAAGAAGAGGTAGGGTCAGAAGAAACACATCTTCAGAAAAAGTACCAAAACTCATGGAAATGGGTGTGTTCCAAGCTGCAAAAGGATTCAAATTCATGAATGTGAGTCTTTGATTTATGTTAACAACTTAAACATTGAATTATAATACTAATTTTATTGAATTAAAAATTTTAAATATTGATATATTCCTAATTTTACTATAGCTCGGCATGCCGAGTAGTAAGATCTACTCTACTGGACAAGCAAGAGTGACAAGATCATCTGATGTAACTGTTGGCATTGGTTATACACCAAGTAATACAACTAAGCTAAAATGGAATTGTAAAGCAGCAATATCAACAAGAAATCTTCATGAGCTTAGAGAGAACCAAAGAAAGGATATAATGGGAAGTAGTTCAAGTCAAAATGACCCTTCTTCACAATCAAAGATTCCATGAAAATTGTAATGATGTTGATGTATTTAAGCACTTTAAGTTAATGGCCTGCTATTTTGGATTTTTGTTTATAAAATTTTCCTTATGAGAGACTTATGAATAGGACCTTATTTTGGTAAATTCTACCCTGTATGAGGCATAAGTTTTGTAAATTTTGCCTTATGTGATGCCCTTATGAATGAATAGTGATGTTTTCTATTAAAATGGTTGTTGTATTGTCTATCCAACAGTATTGGCTATTCAAGTGTACATACATATGTTGTGTTATGTTTTTTTACAAATGCTGTTGTGTTGTCTATTCTAAAGTATGAAAGAATGACTAGATTGTTGGTTGTTAATGAAGTGTTGCAGATTAATTGAAGCTTCAATTGGCAACATAGATACAAAATGACACACATACATTAACAATTTTAACTAAATATAGCAACAACAAATCAAAAAGAAGTCCAAATATACAGCACTTGAACTACTGGTTATTGATGAACATAGAAACAACACATATCAAAATACACAAAAGTATATTCCTATTAAACCTACACCATTTCAACCTTCTACTGAATCTCCTCTCCAATAATAAATTAGAGTTTCTCAAGTTGTCAATATGAACTTGTCTAATACATAATTCTTGCTCCAACTCATTGATTTTTTCACCAATCTTGGAAGGATAAAACTTGATCTTGGATCCACTTCTTCTTTGTCTCACCATCGAAAAACAATTGCAATTTTTAGAGTGAAAATGATCTAAAATAGTACATTAGCATCGTTCAAAATAAAACCTAGCAAGAATACATAAGAAAAAGCACATACACCATAGCATGGGAAAGAGCAAAATCTTTTTTCTGGATTTAATTTCGACCAAGAAGTTTGGAAATTTAACGAAAGTTTGTGTTTGCATCTCACTATAGCGTTAAGCATTAGGTATGATTCATCCATACAAACCCTATTCAAGTTTTCATTTGCCAGTTTTGATAAATTTCAAGAAAATTTAAAATTCCAATTAGGGACCTAAATAAGAAATTAGAGCATATTACGAACCATAAATTCAAGATTTGAAGTAAAAATGAACATTAAAACCTAAACCCTACTTAATTTTGAGAGCGAATCCTGAATTTTTAACAAAAGAAACAAGAATTAATGGTGGGAAAGAACAAACAATGGGTTATTTAAAGGTGTTGAATATGACTGTCGAAGAAGGAGGAAAGTTTCATCAAATTTCTGCTTCTAACACGCCTATACGCGGTCAGAAAACCTCCCATGACAGTTCAGCACTTAATTGTGTATAAAATAGAGAAGTATATAGTTTAGGTGGGTAATGGGAAACCCGTGAAGTTGAAGTGTATAGATTAGGGGGTTAGACCATTTTTTCTAAAAATAATAACTGTTTGTCTCCACTTAGCCCCAAAACCCCATGAATCACTATTGTAGTCAACCAATGAAGAAAACCCAATTCCTATGCTAATTAATTCTGTATAGAATTTAATTTAATAATAATATAATCAAAATTTGGAAATTAATTACTGTAAATGTATAATTGAACTCAATTACAAAAAAAATTGCTTATGTGAATGGTAGCACAGATCTTTATGGTTGTGCTTACCATAGGCACAGAAGAATGATTTCTTCTTTTTATTATCTTTTCTAAATTAATTATATATTAAAAGTAATAATTCCTACGAACCTATTTTAGAATTTTATACTTGGTATGTTTTTTTAATAATAAACAAATTACTCACAAATTAACTAACTATAGATAAATGACTACTCAAAATTATCAAAAATGGTCTTCCGGGTTTGGGTCATTACATTATTCACCAATAAAAATCATGTTTGTCCTCGAACATAAAGAAGAAGAAGGAAGAATATTTTACATTACCAAAATCTTGAGGTTTTACCTACAAGTAGATGATCATCTCTCCAAGTAATTTCATCCTTAAAACCATTCCATCAAGAACACCTAGTAAAACTGAACTTTCAAATCAAAATAACTGACTTTCAATTAATGTAAATTACCATAACACATAATATGTGGACCCAATCTGAAGAAAATCCTCTAAACAACAACACACCATCAGGTCGAATCCTTCCTCACATCTCTATGAGACATTTGTAAACCAATGCCGCCTAAAACTAAGAACAAACTTGTATCAACTACCAACACCTCATATTGCTCAAACCATCACAAATCTTGTAAAGATTTCTTTTTCATATCATTATCTTTCCATGAGCTTAAGTTATACAAATATGATCTTAAGATATGAAGAACTCATCAAGGGACAATCAAACTTATCTAATCAAAAAAAGAATAAGATCAAGTAATACCCAACAAGAGATGCACTTCCAAATGCAGAACCTCTAGCAATACTCTTAGAAAGTTGTAAATCTTCATAGATCTTATACAAGTTATCATAAGCAATGTTGTACATGTAGAACCAATGGAATTATTTAAGTATTCCCAACAACACTTAATATATCATAACTGAAAGGACAAAGTCTATCCAAGGATCCTACCCTATCAAGAGGTCATAAGAGGATTGATAAACCCTATCCACCACTAAGAATTTACACATAGATATAGAAACACACGTGAACATATACATCAAAGAATACTCCAAATCATTTCCGAAAGAAAGTAGGTGGTCGCATCATAATATACGAAAGCAAGGTTGAATAACACATGATACTCCTTCCATAGTGTTGATGCTTCAATATGTGTTTCTTTTCATATTTCATGATCAATGACACTACCCTACAGTTTGGGGTCGTGTCCCAAGGCAGTGGTAGTAAAAGTTGTAGCTACTTAGAATTGCATATAAGATAGTGGTAGTGTAAGATATTTTTGAATATTAAGATAAAACAAGTTTAATTTATGACACCAAATTGTCAAATATCAAGAAAGGGGGTTTTTTCACAAGTAGTAGAATAGAAAAAATAAAGGAAAAAACAAGTATGGGGGAAGTTCTTGGGGTGTGACCGCAATACATTTTCGCATAAACTAATGAGTACATGCTTTTGATAGGAAAATTTGCAAGACAATGGTGACTAGGCTAAGCTTTAGGTGAATGTAAATTCCCTCTGGCGAAACTTACCCCATATCAAATGGGTTACTCCCGGTCACCCTCTAATCTAAACTAACCAGCCTACGCCTTGCCCACTCTATGACCATTCGACATAGGGTGGTTGGATATGGGACTAGGTCTCACCATATCCATCTAAACCTCGTGTTTACCAACATCTTAGGCCATCAATCTAGTGGTCTTAGTTTCGAGATCTCCCTTTTGACCAACACAGAAACACATGCGTGGTTTTGTATTTGCAACTAGAAACCCATTAAATTAAACCATAACCACTATGTTAAATCACCACTAAGTGCATCTAATCCTATCAGCAAGCAAGACCCAACAATAATATCAACACATATTGGCTAAATTACACCCCAAAAATGGGGATTTTTAGCCACACATCAAGCAATAATCAAATATACTTAAAATGATAAAGGAATCAAGTAGGTATAAGAGATTAAACCTTAAAAGTGGAAAAGAAAATTAAATGGAGAAGATCCACTTCAAAAATTGGAAGAGAACTTCTTTATTCGAGCTTCCTCAAAAACCTCTCCAACATGAGAGAAAACATAAGAACAAAGTTTCTAAAATAAAATATCAAGTGTAGAATGTTTCACTCTCAAAAATTTTATATATATTTAATAAAAAAGATCAGCATTTATGGACTTCAGATGTTGTGCTGGTGGATCCGTTCAGCGTCTTTAGTCTTGAATCGGCAAGTGATTCGGCGATTCTCCCCTTCTCTGGTTTGTCGTCCTTTCTGCCTTGCCTTATATGCATGCATTTTGTAATGTTCCACGGAATAACTATACTTCGCGAAAATATTCGGCGAAGCACCGACTGCTTCTTTTCGACACCTTTTGATCTATTTTCTTTAGGGATCACTTCTTGTAACAAAAGGAAAAACTTTTCTATAAGGCATATCGCCAAGTGGGCTTGGTGATGCACTTTACATCATCAGCTCTTTTCATCTATTTTGCTTCCGTTTTGCACCCTAGTGTCCGTGCTCCTACAAATCCTCAAATACCTGAAACTTAGAAGTTTTTATCAGATATCGAGATAAAATACACATTCGAGGACATTGTTTTAATTAAAATGATGCCCTAAATAAGTCTAATTTGAGGACTCATAAACACCCCAACTTAAACTTTTGTTTCTCCTCAAGTAAAAATCGACTTCAGAAGTTCAAATAGAATGTCTGAAATATCACTACACAAGACTCAATTATGAATGTACACAATACTCAATTATGAATGTACACAAGACTCAAATTACTCATGCATATCTCAATCGTATATTCAAAGATTCAGGTTATGACACACCATTACCAAAGATTCTCCAGCTCACAGTGCTTGATACTAATGCAAGTTCAAGCTCAACAAAAGTATCTACATGCCCTCACACAAAGAATGATTCCATATTCACAAACATAGACTAATAAACATAGGATCAGGAATTTGATGCAACACTCATACTCACAAAGAGGAACACAATGCATGTTTTCACCCATAGGTTTGCCCTTATTTTCTAATTGACCTTCAGTTAAGTTCACTGAAGAAGAAAATGTATTTTTAAGGCTTATAATGGGGCTGAGTGCAAAGGTATGGTAATTTGGGCTTAGCGACTTTTTCTCCAATGACATGTGATTTCCTTAAGCTATCTCATATCTTCGTTCCTTAATCCTTAACCAAGTGCTTCTAAGTCGTCTTTTATTTTCCTTCATGGATTGCTTTGAAACTCAATTTCTTTTAAGTTGGTGCTTTTATTTCACAAATTTTCTCTTTTTATTTTCTTTTCTATTTCTTTTTCTTCTTCTTTTTTATGGAGGGATTTCATTTCTCTTCAATATAATGGGTTTGGGAGATTTTTCTTGCACTTATGGACTTCTTCTTTCCCTTCTTACCACACCATTAAGTTAGGATTTTTGCCTATGTTGGCTATTCACTTATATAACATACCAGAAAGGATTATCGGTGATCGATAACGTAAAGTCTAGGTTTCATCAAGGTTTTTCCAAGTAAGAGGTAAGGTTAAAATGGTGTTCAAAAGAGTTTAACACACTCACTGGTAGGCCACAAAAGAGGTATATATCAAAGCTGGCTCACTGGCCTAAGAATTTCCTGAGATCATGTCAACAAGATACCTTTCTAAATCAATTAGACTAACTGGGAAAATTCTAGGATTATTCATGCAAGGTTAAAGGTAAGCTCATCACACAAGGCAGTGATACTTAAGTCAAATTACACAACATACTTTTTCTAGTGTGCAATCGTAATTGCAAAAGAATCAATTCAATAATTGGCTAATGACAATGGGATGCAAAAAGTTCACATATTGCGTATATAACTTCATTCATTCTCGTTATACCTGCACATTCATGTTTGTTCGACCAAGAGCACTTTATAAGTCATCGGTATTGATAAAACTGAGACTTAAATTTGTACAAAAACAGCTACTTTCAACATAAGAGATGGTGAAATTCTCAAAAGTTGAAATTTTTTGGAAGGGTCAAAATTATTATTAAATTAGGACCCCAAAAGAGATCCATAAGCTCAAACATTTGCGGAAGCAATGATGAAACACAATTATACAGACAACCCAAACATATATCAAAATACATAAACATTCAGCACAACAAAACAAGGTGAATTTTACCCCCACCATAATAATTACAATATCCAAAATTTTATGCAACATAAACAAAAAGGGTCAAGTAAAAAGAGATCTTGTTTATGCATATTCTTCATCTGTCAGGGTATGAGCGTCTAAAGTGTCTTCCCAAAAAAGTAAACTGCTCCTGAAGTGTTATTATTATGAGTTTCACCACTAATTTTAGATTCACTAGCCTCGGCAGCGATATTATCTACAATCATCCTTCTATCTCATGACCTACCCTGAAGGCATCTACAGCATCGATGAACCCTTGAGCCCATGAGGGCACATTAGGGACAACGGGAATTCGCATTTGTGCCTTGGCTTCCTTGGTGTAATTCCTCTGTCTGGCTAGCTCTACTCTGTTTTCCTCGTCACTAAAGTCTTGTGCTCTGATGTTATTGGGTGGATCCTTTCTCCCTTTAAATTTAGTCTATCCATCTCCCCAAAAAGTTCGATGACAAGTTAGGCAGTAATTTAGAAATGGGGTAAATGAGGTTTTGACTGTAGAGTCACTTTGCAAGCTAAATTTTAACTTGTTGAATATGTTAGGAAATTCATTAAAAAGATGTAAAAATTATATAAGGGTGTAGAAGAAAAAAGCGGACAAAGAATATTTTAGTAAGTAGCTCTGTGCATTTTGTAACTCAATCTGACCATTGAATGTTATAAATCAGCCAGTACATAAAGCATTTAATTAAAGGCAAATTAGTGATTTTAGCCGAACCGCCGAGCGGTTCGGAGAGCTGCACTCAACACATCAAACATCTCAATGTGCCTATTTTCATTCCATTCTTTAATAATCGACCACGCAACCCCTGATAATGCGACTAAAGTCTTTTCAACATTTATTTTAAACAAAGACCCATAGATTTTCTACCATCCAAACACATAAAGATCAAAGTACAGCCGAATGGGATTTTACCAACTACGCATGAAATATCGAGTAATAATTGATAATAAATGCTATGCCATCAACTCAGAGATATAGCAAAGATTTGAGACTATTGGTCATTCTAAATGAGTACAACTTTCGATAAGATAATAGCAGCATTTAATTACTAACCTTCAGTGCTGAATGAGAGTTTAATTGTGTGAGAGGTAGCAATACAATCAAAATCAGAGCACAATCTGACACTTAAAATATAATAGAATGCAAAAAATATAGCCACTAGAGTGCAAGTGTGAGTTTGTGAAAGAGATAAAGTAAAAAAAAAGGTTTAAAGTAGGATTCTTAAGCCTGGTGCCTGTAAACGTCTGGCCTATGCTCCTTCGGGGATATTAGTTTATCTCCCTTAATGAATCGGTAAAGAGCTTAGTATTTATATTGTTGAAAAATATAACAGGATTCAAGTCTTGCGAAATTTGCATTGGCGATCTTTGTCGTAATCACCAACTCGGTTGGCAAATCGCTGACAAAAATTATCATTCCACCAAAATTTACAGACTCAACCTTTTAGGTGCATATAGTCAAACAACGGGGAATTATTAGTTACGCTGAACCTATTGGTGTTCTGCCAAGAGGACTTGTTCACCGTCATTTTGCATCTTTTCAAGAAATTTTTCTTCGTGAACCTGTACAACCAAGACACACTTATTTTATCAAGATATCAAAAAGAAATAAAGTTAATGATTTTGGGTTGTCTCCCAAACAGCACCTTAGTTAACATCGTGGTACGACGCAACTCAGTCTTCACGTTTCACACTTAGGGTTTGCCATAGTGTCACTAGGCAATCCATTTTGGTGTCTCAAGTTGAGATGAGATAAGATATGACCTATCTGGGTCTCTAAATGTTGAATTCATACGGAATGGTAGTTGATGGTCTAATTAATGGTGGACACATCTTTTTTCATACTTTTTTAGAATTTTGTCTATCCCTTCAACATTGTTAAGTATACGTGAGAGCATATCCTCAAATCTACTACCTTCTGGATCCTTGGGGTTTTGTCGATCATGGAGAGGTACATACCTATCCTTCTTCCCATCTTTCTAAGTCGGATTTTAATCTCTCCAGTCTCGATATCTATCCTTCCATCCTTCCTCTCTATCCCAAACTTTGTTACCATCCTTCCTCGGGTAGTTTGATCGGAAACCACCACTTTGGTTTGCTAAGAAGTTTACCTCTTCACTCTATAAAGCTTCAAACTTCATGTCATCAGTATTTTTACTCCCAACTCCGATATCATACACTATGGGTGCCTACTGCCATGACATTCTTGGACATAATATCAAGATGTGTCATGATCTTGTCCATATTTTGGTTCCTTTCATTGTCTTTTTCAATTTTCTCATTATATAACCGAAAGGTGACAAAAGAAATTTGTTCCTCACAAGTATGACATACCCTATTGATGGTTTTCATGCCATCTAGAGGTTGGACTGCCACAGCATATGGTTGTTGCATTAGTCCTCTCGGTGAGAGTGTAAGACACCTAAAATGAAGGTGCATAGCGCCTCACATGTGCCTAATAAGCTTGTTAACATGTTATTGAAGTGTTTTAAAGCATGTATGGTTGATATTAAGTCATTTTCAAGTCAAACGTCCAAGAACTTCCAAGATGTTCGAAAATTAGACCTTGGACACACTTGTGTGTGCCTAGCATGTTTTGATGTGTTGTATGTGTTGTTTGATTCTCAAACTGGTATGTAAGGTCCTTTACATATATATTAGTGTATTTACATTGGAAACTTCTGGTAAAAACTCCCCAAGGACCAACCAAAGGGTCCTTGAGGTGGACCAAACTTGTGGGAAAAAGTTGTCTCAAGTTGGCACCTTACTTCCTTAGTGTTCACGGGGGACTTCACGGCTAGTGGAGTGGAACACAGTCCGTGAAGTTTGTCGTGGAACTTCATTAGCCGCTTGGAAGATTGTAAAGTCAATGGAGACACTTCCCCAAGGAACACGGACCGTCATAAGGGTCGTGAACCACCTTCTGGACCGTGACGGTGGTCATGGTCCCTGGGCGGGCTGGCCAAGATTAGATTTCCAAATAAATTAAATTCAATCATTTATTTATTGGAGTTAATTTTAAATGGCTATACATTAAACAACAATATTTGAAGTTCTTTTAACAAGTAATAAACCCATTATTTTCAAAACACCAAATCAAAACCCCAAGTTCTTCTCTCTATTTCGTGGGATTTTCTTCAGGTATAAGAAATGGTAATCCTTCATATTTATATATTCATTCATCTAGAGAGTTCCTTCAAAGGTTTTCAAAGAGAATTCATGAACAAACTCTATATCTTGCAATCCAGCCGTGGGTTCTTTCTCAAAATGATTTCAAAAGCATTCTTATGATTAATTGATGTTTATAAAATGATTCTAAAGTGAATTTCAATCGAATTTCATGATGAACCCATATTCCCTCCTATTTCAAATTAGCCTATGTTAATGATTTTAAAGTGAATTTCAATCCAATTTCATGATGAACCCATGTTCCCTCCTATTCTCAAATTAGCCTATGTTATGGGCATTGTGATCTTGACTGTATATTGATTTAATTATTTTTTTTAGCATGTTGAATTGCTTGTATATACATCCAATTACATATATTAATGTTGTATTATGTATATTTGATACAATGTGGATCAAGGCTTGAGAATTTGGTAAGGTTGATCTACATTCTTCCATATTCTATAGTTTGACAATGTAGTGTTAACATGTGATCTCGATTGTAGTGTAGTTGAAGCATAATTTCGTTTAGGTTATGATATTCTTATCCACTTCCGTATATTTAATTATTGATGAATTATGTGTATTAATCATGTATGTTCAAAGCATGGGATATTTGGTAAGGTTGCTATACTCCTCTACTTTCCAAAAGAATTGTTAGCAGACTTGGCCTTGTATGGCGTTGTGTGGCATGATCCACTTGCGGTGGTGGTGTTTACCTTATTGTCAATATATATGTGATGTTATCATGGCCTTTAAGGCAATTTTATTATGAAAGTGTGGTGATGATGATCCCCAAATGTGAAGCATGCCTAGTTTTCTATTCTAGTTTTTATCTAGGTTGTGTTGTTAATGTATAAGCTTGTGAATGACTATGTTAGGGTTATGTTTAGGTGCCTCCATTGATGAAGTATTGATGATCAATGAGCCCCTACCTATGTTCCCCTATGTGAATATGTTATTAGATAATGTTATGAGTCTTAAGTGTAATGTGAAGTCTCCTTGTCTCCTATGCTGAATTGTGATGTGTGGTCTATACTTGAATGTGCATTGTGGTCCTAAGAGGGTGGATGACTCAATGCTTTGTTGATAGCCATTAGGTGATCATATTGACCACTGTACACACAGTTACACTTCATGTATTTTTACAAGTAGTATATGTTCATGGTGTCTAATGAAATGGTATTCTCATAGGAACTTGTGTCTACGACTATAAATGTAAAGCTTATGTCTATTAAGTATGTGATGTAACCCTTAAATAGAATGACTTGATAGGTGTACTACTATGGATAAGGGTATGGGACCTTTTCCATGCATTGCACATGTCTGTCGAGATAGGAAAGTTCATAGGTTTGTGATCTTGTACATGAACATGATTGCATGAGTATGTTATGACTATGCATAATGTATAAATGTGTTTATGTGAAAGGATTGATCATGTAGTTACACATATACCTTTATGCATGAAAAAAATAAACTATGAATATTTGTAATCTAAAGTTGTTATGTGAAAGGTTTGCTCAAATGTATTTACACACACACATGTATGATGATCTAGTCAATAGAGAGGCTCTTGAAAGGTGTTCTCAAGGGTACCCTAAACTAGATGGTGCTTTACATATTCTATGTCCATGTGAAAGTACTTCTCACATGATTTAGGTTGATGAACTCTCATCTATGACCTATGATCTAAGCATATAAGGGGTTAACTTTTCATAAGCCTATTTTTAAAAAAGTAAATATAATAATGGCTTTTCAATAAAGGGAACATAGATTAGCACCGAGTGAAATTAGATGAGCGGTGCCCCTTACAAAAGTGGGAAGTCTTGTTCACCATAGTCCTCACGAGGTGGATAAATACAATGCCTCAATAGGAATTAAGAGGGTTTCCATATATACCTCCAAGTTCCATAAACTATGCTTGCTACATAGGATACAACAAGTGATATCACCTAATATGCTAGCATGTGTTAATGTTCTACCTTGGCTACGTAGAGCACATTCCCTTGGTGTAAATCTCTACAAAAACAAATTCCATGTTTAGCACCCATGGTCTTAGTGTCGGTTAAGTCTATAGTTTCCTCTTAAAGTAAAATGGGCAATGGAAGTAATGTAACAAACATAACTAGGATAACCTAAGGGAAGTCTCTTAGTGTAGGTAGGGGCATTGGTTTTCACCTATGCATTGCACAAGTAGCTCTTGAAGGGAATTTTGGGATCGTTTTCCAATGTATATTGTCACGACTAAAATATATACCCCAGACGAGACCGGCGTCGTTGTCCTCTTAGAGGTCGGAAAAAATCCTGCATACGTCATCCTTACGTCATCTAGGTTAATTTTAGCAGAAAGTTTGAATCATTTTTTATTCTTAACATAAATGTATACACACTGCTTAACATCATAGGCGTTGACAAATCAACCATCTAATCAAGAGATAATCAAATGAAAGAATCAGTTCATAATTTTACTAAACGTACTTTTTCCCAAACGGCACCAATACAAAGTCTGAACAAAAGTGGAAAGAAACACTAGTGGAATATTATCAAATAGATATAGCCTACATCTAAGCTAGATAATAATGGTAGACATCCTCGAAATCATGAGGGCCTACCAAGTTCGGATGAAAGCTTAACGTCTGGATAGCTGCAACGTTAACCTGTAAGCTCTAGCATCCACCTGTGCCTGCACCTAAAATTGTAGAATTGTATGGGATTAGTACACACTTGTACTATGTATGGATATATGCAAGCACGCACCAAGGAAATGCATCAGTAAGAACAGCTCGTTCCTAACAACATGATTATGGAAAGTTAAGATAGTGGACTTGCCAAGATGGGATTCGGAAAGTTAGTGAGATTTCCAAATTTGGATTAGGAAAGTCATGCCATGAGAGTAACATGAATCATCAAACTTATCATATTGCACACATCTTACACATAGCACATATTATTTTGCATATAGCACATAACATCTTTCATATCATTCATTCATATACCATGAGATCTTTGAATCATGGACTTCACATTAAGACTTTCCAAAATGAGGGCTCCACATATGGGACTTTAACTAGGAATCCTTCATTAGCAAACACAGAGTCTGCTTCATTAATTCATATGTACTTCATTTTGTTTTGTTCATAGGCTAGTGTGAACACCAGCTATACGTAGGATGTAGTTTAAGACTTTCATCAGGTTCGCTGTGCAATGATCAAGAATGACCTAGTGTCATTACATAAGTCTATCTCACCTCTTGATCATCCTATCCTAACACATTTGTTATCATTCTTTTCATTATGTGCATCATTTGAGGATGGACTCATTCATTCATTGGGAACTTTAACTTTAATCGACATAGATCATGTGAGCATCATGAAATCTAGTGTCTCCCCCACACTGAAAAGAGGTGGAATCACTGGCCAAAGTGACCCAAAACATGCTAGCGTACATGGGAATCAAACCTCGCCAGATCATTATATTGTCAACATAGGTTCGAAGACTAGGATATATAAAGAGACCCATACCCGGCAAACCGGACAGTCTTATCTCATTAGAGTTACTTGAACCTCCGTCCTTCCCGGAAGAAGGCATCATTGCTCATAGCAAGTCTATCGGTGCTCAATATGAAGTTCCATTACATTTAACTCATACGTCACGGAAGCTAGCTTCTAGTATGAGGACATCATAGCTCAGTAGATGATTTCTCATATCATCATTATTATTAAGTGTATTATTCTCAATACTTTTATTAGTGTGTTCATAGATATTGGTATCATCATTAGCTTTACACTCTCATAGGTGAGTACGTTTTGGTAACATTCACTTTGGCTCATTTGAGATTGCTCTCATCTTTTACATTAGCCTATTATCATATTGTCACTACATTCATTAACTTTAGCACATTTGCTCTTCATAGTTACTCACCCCTTATTACGTGAATGTTCATTTCATCATATGCCAATGCACTTGGCCATTTAGTGTGTTTCACACTCTTACTTAAACCTTCTAGGGTTTCATCATTTCATTGTTCATTTCATCATATGCCAATGCACTTGGACATTTAGTGTGTTTCACACTCTTAACCCTTCTACGGTTTCATCATTTCATTCTTCATTTCATCATTTCATTACATACATCTTAGGTTCACTTACTCGTAAGTGTATGCTACACTTATGGTACATACATACAAGCCATGAGTCTTCATTTATAGTTCGTTTAAGTGATTCATATCTTTTTAAGATTATGTGATACAAGACTTATGCATCTGGTATGTATGCCAAGATCTCTGTTTTGATCTATGTAGGCAGTATTATTCTTGAACATTTATTCACATACGTATGACTTATGTATCAATAGGGAATTTGGGAAAGGGAACCCGATTTTGAATCCCTTGGACAACACTTACATTTTTCTTTTTATTTTATTTTCGATCAACACGACTTAGGACCAGAGATAGAGCCCCAACGTCTTCATCATTTTTTTGAATTTTTCTTTCTTTGTCATTCGCTTGTTTTGGGACCGAAAGGTTGTGGAATTGATCCCCCACAGCCACATTTATTTTATTTTCTTTTGTTCTTAACTTTTCCGAGTTGACTATGAGGGTGCGGGATCGAATCCCCACATCCTTACTTTATTTTTCTTTTTAAATTCCCGTTTTCCGCCTAGAGGTCGTGGGTTCGATTCCCACATGCCTCAACATTTCTTTTGTTTTTATTCCTTAGTCTGACCGAGAGATTGTGGGTTCGAGTCCCACTTCTCTCATTTCTTATTTTCAAAATTCCATTTTCCATCCAAGATCACGGTTCAAATCCCCCTCACCACATTATTTTTTACTCACTTATTTTCATAGTTTTTAACATGGTGAAGTCACGGGTTCAATCTTCCATGACCTTACTTGTTTTAATTCATTTTTCACAGCATTTTGAACTACTTTAATGTGATCGAAATCCATCAACATGTAGCTGAGAATTTTGTAGTTTTTCAGCATCTTTTTCATTACATTACACGTTAGTTCTTAGGGAAATTTCATAGTTCATGTAGAACGTTTTTGGTGCATTTTCATGGATTCGTTTAGCCAAGAGTTTCTCACTCAATTCAGCCACATTACACTTCATATGAACATCACGATTTATATAAGTTTGTGCACGTAAGAATACAACCATAACATTACATTTTATAGCCTTAAATGTGAGAGCACATAGTCACGGTTCACATTGCACACACGTACCCATAGTTTCGGATCACATAGGTTGTCATTCATACGATTTCAAACACACATTCATGAACATATTCATCACGAAGAAACAACACACGCCTAATATCTACTAGCAAACATACCCAACCTACGAATCATTGGGAGCTAGTGAAGGGACATGCAATGGGGAACAGTTTGGGAAAGGGACAAAGAGAGAAGTGAACCCATTCCTTTTTGACGTTCAAACCTTGACCTTGCTGCCCAAAGTTTCTCCTCCAAATTCACGTCCAACACCGAAAACCTCAACCCCAATTCGACGGACAACCCTCTCTTTACCTAATGTGATTGATTAGTTTTTTGTTTTTATCTTTCGTGGTGACTTCTTCAAGTGTGAAGAACTTTGGTCAATTTTTCTTTTACTGAAGTTTTTTTTGGCAGAGAAAACGTGAATGAGATAAGAGAGAATGATTGTGAAGTGAGATAAACGTGAGAGAGTGAAACGTGAAACTAGTTTAGGCTTAGGTAAGGACTTAGTCAAACTAGGACTCTCCTAAACTTTAAAAAAAATCTTATTTTACTTTTTGTTAAACAACTGTAAATATTAATAATTTAGTTAATTTACCAATTTAAATAAAAACAATTTAAATCATTGCTTCCACCAAGGTTCGAACTCGGGTGGAGCAAGACTTCACTCAAAAACCCATCTTTTGGCCATCTCTCCCCAAATTGACCCTTAATAAATTAAATAATTAATTACATATTTAGGGTAATTACAATACTACCCTTATCCTGGAAAAAGACTATTTTATCCCTAGACCCTCCAAACTTAAGATTTCCCCTTTTTAAGTCCGGTAAAGACTCATTCGGGTAAATCTTCGTATTAGGGAGCGCTACATGGCTAGACCAACCTTTCCTAACTGAACTAATTCCCTAAGTTAGTTGGCTTGGTTGTCGCAAGGTTCAGAGGTTTGGTTCTACGCGCATCAATCCATGTGAACCCGGTCTAATCGTAGGCATTCTAGACACATTAAGCATTACTTAGCATATCCATTTTTTAGGATGGTTACATTATCCCCCCCCCCTTAGGAACATTCGTCCCTTAATGACACTACTAACTATCTAGGGTAATGCTAGCCAAATCATAACATACTTACTGTACACAATCAAGCAATATCAACAAAGAATGGAGACATAAGGAAACTTAGACTTAAGATTAGGAAGTCTAACCTCAAGGGCTGAAAAAATGTGGGTAGCAGGATCTCATATAAACCTCGTCCTCCCACGTAGAACCCTCAAAAAGATGATTCCTCCACCATGCCTTTACTGTGGCAACCTCCTTGTTCCTAAGCCGCTTGATCTGTCTGTCTATAATCTCAACAGGTACTTCCTCATAGGACAAGTCTTCCTCGACCCCCAAACCTTCAACAGGTAGAATCGATGCTGGATCACCTAGGCACTTCTTTAACATTGAGACATGAAAGACTAGATTATTAAAATCTAGCTCTGCAGGCAATGCCAACTCATAGGCCACCTCACCCACACGTTTTAGAATCTCGTATGTCCCAACATATCTCAGACTCAACTTCCCCTTCCTGCCAAACCTCATCACCCCCTTCATAGGCAATATCTTCAAATAGACCTGGTCACCAACATCAAACTCTAAGGGTCATTTTCTGTTGTCTGCATAAGACTTCTGCCGACTGTAAGTAGTAGCCAACCTGTCTTGAATCACTCTAACCTTATCTAAGGCCCCATGAATGATCTTTCAACCAAAAATGTATTGCTCTACAACCTCGAACCACACAACTATAGACCTACAGCTTCTACCATATAGAGCCTCAAACGGTGCCATGCTAATGTGTAGATAGTTCTCCCAGCTACCCCTGAAGTCAATCACACACGCCCTAAACATATCCTCTAATGTTTGAATGGTTCTTTCTGCTTGCCCATCATTCTGAGGATGAAATGCAGTACTAAGTTTTACCTGCGTCTCTAAGTTCTTCTAGAAGAATCTCCAGAAATGTGAAGTGAACTGAGCTCCTCTGTCATAAATGATAGGCTAAGGAATCCCATACCATCTAACAATCTCATCAATGTAGAGTCTCGCATAATTCTCGGATATATAAGTAGACTTCAAAGGGATAAAGTGGGCAGACTTAGTCATCCTGTCCACACTAACCCATATGAAGTCATGTTGTATCCTAGTCTTCGGAAGACCAACCACGCAGTCCATATTAATTACCTTTCACTGCCACATCGGAACGTTCATTATCTGAGTAAGACCGCCAGTCTTAAGATGTTCTACCTTAACCTATTGACAATTAGGACATATGGCCACATATTATGCAATGTCCTTCTTCATGCCATCCCACCAATAGATCTGCTTAAGATCATGATACATCTTGGTGGAAACTGGACGTATAGAAAAAACCATGGGCCTCTACAATGATACTGGTTTGCAAATCATCCATATCTAGTACACACACCACGTCCTAGTACCTAGTTATGTGGTCATCTCCCAAAGCAAAAGACTCATTCATCTTAACAAACACTGAGTCCTTCAGCTCCATCAATACAGGATCAAGATGCTGACCCTCCTTGACTTCACCTACTAAGGATGATTCAGAACTAGGATGAACTGAAACACCCCCAGCAGTAGAGTCAACTAAGCGCATACCCAGTCTGGCCAGTCCGTGTATATCTTTCACCAGCTTCTTCTTCTCATACTCAACCTGGGCTTTACTTCCCATACTCATCCTACTCAAATCATGAGGTACAACTGTAGCCTTACCTGGATGCTAGTGGACATTCATGTCATAGTCCTTCAACAGCTCCAACCACCTTCGTTAATGTAGATTCAACTCCCTATGTGTGAACACGTACTCGAGACTTTTGGTTATGTGAATACATCCACATGCACTCCATACAAGTAGTGCCTCCACAATTTCAGTGCAAACACCACAGCTACCAACTCCAGGTCATGAGTGGGATCATTCTTTTCATGAACCTTGAGTTATCTGGACGCATACGCTATAACCTTAAAACCATGCATAAGAAAACAACCCAAACCAACCCTAGATGCATCACAATAAATAGTGTAATTCTCCCCACACTTAGGCAAAGTATGCACCGAGGATGAAGTGAGCCTGTCCTTGAGCTCCTAGAAACTCTTTTCTAATGTATCCGTCCATTTAAACTTGGTATTCTTCTTAGTCAAAGTTGTCAATGAGGCAGCAATGAAAGAAAACCCTCCACGAACCTGCGGTAGTAACCAGCCAATCCCAGAAAGCTATGGATATTAGTGGGAGTAAGAGGTTTTGGCAAGTTCTTAATAGCCTCAGTCTTCCTGGGATCTACCTTTACACCTTTGTTAGACATAACATGACCCAGGAAGGTCACTGATCTAAGCAAGAATTCACACTTGCTGAATTTGGAATACAGCTGATGTTGTCTAAGTACCTTCAAGGTTACTCTCAAATGTTGTTCATGCTTGTCCTTGGTGATAGAGTGGATGAGAATGTCATCAATGAGTACTATGACGAAAGAGTCATGGTATTCACGGAAGACCCTATTCATCAGATCCATAAATGCAGTAGGTGCATTTGTGAGACCAAATTACATAACTAGGAACTCATAGTGACCATAACGGATACAAAAGGCTGTCTCTGGATATCTCCATCCCTAACCCTGAGCTGATGGTACCCTAAATGAAGATCAATCTTTGAGAAGAAACTAGAACCTTGGAATTGGTCGAACAAGTCATCTATTTTGGGAAATGGATACTTATTCTTGATAGTTACTTTTTTAAGCTGCCGATAATCGATACACATTCTAAAGGTTCCATCTTTCTTTTTCATAAATAACACTGGAGCGCACCAAGGGGATATGCTCGGGTGAATGAAACCCTTATTAGTGAGATCTTTTATCTGCAGCTTCAACACTTTGAGTTCAGCTAGATCCATTTTGTAACGAGGAATTGAAATTGGTTTAGTATCGGGTTCTAAGTCGATACCAAAGTCAATCTCTCGAGGGGGAGGAACTCCAGGCAAATCATCAGGAATACATCTTGGAACTCATTCACTAGAGGCAGTGAATTTATGGAACGAATGTCATGATCTTAATCATTAACACGCACAAGATGACATAATAACCCCTTGGACATCATTTTATTGGCCTTAAGGTTCGAAATCAAGGGATCAGGACGACACAAGTGATACCCCTCCCAGACCAGCTCTTCTTAATTAGGGAAACGAAATCTCACAACCCTACTACGACAATCCATACAAAAATAACAACTATGATGCTAGTCCATGCCAAAAATAACATCAAAATCATGCATTGGTAACTCAACCAAGTTTGCACACATAGTCTTACCACTTACAACTATTGGGCAATCCTTGTATTCTCTATCAGTTCTTACATTTTCTCCTAAATGTGTACTAACCACTATAGGATCATTTAGAACTTCAGGTAATATCTCAAAAGTGAGAGCAAGTGAAGGAGTTACAAAGGAAAGCGTAGACTCTGGATCAAGTAAAGCATAAACAGAAGTTAAGAATACTTGCAGCATACCTATGACCACATTAGCGGACTTTTCCTACTTTTCCCTGCCCTTAAGAGCGTAGAACCTGCTCATCTTAGGAGGCTCGGCTGCTGCTGCATCCTGTGGATTAGGCCTAGGATGGGCATTACCTCCAGCTTGACCCCCATTCTGTGGGAAGTTCTTAACCATGTCCCACTCTTACCGCAACCGAAACAGGCATAAGTGCCCTGTTTTCACTCTCACAATTCAACCGAAAATAGGCATTAGTGCCCTGCTTGCACTCTCCATTGTGAGCATGGCCACACTTACCATAGTTTTTCTGGGATGCTGCATATCACCTCCATTTCCTTTCTTGGGCTTGCTCTTCCTCCTCTAAGTGTTATATTCCTTTGAAAGTTAGAGTTCCCTGAAGTCTGTTGCCCCTTTTTGAATCTAGGATACTCATGGATGCCAAATTTGTTCCTATGGCCCCCATTGCTATGACCTGCCTAATCATGAGGCTTAGGCCTCCTAGCATCACGGACGCCCCTCTTCTTCCAATTTTCCTCTACCTGCTGGACATGCACCATCAACCTGGAGAGGTCCATGTTATCATGGAGCATCCCAGACCGACACTCCTCCTCCAGATCTCTGGTGATTCCTATGAGGAACCTACTCATCTCATACCTACTGTTAGATACAAGGGAAGTAGCATACCTGGAAAGTTTGACAAACTTTAGGGAATACTCCCTAACTATCATAGATCCCAATTTAAGGTTGATGAACTCCTAAACTTGGCATCCCTCATCTCTCTTGGAAAGAATCTCTGCAAGAAGGCTGTCTTAAACAGATCCCAAGTGAACGGAGCTCCGCACAAAGCTCGTCTATCTTACCACATCTTGCCCCAAGTTTGTCCAACATCCTTGAGCTGATAGGAAGCCAACTCTGCATTCTCGAGTATCTGTTGATCCGATATCAACCAAAATCTTATGCACCTCATCCACAAACTCCTGGGCATCCTCCGAAGTCTTCGAACCTGAAAAAAGAAGGATGCATCCTCGGGAAGTCTCTCATCCTGTCATCCATGCTACGAACCAGTGGGTTCTCCCTCTGAATGTTCTGCCGGTTGACCTGGTTAGTCATGGCTTGATCCTTCATAGGGATGTCCTGTGCCATCTAGGACAGATACTCTCGCACCTACGGATCAGTTAACCCTGCAGGGTTAACCGGCATAGCTACTCCTTAATCTAGAGCCAGGTGTTGAACCTTATTATCCCCAGCAGCTTCTCCTGCTTTCCTCTAACCAATGGTTCTCCTAGTATTCATTCTCTGAAAACAATAAGCATTGATGTTAAACACGCTCACAACATCAAGAAAGCACACATTAGGAAAAGGCACGATGAGATCAGAAGAAAGAAATTTTCATACGCATCATGTAGTCTCTAATCCCGGATAGTGGTGCACTTCACTACCATGACTTAGAAACCACTAAATGTGGTAGATTTGAACTTATTATTCTCAGAATTTAACCTAGGGCTCTGATACCAACATTGTCAAGATCGGAATTTAGATCCCAGACGAGACCATCGTCGTTGACCTCTTCGAGGTCGCAAATAATCCTGCATATGTCATCCTTACTTCATCTAGGTTAATTTTAACAAAAAATTTGAATCTTTTTTTATTCTTAACATACATGTATTCACACTACTTAACATCATAGGAGTTCACAAATCAACTATCTAATAAAGAGATAATCAAATGAAAGAATCAGTTCATAATTTTATTAAACGTACTTTTTCCCAAACGGCACCAATACAAAGTCTTAACAAAAGTGGAAAGAAACACTATTCAAATATTCTGAAATAGCTATAGCCTACATATAAGCAAGATAATAACGGTAGACATCCTCGAGAGCATGAGGGCCTACCAAGTCCGGATGAATGAAAGCTCCACATCTAGATAGCTGCAACGTTAACCTGTAAGCTCTAGCATCCACCTGTGCCTGCACCTAAAATTGTAGAATTGTATGGGATTAGTACACACTTGTACTAAGTATAGGTATATGCAAGCACACACCAAGGACATGCATAAGTAAGAACAACTCTTTCCTAATAACATGATTATGGAAAGTCAAGTCAGTGGACTTGCCAAGATGGGATAAGGAAAGTTAGTGAGATTTCCAAATTTGAATTAGGAAAGTCATGCCATAAGACTAACATGCATTATCAAACTTATCATATTGCACGCAGCACATAAAATCTTACACATACCACATATCATTTTGCATATAGCACATAACATCTTTCATATCATTCATTCATATACCATGAGACCTTGGAATCATGGACTTGACATTAAGACTTTCAAAAATAAGGGCTCAAAATATGGGACCTCAACTAGGGATCCTTCATTAGCAAACACAGAGTCTACTTCATTCATACGTATTTCATTTAATTTTGTTCATAGGCTAGTGTGAACACCACCTATACCTAGGATGTAGTTTAAGACTTTTATCGGGTTTACTATGCAATTATCATGAATAACCTAGTGTCATTAATTAAGTCTAGCTCACCTCTTGATCATCCTTTCCTAACACCTTTGGTATCATTCATTTCATTATGTGCATCATTTGAGGCTGGCCTCATTCATTCATTGGGAACTTTAACTTTAACTGACATTGATCATGTGAGCATCATGTCCCCTACGCCAAAAAGACGTTGAATCACTGGCCAAAGTTACCCATAACATTCTAGCGTACATGGGAATTGAACCATGAAAGATCCCTATATTGGCAGTATAGATTCAAAGACTAGGAGATATAAGGAGACCCATACCCGGAATGCTAAACAGTCTCATCTTATGAGAGTAACGTGAACCTCCGCCCTTCCCAAAATAAGGCATCACCGCTCATAGCTAGTCTATCAATATTCTGTATAAAGTTCCATTACATTCAACTCATACGTCATGGAAGTTGGCTTCTAGTATGAGAACATCATAGCTGAATAGATGATTTCTCATCTCATCATTAGTATTAAGTTTATTATTCTGAATACTTTCATAAGAATGTTCATAGAGACTGGTCTCTTCATTAGCTTTACACTCTTATAAGTGATTACGTTTTGGTAACATTTAGTTTGGCTCATTTTAGATTGTTCTCATATATACATTAGCCTCTTATCATATTGTCACCATATTCATTAACATTAGCACATTTTTTCTTCATAGTTACCCACCCCTTATTTCGTGCATGTTCATTTCATCATATGCCAATGCACTTGGCCATTTAGTGTGTTTCACACTCTTACTAGCCTTCTAGGGTTTCATCACTTCATTGTTCATTTTATCATATGCCAATGCACTTGGCCATTTAGTGTGTTTCACACTCTTACTTATCCCTTATAGGTTTTCATCATTTCATTAATACATCATAGGTTCACTTACTTCTAAGCGTATGCTAGACTTATGGGTTCATACATACAAGGACATGCAACGGGAAACAACCCTTAATTTTCGGATTTGAATATACTGAACCTTAAGGGGTCTCTTGAAAAGAAGAGAAAAGAGAACCCATACCTTTTTGACGTTCAAACCTTGACCTGATGCCCAAAGATTCTCCTCCAAATTCACGTGCAACACCAAAAACTGCAGCCCCAATTTGATGGACAACCCTCTCTTTGCCTAACGCGATTGATTAGTTGTTTGTTTTTATATTTCGTTGTGAGTTCTTCAAGTGTGTATAACTTTGGTCAATTTTTCTGTTCATGAAGTTATTTTGGAAGAGAGAACGTGAACGAGAGAAGAGAGAAAGATCGTGAAGTGACATAGATGCGAGAGAGTGAAACGTGAAAGTACTTTAGGCTTAGGTAAGGACTTATTCAAACTAGGACTCTCCTTAACTTTAAAAAAAATCTGATTTTACATTTTAATAAATCAGCTAATAAATATTAATTAACTAAATTAATTTACCAATTTAAATTAAAACAATTTAAATCATTGTTTTCCACCTAGGTTCGCACCCGGGTGGAGCAAGACTTAAATGCAATGAGTGGTTTTATATGATGTTTGACCTTCGAATATGACTATATGAAGTATGTGAACTGTATAATACTTATTGTATCAAAGTTTTATGAAGTTTTCACAAAAAGGCATGATGCATGTTTTCAAGTAAAATGTACCTTTGAAATGCATGGTTGCCATACTTAGTGCATTCTTATAGTAACACCATTCTTCTTTACTTTTTACATTAATTGTAGGTTATGGATGCTTAAAGTATGTCTCTAATGTGAAGGGATTGATATGTGTTTCCAAAGCTCAAGGAAAGGGATCCTTATGTTCCAAGGATTCCCTACATTATGTTGATGTAAAGTCATGTAATAGTTCAGTTAATGTTTTATGTTATAAGGAATATGTCCATAATCTACTTAAATGGTGTTGAATATAAGATGAAAAAGAGACTTGTAGTCTAACTATGTAGATATGGTATTATATATATAAAATGGAAGTGATGTTTTAGCATACGATGTACTATGAAAGTTTTAAATTTTCCGCTAAATTACCTATGACAATGCGATGAATGATAATTATGGGCTTGTATAAGACTTCCGAGGGTTCAAGTACATCACGTTACTTCTAGAGGGTGCTTCTCGGTTGTGACAAACATGGTATTACAACATGAGGTTATAAAAGTTGATTTAGGGTCAAAAGTCTTATGTTTCCATGTCTAGTAGAGTCTCTCTCATTGGTGGTGAGTCGCGACACATCCATCAGCGGGAGGCTATAGGACGATAGAGTTTCCCTTCTTCATCATTCTCATGTCGTGCCATAGAACTTAACTCTATAAAATCTCTCTCTTATGTTTTCTTGTCCAATGGTCTTTTAGATGTGATTGCTTGGATGAGATGGTATCTCTATGCTTGAGGGATAAAAGGTAACTTTTGATACTTATCTTGGTTTTATGGTTTAATGAGTATGTGTGAAGGTGAATTTTAGAATGCATTTATGAGGTGTTTCCATTAAGGCTATATATGAGACCTATGTGAAATGACATGTTATGTGAACATTTATGTTATGATATGGTTATAGCTTGTTAAAGAAATGGTTATAGTTAAATTGAGCTTCCTTTTGAAATAATGAGTTGCCTTATGAGTATGCATAATAGTAGCATAAAAGTATGGTTTTGGTCTGAAATTCTTTAGGAAGTGTTTTAATGGATAAAAATTCATATTGACCTTATATTTTAAGTGTTCAATGTTGCCCTTTGTATATGCGTAATGGTTCATGTGTTGCGTTCTATGTTTGAACCTTCATGGTTTCCTTGATTGAGTTGAAGTCTTTTTGTGTAGGCTTAATCATAGAAGTGAAGGTAGTGTGCTTACATAGTAGGGTGATAATGTGGGTTGGAATGACCTAGAAGTTACCTTACTCTGGTATTAAAATAAAAAGAAAGAGGCTTTATGCCTAAGTCTCCTCTATTGTTTCTTCTAAGGATGTCATGACCCTTGGTATTCATGGTATATTTGAAACCTTAATGTAGTACCTCGAAAATAACTTAGGAGAATATAGAGACTAACATGTTTTTCATGAGGGTATAATGTCCTAAAATGGTATATAAGGTGGTATTGAGGCAATGTCTATAGTTTTAGGTTATTTGGAAGTGAACATCAAGTGACGACCAAGACATTCGACGACTAAGTGGCATATGTGCTTCATATGTTTTGTATGTGTTTAGGTGTGATTAATGAGTTAATAAGGTCCTTAAATGAATTATAATGGTGTTTATAGGCAGTGTGTCATGTTTTGTGGAAGTTTGGAGGTCAAATGTCCAAGAACGTTTATGACGTTCGAAAGGTTTGCCTTGAAACGACCTTGTGTGTCTTGGCATGTTTCGTCGAATTTTACGTGTTCATTTTGGATGAAATTGATGAGGGAGGTTCTAAACTTGTATACGAACATATTCATGTTGGAAAAGTCCGAACAAACATCCCCAAGGATCATCCAAGGGTCGTTGAGCAAGGTTTATTCAAAGAGCCAAAGGCTGTCTTAGACCAGCCCAATCGACTGAGGCAATCAACAACCAGTAGGCTGGTCGACTCCCCGTTTTTGAGGGAGTGGTTTAAGACTTATCCTGGGGAGCTTAGCTCCAATTTTCAGTCTCTAAACCCATCGACGGAGGACAGGACGGTCTATTTGTGGAGTGATGCCCAGTCGATGGTCAAGTCGTCTGTGATGTTGTTCCTGCGTGCAGTTCACTGTAAAGTTATGGGTGAAGTTTTAAATTCACCCCACGTACAAATAATATAAAGAGAGGTTACTTAAGGGTCTTTTGGCTATTTTAAACAAGTTTATAAGTCTTTAACACTTAAAAGAATTCATTCTTCAATAATCAAAACCCAAATTCCCTTAGAAATTCTTTAGAACTCCATTGGAACTAAAACTCAAGGAATGGCTTGGATTGGAGATTTGAGTGGTGATTCTTCATCAAAATGTAGATTATATTTATTGAGGTATGGTTTTGTATCCTTGAAACTCTATTCATCAAGGAGCCCAACTTACAAAGAAGTTTTCTAATGTTTTCAAAGATGAATTCCAATTTCATGATCTTTCCAAGGGTTCTTGCATTAAAGGTTTAATAATTGTATATTGATTGAATTTTTTTTAATTAGATTATTTTAACTCAATTAACCTATGAACCCATGAAATTAATTAACCCTAGTTTTTTACTACTTTATGGGTTAAGTGAGATTGATCTAATGCTTATAAATTCTAGTGTAGTTTTCTATGGGCTATTGATTGATGTAATAATTATATTCAATTGATATCAAGGTTGTATTTTATTGATGAATCTATAATTAATTGACTTAGTTTCATTGAATATCAAAGTTTATGTATTTAATTATTGGTTATGGCCTTGGGTAAGGGCCTTATGGTATTGGATTGGATGATTTCGCCTTGGATTGAACAGTTGAGAATGAATTGGTGGTATGCTACCCTAATTATCATTATTTTATTTATTATACTTCAATTGTGTTGTGATTGGTATGGTCCACTTATGGTGGTGGTACTATGTGCTTTACTTGCAATTGATTTGGCCTTGTCGCGGCGTTACTTTATGTATTTATGATTATCATGGCCTTGTCTGCACTACTTGAAGCATTATTAATATTTGTGTAGTTGATTTATGTGAATTATGAGCATATCTATCTACAGGTTATTAAGTGAAAGTATGTGTTCCTTTTATGTTTATTAGGAGATCATGCTAGACTATGACTATGTCTTTGTCTGTGTCGTCTTAGGGTTGATGCATAATTGTTCCTACTTGACTATATGAGTCTATGATGGTTATATTTATAGTGATGTATCTGATGACATAAAGATTATAAGGGTCATTCCTAAGTGCTTCAAAGAATGATATGCTATATGTGATAAAGTAAAGAATGTTTCTGTCTTGTTTTGGTAGACTTGTGTCCCTTACTTGATACATGTATGAATGATATGTTTATATGATATTTCTTGACTAAGTAGTATTAGTTCACCCCTGTCATACATGAATGAATGATATGTGAGACCTCAAATGATGTTAAAAAGGTCATGTACGTGGAACCTTAAACCTAGTGGTAAAGTTATGAACTTTGAAGTTGAGAGTCGTAATGGTATCCTTCATATAAATGATGATGTTCTTAGGGTTGATTGTCTAGAACGGCATCATATCATCCTTAGAAAAGTCATAATGAGCTATCTTAGTTGCCATTGAAAGGTAGCCCTAGTGAAACTCTTTGGAAAGGTTAATGTGATTAGGTTATGAACTAGATATGGAACCCCTTTGTATGAACCTTTAATGTCAATTACTCTATGAGAATTGAGTTTAGCACCGAGCGATAATGTCATGGGAAGTATCTCTACTTGAGAAGGAGACTCGAGTACAATGTAGCTCTACTTGAGAATGAGACTAGAGTGCATAAAAGCCCTTCGTATTCCTAAACCATATGACTACATGGGTTGTGTCCTAGTTCTACCCTTGGCAAGTAGAACACCCTCATAAGAGTAGGTTAGAACTTCGGATTCCATGTCTAGCAATCATGGTCTATGTTGGTTATGTCATATTCTCTTCATATGGGATACTTACGAGCATTAGATAGGTTCTATGCAGTTTAGATTGTAGTATTGGACGCTATCTAGACATTGCACATAGGCTTTGAAGGTGTTTGTTAGAGTCCTTAGGTCTTGTCAAATACCATTACTTGAATTTCTTTATGTGATGAATGAGTCTTAAATGAACTAAGGAATGTAATGACTTAAGTTAAGAAAGCATGTCAAATGAATAAGTACTTATCTAGAGTAGTTAAGGGTTGTATAGTTAAGGTGTGAAGGGGGCATAGGAATGGTCACTTCGTATCTTACCTAGATAAGTCTTAAGAATGACTCTAGTTAGGGAAGATGATTGATTATGTGGACATGATCTAAGCCTTAGGTAGTCTTAAGGATTATCTAGGTAATCTTGAATAGGTCAATCATGGAAGTTATCTTTTTGGTTTACTTATGGAAGTCTTTTTATATCCTTTGGAAGGATAATGTTATATTATGTATGTGTTGATGTATCAAGTGACAGTGAGTATGATTTTATCTGAGGTTATATATTGGATCTCTTAAGTCTGTGTTTAAGAGATTGTATGGGCGGTTGCTTCACCACTTACTCAAATGAGACTTAGAATCACCTTTGGTAGGAGAATCTCAAGTTCATGTGTTTGATGTCCTGTAGGTGTGTTGATCTCATTACAGGTGGTCTTAAGGATCATTTAGGTGTTCCTACAAAGGTTGTATGGGCGTTCTATCTTTGTATTACTTAAATGAGTCTTATGATAGCTTTTAGTGAGGAGACTACATTCTAGGAAGTGTCTAAGGTGAAGTTAATGGATTTCACTATAACAGCGAAGAAGTTCATTGTAACAGTGATGTACTTCACTGTAATGTTTTCCTAAAAATTTACTAAATTTTTGAAATGTTACCTTATGTGTTTCTAAGGTGTTAAATATTATTCTTATTATTATGATATGATGTTTTGTGAAAAAGAAGCATATTTCCAATAAATGTCCATTTTCATAATTTTGTGCATATGCCATACTTAATACATGTGTTTGTACTATTCAATGTTTTTTATCTATCTCTATAGTGGTTGGTAGGTGAGGAGCATTTGGGAAGAAATACTTGGATCGTAGCATCATTCAAGTGAAGTGAAGTATGTCCTCATTTGACTTGAGGGGATAGATGTCAAGTATGCCGATTGCACTCCGAGAGTGTCATACATTCTAGGGTGTGGTATTGGGATGTGACACTTATGTGGTTGGTAAGTATGACCTAAGTTTAATGTTATGGATTTCCTTTAGGTGTTGAACTTAGAGGAATGATGAGGTATGAGATAATATCCCTTGATGATTGAGTTGGTAGAGTCCTTTATGTGAGATTAGGAGTGAGAACCCTCAAGAATGTTGAACCTTCTTATGTGAGACGTACATAGGTTGGGTTTGACTTGCCTTGACCTTTTGGTTTAAAGTTATGACATGATTAGGCTTACCCCAAGTGGGGGATAATTTGCCTAGGTGTTAAGGTTTAGAATGCCCTTTGGTATTCCTATATTGAGTTATTGTAATTCTTTTTAGGTTGGTAATCACTTTTAAGTGATGATGAGGGAGGTTGATAAGCTAAGATCCTGTTGAGGTTGGGTTAAGTTTCTCTTTAAGGGGCTTACCCTAAGTGGGGGATGGTGAGGTGAGTAGTAAGGTTATTGATATTTCTACCTTGTCCTTTTATTCTTACTTGAGCTTTAAACTACAGAGTTCCTAGAAGCGTGTTCATAATAAAAGTCTTGCATAAAAGTATGAGTTGCATGTTCTTCGTATGTTTTGTATGTCTTAATTTACACTATATTAAGCATGTTTTTTTAAGATTTTAAATTGCACGAAAGAGGATTTTTTTATCAAATTCATGATTTCTCATGTTGATTGTGAATCTTGCTATGTTAGTTTTGCATTTAACTTCATGAGTTAAGGTCATTCTTAATGTGTAGTATTTAGCCTCATAATGAAAATTATTAGTCTCCGTGAAATGAAAATATGAGTATCTTGAAAATTATGTGAGTTTTATGGTTTGGAAAGCATGATTGTAGGCTCACTCTTGCAAAGTGAAGGCATGTCTACCTAGTGTCCTTGTGTGTTCCTATAATTTGTGAGATTTTCCCAAATTGATACTTGCTTATGAAGGCTAGTGTTATGCTAGAAATCGAAATTTTGTTAAATGACTTCCTATTGTTGTGATGTGTGTGGCGTGAATTACCATTTTGACTTCACTGGGAAGAAATCATGGGCATGTTTTGGTTAAAGAGTTGAGAAATTCTCATTTAAAATGCCATGACCTATGTTCCTTGCTTGGGTGTATGAGCTCATGAGACATGTAAGTGTGTTCAAAAGAAGAACATTCCTCCCTAAACATAACTAAGCATGGTATGGTTGAGTATAGCCCTCGTGGAATTATGCCTAATGAATAAAAGTCCATTGTTGATCTACTTGACTCAAGTTTATGTGCATTCAAGTATGAGTGGTTACTTGCTTCTTGAGTAATGTGGAATCTGCCTATGTGTGATTATATATGATAAAATCTTAATTAATTGAAATATATATACCATGTTATGATTAGGACAAGGATGTTTCTCCCATGAACATGATAATAGCCCAACTGTTCGATGCATATAAGAGTGAGTAAATAAGGGTTTTGCTTGCTTATGTTACATTAAGTGCTAAATGGTCTGAAGTTGGTGTTCCTTGTAAGTTTGTTTCATTTACTTCTATGTGAAATTGTTATGAATGTTATGATCTACTCTATGGGTCATTGAAGTCCTTGTTGTGTTTAAAATGTTCGAAGTGTTATTCGAGGACGAATGTTTCCAAGTGGATGATATTGTAAGAACCCCAAAATGAATTAAGTTGTCTAGAAACTCATATGTTCCTAATAATCTTTTTAAAATGTTAATTAAGTGTTTTAAAACATTTATGGTTTCTTTTAAGTCATTTGGAAGTCAAATGTATAAGACGTTCGAAAGTTAGTCCTTCGACGCACTTGTGTGTGCCTAGCTTGTTTTGATGTGTTGCGTGTGTTGTTTGATGCTCAACTGATATGTAAGTTCCTTGACATGATTTAAGTTGGAAACTTCCAGTCAAAACATCCCAAGGATCATACAAAGGGTCCTTCAGGAAGACCCTACTTGTGGACAAAAGTTGTCCCGAGTTTGCAGCTTACTGCCTTAGTGTTCACGGACGACTTTATGGCAAGTGGAGTGGATCAAGGTCCATGAAATTGGTCGTGTAACTTCCTTAGATACTTTTAGGATTGTATAGACAATGGATACACTTCCCCAAAGACCATAAACCATCAAAAGGGTCGTGAACCACGTTCACGGTCTGTGAAGGTGGCCGTGGTCCCTGGTGGGCTGGCCAAGAGTTGATTTCCAAATAAATCCATTCGATCATTTATTAATTGGGTTGATTTTAAATGGTTTATACATTAAACATAAATAGTTTAAGGTCTTTTAACAAATTATAAACCCATTATTTTCAAAACCCCAAATCAAAACCCCAAGTTCTTCTCTCTATCCCAATGAAGAAGAAGGCAGACATGGAAGTTGGAGTTGAAGGCTTTTCATGATTTTTCTCCTACAATTTCGTGGGCTTTTATTCATGTAGAAGTTATGTTACTCAGTAATCTTTAGATATCCATTCATATTGAGAATTCGTTCAAAGGTTTTGAAAGAGAATTCATGATCAATCTCTATATCTTTCAATATAGCCATTGGTTCTTTCTCAATTGATTTAAAAAGCATGATTATGATGAATTTATGTTTATGTAATGATTTTAAAGTGAATTTCAATCCAATTTCATGATGGACCCATGTTCCCTCCAATTCTCAAATTAGCATATATTATCGGCATTGTGATCTTGACTTTAATTTATTGAATTATGATTCTAGTATGTTGATTTGCTTGTATGTACTTCCAATTATGTATATTAATGTTGGATTATGTATATTTGATCCAATGTGTATCAAGTCTTGCGATTTTGTTAGGTGGATCAACATTTTTCCATATTTTATAGATTGATAATGTAGTGTATAACATATGATCTCGATTCTAGTGTAGTTGAAGCATGATTTTGTTTAGGTTATGATCTTTTTAGCTAACTACGTATATTGTATTATTAATGAATTATGATTATTGATCATGGATGATCAAATCAAGGGATCTTTGGTAAGGTTGCTATACTCCTCTACGTTTCTATAGAATTGTTAGTAGACTTGGCCTTGTATGGCACTGTGTGTTATGGTTCACTTACGGTGGCAGTTTTACTGTATTGTCAATATATATGTGATGTTATCATGTCCTTGAAGGGAATTGTATTATGAAGGTGTGGCGATGATGATCATCAAATGTGAAGCATGCCTAGTCTTCTACTCTAGTTGTGATCTAGGTTGGGTTGTTATGTATAAGATTGTCAATGACTATGTTAAGGTTATGTGTAGGTGCTGCCATTGATGAATTATTGATGACATATTAACCCTTACCTATGTGCCACTATGTGAATCTGTTATTAGATAATGTTAGGAGTCTTAAGTGTAATGTGAAGTTAGCTTGTCTCCAATGCTAAATTGTGATGTGTGGTCTATACTTGAATGTGCATAGTGGTGACAAGAGGGTCTATGCCTCTATGTTTTGTTGATAGCCATTAGGGGATCATGTTGACTAATGTACACAAACTTACTCTTTATGCAAGCTTACAAATAGTATAGGTTCATGGTGTCGAATGAAATGATATTCGCATATGCACTTGTGTCTACAACTATGAATATAAAGCTTATGTCTATGTGGTATGTGATGTATCCCTTAACTAGTTTGATAGGTCTACTAGTATGTAGAAGGGTATGGAACCTTGTCCATGCATTGCATGTGTGCCTTGACAGGTAGTTCCAAGGTTTATGATCTTGTACATGTACATGAATGCATGAGTATGTTATGAATATGCATAATGTCTAAATGTGTTTATGTGAAAGGATTACTCATGTAGTTACACATACAACTTTATGCATGAATAAAGTAAATTATGGATATTTGTGATCTCAAGGTGTTATGTGAAAGCTTTGCTCACATGTATGTACACACACAGACATGTATGATGATCTAGTCAATAGAGGGGCTCTTGAAAGGTGTTCTCAAGGGTACCCTGAACTAGTTGGTGATTTACATATGCTATGTCCACATGAAAGTACTTCTCACATCATTTAGGTTGATGAACTCTAATATATGACCTGTGAGCTAAGCATATGAGGGGTTAACTCTAATAATCTTATATTTTTTAAAGTAAAGATAATAATGGATTTTAAATAAGGGGAACTTAGTTTAACACCGACTAAACTTAGATGAGGGGTGCCCCTTCCCAATGTGGGAAGGCTTGTTCAGCATAGTCCTCACGGGGTGGATAACTACAATGCCTCAATAGGCATAAAGAGGGTTTTCATATATACCTCCAAGTTCCATAAAATATGCTTTCCACATAGGATCTAGAAAATGATATCACCTAATATGCTAGCATGTGTTAATGTTCTACCTTGGCAGGTATAGCACCTTCCCTTTGTTTAAGGCTCTACAACACCAAATTCTATGTTTAGCACCCATGGTCTTAGTGACATTTAATGCTATAATTTCCCTAAAGTAAAATGGACAATGGAAGTGAGGTAAGGACCCTAACTAGGATAACCTAAGGGATGTTGCTTAGTGTAGGTGGTGTATGGGACTTCACCTATGCATTGAACAAGTAGCTCTTGAAGGGAGTTTTTGGAAGGTGTTCTAATGTATATGACTATGTTTATGTTTCTTATGTATTAAATTGTAGTGTCCTCTACTTGTTGTGATGATGTGCATGGTATGAGTACTAATGGGTCTATATGATATGGTCTCTTCATATGTGCATAATGTTGGTCTTATTGACTATATGATGAAGTCTTGTTTGGCATGAATGAAGTTGTCTATACTTTTGTTCTTGGTGTATGGAGTGAATGGTATTCTTGTAGTCTCTTTATAGGTTTACATAGTATGCGTGAGGTTATGCGACTTCACATATACATTGTACTAGTAGGCTTAGAATGAGGTTATGAGTAGTGTTCAATGATGCTTTATGAAGGGAAGTCCAAGTATGTGTTGTTAACTATTGTTTATAATGATGTTATTGATAGTGTGACTCTCATGATGTCTTGGGTTATGTCTGATATGAGGGGTATGCATTATGTTGAGTTGTATGTGAAGTTTTTCTATCATGATATACTATGCCTCTATGTATATATATATGAGTTTGCAAAGTAATGAGGGTGAATGTATGATTACCTTGTGATCTTAAGGTGATACTTGAGTGTGGATGGTGTAATGGGACATTATCTTTACATTGCACCAAGTGTCACTACAATATTACTTGGGAAGTCAAGGAGTTTAAATGAAGAAAGCTTATTGTAAAAGGAAAAAGATGTCACTTAAAAGAAATAGTAGTTACTGTAAAGTGGTGACTAACATGACTTAAATGCAATGTGTGGTTTTATATCATGTTTGACCTTCGAATATGACTATATGAAGTTTGTGACCTGTATAATACTTATTGTATCAAAGTTTTATGAAGTTTTCACAAAAAGGCATGATGCGTGTTTTCATGTAAAATGTTCCTTTTAAATGCATGGTTGCCATACTTAGTGTATTCTTGTACTAAAACCATTCTTCTTTACTTTTTAAATTAAGTGTAGGTTATGTATGCTTAAAGGATTTCTCTAAGGTGAAGGGATTGATATGTGTTTCCCAAGATCAAGGAAAGGCATCCTTATGTTTCAAGGATTCCCTACATTATGTTTATGTAAAGTCATGTAATAGTTTAGTTAATCTTTTATGTTATAAGGGTCATGTCCTTAATGTACTCTAATTATGTTGAGTCTAAGATGGAAAAGAGACTTAGAATCTAACTATGTAAATATGGTATTTTATATATATAATGGAAGTGATGTTCTAGCAAGCGATGTGCTATGAAAGTTTTAACTTTTCCGCTAAATTACCTATGACACTGCGATGAATGATAACTATGGGCTTGTATAATACCTCCGAGAGGTCAAGTGCGCCATGTTACTTCTAGGAGGTGCTCCTCAGTCGTGACAGAGAGTTTGTCGCTCCCCCTTTGTTGATTGAGTCTAGGCTCCGATAAATGTATTGGAGGAGGACATTATCAGGACGACCACGCATTAGTCATTGAAGTACCAGCTTTTTAAATCGGATCCAAATTTCATGCAAGTGTTCTCAATTCAAACGCTTAAAGCCTTGGATAATATTTTGAACGGTCATCATCTTCGAAGTGGGAAAGAATTGTATGTTGAAAGTTGTAACCAATTCCTCCCATGAAATGAGTGAGTCTCAGTTGAACTGATTCCTGAGAGATGTTTTTGAACGAAAGTGTTCCACACACATCCAAAAAAGTTTATAGGTTCTCATGCAGGTCCTCATGAGATAATCCACTAAAAAGTCCATTTAGTTGCAAAAAATACAACATGGTACTAGTTATGTAGAATATTGTGTTTCCCTCTGCTGGAGGTAATCATATGGACCCAAAACCTCCCATGAGATGTGGGTCATTAACGTTGGGCTCCTGGACATCGTTCTGATTGCCGATGTCATCCTAATGGCCTACCTGACTTCTATTGCTACCGTTAACACTCATGCTTCCTGGGAATTTTAAACAACAAATAAAACAAAACTAAAAGTTAAATTAGTGGAAACTACAATACAAAGAACTAAAAACTATAAGTAACTACATTTTCACATGACACCACTCCCCGACAGCAGCACCATTTTGATTATTCAATATGTGTATCTTTTCTTATTTCGTGATCAATGAAACTAACCTACAGTTTTAGTGTCCACAAATTGAAGCTAGTAAAGTAACCCAACCAATGGTTGGGGTCATGTCCCAAGGGAGTGGTAGTGAAAGTTGTAGCAAATTAGAATTCCAATTTAAATATTGGTAGTTTAATATATTTTTTAATATTAAAACAAAACAAGTTTAATTTGTGACACCAAAGTGTCAAATATCAGGGCGATTGTCACAAGTAGTAGAATAGTAAAAATAAAGGAGAAAATAAGTATGGGTGAAAGTTCTTAGGGTGTGACCGCAATATATGTTGACAAAAACTAATGTTTACATACTATTGATAGGAAAATTTGCAAAACAATGGTGACTACTCAAAGCTTTAAGTGAAAGTAAATTCCTCTTGGGAAATATACCCTATATCAAATGGGTTCCTCCCGGAAACCCACTCATATAAACTAACCAGCCTACGCCTTACCCACTCTATTACCATTCGATAGAGGGTGGTTGGATATGGAACTAGGGCTCACCCTATCGAGTTGAACCTCGTGTTGACCCAGTTCTTAGGCCATCACTCTAGTGGTCTTAGTTTCCAGACCTCCCTTACGACCAATCAAGAAACACATGCGTGGTTTTGTATTTGCAACTACAAACCCATTAAATTACACCATAACCACTTTGTGAAATAAACATTAAATGCATCTAATCCTATCAGCAAGCAAGACCCAACAATAATATCATCACATATTTGCTAACTCACACCCCAAGAATGGGGATTTTTAGCCACATATAAAACAATAATAAAATATACTTAAAATGATAAAAGAATCCAGTGAGAATAAGAGATTAAACCTTAAAAGTAGCAAACGAAAGTAAACGGAGAAGATCCATTTTCAGAATTGGAAGAACTTTTTTCTACAAACTTCCTCAAAAACCTCTACAAAATTGAAAGAAAACTTAAGAACAAATTTTCTAAAATAAAATATCAAGTGTAGAATGTTTCACTCTCTAAATTTCTATATCTATTTAATAAAAGAGTTCAGTATTTATGTACTTCAAATTTAGTGTTGGCGGATCAATTCGGCGTCTTAAGTCGTGAATCGCCAAGTGATACGGTGATTAAGTCTTTCTCTGGTTCGTCGCCATCTGTTCCTTGCATCATGCAGTTGTAACATTGGGCGAAATAACTCTACTTCGCAAAACTATTTGGTGAAACGCCGCCTGCTTCTTTTTGCCTCCTTTGGATCCACTTCCTTCAGGGCTCACTTGCTATAACAGAAGGCAGAACTTTGCTATACGGCATTTCGCCACTGTGCTTGGCGATGCACACTTTGCATCTTCAACTCTTTTCTTCCGTTTCGCACCTAAGTGTCTATGCTCCTACCAAATCCTCAAATACCCGAAATTTAGAAGTTTTTATCATATGTCAAGATAAAATACACAATTGAGGATACTATATGCAATAAAATAAGGCCCTAGATGAGTCAAATTTTTTAGGACTCATCAAGCCCATATAATAAAAATATATTCATCTAACTCCATCCCTACACTAATCCCCATCACAATATTTCAAACACTCAATTCATCAAACCTCACCTACTTCTCATTGTAGTACTGTTAGTACCAAAAAACATCATAACTACATCAACCATTTACCTTACTCTCAAATCGTAACTAGTATCAAAGTCTTCTTAACAAACACATTATCGCCTTCAATATTTTCAAACTATGGCTCTTTCTCTTTACAAATAAGCATTTTATGAAATATATGACTCTCACCCAATGCTGAAAACACTAATTTCAAATCTAAAAGTACCTCCCCATCAATATAAAGTTATTGAATCATATACAATGTCAATTCGGCTTAACATTTCAGATACAATGTCGACTAATATTCAAAACCATCATACCTCATACCAACAATTGAGAAATTTTTGGTCACTCCAATAATTTGATACACTATAAGCTCATAACCTCTACTCACCGTGAAATACGGTGTCGTCCCACGAAAAAGTAGTTTCAATCCCCTCAAATCCTCATTAACCATGTAGAATTGTAGGTCCATACTATTGAACATCCATAAGTTACCTATCATAATTTGAACAATCTAGATAGCTCGACATAACCACATAGAATCTTCGACACACCATTACTTGTAACCAAAACCAAAACTCAATATTTACAAAAGTCAATGATAAGATCCTAGTAAATCTGTACCAAATTAGTTCACATCTCACATCATATCTAAATTCATAGGAAAATATCAAGACAACCTTCAACCACAAACCAAGGGCTTATATGAGAAGTCTCGTTCTTTCACTTTCTTTAAATCTTTCCCATGGCGTAAAATTCTTTTAATCATGAGTTCTTCAACACACAAAAATCTTATTCCTTTCGCTTACTTGATTACCAATCTTATCCTTTGACCAACAACCCATGATATCTTACCTTATACTTTAAGCCAAAACTTTAAGAGAAGTACTTTCTTAGGCCCTTTACAAAAATCAAAAATAATCAAATTTACTACTCAATTATTTTTTTTTAAGTCCTTCCAAATGCTTAACACTCAATGTGATCGATCATTTCTTACCTTATCAATCCATATCTTGACAAAACACACTACCACAAACCTGAACTCACCATGAAAAACTTGAATTTTGAATCCAACTTTGTAACCCAATCCTTTATCCATCTACATTAGCATATACCTTGAAGATTTTTATGAAGTCACGTATCTTAGCTTATCATTAATCTCCTCTCCATCGATCTTATCATATCCTTCGCAAAAATTCCAATCATAGTCATTATCGAACTCAAAACCACAAAAAAACTTATTATCACAATTCAAGTTGAAAGTCCAGACAGTCCTTTCTCGGGTTTTGTCCAACATTTTTTAAACAATCTAATGAACTCGTGACACTATATCCATAACCAAGGAAAAACGAATGAAATCACAAGTCTTTGAACCCAGTTTGCAATCCCTTTGAAGATACCTCTTTAGCACTTGCAATGAGATAAAACATATTTTCTCTCACCTTTTTTAGAAGGTTACACTATATCCCACTAATTTTTTTTATTTTAGTTATGATTACGACTCTAACTCCTAAAACTATTCATACAACCAAGTTACTCTTTAACTAGTAGAACATCACAACCTTAGATACTCACAGTTGTTATTACTATACTAAATTTGTTTAGTCAACAATCCTTATTATATAGTTTTATGTCAAACATAATCCATCACAAACTCTTATTATCATTATGATCAGTTAACTCATTTCATCACCAGGAAGAGAACCATTTCATCTATATGACACCTTAAACCCAGTTATATCAATCAAATCCAAAGGACTAACCCACTTTTATATGCACTTTTTAATGAAGTTTTAATTACCTTAACAAGTATGCTCTTTGAGACTTCCTTTACCTATAAGCTTTTCATTCTGGTACCTACTCATTCCCTTGGACCTTAAGATGAAATTGGTCCTTATTTAGAACCCTCATAATACACTGCTCAACTTAACGCATTAATATTGTATCAACGATCCCCCCCACTTAAATCTTTCTTACATGCGCTGTTGAATCCCAAGCATTTGCAGTAAAACCTAGTTAGTTTCTCACATGTAAATGTAATACGAGTCTCATTATATGACATGTGATACAACTGATAAATCTTTAAGTAGTTAATATTTATTGACAATCTATGTATCCATTTCCATATACCACTAGTGTCACACTGCAAAGATTTAGTAGATCCACCACTAGAACACATCATACCTATTGAGAATATTATACTTAAATAGACCACACATTCCTATCCATTGAATAATTGCAAAACAATACCAATTGAATAACTGTAAAAATATTGCCGAATTCGTTTCATGTCTAGCCCAAGTTATATATATTCTTTCGTAGGTCAAATAAATAGTAAAAGTGACACACTCCATAATTCTAACCAAGTAACCATTAGTATTATTTTATTAAGCGTAGCATAACCCTCTTTGATACACACACAATCTATTAAAAGATTCTATCCTCAATTGGTGCAACATCATTCTCATCATTTGTTAAGCAATCTATACATGTTATGAAAACTTTACCAACTATAGATTTAAAGTTAGACTATTAATTATCTAGAATTTCATTTTATATATTAAACTCTCAAATTGTCGAACCAGTCCCGATTCTTTGAATACCACATAAGTATTATTTCCTCTATTAGGGTAACTAACCTAAAAAAAGATAACATGCTCATAAAGTCCCTCAAACCATTGTTCAAACTCATCATTTGAATATCTTCAAAATGCATCATCAAGTAATCACCTTATTCAACCCTTTCGCATATGATCACATATCCTTTTACTAAGTATATCACTTTCACCTTAATACCACATCTAATATCCAATCAATACACGACACAAAATAATCACATGATGAACTACGCACGAGTCATCACATAAATGAGAGTGAATGAAATAAAATGATAAGAACTAGAATGACAAAGGATGCACGATAGGGATTCAAAAAGTGCTGATTTTTTTTGAAAGTCACTATAGCCTCTCGAAGATAAATACAAAGATCTCTGAATCAATCTTTGAGACTCGACTTGTATACACGTGAAACCTATGAACCTGGGAATCTAATACCATTTTATCATGACGCAAAAATAGACGTGATGGTACTCGCCTTATCCCATCAAGACAAGTCAGCTTAAAACTCAACAATTACAATTATATGCGGAAAAATTACAATCAACTTAAAAATACCCCCAAAACCTGATTGTCACAAGCTACGAGCCTCTAATATAAATACAAGAATAAAATAAAAATAATCAAGTTTCAAATAGTGTTTTCTTTCAAGGAAAACAAAATAATCAACAAGAGTAAGAAGGTTCGCTAAGAATACAAAAAACCTAACTCACAAATCTCCACAGAAATCCTCAAAAATGAAGAGAACATAAAGTACCATAAAATCCAAGATCATAACCTATAAAAATTGTAAAATCAAGGGGTTAGTACCAAATGACATGATACTCAGCAAGAAAACATCTAAACACAATTTAAGGGAACATAATACAGGTGTCACGGCTAGAATCTAGACCCCAGAAGAGACCAGCGTCGTTGACCTCTCAGAGGTCGCAGACAAGCCTACATACGTCATCGTTACTTCATCTAGGTTACTTTTAGCGGAAAATTTGAACTTTTTGTTTTATTATTTCATGTGAAACACATTATACTCAACATCATAGGCGTTCACAAATCAACCATCTAATAATCAAATGAAAGAAGCAGTTCATAATTGCATTAAACGTACCTTGCCAAAACGGCACCAATACAAAGACTGAAATGAAACGGGAATTGAAACACTAGGGGAACATACTCCACTAACTAAAATCTAAGCTAGAATATAATGGGCAAGCGTTGTCGAAGGCATGAGGGTCTACCAAGTCCGGATGAATGTTCCACGTTCGGATAGCTGCAGCGTCGTATCATAAGATCTAGCGTCCGCCTGCACCTAAAAGTATAGAGTTTTATGGGATTAGTACACACTTGTACTAAGTATGGGTATATGCAAGAACAAACTAAGTACATGCAAGATAAAGAAGAGCTCTCTCCTAATGATATGAATTATGGAAAGTCAAGTCAATTGACTTGCCAAATTTGGATTAGGAAAGTTAGCCATGAGAGTAACATGCATCATCATACTTATCATTTTACAAGAACCACATAACATATAACACATATTATATCACGTAGTTCATATCATTCTTTCATATGCCATGAGACCTTGGAATCATGGACTTGACATTAGGACTTCCCAAAATGAGGGCTCTATGGGACCTCAACTAGGGAGCCTTCTTTAACAAACACAGAGTCTGCTTTATTCATTCATGTGTACTTCATTTTCATTCTTTCATATACTAGTGCATCCACCAGTCATACCTAGGATGTAGTTTAAGTCTCTCATCGGGTTCTCTGTGCAATGACCAAGAATACTAGTGTTATTACTTAAGTCTAGCTCACCTCTTGATTATCCTATCCTAACACCTTTGGTATTGTGCACTTCATTATGTTCATTCGTTGAGGCTGGCCTCAATTTTTCTTTGGGAACTTTAACCTTAACTGACATAGATGATGTGAGCATCATGAAATCTAGTGTGTAATCCCCACACCGAAAAGAGGTGGAATCACCGGCCAAACTGAACGAAAATATGCTAGCGAATATAAAGAATTGAACCTTGCTAGATCCCTATATTGGCAGTATTGGGTAAAAGCCTAGGAGATATAAGGAGACCCATAGCCGGCATGACGGACAGTCTCATCTCATGAGAGTTACGTGAACCTCCGCCATTCCGGAAGGAAGGCATCATCGCTCATAGCTAGCCTATCGGTGCTTAGTATAAAGTTCCATTACATTCAACTCATACATCATGGAAGCTAGCTAGCATGAGGACATCATAGCTCATTAGATGATTTCTCATCTAATCATTAGTATTGAGTATGCATTAACTTCAATACTTTCATTAGAGTGTTCATAGAGATTGGTCTCTTTATTAGCTTTACACTCCTGAAGCTCATTTGATATTGCTCTCATCTTTCACATTACCCTCTTATAATATTGTCACCTCATTCATTAATTTTAACACATTTGCTTTTCATAATTACTCACCCCTTCACGTGAATGTTCATTTCATCATATGTCAATGCACTTGGCCATTTAGTGTTTTTCTCACTCTTACTTGACCCTTCTAGGGTTACATCATTTTATCACATACAACTTAGGCTCACTTACTTTTAAACGTATGATAGACTTATGAGTCCACACATACAAAAGCCATGAGGCTTCATTCATAATTTGTCTTAGTGATTCATGTTTATCCAAGATTATGTGGTACAAGACTTATGCATCTTGTAGATATACCAAGATATTGATTTCGATCTCTAGAGGAAGCACTCATTAAATATTTACTTACGTATGACTTATGTGTCAATACAGAATTGGGAAAAAGAACCCGATTTCGAATCCCTTGGACAACACTTAATCTCATTTTAAACATGATTATTGCAATTTTCAGATATGGGGGACCCTAGTTGGATCCCCATAAAACCCATAATATTTCCTTTCTTTTTCTCCTCTCCTTTTTCGTTTAAGTCAAGGAGGTTGTGGGTTCAATCCCCCACAAGCTCATTACTTCTCTTTTAATATATCTCTTAACTTTCTCACCTATCCAAGAGGTTGTGGGTTGAATCCCCACTCTCCAGATTTAATTTTCTCCTTTATTTTTCTCTTAACTCTCTCATCCATTCAAGAGGTTGGGGATTCAATCCCCACTCTCCACATTTATTTTCTCTATTATTTTTCTCTTTACTCTCTTGTTTAACCGAGAGGTTGTGGGTTTGAATCCCACCCCTCTCATTTCTTTATTTCCGTTTTAGGCTTAGGAGAGTCGACTAAGGGCACTCGGATTCAAATCATGTGTGCCTCACTCCTTTTTATGTTAATTAATTAAAATATGCCTTAGTGAAATATTATCATTTTTCAATCAAGGTCACCCAAGTTCAATTCCCCTTAACCCATTTCCGCATATATTTGTTTAATGATTCTTTTTTGTGTGAGGTCTCGGGTTCAATCCCTAGCGACCTCACCTATTTCATACTCATTTAAAATTTTAGATTTGTTCATCTTTGTTTGGCCGAAACTAAGCTTATAAACTGCTGGAAATTTTTTCATGTTTTTCAACTCCTTTTTATCAACATTTATACATTAGTTCTTAGGGTAATTCATGGATCATTTAGTGTGTTTTTAGGTGTAATTCATGGATCATTTAGTATGTTTTTAGGTGTAGTTTCGTAGTTACATTTAGCTAAGATTTTTTCCACTCCAATCAGCCATATTACACCTCATATGAACATGATTTATACAAGTTTGTGCACGTCAAATAAAACCATAAAACATGTCATTTTCGAACTTCAAACCAACAGTATATGTCATGGCTTACATATTGCAAACACATAATTTTTCACATAATTTTGGAAGAAATAAATTATCAGTCATACAATTCCTAGCACAGTTTCATGAACATATTCATCACAAATATCACATTACACGCCTAATCTACCAGCAGACATACCAACCTAAGATCATTGGGAAATAGTGATAGGGAACACGTAATGGAACAACCCTAGTTTTCGGAGTAGATTTATCTGAGACTTAAGGATCTCTTGGGAAAGGAACCAAGAGTAAGAAAACCATACCTTATTTCACGTCGTTCAACCCTTGAACATGCTGCCCAAAGACCATCTCCAAACTCATGTCCAAGTCTCGAAACCTCAACACAAAACTCAACGGAAAAACCTTCTTTTTGCCTTACGTTTCGGGTTAACATTTTGTATATGTTTTTAACGTGAAAATTCTTCAAGTGTGAAGAACTTTTGGCTGCTTTTTAGTTCTTGTGTTTTTGTTAGGCAGAGAGAACGTGAAGAGAGAGATACATATTAACATGAGAGAGATTTAAACGTGAGAGAGAGTTGAAAGAGGTGAAGTAGTTTAGACTTAGTCAACTAGGA
>CM064967.1:52625824-52640786 GCA_032847665.1 Solanum chilense
AAATTATATATCCTCAATAACAACAATACTTTAACGAATTACATATCCTCAACAACAAAACTTTAACAAATTGCATATCCTCAACAACAACACTTTAACGAATTACATATCCTCAACAACAACAATACTTTAACAAATTTTATATCCTAAATAACAAGCTCAGTATTCGTCAATCACAAGTTTCACAAAAAAACACTCACACGGTCAACAACACACAAGATCAAGTTCACCAATGATAAAGATGTGCAATGCAATGAGATATAATGTCAAGTATAGTGATGCATGTCTGGCCTAATGATATACACTTGTTGTCTCTCTATTCTGAACCCATGGGGACATATTTGCCAATGCATTCATCACGGCATGCGATTCGATCCTTGATAATAGTAACCATTGTGGCGCACGATACGTCCCTCGAAATATAGTATCCATCGCGGTGCGCGATACGTCCCTCTAAATGGTACATCCTGTTTAATTTTTTATTCTTTCTCAATGCACTTAACACTTGTCAAATAATGAGGAGATGACCATTTTCATAACATTGCACAATAATACAATCATGATACAACATCAGCAATGATTCAACAAACTTTTCAAACCATTCACAATACATCATACAAACAATTAATCACGTTACTTTTTCAATACTCTTTTCCCATCAATAGAATTATTCAACATGGTAAAGTCAACTTATCCCCAATTCTTGTTATTCCCTAACACATATTACAAGGAAAAATATTAATTCCATACACTTAACAAATATTAGAAATTCCCTTGCCTCAAATAGTTTAACAATCACTCCGGGACTTGATCCTTGACGTTTCATTGGACATCCAAATAAAAGCAATCTATTCAAATATGCAACCACCATAAGATTTCAAAACTAACAATATTCATATGCTATATGTCTAGTTTAGACCCAAAAGCACAATCAATTTACAATCAAATTGCTAATTTTCTTATGTCAATTCTTTTATTTTTCAAGTTTCAAGTCTAGGATTGAGTTCTAACTTTTCCAATATCATACATAATAATATTCATATAATTTAATACCCTTATGTGAGTTTAGCTTAATACTAAGTCATCAATATATCATTATATTCCACTGTTTCTCGTCCCGTAGATTTTGAAAGCCATCAAAAATGATGCAGCAGCATCACCTAGCTTTACAACTGCCAGACTTCAATTTATTCTAACCACTATTATATTAATTTAATAATAACAATTGGTTGTCTCCACTAAGCTCTAAAACCCCATGAATCATTATTATAGTCAACCAACGAAGAAAACTCAATTCCTATGCTAATTAATTCCATATAGAGTTGTATTTAATGATATAATCAACAATTGGAAATTGATCACTGCAAATGTAGAATTGAACTCAATTACAAAAAAAAAATTCCTTAGGTAAATCGTGGTGCAGATCTGTATGGTTGTGCTCGCCGCAGACACAGAAGAATTATTTCTTCTTTATATTAATTTTTCTAAATTAATTATGTACTTGCCTATTTTAATATTTCATACTTGGTTCATTATTTTTAATAATAAATAAATTACCCCCAAATTAACTAACTATATATAAATGACTATTCAAAATTATCAAAAATTACCTTTCGATTCCCGATCATTATAAATTGTAATAATTGAGTATGGTGAAATACGATGTTGCGCTTCATGTCGATGTTACTGTATATGTTTTATATCTGCATGTGATGATTTGATTGTGTTGAAACATATATGTTGCATTTAGTGGTTATAGATTGTGATGGTATATGTTTGATTGTCCTTGTGTTGAGTGAACTCGTTGGATGAAGTGAAAGGGCAAAAGTTTCAAGTGACGAGTAATAGATAGCGAGGGTTGTTTGTGTGTTGGAAATACTAAAGGTGGAGCATAGGTACGTATGTGATCGAATATGCTTAGGCGGGTTTCACCTTGGGGGAAAGAAATTTGGTTTAGGGTAAGGAAGTTTGTTGTAGTGTACTATGTGACCAAGATTTAGTAATGTAGTGAGCAGCTAGTTGGAGTGCTCGGGAGTAGAATTGAGGAATTATTAATGTGTTAGAATGGTTAGGCTATGATCAAGAATCGGGGGAGTGAGTTGTCAGAGGGTGAAGCAGTGAATGACTTATTTCATGGTCTCACCAACTGTTTTCTTATATTGTGAGGTGGGCCTCGGGTTGACCGATGATGCCTATTGGTGTGTGTTTTTGTACTGATACTACTTTTGCTATTCTGATGATATAGTCTGGATGCAGTATAGGTGAGGTGTAATGACTTGTTTAGTCGTTATAAGAAGTAGAGTTTATTTCTGGTAATAACTGTCTTGGTCGACGAATCCCACAACGGACCGTCATGGGCACGACGGATCGTCGAGGGGGTCTCGTTCCAAAACACATAGATTCTGAAAATTTGGGTACTGAGATCGACTCTCTGAACTTCACGACGGAATGGCAGGACGGACCGTTGTTGGCACGACGGACCGTCACAAACCTTTCCACATAATTAACTCTCTGAACTTTATGACAGACCTGCAGGACGGACCGTCACAGTCATGACGGACCGTCACAGGCTGCGTAACCCTGGCTGAGTCGTATTTCTGTTAAAAGTTCTAAGGGGCGTTTTGGACTATTCATGCTTATAATTATATAGTTGGTGAGTTAATATTAATAATTCAATTACTTGGGGGTTAAAGGAGATAACCTTGAAATAAATAGTTGGTTAATTTTATCATCTTTTATACTTAATTATATGACAATTAGGGTAAAAGAAAATGGGTTTGAATAAGAAAAATAGAAAGAACAGAGAGAGAAAGTGAGAACGAACGAGCGAGAGAAGAGAGAACGAAGAGGAAAGCAAAGACTTTGAGGAGTAGCTTGCGTGATCGCGAATTCTTCGGTGGAGGTAGGTTATGGTTTATGCTATTTCATAGTAAATTCTTAATAGCGAATGATATGTATTGGGTAGTATTGTAAAGTCTTCTATATGCTTAATTGTGTGCTTGCATGATGTGATTATGTAATTGTAATGGATTGGAAAGATAAGGCTGTGAATCTTTAACCTTAAATCCACTTTGTTAATAATGATGCCTTGGTATAAAAGAAGGCTTGATGAACTAAAAGAATGAGATTAGGGGATCGGGTGTCACGAACCGACACGTAGAATTAGGGGATCGGAGTGTCACGTTCCGACACCAGGATAGTAGGGGATCGGAGTGTCACGTTCCGACACCAGGATAGTAGAGGATCGGAGTGTCACGTTCCGACACCAGGATAGAAGAGGATCGGAGTGTCACGTTCCGACACCAGGATAGTAGAGGATCAGAGTGTCACGTTCCGACACCAGGATAATAAAGAGAATGAATATTGAGGGGATCGGAGTGTCACGTTCCGACACCAGGATAATAAAGAGAATGAATCTTGAATGATGTTAATATAATCAATTTGAAGAACCTAATTCCTAAATGAGTATGGTGTGGAGGCTTGAGTTCTCATAAGTGTGTTTGGTGTTGTTGCAAATGATTCTTGACTTGTTGATTGTCACCTGTTAAGTATTGTGGTCGATTTTATGTTATTGTTCAATATATATTGCTTTCTATTCTGAGTTGGCCGATGATACCTACTCAGTACTTGTTCCTTGTATTGACCCCTACTTGTAAATTGTTTTCTTTTTTATTGTGGAGTGCAGCAAACGTGCCATCGACTTCGACTCGTCCGCAACTCTAGCCAGTCTTCATCACACTAGATTTCTGGGTGAGCTATTGCTTCTAGCTTGGACTGGATCTTCTTCTTCACGTCTTGATGCCTAGAGATTCTAGCATGGACTAGCTGTTTATTTATTTTAGCTTCTTAGATACTCTTAGATTTAGTAATTTGAGGATAGATGTTCTTGTGGTGATGACTTCCAGATTTTGGGGATAATAGTTAATAAATTTTAGAAGATATTTATTGGTTATATTAATGAGTTTAAAGTCTTCCGCATTATATTCTATTTATTATGGTTGAAATGTTGGGTTTAGATTGGTTGGTTTGCTCACATAGTAGGATAAGTGTGGGTGCCACTCGCGGCTCGTTTTGGGTCGTGACAAACTTGGTATCAGAGCATTAGGTTCGTTGGTCTCATCACACAAGAACGAGTCTAGTAGAGTCTTAAGGAACGGTAGGGGGACGCCTTTACTTTTCTTTGAGAGGCTATAGGACTTTAGGAAAATTCCATTCTTTCTTTCTTTCGTGCTATTACTTGGATCCAATTGGTATCTAGGTGATACAAATTGGTATCTGACCATCTTCACTCTATTTCGCAGATGGTTAGAGCTAGAGCAACAACTGCGCCAACACCAACACCGGCAAGACAGGATGCGTCTGAGCCAGCCACTGGGCTGTAGCTCGAGGAGGAGCAGTGGCAAGAGGCCGTGGTAGAGGTCGCACGGGAACGCCTTCTAGAGGTAGAGGACGAACACCTGGTCCAGCCAGTAATAGGGTGGTGACTCCTCTACCAACTGACGAGGTAGTAAGAGAGGGTGAGGAAGGGGAAAATGAACAGGTGCAAGATGAGGAATTACCACCCCAACCTACCCCAGAGATGATTAATCAGGTTCTTCCTTATCTTAGCGGGTTATCTGATCAAGGACAGACACCTCCAGTGTTTTCTGCATCAGCACCTCAGGTTCCGGGAGTACAACATGCAGCTGTTGTGGCTCCCCGCATGGATGCCTCATTGGAAATTGGCACGTTCCCTCGATTGACTACAGGACCTATAATGACGAGTGATCAACATGAGCTTTTCACTAAATTTCTGAAGTTGAAACCTCCAGTCTTCAAGGGTGCTGAATCTGAGGATGCCTATGATTTTCTGGTTCATTGTCATGAGTTTCTACATAAGATGGGCATAGTAGAACGATTTGGTGTTGAGTTTGTGACCTATGAGTTTCAAGGTAACGCCAAAATGTGGTGGCGGTCATATGTTGAGTGTCAACCAGCACAGGCACCACCTATGACTTGGGCGTCATTCTCTAGCTTATTTATGGAGAAGTATATACCCCAGACTTTGAGGGATAGGAGGAGAGTTGAGTTCCTAAGCCTAGAGCAAGGCAGCATGTCGGTTACTGCTTATGAGGCTAAGTTTCGTGAGCTATCCAGGTATGCCACCCAACTTTGCTTCAATCCACAAGAGCGGATTCGCCGTTTCGTGAAAGGGCTGAGGTGAGATTTGCAGATTTCAGCCTTACAGGTAGCTGCTGCAGCAAAATCCATTCAGGAGGTGGTAGATTTTTTGATAGAAGTGGAGGGGGTGAAGCCAGACGACTTCACCATGGCATCGAAATGTAAAAAGTTTCGTAAGGGAGGTGAGTTTCATGGTTCTTACTCTAGAGGGCAGGGTTCAGGAGGTTACCCAGCCCGACCTATTCAGTCTTCACTGCAGGCTGTAGCTGGGGGTCCATCGCAGACCAGCCAACGTTCCTCTGAGTTTGGAGGTTACCCCCCAGACTTCGTCATTCTCACAAAGACCTATGCTTGAATCCAGAGAGTGTTATGGATGTGGGGAGACTGGACACATTAGGAGGTATTGTCCAAAACAGAGTTACAGACCCCCAATAGTCAGAGGTAGAGGTGGTCATGGAAGAGGCCGTCATTCTGGAGGACGTGGTGGCCGAGGTAATGGTGGTCACCAAAACGGCCAGGGTGACGGGCAAACTGGAGCTACTACAGCACAACATGGTAGGTTTAATGGGCAGACAGGTGACAGGGCCCATTGTTATGCTTTCCCTGGGAGGTCTGAAGCGGAGACATCTGATGATGTTATCACAGGTAATCTTTTGGTTTGTGATTGCATGGCTTCTATATTATTTGATCCTGGCTCCACATTTTCATATGTATCTTCCTCATTTGCTGCTGGTCTTAATTTACATTGTGAATTGCTTGACATGCCTATTCGTGTTTCTACTCTGGTGGGTGAGTCTGTGATAGTTGAAAAGGTGTATAGGTCTTGTCTTGTAATTTTTGTGGGGAGCAATACTCATGTAGACTTGGTTATCTTAGAAATGGTGGATTTCGATGTAATTTTGGGTATGACTTGGCTTTCTCCAAATTTTGCAACCTTAGATTGTAATGCTAAAACTGTAACGTTGGCCAAGCCTGGGACAGATCTGTTAGTGTGGGAGGGTGACTACACTTCTACTCCAGTTCGTATCATCTCCTTTCTTCGTGCTAAGAGAATGGTTAGTAAAGGGTGTTTAGCTTTCTTGGCACACCTCAGGGATGATACTACCCAGGTACCTTCAATTGAGTCGGTTTCGATAGTCTGTGAGTTTCTGGATGTGTTTCCTGCAGACCTTCCTGGTATGCCACCGGATAGGGATATCGACTTTTGCATTGATCTGGAGCCGGGTACTCGCCCCATTTCCATACCCCCTTATAGAATGGCTCCCGCTGAGTTAGTTAAAGGCCCAACTTCAAGAGTTGTTAGGTAAAGGCTTCATTAGACCAAGCGCTTCCCCTTGGGGTGCTCCGGTGTTATTTGTGAAGAAGAAGGATGGGAGTTTCCGGATGTGCATAGACTACCGGCAGTTGAATAAGGTAACTATTAAGAACAAGTACCCCATTCCTCGCATTGATGACTTCTTCGATCAGTTACAAGGTGCTTGTGTCTTCTCTAAGATTGACTTGAGATCTGGTTATCACCAATTGAAAATACGGGCAACAGATGTGCCAAAGACTGCTTTTTAAACCAGGTATGGGCATTACGAATTCGTAGTAATGTCTTTTGGTCTTACGAATGCCCCTGCTGCGTTCATGAGCCTGATGAACGGGATTTTTAAGCCATATCTGGATCTCTTTGTCATTTTATTTATTGACGATATACTAGTATACTCAAAGAGCAGGAAAGAACATGAGGAGCACTTAAGAATTGTGTTGGAAGTATTGAGGGAGAAAAGGCTTTATGCCAAATTCTCCAAGTGTGAGTTTTGGCTAGATTCAGTGTCCTTCTTGGGGCACGTAGTTTCTAGGGATGGAGTGATGGTGGATCCTTCTAAGATTGAAGTAGTGAAGAGTTGGGTAAGACCTACTAATGTTACAGAAGTAAGGAGCTTTGTTGGTTTAGCTAGCTACTACCGTCGATTTGTCAAGGGATTTTCTTCGTTTGCTTCCCAATTGACAAACTTGACTAAGCAGAATGTTCCATTTGTATGGTCGGATGAATGTGAAGAAAGCTTCCAGAATCTCAAGACCTTGTTGACTACTGCACCAATTCTCACCTTGCCAGTGGAAGGCAAGAATTTCATTGTTTATTGTGATGCATCCTATTCTGGTTTAGGTGCAGTGCTAATGCAAGAGAAGAATGTAATTGCTTATGCTTCGAGGCAATTAAAGATGCATGAACGTAATTATCCGACCCATGATTTGGAGTTGACTGCGGTAGTGTTTGCATTAAAGCAATGGAGACATTATCTATATGGGGTCAAGTGTGAAGTCTACACATATCATCGTAGTTTACAGTATGTCTTTACCCAAAAAGACTTGAATTTAAGGCAGAGGAGGTGGATGGAACTGTTGAAGGACTATGATATTACTATTCTGTATCACCCAGGAAAAGCAAATGTGGTGGCTGATGCTTTAAGTAGAAAAGTAGGGAGCATGGGAAGTCTAGCTCACTTACAGGTTTCTAGACGCCCATTGGCTAGAGAGGTTCAGACTTTGGCCAACGACTTTATGAGGCTGGAGGTACTAGAAAAGGGAGGATTTTTGGCCTGTGTGGAGGCAAGATCTTCTTTTCTTGACAAGATCAAGGGAAAACAGTTTGATGATGAGAAGCTGAGCCGAATTCGGGATAAGATGTTGCGAGGAGAGGCTAAAGAAGCAAAAATCGATGAGGAAGGTGTTTTGAGGATTAATGGAAGGGTATGTGTGCCTCGTGTTGATGATTTGATCCACACTATTCTTACAGAGGCTCACAGTTCAGGATATTCTATACATCCTAGTGCAACCAAGATGTATCGTGACCTAAAGCAACATTTTTGGTGGAGTAGGATGAAGCATGACATTGTTGATTATGTCGCACAATGCCCAAATTGTCAGCAGGTAAAGTATGAACACCAGAGGCCCGGAGGAACACTTCAGAGAATGCCCATTCCTGAATGGAAGGGGGAGAGAATTGCAATGGACTTCGTGGTTGGTCTTCCAAAGACATTGGGTAAGTTTGATTCTATTTGGGTAATCGTGGACAGATTAACTAAGTCTGCTCACTTCCTTCCGGTCAAGGTGACTTACAATGCAGAGAAGTTAGCCAAGCTCTATATCTCAGAAATTGTTCGATTGTATGGAGTTCCACTTTCCATCATATCAGATAGAGGTACGCAGTTTACTTCTAAGTTTTGGAGAACATTGCATGCTGAATTAGGTACTAAGTTGGATCTTAGTACTGCTTTCCACCCTCAGACCGATGGTCAGTCTGAGCGAACGATTCAGGTATTGGAGGATATGCTTCGTGCATGTGTGATAGAATTTGGTGGTCATTGGGATAACTTCTTACCCTTAGCAGAGTTTTCATACAATAATAGCTATCACTCAAGTATTGATATGGCTCCATTTGAGGCACTGTATGGGAGGAGATGTAGGTCCCCCATTGGTTGGTTTGATGCATTTGAGGTTAGACCTTGGGGTACTGATCTTTTGAGGGATTCATTAGAGAAAGTGAAATCTATTCAACAAAAGCTTTTAGCAGCTCATAGTAGGCAGAAGGAATATGCAAATCGAAAGGTTAGAGACTTGGAGTTCATGGAGGGGGAACAAGTCTTGCTGAAGGTTTCACCCATGAAAGGGGTGATGCGGTTTGGTAAAAGAGGTATGCTAAGCCCAAGGTATATTGGACCATTTGAAGTACTTAAGCGAGTAGGGGAGGTGGCTTATGAATTAGCCTTGCCTCCAGGACTCTCAGGAGTGCACCCGGTATTTCATGTATCTATGCTGAAGAAATACCATGGAGATGGGAACTACATTATTCGTTGGGATTTAGTTCTTCTTGATGAAAATTTGTCTTATGAGGAGGAGCCTGTTGCTATTTTAGATAGAGAAGTCCGCAAGTTGAGATCAAAGGAGATTGCATCTATCAAGGTGTAGTGGAAGAATCGGCCATTTGAAGAGTCCACTTGGGAGAATGAGGCTGATATGCAAGAAAAATATCCACGTCTGTTTACAAATTCAGGTACTCCTTTTCGCCCTTGTTTTTCTTCTTGTGATCATTCGAGAACGAACGATGGGTAAATTGGTATCTATTGTAACGACCTGTTTAGTCGTTATGAGTAGTAGAGTTTATTTCTGGTAATAACTGTCTTGGTCGACGGATCCCACGACGGACCGTCATGGGCACGACGGACCATCGAGGGGGTCTCGTTCCAAAACACTTAGATTCTGAAAATTTGGGTACTGAGATCTACTCTCTGAACTTCACGACGGAATGGCAGGACGGACCGTCGTTGGTACGACGGACCGTCACAAACCTTTCCATAGAATTAACTCTCTGAACTTTATGACGGACCTGCAGGACGGACCGTCACAGTCATGACGGACCGTCACAGGCTGTGTAACCCTGGCTGAGTCGGATTTCTGTTAAAAGTTCTAAGGGGCGTTTTGGACTATTCATGCTTATAATTATAAAGTTGGTGGGTTAATGTTAATAATTCAATTACTTGGGGGTTAAAGGAGATAACCTTGAAATAAATAGTGGGTTAATTTTATTATCTTTTATACTTAATTATATGACAATTAGGGTAAAAGAAAAAGGGTTTGAATAAGAAAAATAGAAAGAACAGAGAGAGAAAGGGAGAACGAACGAGCGAGAGAAGAGAGAACGAAGAGGAAAGCAAAGACTTTGAGGAGTAGCTTGCGTGATCGCGAATTCTTCGGTGGAGGTAGGTTATGGTTTATGCTATTTCATAGTAAACTCTTTATAGCGAATGATATGTATTGGGTAGTATTGTAAAGTCTTCTATATGCTTAATTGTGTGCTTGCATGATGTGATTATGTAATTGTAATGGATTGGAAAGATAAGGCTGTGAATCTTAAACCTTAAATCCACTTTGTTAATAATGATGTCTTGGTATAAAAGAAGGCTTGATGAACTAAAAGAATGAGACTAGGGGATCGGGTGTCACGAACCGACACGTAGAATTAGGAGATTGGAGTGTCACGTTCCGACACCAGGATAGTGGGGGATCGGAGTGTCACGTTCCGACACCAGGATAGTAGAGGATCGGAGTGTCACGTTCCGACACCAGGATAGTAGAAGATCGGAGTGTCACGTTCCGACACCAGGATAGTAGAGGATCGGAGTGTCACGTTTCGACACCAGAATAATAAAGAGAATGAATATTGAGGGGATCGAAGTGTCACGTTCCGACACCAGGATAATAAAGAGAATGAATCTTGAATGATGTTAATATACTCAATTTGAAGAACCTAATTCCTAAATGAGTATGGTGTGGAGGCTTGAGTTCTCATAAGTGTGTTTGGTGTTGTTGCAAATGATTCTTGACTTGTTGATTGTTACCTGTTAAGTATTGTGGTCGATTTTATGTTATTGTTCAATATATATTGCTTTCTATTCTGAGTTGGCCGATGATACCTACTTAGTACGTGTTCCTTGTACTGACCCCTACTTGTAAATTGTTTTCTTTGTTACTGTGGAGTGCAGCAAGCGTGCCATCGACTTCGACTCGTCCGCAACTCTATCCAGTCTTCATCACACCAGATTTCAGGGTGAACTATTTCTTCTAGCTTGGACTGGATCTTCTTCTTCACGTCTTGATGCCTTGAGATTCTGGCATGGACTAGCTGTTTATTTATTTTAACTTCTTAGATACTCTTAGATTTAGTAATTTGAGGATAGATGTTCTTGTGGTGATGACTTCCAGATTTTGGGGATAATAGTTAATAAATTTTAGAAGTTATTTATTGGTTATATTAATGAGTTTAAAGTCTTCCGCATTATATTCTGTTTATTATGGTTGAAATGTTGGGGTTTAGATTGGTTGGTTCGCTCACATAGTAGGATAAGTGTGGGTGCCACTCGCGGCTCGTTTTGGGTCGTGACATGAGGTTTCATTAGGTGAAGACGAATAATTCTCCAATAGCTTCTACTTTCCTTTCTGCATGGTGGGAGTGTCTCCTTGTTATTTTGTCCAGTTATACTCTTAGTAGCTCTTGTTCCTGTTTAGACTTGATTCATCGGAGTTGTTTAAAAAAATTTATAGGTTTAAACTAAAAGTGTGCATAAAGATATTATGATAAAGGGATGGTAATATAATTATCTCTGTTTCTTTAAAACTATCTGCTTATTTAACTATATGGATATAAGACTTCGCCTACTTAGGCGTTAGAGTGGGTGTCCACACGTCCCGATGGATTGGATCGTGACACAATCTCTATTAGAAATTCCCACATAATTTATCCAAGTTTTAAAAAACAAATATACCTTTTTAATATTCCACAAAAATTTTAATGGAAATATTTTTAAGTTTTTGTATTTGTTGTAGAGGTTTATCTTTGTGTCGTAAAGAAGAATATGTCGATTAGGATAAATTATGGACAAAAATCTTTTAAAACTTCTTTAAAAGATATCAAGGACCAAAGTAATTTATTAATATCATATTAGTTTTCTTTATATTTAATGATATTTGAATATATTTCTTCATTTTTACTAGGGATAATGTCCAAGTACCTCCTCAACCTATGCCCGAAATTGCAGAGACACACTTATACTATATTAAGGTCCTATTACCCCCCTGAACTTATTTTATTAATAATATTTTACCCCTTTTCGACCTACGTGGCACTATCTTGTGGGCCCAAGATGGTTGACTTTTTTTTCAAACTAGTGCCACGTAGGCTAAAAAGGGGTAGAAAATTACTTATTAAATAAGTTCAGGGGGGTAATAGGACCTTAGTATAGTATAAGTGTGTCTGTGGGATTTCGGGCATAGGTTAAGGGGGTACTTGTACATTTTCCCTTTTTACTATAGCATTAATAAAACTAATAACTTAGTTTTTGGATAAAATTACAGCATATTAAAAAAGTTCTTTTTAGATTTTGTCTTCCTAATTTATCCTAGAAAAAATAAAATATTGCACAGATTACTTTTTAGATTTTGAAAAAAAAAATCTAGTAATGTTGGAAAATTTATTCCATCTAAGAATAAAATGACACATAATAAATTTTAAAAACAAAATAAAGACATGATTGTTAGTCTCAAGTGAATAAGTGAGTCAAAAAGGTCAATACAACAATATTTTTAGGGATAATTTATAATAATTTCACTAATTTAAGAGTTAATTACTTTGCTACATTTTAGTTTGTAATATTTCGAATCTTATCAGATTTTGGTATACATCCACATAAATATTTCTTGAAATACATGGGGTAAAAATTAGGTGCAATTTCTTCTTGCTATTTTATGTCCAAATTCACATGCATCTAGGACACATAAACAAGTCTCATTAGCCTCCCTTCCATCTCGACCGTTACTTTGCTATGTAGTTATGTCTGGATACATGTGAATCACACCAGATACATACAAATGCATGTATGTAGTGTGATTCACATGTACATTAAAATATAAATAAATCTCACTCGCCTTCCTCCTATTTTCGCGCACCTCTCTCTATTTAACATATATCTAAATGTATTTGTTTTGAAATTTGATATAAAATTATTAATCAGTGATATAGAATATAATATTTCAAACTATATCAGAGATAATAAATATGATAGAAATCTTTGTATAATTAGATAGTTTCTAATATTTTTAGACAAAAAATATAGAAAAATATTCTTTAAATTATAAGATGAAAGATGAAATATTTATAAATTTTTTATCTTTAGTTTAAGGATAATTTTTTAGTTCTTTTTTCGTTTGATCTATTACACGTTCATATCATTATTGAGAGAATTTGTAGTGTAGCTTCAGACTTGACTACAATTTTTCTTCTTTTTATGCTTTCGTAACTTTAAAAAGACTATATTTCAATTTTTTGAGGCCCCAGTATTTTGAAGTTTTATAATGGAACTATTATTTTCCTCTCACTCCCCTCACCCTTCCAACTAGAACCTGGGTGGACAGGCGAAAGTATGGTTATTTTAAATTTAAGTAGCGGAGTTAGAAATTTTAGAAAATTTTAGGTTAATATGAAATTTTAAGAGTTTTTTTTTTAAATTGGGTTAATAAAATTCGATAATTTTTTTATAATTTTTAAGAATATTTATTCTAATTTTATAATTTACCATAAAATCTTTCTAAATTAATATAGGTGAGATTATGAAATTTTTATTATTTTGTAGAGGTATTATTAAATCGATAAATTAATATTTATTAATTTAAAGAGTGGTCGACTTCGAAAAATTCTTCAGGGATGAATTCCCAAAGAATTTGAAAGAACCAACTTGTGAAAACTTTAATCATGAAGTTGAGGTCATGATTAATGATCTTGGTTACCGCAATATATGGACGTTAATAACATATTGGATGAGGGAAAATAATAAATGCTTAGATGTCCAGAGTTTAGAACAAATTGTGGATATCATTGGAAAAATAATATAAATAATAAAATAGAAGACGGTACAATACTTTTGAAACCAGTTACGTGTAACAAAACATCGTAATTCTTCAAAATCTTATGGTGCAATTTAGAAAAGACAACATCAAAGCTTTTTTATGCGAGAAGAACAATTAGAGATAAGATTTAATTAGATTTAAATTTTAGGAAAACACAAAACATAATAGAATTATATTTTGCTAAATTTTTTTTAGATATATTTGTACTTTTAAAGAATTACTAATACAAAATATCAATGTGACCATATATTTATATAGGGGTCTTCTGAAAAATTATTATCTTATTGAGATGAATGATTTTTTCTATTAACTCAGTTCAAAACTGGAAGAAATTATAGAGGATATCTATGTAAGTTTTCTTTATAATACGTGGATAATATTTATAGTTGAATGTAATGTTATTTTAAAATTGAGCTAACAAACAAGTTATAAGTTGTTTTTTAAATTAGAAATATAACGTAAAATTTGTTTTCAATTTTCAAGTAAAATCAATTATTTTATGTGTCTCAATTTATATGACATATACATTTTCAAGAGTTAAACAATTAAGCTTGATCGAGATTTTGCGCATGACATCTTCAATTTTGTAAAATTATATTTATATATTTATAAACTACATAAAAAGTACTATTACAATAATTAATAATCGAAAACTATAAAATGTATGAAAAATTTAGAGGAAAAGATCTGAAAACGTCTATACCTTTAAAATATACTATAAAATAGCTTACAGAGTAATAGATTTTCCATAAAATTTGGTATCGTAACACTAATTTTGGTCTGAAATATTTTTAAAAATTTTCCCCTAAAATTTATGATAAAAAAAACTTATTTAAATTTAAAAATTTTAAATAATTATATAAATTGGATCAGAGGAAATAAGAATTTTACCCCCAAAAGGCCATAAAAACAGAAATGAAGGGGGCCCAATAAATGATGAAATCAAAGGTTCACAGAAATTCAAAAGTATGTAAAAATTGCAACAAACTGAACGTTAGAAGCAATAAATAAAAGTAAAGGACAAAAAAATTCTCAAGCTATAGTAGAAATTCCGGGAAGCACACACGTTGGTACAGACATGTGTACTATTCTCCTTTCTTTATATATATATATATATATATATATATATATATATATATATATATATATATATATATATATATATATATATATATATATATATATATATATATATATATATATATATATATATAGATATATATATCATGTTTGATCTGATTATTTTGTCTAATATTTAATAATTTTTTGTGTTGTACTTTATTTATGAGAAAAATCTTATTATTTAATTTGTCTAAAATAGAATATTATATTTAGATTTTTTTAAAAAAAAATTATA